>CM076577.1:1031405791-1032056201 GCA_034641835.2 Pinus albicaulis | reverse complement strand
CTTACCCTTTTTCCTGGCGCACTTAAGCCCTTCAAGCCTTACTTCTTTGTTTCTCTCCGTTCATGGCTACCTTACCTTTTTTTTATGCAAAACACATGAAAATCCACCGAAAACCCGACCTCCTCCTTTTCTCCTCGGTCCCACCACCACGTCGCCATCGCAAATCACACTTCGCATCCTTTAGTTTTTACCCTTAACACTTACCGCTCGTTCTTGCGATTGCGATATTTCGAAATCACAAATCGCACAGTTTAACTTTTTGCATAATGCTTACTGCTCAGTCCGCCGATGTGATAACTCCACCATGTCACTCGTCACACTTCGCACTTCGCATAACTTACCACATCACAGATCGCAGCCCGCAACTTTTACCACATCTCCAATCACACTCTACACATTTTAGTTCATTCTTGTTAATCCTTACCGCTATTCCTTTAAACTTGCGATATTGTGATTCACGACCTGCCACGAAACTCGTCACACTTCGCGAAACTTAGTTCATTCTTGTTAATCCTTACCGCTATCACTTTAAACTTGTGAATGCGATTACGACATTTCACATCGCAACTTTTGTCCTCCATCGCAGTTTTGAGTTCTTTCCACTCCAAAGTCATTTCTCGTGCTATAATAAGGTTTATAAGGGTTTAACCCCCTCTTTCTGCTTCCAAACTGTTGAGCCCCAAGATTTTGCTTTCTTTCATCTTACTTTACCTCATTTTCCTTTGTCCATTGTTATCCCAGACCCAATTGATCAATGAAATTAGTTAAAATTACTTTTAGAATGATTAACATGGCTAACTTGCTAAGTTTTGTGATTTTTGTCATTGTAATGCATTTTGACCGGAACTAGCTGCAGAATGTAGACATTCCTTAGCTAACCGGAAATTCTGCAGCTGCCTTCACATTCAGGCATGTTCCAGGTGTCCTCTCAAGAAAAACCACATATGGGTATATTCCACGTCATGTCCACATCATTCGTTGCTCACCATGAAGGAAGAACCGAATTCTGGACGTGGTTTTGGTACGTGGGAACTCATTTAAGGAAGTAGACTTCTAATAGGACTGTCTTAGTCCAGATGTCCTTTTTCTCTTTACGTTGCCATCTTCAGAGTCCGAATGTGATTTTGATAAGGAAAGACAAGGATCCCTGTATTGTTGCAAGTTCTGTTATGTAAATTTGTTATAAAAACACTTGGGAAACCGAGAGATAGGCTAGATTTTTCTTAGATTTCATGCTATATTTCTGAAAACGAAGAATACTCTGTTTCAAGTTATTTCTACTTTAATGAAGAGGACAACATTGCTTTGAACACGTTGAGTTGATTTGGAGTTAGATTCCGTCTGGTGGTAGAGGGCCCCTGCCTCCTGCACGGCTTTACTTTCGTAATTTAGATAAGTATCTTAGTTTTTTTTACGTTTTTGAAGTTTGAGTTCATAGTTAATTTCATTAGCCACTATAGTTATACTTGTTCTAAGAACTCTTCCAAAAGATCATGATAATGAATGAGAAATGGCTATAGTGTTGTAGGATTTAATTGTAATTTCTTTTGTTCACTATCACAATTGAACTTAGACTAAGCAAACTCTTCCAAAAAATCCTTATGATGTCTAAGACATGTCTGTGATACTGAATGTTGCAGTTGTTTGTTTTCACTAAGTAACATAGCTGTTCTTGCTCTTAAAATGCTCTTCCAAAATATCATAATGATGGGTAGGAGATAGCTATGATATCTTAGTTTTTAATTGCTTTTAGTCTTTATGTTTGCATTTTCACTGAATTGTACAGTCAGGATTGTTCTAAGAAACTCTTCCAAAATATCAATCATGATGGACAAAACAGACTGTATAATCCCATAGATTAATGCATGATAACTTAGTTAGGATACTCCAGAGTCTAATTGCATTTAACTCATGCTCTGTTATTTGTTTTAAGTTTGATAATGGCTTACTAGTTCAGCACTGTTTTAGACTAGTGACATCTTAAGTTCAGTTTTAGCTTAACTCATTGCATTTTCACTCCACATTTAGTTGTCATCCACTGCATATTAGATTACTTCAGTTGTTAAACTTAACAAAACAGCCTTCATTATTTACAAAACCTCTTCTTGTTCCAAATCTATAATTGATTCATAACCATATGAACAGAAGACAATATCATTTCAAGGCCTGAAGTACTTTTGCAACTTCTTTTCCACTTCATGAACAAAGCCTTTTCTCAAAAGACTACTTTAAAAAGAAATCTATAACTCTTGAGCAAGGTTTAGTAATGTTAAACTAAGTTGCAGAATATAGTTAGGAAATAGTCTTAGAGTATAGATCTTATGATGGTACCAATTTTTTCCTCCAAATATGTTTTCACAAATCTTTAATCATGGATAAAATGTTGTCTCATTATAAGCTGATTGTTTAATTGTTTAGTTAGGAGAATTTGTATACTTAGCTAACCACTTCTCAAGCTCTCCCAAAATACCTTTGATGAAAGAATTGGTCAAGTTAAGTTTATGTTTTGATTCATTTCCTTAAAGTCATTATCAAGCTTTGTATTTTGCTTTGTCATAGTTTAGGTTTGATTTTGTTTCAGTATTTGCATTTTCATTTGTCAT
This sequence comes from Pinus albicaulis, assembly GCA_034641835.2. Taxonomy (NCBI): domain Eukaryota; kingdom Viridiplantae; phylum Streptophyta; class Pinopsida; order Pinales; family Pinaceae; genus Pinus; species Pinus albicaulis. Next base: position 1,032,053,598 of record CM076577.1, on the reverse strand, counting down.
TTGTCATCAACCAATTAGGCTTCACTCTGTTTTTAACCAGTAGCTTCTTTCCACTAGCTTTCTATTCATTTTCCTTGTGAACATAAAAAACCATCAAAAGACCAAAAACATCATAAATCATCACAAAAGACGAAAAACATCATAAAACACTAAACACAACGCATTAAGAGACAAACACCTAGGCACATACAGTGCACTTCACTTCAGCAGTTTACCAACCCTGGTTGACAATTAAATGAACTCAATTTAGGAGACTAGGTTGAGACCAAACATTTTGGCGCCGTTCTTTGCATTAAAACTAGTGCTTTTGTTTGTACTCCAAAAAATAATTATGCTCATGAGAATAGATCTTAGAGATTCAAGGGGTAGATTTATAAGCAGCAAAAGCAAAAGTTTGATTCCTAGAACACCACTTGTTTCACCTAGACCCAGAACTAGTACACCTTCAACTCAGACCCACATTCCATCCATTACTGATCCTGGACTTCTAGAGGACCTAAGATCGGATATCCCATTAGAGAACCTTCCACATTTGTCCACGGGCACGCGCCCAGAAAGATCTAAAAGGCCTCACATTGAGGACACAAAGCCTTTCCACTTCCACAGGGAGGGTCAATCGCCCAGCGGAAGGGGAGGAGGAGTCTTTAATGGAGAACACATTAATTGGAGGGTAGAGGAGAAGGAGGTAGAGAGAAGGAGCGAGAGGTGCGAGATGGAGGGAAGAGATGAAGAAATAGGAAGCTCTTTTGGGTTTCCTATAGTAGATGAAGAAACCAATACAACCATGAAAAAAATTTCACCCTCTGTCCTTCCAAACTTCTATGGACTTAAAATTGAAGATCCTGAAACCTTCCTATTTGAATTTGAAATCCTGTGTAGAACTTATGACTACTTACAAGATGCTCAAAAACTTAAACTATTTCCTTCAACATTGAAAGGAGCAGCATTGAAGTGGTTTATGAGTTTGATCAACAGTTTTATTAGGACATGGGAAGACATGAAACAAGCATTTCTAGAGAGGTATTTGGATTATTGTATGCCGGTCAATCATAAGGAAGAAGTGTTTAAGATGTTACAAAAGAAGATGAAAACTTGGAAGATTTGTTGGAGAGATTTCATTACAACATCAAAAGAGAAAAAATGGAAAACTTAGATCAAGACACCTTAAAAGCTCTTTTGTTGAAAACAATTAGGGATGAATGGTTGGATATCCTTAACATGATGGGAAAAGGAGATATATCACAGCTCACATTACCTGAAATATCTGAGTTATGTATCAACCTTTCAAGAGGGAAATCTAAAACTGTCAAAGGTCCAAGAGATCCTGCTCTTGCAAGGGCAAGTAAGTCTGCTTCTGGGACAGTAAGTAGATCAGAAAAAGGACACATGCTTGATGATTTCAAATCTGACATCTTAGGGAGTCTTAGTGAAAAAATAGACACCCTTAAGATACAAAACAAGCAAAAAGCTGAATCTGATGCCTTGGCAATCTTTTGTCCCAAATGTAGAAAGAAACATGCCTTGAGAGAGTGTCCATTGGATGTAAAAGTTGTAGAGACCTGTGTCATTTGTTCTGAAAAACATGAGACCAAGAATTGTCCTTCTCTTCCTGGTCTCAAAGCTGTCTTTCAGGAGGAAACTCCTACAAATTCCACAGAGTCTCTCAATTTTGTATCTAGAAGGCCTTGGCAGGGACCTCAAACACAAGGATTCCATGATCAAATGTATAATCAACCTCCACCTTGGAATTCTTGGCAGAAAACTTGGCCTCAATTTCAAAATCAATCTCCAGCTTGGGCACAAGGATCGCAAAGTCCCTATGGAAGATACTCCCCATACTATCAGTATCCACCATCCTATCTACCATACCCACATTTTTATCCTCAAAATCCTCAACAAAATTTTCCTCAAAATCTTCAACAAAATCCTCAACAACATCATCAGAACCTACCACATCAAAATCAACCACTTTCATTACCATTCCCTCAAAAATCAAATCAATTGCCTTCTCAACCCATACCAAACCCGAATAATAAAAATCCTCAGAACACATACATGATAGAAGGCCAGGTTTCAACATTCATTATAACACAGACCTTAGTGATGTTCAACAGGTGCGGGAAGAATGTGAAAAGAAACATACGTGATCATACAAGAGTTTAGATAACTCACAGGAAGACTCTACGGGTAGAATGAAAGTCTTGAGGAGACACATCCTTTCAAGACCCAAACAGCAGAAAAAATTAAGTAAGATCCAATAAATTCAACTCCTGTATTAGAGCAGCCATCCACATCTACTTCTATACCTCCCTTTCCGGAAAGATTACAAATTGATAGAGGTGTAGAAAAACAAATCATGGTGCCTAATTATGATTTCTTAGATGAGCTGAGAAATGTTTGCATTAAAATTCCATTATTGCAAGCCATCAAGGAAATCCCAATTTTAGCCAAAACAATAAAGGAGTTGAGTATGAAGAAAACAAGAAAAAGAATAAGAGAAACAAAGAAAATTCAACTGGCAGGACAAATAGCAGACATTATGATGGGCAAGATTTCTATTCCAAAGTATCTTGACCCAGGAAATCCAGTTGTCAAAATTTACATCAATGGAATTGAAATCCAAAACACACTCATTGATTTAGGAGCAGCAATCAATATTATGAGTAGACAAATCATGGATAAGCTGAAACTTCCTAATCTTCTCTTTACACCCACACTATTACAATTAGCAGACAGATCTATGATCAAACCAGATGGGGTAATAGAAGACATTCCAGTGTCCCTAGATTCTTGGGAGTACCCTGTGGATTTCATGATCCTAACTCCTAAGAATAATCTAGGAGGACATCATGTTATATTAGGAAGACCTTGGTTGGCTACAGCTGATGCTTTTATTAGTTGTAGATCCGGTGATATGTACATCTCTGATGGTATTTCAACTAATAAATTCAATTTATATCCTCCAGCTAGGACAATTACAGATTTATATGACACTCAATGGATAGAGGATGAAGAAGATTTACAACCTCTCTTCACAATTTCAGAAATTAGTGAAGATAATCAAATTCTGAATACTCTAGAAAACTTTGAATCCTCTCGAGAACACAAACATGAATCATTTCAAGAGGGATCCAATATTGAGTTTTTGTCATCAAGACAAATGTCTCTTCATTCTATGGATAAATTTGGCAGCTCTACAAGTGAGATCTTTCCAGGCAAAACTTTGAACATAAATAAGAACCTAGAGAAATCTCAACAAGAAAATTTAGTCAAAGTATTACAGAGACACTCTTCTGCATATGCATGGGAGTACACTGACATGAAATGGATAAGCCCCAAGACTTGCACTCATCACATCTATATAGAGGAAAATTGCAAACCAATCAGACAACCTCAAAGACGGATGAATCCAAATCTTAGGGAGATTGTTAAAGAAGAATTGAAAAAATTGTTAAATGTCAATTTCATCTATCCCATTTCAGATAGTCAGTGGGTTTCTCCTTTGGTAATTGTGCCAAAGAAAAATGGTAAATGGAGGGTATGTGTTGACTACCGAGAACTAAACAAAGCTACTCTTAAAGACCATTTTCCCTTACATTTCATAGATCAAGTGTTAGATACATTAGCTGGCAAAAAGTACTTCTCATTCTTAGATGGGTTTAGTGGTTACAATCAAATCCAAGTAGCACTTGAAGATCAAGACAAAACCACATTTACCTGTCCTTGGGGTACCTATGCTTACCGAGTATTGCCATTTGGATTATGTAATGAACCTGCAACATTCCAAAGGGCAGTATTAGGAATTTTTTCAGATCTAATACATGATTGTGTAGAGGTGTACATGGATGATTTCACAGTTTATGGAAACACTTTTGAAGAAGCTTTAGAAAACTTGGAAAAAGTTTTAAAGAGATGTCAGGAAGCAAATATTTCACTTAGTCATGAAAAATGTTTTATGATGTTTACTAAAGGTATTGTTTTAGGGCATCACATTTCAGGAGATGGGATTAGAGTTGATGAGTCAAAAGTTGAAGTCATCTCTAACTTATCTATTCCAAGTTGTCAAAGAGATGTTAGAAGTTTTCTAGGATTTACAGGATATTATCGGAGATTTATAGAAAACTTCACCAAGATAGCATCTCCACTCTTCAAATTGCTTACCAAAGATTGTGAATTCAAATGGACTTCTGATTGCCAGTTAGCCTTTGAGACCCTGAAAACCAAAATTTCTGAAGCACCTATATTAAGGGGACCTAACTGGAAGTTACCTTTTCATATCTCAATAGATGCTTCCGATACAACTCTAGGAGCAGTATTGGGACAAAAAGATTTGATTCCTTATGTCATCTATTATACTAGTAAAAATTTGACTCCTGCAGAGTTAAACTATACTGTAACTGAAAAAGAGTTTTTAGCTGTTGTTCATGCCATAAACAAATTCAGACACTATATAACCGGCTATGAAACTTTTGTTCACACTGATCATTCTGCAATTAGATACTTAATGAACAAATCAATTACTAATGGCAGAGTCATAAGATGGTTATTGCTCCTACAAGAATTCAACATTACCATTCTAGATAGGCCTAGAAAACAAAACACAGTAGCTGATTTCCTATCTAGACTCCAAAATATCAAAGATGACACTCCAGTTGAAGATCAATTTCCTGATGAATATCTTTTTGCAATTTCTACTCAAACTCCATGGTTTGTTGATATTGCTAATTATTTAGTTTCAGGGAAATTTCCTTCAATAATGAATGCAAGAGATAAAAGAAAAATCATTTATGACAGTGCAAAATATTCATGGGTTGCTAATGAGTTGTACAAGACAGGTCCAGATTTGATCATTAGGAGGTGTGTTCGTGAAGATGAGATGCTTGAGATTCTCAAAGCATGTCATGATGAACCTTGTGGCGGACACTTTGCTGATAAGAGGACAGCCTATAAGATCCTTAATTTAGGATATTATTGGCCATCCTTATTTAAAGATGCTAAAGAGTATGTCAAAAGGTGTGATAGTTGCCAAAGGGTAGCGAAACATTCTCCTTCAGGTGAGATGCCATTACAACCTCAGGTACATATTGAACCTTTTGAAAAATGGGCTTTGGATTTTGTAGGACCTATTAGTCCTCCATCAAGACAGAAGAGGTATATATTAGTTTGCACTGATTATGTTACTAAATGGGTAGAAGCCAAGCCATTACTTGTTGCTAATGAAGCATCTGTAGTTAATTTTCTTTTTGAGGATATTTTTACTCGTTTTGGTGTCCCAAAGGAAATTGTTACAGATCAAGGAGCTCAATTTACATCAAGGCTAGTGGAGCAAATGATGGAGAGGTACAAAATCAAGCATAGAAAATCTACTCCTTATCATCCACAAGCAAATGGTCAAGTGGAATCTACTAATAAGGTCATTGAAGGAATCCTAACAAAGACTGTTCATTTACATAGAAGAGATTGCGTAGATAGGCTTCCTGAAGCTTTGTGGGCCTATAGAACTACATGGAGAAACACAACAGGCCATACTCCTTATGAGCTTGTTAATGGAAAGCAAGTTTTGTTTCCCATAGAGTTCCAGATTCAAACCTTCAAAATGGCAGTTCATCTAGGACTTGATTTAACGGAGGCACAAAAGCATAAACTGGAGCAGATTAATGAATTGAATGAGATCAGACAAGATGCAGTTCAGAAAACAAGTCTAGTCCAACAGCAAAGGACTAGATGGCATGACAAGTACATCAAAGAGAAGAAATTCAAAGAAGGTGACTGGGCTCTTTTGTTTGATTCAAAATTCAAGGATTTTCAAGGTAAATTTCAAACACATTGGCTTGGGCCATATGAAATTGTTGAAATTTTTGACAATGGAGCAGTAAAAATCAGGACAATAGATGAAGAAGACGTCACTTTTCTTGTGAATGGTCATAGATTGAAGTTGTATCACAAACCACTCTCAAGAGAATAATTTGTCAAGAAGTTCCAGGAAAACAGTGATGTGAAGTTAATGAAGAAGAATCTTTCTTCTTCATCAACTTGATTGAATTTTCTGAAGCATTTCTTTTAAAAAAATAAAAAAAATAAAAAAAAAAATAAGGTATAAATATGAAAACCAAACATTGATTGGCATGATTATACAGAAAAGATAGGGTGAAAATCAGAGTTTTTCTGACACTCTAACTTTTCCCATTTTGTTTTTGCAAGCAGCTGTTACAAAATCATAAGTTCAGATCCATTGTACTTATGATCCATCTCATTTCATTTCATTCCATTCACTTATCCATCCATACTCCATTTCATTCATTCATTCATACTTCACTTCATTCCATATATCATTCATCTCATTCCATACTCCATCCACCTCATTTCCATGTCAAAATTTAAATTTTGATGTCTTGCTGCAAATGAATAACACATGTCATGGATTGCAGAACATTTCCTATATTCTTCCACTCTATTTCATAAATTGAATCCATTCCATTTCATCATCCACTTCATACATATCATGTCTCATCATTCATCTTCATTCATGCCATATAACATTTCACTTATATTCCAAACCACTCCATTCCATGATTAAAATGCTCTACAGGTACATTCTGCAGCTAAACAGACATTCTGCAGCTGATCAGACTTTCCGCAGCCAGACAGTCATTCCGTAGCTACAAATCCTGAAGGCACTAATCAACAGACATTTGAATTGCAACAAGATGATCCAGTATATCCATGAATAAGAAGAATCAAGAAGGTTTATGAAGACTCTTCCAAAGGAGAACAAAGAAGACAAAGACCACAAAAAGCAAATGAAAAGCAAAGGTAAAAAGTTTTGATTATAATGGCATTTCATAAAAAATTTAGTATAGTCTAGTTATGAATCATTCGAAAAAGTTGTTTTGATTATTTTTATTGATCATGTCCAATATACCCTCCACAAACTTTGGATAAAAATCTCTCATTTCAAATTCTATACCCAACCATCATTTAAGCGGTTAAAAAGGCTGAAGTGTTTGATTTCCTCACGTCACCCAGCCAAATCATTTAATGATGATTTTTTTTTTCCGTTGTAAAAATAACTCCGCAGTCTTTTCACTCATTAATTTTTTTTCTTCACCTCACTTCATTAACTCATTCCGTAACTACCTCCATCACTCCATTCCGTAGCCAGCCCTTCATCATTTCATTCCGCAAAACAGAGATATCCCTATCACCGTGAGCAGAGGTATATCAATTTGAAATATCAAACCACTATCACCGTGAGCAGATATTGAAGCCATTATCACCGTGAGCAGAGATTGAAGCATTATCACCGTGAGCAGAGATTGAGGCATTATCACCGTAAACGCAGAGATATATCAGTGTGGAATTTGAAGCTATTGTCACTGTCAACCAGAGGTATATTAGTTTCAAGATTGAAGCCATTGTCACCGTGAACCAGAAGTATATCAGTTTGAAGGTTTAATTTATTGTTTCCGTGGGCAGAAAGAGTATTAATCTGAAGATTGAAGAAAGAATTATGGGCCTCATTGTAAGAACTGAACCAGTGGGTACAAAATACCTGGAAGGATACCCTCAAAGTAGAGAAATGTTGCAACAGGTAGGATGGCTACAATTTCTTGAGAAATTTAATGGCTTCCACAAAGAAGTCACTAAAACATTTGCAAGGTAATTTAAAGGAGCTAAGGTTGAAGTGGGAGATGTTAAATTCACTGTCACTGAGGTTTTCATTGCAGAAGCAACAGGATTTCTTAGAAATGGAGAGAGATGGTTCAAAAACAGATAATTCCATAATGAATCATGGAAGCTAATTCTAAAATCACCAGGTATGGATGTCATTGTGTTTAAGAAGGGAATTCCAAGTTCTGCATTGAAAAATAAATGGAGAAATATATTTCTTATTTTGCAAAAATTTATCACATGTGAAGGTAGATATGGCACATTTTATGTTTACCATATTAGACTGATAATGCATTTTATAGAGGAAAAGTTAAATTTTCCCTATTTCTTGCTTCAAAGTTTGAAAAAGATGGCTTCTTGTGTTCAAAGAAGGGTCCAATTCTTAGAGACAACTCTATACCATCATGGCTTGGTTAAGATTTTAATTGAACACCATTTAGCCAAAACAAATGATACTTGGGATAATTTCTTGATAAGAAATCATTTTGAAGAGCCAAAAGAGCCATCACCTGAACAACAGCCTACAAGGAGAAGCAGAAAATGGAGAGCCTCTAAAATTGAAATTGACAAAACAGTACAAGAAATTAGTGAAGAAATAATCTCAGAGAAGTTGACTCAAATTAAGAGACAACTCAAGAAAGAGAGGGTAATCAGAAAATCTGCCATAGAAAAAGGAGAGGGATCATCCTAGCCAAGAAGAAGCCATAGACTCAGGGGGAAACTAAGGAAAACTCAGATCAAACAAACAAGGGTGATAAATATAGAAGATGAGGAAACATCTATTGAAGAAGATGTTGAAGAAGATTTTAATGAAGAAACCCCTGAAATTGACCCTGCTCAGCAAGAAGTTTATGACTATGTTGAAACATTGGAAAGGAAAGCTTAAGAGAGTAGAGATAGAACCCCTAGTCCTCCAATATCCGAAATATATGTGTTAAGAAGGGATAGGTATGAGCTGGAAATACTTAATAGACACATCAAAAATGAGAATGATATTCTAAAGGAACAAGTCAAACTCAAAACCAATATGAACTCAACCTTATCTCTACAAATGGACAAAGTGGAAAAGGCTAATGAAAAGTTGAAAAAGAGGAACAAGAAGCTAATCAGGGCACTTATCAACTTAAGGTTCAAACTTGTCATCAAAAAACCTAGAAGACCTTTAGCTTCCAGGCAAAGAAGAAGGAGAGGATTAGATGTTCTTGCAGAAGTCTCTGAGTTTATGGAATAAATTGCATGAGGACATGCAAGAAGACAACAGTGGGGGTATGTTGAGCCCCAAGATTGTGCTTTCTTTCATCTTACTTTACCTCATTTTTCTTTTTCCATTGTTATCCCAGACCCAATTGATCAATGAAATTAGTTAAAATTACTTTTAGAATGATTAAACATGGCTAACTTGCTAAGTTTTGTGATTTTGTCATTATAATGCAAACTGGCTACAGAATGCAGACATTCCGTAGCTAACCGGAAATTCTGTAGCTGTCTTCACGTTCAGGCATGTTCCAGGTGTCCTCTCAAGAAAACCACATATGGGTATATTCCACGTCATGTCCACATCATTCGTTGCTCACCATGAAGGAAGAACCGAATTCTGGACGTTGTTTTGGTACGTGGGAACTCATTTAAGGAAGCAGACTTCTAATAGGACTGTCTTAGTCCAGATGTCCTTTTTCTCTTTACGTTGCCATATTCAGAGTCCTAATGTGATTTTGATAAGGAAAGACAAGGATCCCTGTATTGTTGCAAGTTCTGTTATGTAAATTTGTTATAAAAACACTTGGGAAACTGAGAGATAGGCTAGATTTTGCTTAGATTTCATGCTATATTTCTGAAGACCGAGACTACTCTGTTTCAAGTTATTTTTCCTTTAATGAAGAAGACATCATTGCTTTGAAGGCGTTGAGTTGATTTGGAGTTAGATTCTGTCTGGTGGTAGAGGGCTTTTGCCTCCTGCACGGCTTTACTTTTGTAATTTAGATAAGTATCTTAGTTGTTTTTACGTTTTTGAAGTTTGAGTTCGTAGTTAATTTCATTAGGCACTATAGTTATACTTGTTCTAAGAAATCTTCCAAAAGAAGAAACTCTTCCAAAAGATCATGATAATGAATGGGAAATGGTTATAGTGTTGTAGGATTTAATTGTAATTTCTTTTGTTCACTATCACAGTTGAACTTATAATAAGCAAACTCTTCCAAAAAATCCTTATGATTTCTAAGGCATGACTGTGATACTGAACGTTTCAGTTGTTTGTTTGCACTAAGTAGCATAGCTGATCTTACTCTTAAAACGCCCTTCCAAAATACCATAATGATGGGTACGAGATAGCTGTGATGTCTTAGTTTTTAAATTGCTTTCAGTCTTTATGTTTGCATTTGCACTGAATTGTACAGTCAGGATTGTTCTAAGAAGCTCTTCCAAAATACCAATCATGATGGACAAAACAGGCTGTAGAATCCCATAGATTAATGCATGATAACTTAGTTAGGGTACTCCGGAGTCAAATTGCATTCAATTCATGCTCTGTTATTTTGTTTTAAGTTTGATAATGGCTTGTTAGTTCAGCACTGTTTTAGACTAGTGACATCTTAAGCTCAGTTTTAGCTTAATTCATTGCATTTTCACTCCACAATTAGTTGTCATCCACTGCATATTAGATTACATTATTTGTTAAACTTAACAATACGGCCTTCATTATTTACAAAACCTCTTCTTGTTCCAAATCTATAATTGATTCATAACCATATGAACAGAAGACAATATCATTTCAAGGCCTGAAGTACTTTTGCAACTTCTTTACCACTTCATAAACAAAGACTTTTCTCAAAAGATTACTTTAAAAAGAAATATATAACTCTTGAGTAAGGTTTAGTAATGTTAAACTAAGTTGCAGAATAGAGTTAGGAACTAGTCTTAGAGTAGAGATCTTATGATGGTACCAATGTTTTCCTCCAAATATGCTTCAACAAATCTTTAATCATGGATAAAATGTTGTCTCATTATAAGCTGATTGTTTAATTGTTTAGTTAGGAGAATTTGTATACTTAGCTGACCACTTCTCAAGCTCTCCCAAAATACCTTTGATGAAAGAATTGGACACGTTAAGTTTATGTTTTGATTCATTTTCTTGAAGTCATTATCAAGCTTGGTATTCTGCTTAGTCATAGTTTAGGTTTGATTCTGTTTCAGTATTTGCATTTGCATTTGTCATTTGTCATCAACCAATTAGACTTCACTCTGTTTTTAACCAGTAGCTTCTTTCCACTAGCTTTCTAGTCATTTTCCTTGTGAACATAAAAACCATCAAAAGACCAAAAACATCATAAATCATCACAAAAGACCAAAAACATCATAAAACACTAAACACAACGCATTAAGAGACAAACACCTAGGCACATACAGTGCAATTCACTTCAGCAGTTTACTAACCCTGGTTGACAATTAAATGAACTCAATTTAGGAGACTAGGTTGAGACCAAACAAAAACTTCACAATATATTTTGGTGTCAACGCGGAATAAAGACTATGGTAGTCCGGCCACTGATCAACCTACTACCTCGACAACAAATCCATCTAATGAATCAGTACCACCTCTTGTTATTCCCGAATTGACTATTAAGCCACCAAAGGAAGTAATTCATAAATCGACATATAATCCTCGAGCAAGAGCTACACAAAATTATAATATAGTTGAAGATTTGGCTCAATCCCCTTCGGCTATGTCTACTCTTGAGGTATTACAAAATTGTCCCTCCCAGAAGCAGGCTTTATTGTCGGCCATTGGTGGAATTGATCCGACTCATTCTAATCTTGTCGTCTTTAATCATACGGGCTATGTACCGCATCTACCAATAGAATTGGCATTCTCCATCCAAGTATATTTTCTCAATCACCTTGTTCATCGCACTATTATTGATGAGGGATCATCTACATGCATTATGTCTCTAAACTTTTGGAAGTCACTTGGCTCGCCGCGATTATCACAATCATCAATGATGTTGAAGGCTTTTGATGGAAGAACATATAAACCTAGTGGTATTATTAATAACTTGCAAGTTGAATTAGGGGGAAAAATAGTAAGTATTGATGTTGAGGTTGTTGACGGACCACTCAACTATAATATTTTACTCAGAATACCATGGGTATATGCGATGACTGCAATTGTTTCTACATATTTTAGAATGGTTTCCTTTCCTCATAAAGGTACTATTACAGTAATTAATCAATTATCCTTTTTTTCCTCCTCTTCACAAGTAACTGGAAGCATTCCGTATATTCACTTACCCCAACTAGAAATCCAAAAAATTGGTGTAGGACTCTTAAAGGATTCCACACTTATGGGAACCTTTTCATTACCGTCGCCCGTGACGTCGGCAAAAATCGCAAGCATAGAGACCTGCTACATGATCTCTTCCACTCTATCTGGCTTAAGGGAGAGTACGGGTAATTCTTATATTTATACATTGGATGATGTTTTACCGCTCAGCCCCATTGAGCTTCAATAGCAATCAATCTATTTGGCTTGGGCGAAAAATCTGAAATCAGCATCGCCGAGTGTTTGGGTTGATCGTTCATTATATTTTGGAACTCCATCTAATCCATTTTCCTCAAAATTTTTGACATATGAAAATATTTTGGAAGCTATGATGGCAGAAGGAGAACCATGGGAAGATTATCATCGTCATTCCCATCTTCGTGATTATGAAGAAAATAATCTTAGTGAACTATATCACCCATCCCTTCAAAATTTATTTTTGAATTCTTTTCTAATGAATGCAATAGAATCTGAGCGAAAATTATCTAATATTGAAGAAACGATTTCTATCGATATTTTGACTAAACCTGGCATTGTATAAAATATTCATGTCGATGTATCTTGTTCTCCATTAGAACTTGATTCATATCACTCTCTTTTTTGTGAATTTTGTGACATATTTGCTTGGTCTTACAAGGAAATTCCAGGCATAGATACTAGTATAGTTTAACACACTATTAATATGTATCCTGATGTCAAACCGGTGTGTCAACGGCTTCGTCCTGTTCATCTGAAAAAAGTCGCTGCCATCAAAGTAGAAGTTGAAAAAATTTTGCATGTTGGTTTCATTTACCCTATTCTGCTAACTGAGTGGGTTTCCAATATCATTCCTATTATGAAAAAACAAGGAACCATTAGAGTGTGTGTCGATTATCGGGATGTTAATCAGGCTTGTCCAAAAGACAACTATCCTACTCTCTTTATCGACCAGATTATTGACAACTGTGCTGGATGTGAAATATTTTCTTTCATGGATGGTTTTTCTGGCTATAATCAAATCAATATCAACTCAGATGACCAACATAAGACAACATTCATCTATCCCTAGGGCACATTCGCATATTGGAAACTCCCATTTGGTTTAAAGAATGCTAGGGCAACTTTTCAGAGAGAAATGGATTATGCTTTCAACGAGATCGAACAAATTGTTCAACCATATCTAGATGATTTACCAGCACATTCACGAAAACATACTGATCACTCGATGCATTTGAGAGCCATTTTCTTACGATGCCAGCACTACAAGATATTCCTCAATCTGCACAAATGTGTGTTTTGTGTTGGTTCTGGTCGATTGCTCGGATTTGTAGTCTCAAAAGAAGGAATTCGAATAGACCCAATGAAGGTTCAGGCCATTCTTGATTTTCCTGCACCATCAAACCTACTTCAGATACAGAAACTTCAAGGAAAGGCTAACTTCTTGAGAAGGTTCATTCCAACCTACGCTGAAATGGCTAAAGGATTTGCTCGATTGTTGAAAAAAGGAGTTCCCTTCCATTGGGACCAAGTTGCGCAAGCTTCTTTTGATGTTGTCAAGGACCATCTTGTCTGAGCGTCATTAATGTATCCTCCAAATTATCAAAATGATTACTTCCTATATATTGTCGCGGCTGAAACAACCATCGCTATGGTTTTGGTCCAAGTAGAAGATGGAATTGAACATCCGATCTATTATTTGAGTCGTAATCTCAATGATACGAAAGTTAAGTACTCGTACGTGGAAAAGCTTGCCTTGGCAGCTGTTCAAGCTGTCCAAATATTTCGCCATTATATCCTGCTCTGAAAAACAACAATAGTTTCAGATTGCAACCCCATGACTTACATCTTATCACGTCAATTTCTGGGGGGAAAATATTCAAAATGGATCATTATTTTGCAGGAATTTGATTTGGAATTCATTAAATCCAAGTCAAAGAAGTCTTTAGTTTTGGCTGAGCTTCTCTGTGACCTTCCCTATGATAGTATTGCAACTACGTCGTAACCATCTATTCCATAGGAGTCTCTGTTTCTGATCGAATCATCTAATCCCTGGTATGGAGATTTCATCATTTATCTCCAAACCCAAAATTTTCTACCTAATAACTCTCACTCTGATCAACGACGTATTCGATACCAAGCCAAAGATTAACTGATCGTCGGCGATACACTTAATGGTCGTGGTGTTGATACCATTTTAAGGAGGTGCCTCACTCATGAGGAGGCCGAAAAAGTTTTAAATGATTGCCATGCTGGGGCTTGTGGTGGACATTTATCTGGTTATGCTACCGCACAGAAGATACTCCGCGCTGGTTACTTTTGGCCTATTATTTTTCGAGATTGTATCCTCGCAGTCAGAAGTTGTCATGCATGCCAGATTTATGACCGTAAAATCCGCAGGCTGCCAGTGCCAATGCATCCTGTTGTCTCTGCTGGACCATTTATGAAATGGGGTATCAATTTCATGACCTATAACCCTCCTTCATCCGGGGGCCACGGTTATGTTAGCCACCTATAAAATTTGTTATAGCAAAATGTGGTTAAAACTTTTTTGGAGCCTTCAAGGAACAAATTTTATTGGTAAAAAGTGTTATCTCTTGAAGACTCTTGAAGGCCTCATGCCTTTGTCCAAATCTTCACTGTTGTTTTCATTTCACACTCTGAAATTCTGTTGTTTCCATGAAGAATACTGCTGCAAAGGCCATTTTTCCCTCCTTCCACTTCAGAACTAACCTTCATTTTGCTCCCATTTTTCTCCATAAAACTCTATTTTCATGATTCCTCTTCTTCCATTCATGAAAATAATTTTTAAAAGGTTAAGAACTCACCTTTTAACATTACTGAAACCCTCAAATGCCTTTGAAAACCATTAAAAATCTATAAAAAATACACATTTTTGTATTTCAGGCTTAAGCCTCTTGGGCTAAGTCCTAAACCACTTCCCCTCCACGTGCCCCAGCGCTAGAACCAAGCGCTAGCCATCCAGGTGCTTATCGCATCGGAAAAACACAGCGAGCACAAGTCTTTTGTTATAAACAAACTCCGATGCCGATTAGCCCTGTACGTTATATCCCCCGATAATATCATCTCTCCATATAACCCGTGGGCCCGCATTCGGGCACTAAACCATTGTGAAAATCCACCTCCGATCCATTATTTCCTTTGTATATCAAAAAACCCACTTACCCAAAGTTTTTGGTCTAAAGCGCCGGAGTTATGTTTTTAAATGTAAAAATGGGTTGATTGAAATAGACCCGCATCATTTCTCCGATGCGATTAAGTCCCATATATATAAACCCCACCCCCTCCACTTTTCATTCCATATAGCCTTCGCCTGGGACCAAGAGTTTAAGTCCCAAGGCACCCATTGCATCGCAAAGATTCAAATGGTTAGATTGAAAGACCGGGCCCGACCTTCCGATGTGATTGGCCCTTTATTATAAAAGCCTCGAGCCTATGGCTTTTCATATAAACCCATGGCCCCGCAGACGGGTGCCAACCATTTTATATATACTTTCCGCCCCGATAAACCTATGTTTTATTAAAAAAATTGGGTTTCCATAAAGGGTTAAGTTTCTATGCCAGAACATGATATAAAACCATCTCCGCCATTGATCATTAGACTGATCAAATGGCCCATGCAATATCGCATCGCGATTTTTTATTTGGTTCATTGGACTGTCACGTCTGATTGAGATGGCCCGATCGCGCAAATCGCATCGGCCTTCCCCGATCATGCCAATCACATCGGCGATTTCTATTACTCTCTCCCCGCCAATTGTGATCTCCCGACGTATCTCCCACCATTGATCTAATTTTCAGATCGATAGTTTTCGTCTAATCGCATCGGGGTTTTCCATCGGGTGTGTCTAATTACTTTACTTTCCCCCCCTCTGATCGCCGATTATCGATTTATTCACCATCGTTGATCATTGAGCGATCGACGGTTCCGACTTATTCTTCCCTGTGCTCTCCTTCTTAAACTTCTCTTAACTAATCTCGACTATTGGATGTTGCCATCCAACGGCCACGCTTCTCCCCATGCCCTCTGCAGCAGTAAAACCCAAAAATGTAGGATTTCTTAAATATTGTTTGTATTTTGCATGTTTCAAAGGTTTTTCCCATTATAATGTAAAGAAAAAGAAAGCTGAGGGTGACGATCCTCTGGCCTTTCATTATCAAAGGGAACCATTCGCAGGGATCAAAATCCACGTCTCGTCAATGTTTCATAAGGCATTGATGCCTTGTGAGCCCTGCAAAACACTGCACATCAACAAGACACAGAGTTAAAATGAATCAAAGAGTATCAGTGTCGAAGAAAAAATAGAGTAGAACAGAAGATTGAAGACAATTTTGGGATTACGGCTAAGATTGATTATCAAAAGCCTAATCCTCCAAATTAAAACACAATTAAAGAACATCATAAGTGTTTTATTAGACAGAAAGTCCTCCACCGCCACATCTGAGGCAAATTGATTCCTCCCAACTACCACGAAGCCACCTGTGCCTCAAAGTATTCAAACCAAGGCCAAAGTTATTGATCAAATCAGATATTTTCCTCAGTACAGCCAAACAATTAATTCTTCCAAATGAACTTAATGTAAAAATATCTACAGAGTTACTATAATGTAACACAGAGCCTCAGAAGTCAACAAAAGCTCCCACCAAGCTTAAATCTTAAATGTAGAACATTATTACAGACAAACACCTGTAAAATTCTCCATCGAGCCCCTCAAAGGCCGAGAATTCATTGATCTGTATTAATTATCTTGGGAGATATTTTATCAGATTTCACCTCCTCATCCTTCTATAAATACTCCTATAGAAGATGAGGAATTGTTAGTTGGTTGGTTGGTCACTAGTTGTAATACTGAAACTCTTTGAAATAATACATAGTCTGTTGAAGATCAAAGAAGAAATTGAAGTCTTGGAAGCTGGATGATGTTGTTGCATGCTTGTTCTTGAGAAGGCTCTATCATTGGATCCATGAGCTTGGCTGTTGGTGAAGTATTCTAAACTGTTTAATGTTTTTCCCTTGTTTTCATTATGTTCCATAATTTCTTACTACAGTAGGATAGAAATTTTTAGGCTAAGAAATGACTCCTTGAAGCACCTTAGACCTGTTCATCCTTCACTGTTTCATGTTTTCTTCTGCTGAAGTATTTTAGAGTCTTTAATCTCTCTCTTTAGTCTTCATGCTTGTTTATTTCCTTAATAGTTTGAAAGGTTGGTTTTAGCATGATTTATGGTTCTCTCTGCTTGTCTGCTACCACTTAAGGGCTGTTAATGAAGTCTCCCTTTGAAGTTCCTTTGTTTACAGTGAGCCAAGGAGGTCTGTTCTGATCTTGGCCCTTGTCCTTACTTGAAAAGTTGGCTTAAAGGTCTTTATAGTTGTGATCATATATGTATTTAGGTGTTCTGTCTTCTATGACCGTAATTATTAGTGAATCTTTATTGTTTTCTAAGTCATTTGAAATAAAATCTTTGAGGAAATAGGGTGTTCCCAAAATCTTAGATTTCATTTTAAAAGTTGTTTTGAAATCATTATTTTCTTAAAGGTGTAATTTGTAGAATTCATGGTTAGCCCTATCTATCAAATAGCTCTTTATTGTTCAAGTTGTGCTTTGAAATTCCCTTTGTTGAGAATTCAACTTCTCTTTCCAAATCATTGATGTCCATCTCATTCCAAAACCAAAGGATCCTGCGGCCAATTTAGATTTGCCCTCTGATATCCCATATCCATTGATTAGTTTGTAATGAACTGTTCTTGACTCCATTGCACAATGAATCAGACATTTCCCCTTTCTATCTATCTTTCCTAGACCTTTCATGTTCTGCTATGTCCTTCAACCAATCAAAAAAACAAACACCTGCACTTAATAACTAGTCTAAAACCAATACCCAAAGCAAAAAAGATAAACCTTTGCAAACAAATAAATTTGAGAGATCCCTCTCTGAGAGCAGGAGGACTAGATCCTGTAACTCTAAAGATTGGTTCTAATGTTACCTTGTCTTTTGATTTTCCAAAACTATCAAAACACGGGACACCAACATAATGGTGATCATGGTGGGACGAATGAGTTCATAGTTGCTTAGCAAGCTCTTATAAACTCATTAGTCTTTCAAACAACCATAGAAACTCAGAAAAACCCAAAATATTTAGTTTGGCTTCATAACAAACATGGTGGTGGAACCATAAACCATTTTACCTTTACAAAAGCTAAAAATTTTCCACCTGGTGACTCCACTGGCCTCCAAAAGGCCTACCACCCTTCCAGTCCTTACAGACTCCCTTGGGAATGCATTGAGAAAACCCAATCATGTTGTTGGTGGACAGCAAAGTTCAAAATCTTCCACCTGGCGACTCCACAAATCCAAAAATACCTAATGACTCCACTTGCAGAAGACTCTAAACTGGTTGAAAAGATATAGTAACCTCTGATTACAAACATGGATCCAAGTATGGACAGAGAAGCTAAACTAAACACATTATTGGACCTAATTGGGAAAATAGTGTACATACTAGATAAAATATTGGAAAGGCATGAGGATGATATATTTTTTTATTATCCAGAGCAACCTATGCTTTTCCCAAATCAAACACAAACTCAACCATTACAAGACCTAGACAATGAGAAATATATAGATGATGATCAAGACTTTATAGAATAAGGTGAGCAAGACTATAGAGAAAACAATAAAGAAAAATTGTTGGTCATGATGGAAAAGATGATGCATATGCTTGGTAAAAGAATTGAATGGAATGAGGCTAATTTGAATATTGATGATCTAGAGCAGCCCATGCTCCTTTCAAATCAAGAACAAACCCAAACATTACAAGATATGTGCAATGAACAAGATTACAAAGAAAGCAATGAAAAAGGTTGTCGGGAAATTCCTGATTATCTACCTATATCTTGCACCATGCTATTAAGAGAACTTCATGACCAGATTGCAAAAACTAATAGTGAGCAGTGCCTTGAGGAAAACATAAGCCATTTTGAACCCACAAAATCTGAAATAGGAGAAGAGACAACACAACCAGAGTCTTTGCCTTTATGTCATGACTCATTTCAGATGATTAAAGAAGAATGACATCCTGATAATCTATTAGAAACAACTCCCGAATCCCATATTTTAAATAACTGTCACAAAAATCATGAGGATTTGTTCAAAACTGATATAGATCAGGAAAAACAAGAGAAACCTCAAAGTTCCCCTGCAAACTCAAATGGAGATCCATTAGAAGAGGCTCATGAAGACCGCTGTACTTTTGTCCTAAGAAAAAAGACAATTCCTTCTCTCTTAACAAAAGAAGAGATTGATCTAATATTAAACAAACATCCAACCTCCAAACCTCCATTTGAACAAAACACTTCTGCTCATCTACTTACTGAACCTTGTTGTCTTGAATCAGAAAACTCAGTTATAGAAAATCTCAAAGAGGAACAAAATGATAACCCAATATGTTTGATTGGTGAAATTGTGTATACTAATGATTTTTCAACTTATGATCAATCTGATGATGATGATGAGCTCCAAACAGAAACTAATCATGCAGGGAAACTAGCAGTGGATTGGTGTCATGAAATTCATTATCATCAACTTGAAAGCAGCAATCAACCCATCCAATCCTTCAGAAATAGCTTTCACATAATTTGGAATCAGCAATCTATTAGTTGTAAGGTTGAGATTAAAAAGGAAGAGGAATTTCTTGAGCAGGATGAAGATAAGGGGCCTTCTCCTGAGAGGATTGAGGTAAAAGATACCCCTACTCAAGAACATGATGATATATTCACAAAGTACAGTCCACTGAATCATAGCATACCAAGACTATAAGAGGACAACACTGCAATATATGATGAGTCCTCCAGTTCAGATAATAATGAAGATGAGGAAAAGGTTCTTTCCCAAAATAATATTTACCTTGATCCACTGAATAAAGAAGAGATGATCTTGGTAGAACCATGTCTTCCAAATACTCTTAACCAGGAATTATTTCTAGATCCCTATGCTCACTTCTTAAATCCATTTGAAGAAGGGATCAAGGTCATTAGGAGCAATATATTACCAAAAGCAAGAAGATTATTTAGCATTGCTGCTAAAAAATAAAAAGAATGGGAGTGGCCCTGTTTGTCCAGCCTGCCCAAGGAGATGAAGAAGGACCAATCATGGAATCATTTAATGGATTGGTTGTATTGGAAAAAAGAGTTCATTAGCTAAAACATGTAAAAATTCCAAGTTAGAATAGGTTAGATAGGAATAGCAATAAGCTCAACCTTTGATCATTTCAGTTAGTTGTTGATTGTTTGTCTTCAAAGAAAAAGAAAAATCTAAAAACAATAGAAAAGAGACAAGAGGGCAGATTATAAAACAAGAAAGGTACATCCCCATACCAAAAAAGAGAAACAAATTCTGAAAGTGTGCAAGCTTAAATGCCACTCCTGAAAAACACACTCCTAATTAGTCATACTGCCTAATCTTGACTAATTAGTTTTAAATTTACTACTGATAGGATAGTGAATTCGATTTGCCAAACTGTTTAATCTTGGCTTATCAGTAGATAGATTAGGATAGAAATTAGAGGTTCAAACATGCTCAAAATCTAAACCTAAGTTTCCAAACAAGAATGACTCACATCTGTTTTAAATTTCTGAGTCAAAACAGGGTAAAAATGGTTCTAATCATCTCAAAATCTGAACCAGAAAACAAGCAAAGAACAGCTCAGACAGAAGTAAAAACAGAGCTGAAAAAAGATGAAGGAGGTGCTTTAACGTTCAGATCTTAAGCCTTCCTTTTGATTTAATTTTCTGCAAAATAATTTCTATGTGTAGCTTGTTGTTTTATGCCATAGATCAGCAACAAGTTAGACTGTCCAATCCTGACTTGTATGCTTTTAAATTTCTGTTTTAGAAATAGTGAATAAAAATCTGTTAGATTGTTTAATCCTAACAGATTAGTATATTAGGTAGAGAAGCATATGAACTCAACTGTTTAATCTGAGTTCACGGAGATATAAGAAGTAGAAATATATTAGTTTTATGCTTTCAAAAGAATAAAATTTTGTAAGAGAGTTTTCCAATTCAAGTGCACTCTAAAGAACAAAAAATGTTAGATCAGTAGGATTGGGTAGGTAGAGAGCTTGTTGATGAAATATCCATTGTTTTTGTAGCTGTTAATATCTTTCAGAGCAAAGAAGATCATTCAATCAAAGAAAGGAAGCACAATGGATGAGGCACTGATCAGCCTCCCAGAGAATGCAAGTCTGAATTTCTTGATGCCTTCAAGAAGGCACCATCTCCAAGTGGAGCCACTGTTAGCCACCTATAAAATTTGTTATAGAAAAAGGTGGCTAAAACTTTTTTGGAGCCTTCAAGGAACAAATTTTGTTGCTAAAAAGTGTTATCTCTTGAATACTCTTGAAGGCCTCATGCCTCTGTCCAAATATTCACTATTGTTTCCATTTCACACTCTGAAATTCTGTTGTTTTCCATGAAGAATACTGCTGCAAAGGCCATTTTTCCCTCCTTCCACTTCAAAAATAACCTTCATTTTTCTCCCCTTTTTCTCCATAAAACTCCTATATTTTCATGATTCCTCTTCTTCCACTCATGAAAATCATTTTTACAAGGTTAAGAACTCACTTTTTAACCTTACCGAAACTCTCAAATTCCTTTGAAAACCATTGAAAATCTATAAAAAATACACTTTTTTGTATTTCAGGCTTAAGCCCCTTGGGCTAAGTCCTAAACCACTTCCCCTCCACATGCCCCAGTGCTAGAACCAAGCGCTAGCCATCCAGGTGCTTATCGCATAGGAAAAACACAACGAGCACAAGGCTTTTGTTATAAACAAAATCCGATGTCGATTAGCCCTGTACGTTATATCCCCCGATCATATCATCTCTCCATATAACCCGTAGGCCCGCATTCGGGCGCTAAATGTTGGAAATGTTGTCATTGATGGCAAAGGAGGTAGCAGATGCAGAGACAGGAACAGTTACAAGGAACAGAGGCAGATGCAGAGACATGTAACATTAACAAGGAACAAAGGAAGCAGTGAATTGAAGCAAATACAGAGACAGAAAATAGAGGTAGCAAAGAAGCAAACGAAGGTAGAAAAGGAGATAGGCAGAGGTAGAGGAAACAAATATAAAGAAGAAAGGAAGAGACATAGCTGTTAGTGCAGAGAAATAGTTGTTATGCCGAGAATCTTTTACACAGCTAGGTGTTACACATAACATAAATTACATTCTCGGAATCACATACTCCAGTGGAAAAGTATTGAATGGAGCGGAACCATATTCAAATGCGCAGTGTGAATGGAGTGGAACTGTATGCTGGACACATATTAAACTAATACTTAGTCCTTGAATGTTAAAATCAAATTAAGGATTGTTAAGGAATCTGCGTTGGAGAAGGTGGAACCAAGGGATGGAACCTTGAGCAAGAGGAGCGGGGTTGTAATGTGAAGAATCGGCGTTGAGATGGCGCAAGGAGGAAAACCCTTTTGATTAAAACCGAAACCATGAGAGCGGAACCACGTAAGATGAACAGTGACGACAGTTTGGAGCGAAACCGTGGGTTTCATCGTACCACCATCTGTCGGCAAGCGGTATTCCCGAATTCGCAGTGATTCCATAGAGAAACTGACATGCGTCCCTGAGCGAATTGGAAAACCACCGTTTAAAGTGTGCCATCGCACGTTATACATCGAATGAAGATGCCGAGCGATATTGATATAGACCATTGATCTGGAGGCTCGACATCTAACGGTGATCGCTCACTGGACTTGGCTGAAGTTTAATGAAAGAGCCCGAAGGTTAACTAAGGTACGGTGCGTGCGGTTGATTAGTCCTTTGGTTGTATTTTGGGCCCGGGGTGGAGATATATGAAATGAATCTGGTTTATTAACTGTATTACACGGTCCGATGGAAAATATTAATGATGTTTATTAAGGTTTGTCGGGTTATTAAAATAAGGTGGAACACTAAGGTTTCAAATCTATAAAAGATTGCCCGATTATCGTTGGACTCCGTTGTAATGGTTCCAATATTAAAGAATGTCGTAATATATATGTAGATATATTACGTATAATGGAATATGTGAACGTGGGTCAATATATGTACATGCCGAAGGTCAATTAATATGGTTTTAATAGCCAAAGTATTATGCGCCTTATATGAAAAATCCCAAACCATATATATATATATATATATATGCGGTGCACAATATATATAAAAAGGCAGGGTGCAATGCATCCTGGACCCAGAGCCAAAGGATGATATACTTTTATACACTGTGCTAAAGTCATAAGGTTGGGTTTTTATTATGGTTTGACCATAGTTTTGAAGATGTCGAGAGTTGAGTTTACCAAAGGTTCTGTAGTAAAAACTATTCCAAAGCGGTTACACAACTGCAATGAAGAGGAGAGTGTGTAGAAATGAAAATTCGATGAACAGGAATATGTACAGGAATGAATTGGACAGGTGAATAAGCTCAAAAAACTAGAGAATGTGCAGAAGACAGTGAGTAGAAGAAGGCAGAACAGTCACTCAACAGCAACAGAAAAGACAAATCCAATAAAGCCAAAATCCAGAAAAGGAGTTGAGTGAAATTGAAGTGTAACTGAAAATGTGAATGTAAATGTTGTAATTAATTTTTTATTGTTTGTGATGCACTGGAAAGTCTCTGGTAAGAAAACAAAATCCCACTGTAATATTGAAATTAACACATATTGTTATATTTTTTAATGAGCTAGTAAAAGAAATAAGGAGGCAGAAGGCAAAAAGTTAGGACTATTCATTTCAAATTCCCTGAGGAATGTAAAGAGTCATGTGATGAACTCTATATATAATATCACATTGATATGCACAATGGAGAGAGAGAGTGAGTGAAGAGAATGCAGAAATGAAGCAGTGAGGCAGAGAAGAAAGAGGAGCTGAGCAGAGAAGAAGGAGAAGCTGATGGAGAATCTGAGAAGATGCAGAGATGATACAGGGCAGATATGAGAATAGATGAAAAACAAAGCAGATGGAACAGAACAGAGATGATATCCAAGGTAAATTAGCAAGTGTTTCTCTTTTGAAAGAGTAAGGGAGTTGGTGCTTCCTTGCAAGTTGTAGCTTGTAGAATTGAGGCTGGAGCCTCCTGTAGGTTGGTGCCTGCAGAAAAACAATGGTGAGAGGGAGTTGGAGCTTGCCTTTGCATCACAACAATAATAAGATGTGGTTTTCTCCCTTTATGGGTTTCCACTTATATCTGGTGTCTCTGTGCATGATGTTTATGTGTTGATCTGATTTATATCTTCTTCTTAATATTTGCTGCTCTCATATTAAGTCTGATGTTATATTATATTAATACTTGATGCTCACATTCTAAGATTACCCACATATTAAGTTGGATATGAAATGATGGTGTAAATAAGGTTTAATAGAAAGTTTAAAATATCATGAATGTGTTAAACTGATTCACCTCCCCCCCTATCAGTTTAACTAAGGATTCAACAATTGGTATCAGAGACGGTTCCTTAGTACCAGTCTAACAGCTGAAAGGAGATCCTAGGTTCCCAAGATGGCTAGTAAAGAAGGATGCTCAACCAACAAATCCCCTTTCTTCACTGGTGAAAATTATGATTTCTGGAAAATCAGAATGAGGACATACATAATATCTCTAGGAATAGAAGTCTGGGCTGCAGTGGAATTAGGATCTGCCCCAAAGGCAACTGACACAGAGAAAGAAAAAAAACAAGATTTTGTGGCTAACGCAAAAGCCATGAATGCCATATTGAATGGATTATGTGAAGCAGAGTTTATTAAAGTAATGCACAAAGACTCTGCCAAAGAAATATGGGATACTCTTGAGAACATACATGAGGGAGACAAGAAAGTAAAGACTGCCAAACTTCAAGTCTATAGAGCCCAGTTTGAGAACTTAAAAATGAATGATGATAAATACATTGCCAGTTTCTTCCTGAAAGCTGCAGAAATTATTAACAATATGAAAGCTCTTGGAGAAAAAATGCCAGAAAGTATAATTGTGCAAAATATTCTAAGATCTCTTTCATCCAGGTTTAATCCAAAGGTGTCTGCAATAGAAGAAACAGCTGATTGGGAGACCTTGACCATGAACCATCTAATTGGAAATCTAACAGCCTATGAAATGAGGCTCCCACAGAAGAAGCCAAGTACCAGGGAAGCAGCCTTTAAAACAGAAAAGAAGAAAGAAGAAGAGGGAGATATATGCTCTTGCTTGAATGAAGAGGAGGAAAATTTTGTCAAGAAATTGGATAGAGGCTCAGGTAAATACAAAGGTAAACTCCCCTTCAAATGCTTTAACTGTGGAAGAGTGGGACACTATGCTGCTAAGTGTCCTTGCAAGAAAGTAAGGAATCAAGCTCAAGAGTCAGAGAAAAATAAATCAAAGAACTGGCAGAAAGGAAAGAAGTTCAACAGAAAATCCTTCTATGCTCAACAAGACAATAGTACATCTAAAGATTCAGATGAATCCTCAAATGAAGAAGGAACATATGAATTCTTATTGATGACCATAGAAGAACTTGAAGGTCTCCTGCTAGAATATGAAGAAGAAGAAGAAGGTGAAGTCGACCTTGAGGGGGAGCTAAGAAGTGCTCTAGAAGAGATTAATAGACTCAAGCTGAAATGCAGAAAACAAAAGGACATTCTCCTCAAGTATGTACGAGAAGAACAAAATTCAGAATTCCTTAAGCAGCTAAAGATAGAGCTTGAATAAGCCAAGAAGATAGAGGACATGTTACTTAAGAAAATCAAAGAAAAAACTCAAGAACAAGAAAAGTTGGAAGAAGAAGTGGTATGTCTCAGGAAGAAATTAGAAAATGCTCAAAGGAAAGTGGTTATAAACTATTCTCAAACAACAAGCTCTAGTAAGTTGAATGAAATTCTGGTTGCTCAAAGATCCCCTATGATAAAGACTGGAATAGGCTATGAAGGAGAATCAAGTAAAGGAGAAGAAAAGGTTGACGGAGAGATTATTTTTTTAAAAGCAAAGAAGAATGATGAAGAAGCTCAAACAACTCCTTCAAAAGAAGAAATCTGTAATAAGGAAGACAGAGATAAGAAAAAACCACTAGTAGCAAAGAACGTAATAAATACCAAGACCCTTGAGTATGTAAAATTTGGAAACCATCAAAGGAGATTCTTCCATCCTATGAAGAATGCCACCTGTTATGCTTGCCACAAGCTGGGACACATTGCTGCATATTTTCATGCAAGCAGGAGTAATTCAAACCAGCAAAAGATGCAAACATTGAAGAGACTAAATCAAGCAAACAAATGGAGGAGGCAACCTTACATCAGGTATGAAAATAACTTCTATGGTTACTGCTTTATTGTAAGTAATTTGGTCATAAAATCATTGAGTGTAGAAAGTATGGACAAAGATTGATGTTTAACACCTCAAGGATATTTATGAATCAAAGAAATTTTGTTCATACTCATAATTCTACAAAAATTATGATCAAATGTTGTGTATGCAATCAAGTTGGACATATACCTCCCAAATGTCCTCTAAGAGGATATAGTTCATCTCCTCACAAAAGATACCAAACAAAAGGGTGCCTCCAGTGGATAAAGAAGGAGAATAAATGTGACTTGGCTCTAACTGCTCAAGACCTGAAAAGCCAGTGGTACCTGGACAGTGGCTACTCAAAACACATGACTGGAGACAAAAGCAAGTTTATAACTCTTGATGAAAAGAAATCTGGCAATGTTACTTTTGGAAATGATAAATCCAGTAAGATCAAGGGAAAAGGCTCAGTCAGCATAGACAATGGCAGAGGAAAGGCCCAAGATGTACTATTTGTAGATGGGCTGAAAGAAAATTTACTGAGTGTCATCCAGATGTGTGACAAAGGCTGTGAAGTTCTTTTTAGATCACAAGATTGTGAAGTCAGATCAAGCACAACCGGAAAGACTCTGCTCAAAGGTGTCCGAACAGAGAGTAATGTGTACATAGTGAAAGAGGAGGATGAAGCCTGCCATCTTAGCAAACTTGAGGAGTCATGGTTATGGCATAGGAGATTAGGACATCTCAGCTTCAACCATATCATCAGAATGAGTAAGAAGAAAGCTGTCAGAGATATGCCAGAAATAAAAAGGCCTTCAAATACCATATGAAAATCTTGTCAATTGGGGAAACAGACTCGCACATCCTTTAAATCTAAAGATGAGCTATCAATAAGAAGACCACTCTAGCTTGTTCACATGAACCTGTGTGAACCTGCTAGAACTAAGACACCAAGTGGAGAATCCTACTTCATGCTGATAATAGATGATTTCTCCATAATGACATGGGTTGCTTTTCTCAAGAACAAATCAGAA
The DNA here is from genome assembly GCA_034641835.2 of Pinus albicaulis. NCBI lineage: Eukaryota > Viridiplantae > Streptophyta > Pinopsida > Pinales > Pinaceae > Pinus > Pinus albicaulis. The sequence continues at coordinate 1,032,026,278 of CM076577.1, read as the reverse complement.
GCACTGGAAAAATTTAAGATATTCAAAGCATTAGTAGAAAATCAAACTAGATGCAAACTAAAATGTATCAGATCAGACAGAGGAGGAGAATTCACAAATTATGACTTTGCAGACCTATGTAATGAAAATGGAATAAAGAAAAAATTGACCATTGCAGGGACACCTCAGCAAAATGGAGTAGCAGAGAGACAAAACAGGTCTGTACAACAAATGGCCAGAGTTATGATGCAAGAGAGTAACATTACTCAAACCTTTTGGGTAGAAGCTATACACACATCAGTACATATTCTAAACAAGGCTCATTTAAGACCTAACAGTTACAAGACACCTTATGAGCTATGGCATGGTTAACCTGCATCAATCAAGCACTTTAGAGTCTTTGGGAGCAAGTGCTACATAAAGAATAATGATGAAAATCTAGGGAAGTTTGATGCAAGAGAAGATGAAGGAATACTCTTAGGATATGCATCCAAGAGTAAAGGATATAGATGCTACAACAAGACTCTTCGAAAAATTGTAGAAAGTATTGATGTAAGATTTGATGAAGAACTCCCAAACAAGACAAGAGATATAGACTACAAAAGCTATTTAGAAAATCATGAAGAAGAGGACCAGGATGATGATGGAACAAGCAAGACATCAGAAGATGCCAGACTGAACTCGAAAACCCCCTCAAGATACACTCAAAAGAACCATCCAGAAGATCAAATCATAGGAGACAAGAGTGTAGGAGTGCAAACAAGAAGGCAGCTAATAGAACAAACTGAAGAGGTATACATAGCCATGTTGTCACAAATAGAGCCAAAGAAATTTGAAGAAGCCAGCAAGAACAAGTCTTGGGTGAATGTTATGAATGAAGAATTGGACCAAATTGAGAAAAATAATACCTAGGAACTAGTGCCTAGACCCACTAAGAAAAATGTCATAGGCTCAAAATGGGTATTCAAAAATAAAATGAATGAAGAAGGACAGGTAATCAGGAATAAAGCCAGACTTGTCTGCAAAGGATACTCACAAATTGAAGGACTTGACTACGATGAAATTTTTTCCCCTGTAGCCAGAATGGAAGCTATCAGAATGTTCCTGGCATTTGCATGCTACCAAAACTTCAAAGTATATCAAATGGATGTAAAATCTGCATTTCTGAATGGAGACTTAGAAGAAGAAGTCTACATGGAATAACCAGAAGGCTTCTCATTGACAGACAAAGAAGACTATGTGTGCAGAATGAAGAAGGCCCTATATGGACTAAAACAGGCTCCTCATGCTTGGTACTAAAGACTAGATAAATATTTTCAAAAACAGGGTTTTAAGAGAGGTGGAGTAGACAACAATCTATACATAAAAGCCCATGAAAATGAACTCCTGATTGTTGTAGTATATGTTGATGACATTATGTTTGGAAGCAACAGAGATGAACTAGTAAAAGGGTTTGCTGATGAGATGAAAACAGAGTTTGAAATGTCTATGATTGGAGAGCTCAATTTCTACTTGGGACTGCAAATTCAGCAAAAGAACACAGGCACATTCATCTCTCAGGAAAAATACTTAAAATAAATGCTGGAAAAATTCAAAATGGAGGACTGCAAACCTGTGACAATCCCCATGATCGCGGAATGCAAGTTGTGTGCTGATGATGGGTCTACAGATGTAGATCAAAAACTCTATAGATCCAGGATAGGAAGCCTGCTGTATTTGACAGCATCAAGACCATACATCATGCTAGCAGTAGGACTAGTGGCTAGATATCAAGCAGCACCTAAACAAAATCATCTTCTTGCAGTAAAAAGAATATTCAGATATCTACAAGGAACTACACAGTATGGGCTTTGGTATCCTAAAGGAAAAAGCTTCACTTTGACAGCATACACAGATGCAGATTGGGCTAGCTGTGTGGATGACATGAAAAGTACAAGTGGAGGTGCTTTCTATCTAGGAAAAATTATGGTGGCATGGTTAAGCAAGAAACAAACATCTATCTCTTTGTCTACAACAGAAGCAGAATATATAGCAGCAGCAACATGTTGTACATAAGTCATGTGGATGAAGCAAACTCTTCAAGACATGAAGGTAAGCATTGATGAACCTATCTCAATTAAATGTGATAATAAAAGTGCTATAAGTATATCTAAAAATCCTGTGCTTCACTCAAAAACTAAACATATTCCAATCAAGTATTATTTTCTCCGAGAACAAGTGGCTCAGAAGATAGTAAAACTAGAATATGTACCAACAAAAGAACAGACAACAGATATATTTACCAAACCACTTGCTAGAGAGCCATTTGAATATTTGAGAGACAGATTAGGGGTAGTATCTGTAGATGCTACTTTCTGATATGAAGAGAGAGCACAGTTTCAGGGGGAGAACAGAAACGAAAATATCATTCTCAGGGGGAGATCAGACAGCAAGGGAAGTATGAAAACAGGTCCTCGGGATCAAAGGGATTATGGAAATAATACAGTCAGCATAAAAGGAGTCAATAAAAGGGATAAAGGGTCAATGGTGCAGTAGAAAATGGTGAACCTGATGTGAACTGAACACAGAATAATAGTGAACCCAATGAATATCTCATCCAAAGTTTGGAGCTGCAATGTACAAATTCAGGAAATTTCAGAGAGAGGAAATGCATGAAAGGTTGAAAAAGGATAAATACACAGCATCAAAGAATAAAAGCTTCACTATGAATTCGAACCCCTTGTCATTAATGTCAAAGGGGGAGGAAGAGTAGGAAACAAAAGGAAAAGCAGGCAAAGAGCAAGCAACAAGAGGAAGAGCAAGCAAACAGAGAAAGTGTATTGCCATAAATACCAAAGGGGGAGACTATTGGAAATGTTGTCATTGATGGCAAAGGAGGTAGTAGATACAGAGACAGGAACAGAGGCAGATGCAGAGACAGGTAACATTAACAAGGAACAGAGGAAGCAGTGAATTGAACCAAAGACAGAGACAGACAATGGAGGCAGCAAAGAAGCAAACGAAGGTAGAAAAAGAGACAAGCAGAGGCAGAGGAAACGAATATAAAGAAGAAAGGCAGAGACACAGCTGTTAGTGTAGAGAAACAACTGTTATTCTGAGAATCTTTTACACAGCCGGGCGTTACACATAACATAAATTAAATTCCGGGAATCGCATACTCCAATGGCAAAGTATTGAATGGAGTGGAACCATATTCAAATGCGCAGTGTGAATGGAGTGGAATTGTATGCTGGACACATATTAAACTAATACTTAGTCCTCGAATGTTAAAATCAAATTAAGGATTGTTAAGGAATCTGCGTTGGAGAAGGTGGAACCAAGGGATGGAACCTTGAGCAAGAGGAGCGGGGTTGTAATGTGAAGAATCGGCGTTGAGATGGCGCAAGGAGAAAAACCATTTTGAGTAAAACCAGAACCATGAGAGAAGAACCACGTAAGATGAACAGTGACGGCGGTTTGGAGCGAAACCGTGGGTTTCATCGCACCACCATCTGTCGGCAAGCAGTATTCCCGAATTCACAGCGATTCCATAGAGCAACTGACATGCGTCCCTGAGCGAATTGGAAAACCACCGTTTAAAGTGCGCCATCGCACGTTATACATCGACTGAAGATGCCGAGCGATATTGATATAGACCGTTGATCTGGAGGCTCGACATCTAACGGTGATCGCTCGCTGGACTTGGCCGAAGTTTAATGAAAGAGCCCGGAGGTTAACTAAGGTACGGTGCGTGTGGTTTATTAGTCCTTTGGTTGTATTGTGGGCTCGGGGTGGAGATATATGAAATGAATCTAGTTTATTAACTGTAGTACAAGGTTCGATGGAAAATATTAATGATGTTTATTAAGGTTTGCCAGGTTATTAAAATAAGGTGGAACACTAAGGTTTCAAATCTATAAAAGATTGCCCGATTATCGTTGGACTCTATTGTAATGGTTCCAATATTAAAGAAAACTGTAATATATGTGTAGATATATTACGTATAATGGAATATGTGAACATGGGTCAATATATGTACATGCCGAAGGTTAATTAATATGGTTTTAATAGCCAAAGTATTATGCGCCTTATATGCAAAAGCCAAAATATATATATATATATATATATACGATGCACAATATATATAAAAATGCAGGGTGAAATGCATCATGGACTCGGAGCCAAAAGACGATATACTTTTATACACTATGCTAAAGTCATAAGGTTGGGTTTTTATTATGGTTTGACCACAGTTTTGAAGATGTCAAGAGTTGAATTTACCAAAGGTTCTGTATTAAAAACTATTCCAAAGCGGTTACACAACTGCAATGAAGAGGAGAGCGTGTAGAAATGAAAATTCGATGAATAGGAATATGTACAGGAATGAATTGGACAGGTGAATAAGCTCAGAAAACTGGAGAATGTGCAGAAGACAGTGAGTAGAAGAAGGCAGAACAATCACTCAACAGTAGCAGAAAAGACAAATCCAATAAAGCCAAAATCCAGAAAAGGAGTTGAGTGAAATTGAAGTGTAACTGAAAATGTGAATGTAAATGTTGTAATTAATTTTTTATTGTTTGTGATGCATTGGAAAGTCTCCGGCAAGAAAACAGAATCCCACTATAATATTGAAATTAACACATATTGTTATATTTTTTAATGAGCTGGTAAAAGAAATAAGGAGGCAGAAGGCAAAAAGTCAGGACTATTCATTTCAAATTCCCTGAGGAATGTAAAGAGTCATGTGATGAACTCTATATATAATATCACATTGATATGCACAATGGAGAGAGAGAGTGAGTGAAGAGAATGCATAAATGAAGCAGTGAGGCAGAGAAGAAAGAGGTTCTGAGAAGAGAAGAAGGAGAAGCTGATAGAGAATCTGAGAAGATGCAGAGATGATATAGGGCAGATATGAGAATAGATGAATAGCAGAGAAGATGTAACAGAACAGAGCTAATATCCAAGGTAAATCAGCAAGTGTTTCTCTTTTGAAAGAGTAAGGAAGTTGGAGCTTCCCTATCAAGTTGTAGCTTGATAGCTGTCATTTGTAGCTGACTGAGGTTGGAGCCTCCTGTAGGTTGGTGCCTACAGAAAAAAAGTGGTGAGAGAGAGTTGGAGCTTGCCTTTGCATCACAACAATAATAAGATGTGGTTTTCTCCCTTTATGGGTTTCCACTTATATCTGGTGTCTCTCTGCATGATGTTTATGTGTTGATCTGATTTATATCTTCTGCTTAATACCTGCTCTCATATTAAGTCTGCTGTTATATTATATTAATACTTGCTACTCACATTCTAAGATTACCCACATATTAAGTTGGATATGAAATGATGGTGTAAATAAGGTTTAATAGAAAGTTTAAAATATCATGAATGTGTTAAACTGATTCACCCCCCCCGCTCTCAGTTTAACTAAGGGTTCAACACTAAACCATTGTGAAAATCCATCTCCAATCCATTATTTCCTTTGTATATCAAAAAACCCACTTACCCAAAGTTTTTGGTCTAAAGCGCCAGAGTTGTGGTTTTAAATGTAAAACTGGGTTGATTGAAATAGACCCGCATCATTTCTCCGATGCGATTAAGTCCCATATATATAAACCCTGCCCCCTCCACTTTTCATTCCATTTAGTCTTCGCCGGGGACCAAGAGTTTAAGTCCCAAGGCGCCCATCGCATCGCAAAGATTCAAATGGTTAGATTGAAAGACCGGGCCCGACCTTCCGATGCGATTGGCCCTTTATTATAAAAGCCTCGGGCCTATGGCTTTTCATATAAACCCATAGCCCTGCAGACGAGCGCCAACCATTTTATATATACTTTCCGCCCCAATAAACCTATGTTTTATTAAAAACATTGGGTTTCCATAAAGGGTTAAGATTCTCCGCCGGAACATGATATAAAACCATCTTCGCCGTTGATCATTAGACCGATCAAATGGCTCGTGCAATATCGCATCGTGATTTTTTATTTGGTGCATTGGACTGTCACGTCCGATTGCGATGGCCCGATTGCGCAAATCACATCGGCCTTCCCCAATCGCGCCAATCACATCGGCGATTTCTATTACTCTCTCCCCGCCGATTGTGATCTCCCGACGTATCTCCCACCATTGATCTAATCTGCAGATCGATGGTTTTTCTCTAATTGTATTGGGGTTTTCCATCGGGTGCGTCTAATTACTTTACTTTTCCCCCCTCTGATCGTTGATTCCCGATTTATTCACCACCGTTGATCATTGCGCGATCGACGGTTCTGACTTATTCTTCCCTCTGCTCTCCTTCTTAAACTTCTCTTAACTAATCTCGACTGTTGGATGTTGCCATCCAATGGCCATGCTTCTCCCCATTCCCTCTGCAGCAGTAAAACCCAAAAATGTAGGATTTCTTAAATATTTTTTGTGTTTTGCAGGTTTCAAAGGTTTTTCCCATTATAATGTAAATAAAAAAAAAGCCGAGGGTGACGATCTTCTGGCCTTTCGTTATCAAAGGGAACCATTCGCAGGGCTCAAAATCCACATCTCGTCAATGTTTGATAAGGCATTGATGCCTTGTTAGCCCTACACAGCACTGCACATCAACAAGACACAGAGTTAAAATGAATCAAAGAGTATCAGTGTCAAAGACAGAATAGAGCAGAACAGAAGATTGAAGACAATTTGGGGATTACAGCTAAGATTTATTATCAAAATCCTAATCCTCCAAATTAAAACAAAATTAAAGAACATCATAAGTGTTTTATCAGATAGAAAGGCCTCCACCACCACATCTGAGGAAAATTGATTCCTCCCAGCTACCACGAAGCCACCTGTGCCTCAAAGTATTCAAACCAAGGCTGAAGTTATTGATCAAATCAGATATTTGCCTCAGTACAACCAAACAATTAATTCTGCCAAATGAACTTAATGTAAAAATATCTGCAGAGTTACTATAACGTAACACAAAGCCTCAAAAGTCAAAAAACGCTCCCATCGAGCTTAAATATTAAATGTAGAACATTAATATAGACAAACACCTATAAAATTCTCCATCAAGCCCCTCAAAGGCCGATAAGTCATTGATCTATATTAATTATCTTGGGAGATCTTTTATCAGATCTCACCTCCTCATCCTTCTATAAATACTCCTATATAAGATGAGAAATTGTTGGTTGGTTGCTTGGTCACTAGTTGTAATACTGAAACTCTCTGAAATAATACATAGTCTGTTGAAGTTCGAAGAAGAAATTGAAGTCTTGGAAGCTGGATGATGTTGTTGCATGCTTGTTCTTGAGAAGGCTCTATCATTGGATCCATGTGCTTGGATTTTGGTAAAGTATTCTAAATTGTTTAATGTTTTTCCCCTGTTTTCATTATGTTCCATAAGTAGAATAGAAATTTTTAGGCTAAGAAATGACTCCTGGAAGCACCTTAGACCTGTTCATCCTTCACTGTTTCATGTTTTCTTTTGCTGAAGTATTTTAGAGTCTTTAATCTCTCTCTTTAGTCTTCATGCTTGTTTATTTCCTTAATAGTTCAAAAGGTTGGTTTCAGCATGATTTATGGTTCTCCCTGCTTGTCTGCTGCCACTTAAGGGTTGTTACTGAAGTCTCCCTTTGAAGTTCCTTTGTTTACAATGAGCCAAGGAGGTCTGTTCTGATCTTGCCCCTTGTCCTTGCTTGAACAGTTGGCTTAAAGGTCTTTATAGTTGTGATCATAGATGTATTTAGGTGTTCCCTCTTCTATGACCGTAATTATCAGTGAATCTTTATTGTTTTCTAAGTCATTTGAAATAAAATATTTGAGGAAATAAGGTGTTCCCTGAATCTTAGATTTCATTTTAAAAGTTGTTTTGAAATCATTATTTGCTTAAAGGTGTGATTTACAGAATTCATGGTTAGCCCTATCTATCAAATAGCTCTTTATTGTTCAAGTTATGATTTCAAATTCCCTTTGTTGAGAATTAAACTTCTCTTTCCAAATCGTTGATGTCCATCTCATTCCAAAACCAAAGGATCATGCGGCCAAGTTAGATTTGCCCTCTGATATCCCATATCCATTGATTAGTTTGTAATGACCTGTTCTTGACTCCATTTCCCAATGAATCAGACATTTCCCCTTTCTATCTATCTTTCCTAGACCTTTCATGTTCTGCTATGTCCTTCAACCAATCAAACAAACAAACACTTGCACTTAATAACTAGTCTAAAACCAATACCCAAAGCAAACAAGATAAACCTTTGCAAACAAATAAACTTGAGAGATCCCTCTCTGAGAGCAGGAGGACTAGATCCTATAAATCTAAATATTGGTTCTAATGTTGCCTTGTCTTTTGATTTGCTAAACTATCAAAACATGGGACACCAACAGGTTATATTATTGTCGCAGTCGACTATTTTACCAAATGGGCCGAAGCGATGCCTACATTCAACAACATAGGACAAACAGCTACATTGTTTTTCTTCAATCATGTCATTGCACAGTTTTGGGTCCCACAGGCTATAGTTACGGATCATGGGAAGCATTTTTGCAACCATATGATGTCTGAATTGACAGCCAAGTTAGGATTGTCGCATGATAATTCTACCCCTTATTATCCACAATCAAATGGACAAGTTGAGGCTATTAAAAAAATTCTTAAATGAATGCTTCAACAAATGATAGGAGTCTGTAAAAGGAACTCGCACTTGATCCTGTACTCCACCTTGTGGGTGTATCAAACCTCGGTGAGAAATGCTATCAGATTCACTCCTTTTCAATTGGTGTATCGTCTAGAAGCTATCTTACCAATCCAATGTGAAATATCATCGTTAAAACTCGCAATAGACTTGTTACCTGACACCTCAGAAAAAGAAGCGCATCTCCTTAACCTCATCCATCTATATTAAACGCGTTATGAAGCCCAATTGGCCAATGAAGCGCATAAGAGACGTTTAAAGGCGCAATATGACAAAAATGTCCAGCCTCGCATCTACTCAGAGGACGACTTGGTCCTTCTTTACGACCAGGAAGATGATAAGATAGGTACAGGGAAATTCGAGCCATTATGGCATGGCCCCTATGTTGTCAAAAGAGTTCTTACCAAGGGTGCCTATGAGTTAGTTGATTACGATGGGATTCAATTGGTACAGCCTAGAAATGGGTTGTATCTTAAATGTTACTATGCTTAATCATGAGCGTGGTAATTTTTTGTATTATATTGTTTATATGTTGTTGATTTGCATTCACTATCTTAATTTGTTTTTTAGGGTTTTCTTGACTTTAGTAATCCACTTTAAATTTCATCTCAGATGTCTAAATCTTTGGAACCATTTGTTGGATATGCTGATGGTGCTAGTCGTAGTACGCAAAATCTATCCTCTGCAGCGTGGGCCATTTTTGCTCCGAATGGCGAGTTAGTGAGTTTTCAAGGGATTTGTATCGGTAGATTGACAAATAATATCGTTGAGTATAGCGCATTTATTGAACTTCTCTTGATGCCATTTCATTTGGTATTAACCGCATAATCATAAGGTTAGACTCACAACTTGTGGTACTACAACTTACTAGTATTTATTCTGTTAGAAATCCAACACTTCTTAGATTGTTCCTAAGAGTTTGACTTTTGGAGAGAAATTTTGATTTCATTCAATATCAACACATTCCCAGAAATATGAACACTTTAACTGATTCATTAGCTAATCAATTTTTAGACAGAAATTTGTGACATAGGTAAAGAAAACATTCACATCATTAAATAGGGTTGCGCATTAAACATAGGAAAAACTCTGAAAACATATAGATAGATAGTTATAGGTTTTTTAAAAAAATTGTGCCCACGACACGTTGTTCATCTAACCTTAAAATGTATGCAAAAATTCATAAGTAAACTACTGGTGCTCATGATAGCACGTTATAGATCTAGCAATCCTATGGAGCAACCACATCTAATGGTTAGGAACCCCAATGGTGTGTCGCTGCAGTTGCATGGGAAGCTCTTCGATCTGGAAATCCGAAATCTTGAAGGTCAACCCCTCTATGTGCTACTGGAGCTCAGTAAGAGTCTCAGCCATATCAAGGTCCTGAAGGACTACTCTCTCGACAACCCTCTCTGCTAGCGCATTCACTTCGCGCTCTGGTTCCTCTACTGGTTGAACGCGACCAATATCTGCATTACATTAAAAAATTTAGTTTAGTCTTGGAAAGAAATAAAAACACAAAAAAAAATTTATAAACCTTATAAAAATCAAAAAACATGGTCAAATCAATCTTACCTATTGCACCCCACTAAGCGCCTTCTGGTAAAACTAGATCTGGATCTCCTCGGAAGTTGATGCCTGTGCATGCATACTCATCGATGGCAAAGATCTGTCGCCTGAACCAAGAAAAGAATGCAGTCGAGAACACAATGGTCGATTGGCTATGTGTCGACCCATGAGTTCTACCCATCTCTGCATTTGAGGATCTCTAGGACTGGATATATCCAATGTTACATGTTGTGGCTGCATCAGTGGAACCCGTTCCAAAGCGAAGGAGATGAGGATGGAACCATAGCTAAAAAATTTCTTCCTTCCTCCCTTTGCTTTATTTAGTTGTTCCTTTATCTGAGATAGAACAGCTTCAGACCAATTGAAAACTATTGGTTCTAAACATTCCAATGCATACTGCATATACGATATATTCGCTACATGGAGTGTAACAGTGCTAGCTAGTTTACCAATCGTGAATAGGATGGTTCTCAAACGAAAATCCCTGACATCACGGATGTTTATTTTTCCATATTTGCTAGGTTCTGACCTCGGATAGAAATACTGCATAAAATAATCCGTCATTGTTTCTCCTCCAACGGTAGATCCTGTGAGTGAAATGGGCAAACATCTCCTCGACAAACCTGTGAGAAAATACACATCCTCAACTGTTATGGACAACACTTTATTTTTTATGTGAAATTCCTCTATCGCTGGATCCCATGCTCGAACAAGGAACTCCAAGAGTTCTATCTGTTGCCTCATTCCTGACAATTTGAAGTACCTAAGTAGCCTGCAATCTCTTAAAGTTCTTACAGTACCTGGATCATTCAAGGCAATCATATCTTGTTCTTCATGCTCTCTTTCTCTCCATGTAATCGTCATTATAATATGATGGAAACTTGAAAATCAACCATAAGATCCATTAGATACCATTCATTGCAAAAAACTAGGCAAATTTTGGACACAGCATGAAAACAAAAAACTTCAACTACGCCCAATGCACTCACTGGGTTGAGACAGTGCGTTGCACATGCAGGTACACTTCACTGTACCTGCTATGCAATGTAGGTTTTGACATTCAGGGGTGCGTTGCCCTTAATTTCGGCATAATTTACCCTATGGGCCTCAAAACCCTGAAAATTTGCAAGGAAAGGTAATGAAATGAATACTAAAAGAAAGAGGAGGTCTTTACTACCGACCTGGATCAAATGGCGATGAAATCCGTCAACTGAAACGACCGCAATCAACGACTGAAGTTCGGGGGGGGGGGGGGGGGAAAACAGGTTCAGAGCTCCAAAATGCAAATGGTAACTATGGAATGGTAGAAATGAATAGTGAAACTGCTTTATATAGTCATTTAATTACTTGCAAGTTAAATTTATTGCTATGACTATGGCTTTATTATGTTTTTTATCATGAAATAGGTATTTTTAATCCATTTGATGTTTTTTGAACAGGAAATACAACTGACGAACAGGTTACTCATGCAAATTTATTTCAAGAAGGACTTGACCACAAAGCATGCTTTTTCTCCTTATTTTTCAATCTTTGTTAAAAACGAAAAAGGATTTGAAGCACACTTTTATCTCTTTTTTGAGCTTTGATAACAGTGAAAAAGGAACCCCTGGGGTCTTCTTTTAGCTCTTTTCAGACTCCGATAATGTGAAAAGATTGCCGAGCACTTGTCATTTCGAGCTCGTTAAAGTAAATGAATTGATATCTACTCAGTATAAGTTTAACCCTTTCTAGACTGAGATGGATTATTTACGAAAAAGGAATACCTTAGTTAAACATGACCAAAGAGGTTCTTTCAGATATCATTTTACACTTTTTCGGATCTGAGAGACAAATTTACGAAAAGGTACTCTTGGAGTCCTCTTTCGTTCTCTTTTTCAAACTCTCTAAACATGAAAAATACCAGGCTATCACTGTCGTTAAGCTCGTTAAAACATAAAATAGCGACGGGCTTGTCAATCATGGCAAGAATCGAGTTTCATTCATCGCTAGACTCGTTAAGTTATTAAATAGTGATAGTTGATTCTTTATTCGCCCGAAGGGTTGAATTATAGATCAAGAAAATGTTATCCTCCTCAAGCTTGTTAAAAAATAAAGAGGTACTGGTCAAAAAATGACCAGGGAAAATTTGGGAAAAGCAAGTAAAGTTTCTTTTTGGTAGCAAGTCGCTCTTGAACATGAAACTCCTTTCACTCCATGTCCGTGATTGTTTGGGTTGGGTAATCATCTTGATGGTTCATTCACTCCTATGGTTCATCATACCTTCACTTCGGTTTTGGGTTAATGTTGCCAACTCATCACAGTGTTGCCGATATGTTCAAGAGAAGTCATCTAGTGATTAAGAACTCATCCATCTGCAATACTCATAAACCTTCATTCTCATGACCGTCATCCCTGAAAATTGCTATATCAAGTCCTACCCTTGTCTCCGAAATCAGTAACTCCATATTTGCAATAAGGTGACTTCATGTCGACTATAAATCAATATCTAGGAAGCTCACTTAGAAATATCAGATTCCAGTACCATGAGGCCTATTATAGCATCAACAAAATCCTCACTTCCAGACTTTTGACTTAAAGATTTTGTTTGGCGTTCGACATCAAATCATCTATTCACGCCTTACAAAACGTACTACAGTACCTTGAGGGCCATTGACATTAATGGTGGTTCACTCACGTTTTTTAACATCTTTCATTATTGGCTAGTAATCAAACGATGTATTTCCATGTTCAACGACAAATCATATATTTGCATGGCTAGACTTGTACCCGAATGATCGAATGAATGAGATCAGAAGACCCTGGATCTAGTTTCAGCCATCCGGGCTGCGATTTCAGGATTGTTGTACACATCATCTGTACAGTGACCTTACATACATATTGTCATCCAAACATGGGCCTATATCTGTAGGCGATGTCTGCATCTAGGCAACATTCCAATGTAGATGACTTTCTGAATTATGTACATGTTATTAGATTGTTTTATGTGCTGACTATGGGAATGCCTACCCTCAGAAATTATAATCAATAGAGGATTTATCATGATGTAATGTATTGTAAGATTGATGCAGGTGACCGTTCCGCTTTTTTTCCAGGCTCATCACATTGTAAAGCATCTCAATCAAATGTTCTTATTATTTGGATCTCATGCTTTAGGGGGAAATTGTTATAGGTCAATTTGGGCACCATTCCCAATGACCTGGTTAACTAGGCATCATCTATAGGACTGATGATCAAAGGGTCTATCATTCCCTATCATCTCAGTTTCTATTTTCCCTAAGACAGGAAACATTCGTGAATCAAACAAGATTTTCATCAAAGTAAGGCTTTTCCATGGTTTGAAGTTTATTATTAAACATGTGGGAGCTCACCAACGCAGGCTCTAAGGGGCCTAAGTGTGTTGCATATGCAGGTAGCCCCATTCAAGGCTGCTCTGAAAAGCATTTCCCGACATTCAAAGGTGCGTTGGTCAGATTGGGAATGAAATTCTCATTGTTCCGAAATCTCCACTTGGCCAGTGTCTTCTAGAAGGGTTCACATGTGTCAAGCTTTGGATCCAAGTGTCCATTTGACATCTACATGAATGGAAACATGTCTTGCCTATTTTTGGAATGTTATTGATTACAAAACGTCCTACGTTTCCTCTATAAATTGAACACAAATCTAAGTGTTTGGGAGGACGAATTTGAGTAGGGAAATGTTGAAGAATTTTCAATAGAGAGTTTGATTTTTGGAGTTGCTGCTGGAGAGAATTATGTTGTGATGAGACTTGGGAACTTTGTTGGAGGGTTACGATGAATCAGTCACTTGGTTGTAACCTCTCCTTCTATCATCAATAAAGATTACTTCTTGTTTTTCCCTACATGCATCCATGTTTACTTTGATTTTCCATGTTGTAAAATCTTGGTTGATGAATGTAGTTTATGCTTAATTGATTTGGCTAATTAACTTGAATAGATATCTATGTTATTGCATCTTATACTATTTCAGTGTTCTTTCTTGCAGGAAGCATTCAGCTATTTGAAACCGCTTGAATTTGAAGCTGTAGTGGAAGCGACAGAAAAGAGCCATTTGGAAGCAACTGAAACAAGTAAGCATCCAATCCTCTCTATGTATCTGTTCTGGGTTAGGAAAAAGGGTAGTGCAGTCTTTCACCTGTTGTTCTAAACTAGACACCGGTCTAGGGAAGTGTATTTTATCCATAGATTACAATTCTGACCCAACAGCTGCCACAGGGGAGCAAATGGCAAACGGGCCACCCGAACGTGCACGAGGCACTCAGGCAGTGACAACTTAGCAAAACTGATACGGGCACCCTCGAACAAAATGGTCCAATCCGAACGCGCCTAGTCGGGTGACCTCACACGGTACGACACGGCACACCTAACTAAAATATGCCACAAGGGAGCAAATGGCAAACAGGCCGCCCGAACGTGCACAAGGTACCCAGGTGGTCACAACTTAGAAAAACTGATACGGGCACCCTCGAACAAAACGGCCAGACCTGAACACGCCTGGTCAGGTGACCTCACACGGCGCGACATGGCGCGCCCGAATGAATGATGCCACAAGGGATAAAATGGAAAACGGACCGCCCGAACGTGCACAAGGCACCCGGGCAGTCACAACTTAGAAAAACTGATACGAACGCCCTCAAATGAAACGGCCCAACCCAAACGCACCCGGTCGGGCGACCTCACAGGACACGCCCGACCGAACGATTCCACAAGGGAGAAAATAGAAAATGGGCCACCCGAACGTGCACAAGGCACTCGAGCAGTCACACCTTAGCAAAACTGATACGGGCGCCCTCGAACGAAACGACCCGACCCGAACGCGCCCAGTCAGGGGACCTCACACGGCGCGACACACCGCGCCTGAATGATTAACGATGCCACAAGGGAGCAAATGGAAAATGGGCCACCCAAACGTGCACAAGGCACCCAGGCAGTCACAACTTAGCAAAATTGATATGGACGCCCTCGAATGAAACAACCTGACTCGAACACGCCCGGTCGGGCGACCTAACACTACATGAAACGGCGCCGTCCAAACGTGCACAAGGCACTAGGGTGGTCACAACTTAGCAAAACTGATATGGGCACCCTCGAACGAAACGACCCAACCCGAACACGCTCGGTCGGGCGACCTCACACAGCATGACACGGTGCACCCGAACGAACGATGCCACAAGGGAGCAAATGGAAAATGGGCCACTCGAATGTGCACAAGGCACCCGGGTAGTCACAACTTAGCAAAACTGATATGGGCACCCCCGAACAAAACAACCCGACCTGAACGCGCCTAGTCGGGTGACCTCACACGGCACGACACGGCTCACCCAACCGAACAATGCCACAAGGGATAAAACGGAAAACGGGCTGCCCGAACAGGCACAAGGCACCCGAGTGGTCAAAATTTAGCAAAACTGATACGGGAAACCTTGAATGAAATGGCCTGACCCGAATGCACCTAGTCGGGCGACCTCACATGGCACGACACAGCGCGCCTGACCGAATGATGCCACAAGGGAGAGAACAACAAACGGGCCGCCCGAACATGCACAAGGCACCTGGGCAGTCACAACTTAGAAAAACTGATACGAGTGCCCTCGAATGAAATGACCTGACCAGAACGCGCCCGATTGGGCAACCTCACATGGTGCGACACGATGCGCCTGACCAAACGATGCCACAAGGGAGAAAACGGCAAATGGGCCGCCCGAACGTGCACAAAGCACCCAGGTGGTCATGACTTAGCAAAACTGATACAGGCACCCTCGAACAAAACAACTCGACCTGAATGCGCCCGGTCGAGCGACCTCACACGGCACGACACGATCACCAAAAATAACTCCCAAACCCTAAACCCTAAGAATTTTCTTAAACACTAACAACACTTGCCTCCTAAACGTGGTAATACCAACACTTGAAGCAACTGTCGCAATACCGACCCTTCTTCTAACTATCGCAATACCGACAGTAATCTCTCTAACGTCGCAATACCGACGCTTTGCCCCAAACTATCGCAATAGCGACACTTAGATTTTTATAACGTCGCAATAGCGACACTTTGCTCTTTGTAACGTCTCAATAGTGACACTTAGCTTCTGTAACGTCGCAATACCGACGCTTTTCCCCCAAGCATCGCAATAAAGACACTTTGCCCAAAACCATCGCAATAGCGACACTTATCTCTCTGTAACGTCGCAATACAGATGCTTTGCCCCCAAGTGTCGCAATAGCGACAATTAGCTTGAAGTGTCACAAGATCGACACATTTCTCCAATCCATCACAATTCTGATGCTTTTCTACAAATGTCAGAAGACCAACACTTACCTCTAAGTGTTGCAATACCAACACTTGTCTCCAAACGTCGGTAAAGTGACAGTTTTTGGCAGGATTTGAAAAATTGATAAAATTTGAGGAAATTTCTGAAATTTGGTCAAAAGTGTCGGAACTAAAGTGTCAGAATTTCTGCCAAATGTACTAGTGAACCCACCGATAATTATAATGAGTGTCAAGGTGCCCCAGTACAATCTAACAAGTGCAAATAAATGAGTTGAGGTTGAGCACTTGAAATAATCTATTAATCAGGAGGCAATGATGTATCCTCACTGTCAATAGCGAAGAGTTTGCCACTGATGACTGCAAACACTAAGGTACTGACAAAAGGACTCTAGACCTTATTCCTAGAGCAATGATTCGGAGTCGGTGGGAAAATATCTACTGGAAGGAAGGAATTAAGGCATCCCACATCAGTCTAGCGTGAGTGTAACCCGCAGGCCAAGATTTGGAAGGAATCGGACGAAGTAGAGTGAAGTAACCAACCCAAAGTACATTTCTAGCATGCACAATATGAAGATAGTGCACAACAGAAAAAATTTGAACCAACCAATAATGAAAGTTGACCAAGAGGCGAGATATCCACCGATAGGGTCAAATGGAAATCAAGGTACTGCATGAATCCCAGGTGTGATAATGTAGTTTCAATCCTACTTCTTCACCCCTCTGAGCATCACCTGATGCAATGAGTGCTAAGTGGACTATTCAAAAATCATGATAAATTAGTCAGTTACGACTACCTCTCATGGAAATGGTCATAGATGAATGACTAAATTAACGTAGTTGAATCCCAAAAATGATATCTAATATAATGCACTACGTAAACCCCTCATACTTAAAATACTAAGAGTAAAGGGATCTCTTCTTGAATGGTTCATGAGGCACAATAGTTGCTAAGGTTTTTCAAATGGGGTAGCAAGCTAAGTGGGTTTGATTGTGGGGAAAACTCCACAGTTAAGCGTGCTTGAGCCAGAGGAGTTCTGGGATGGGTGACCTCCTGGGAAGTCCCGGTTACCAGGTGCAAGGCCCGGAAGTGATGATTGACGCTATGTGATTCATTTCACTAGTTTCAATCCCACTTCTTCACCCCTGTGAGCATCACCTAATGTAATGAGTGCTAAGTGGAATATTAAAAAATCATGAGAAATTAGTCAGTTACGACTACCTCTCATGGAAATGGTCATAGATGAATGACTAAATTAACGCAGTTGCATCCCAAAAATGATATCTAATGTAACCTGATGTTGAACACAAGGGAAACCACTCAGTCAAAGACCCATAATGATGGTCAAATGTTGAGCACAAGGTCACCCATCAATGATGTAAATAGGCCCAGGGTGTAGCTCTAGGTTTTCTCTCAGAGCAATATGTCGTAGTCGATAAGAGGCAAACCCATCGACAAGAAGTCAGTGGAGACCTTCTCAAACTAGCACGAGCACAGGACCAAACATCTGATGTGATAGAACAATATACTGACAATACCGAGAAGGCCGACTGAAAAATGAGTCAAGAGACATCACAGAAAGGCCGACTCAGGTTAACTTCCATTGAACAAAAGCACGACTCATGTTCACTATGGCAGCGAACGATAATTTTGTATAAGTTTTTCATGTAGGAGGCATGAAAAAACCCTCCATATGGTTGGAAGAGATAACAAACCGGGGGAGAACTGATGCATATAACAAGGTTATGGCTTCTCCTAAGTCAAAAAATAAAACCATCCCAAATGAATGATAAACATAGTTTTTTTTGCTTTATTCAAGGGCAACAAAACTGACACTGTAGTTGCCATCAAAATATGAATTAGTATCATGTTCCTGTTCTTTTTACATATTTAATTTAAATTTTTTTTTTGTCTTTTCATATTCAAAGCCTAAAAAGGAATAAAAGAATGCTATATTACAATGGATAGAATGAATATTATGAAACAGATGCACTAGTTCCTGGGATAGGAACAATCCTATGCTCAATGCAAGGTGGCGAAAATTGGTAAGTGATACTCAGAGGAATGTTTCATCCATGGGTAACAAGGTGTCAAGTCGTGGTAGCTAAGTGATTGCAAGGTTAACTTGTACAGAAAGTCATGGTCAAAAGATGACTTAAACATTGAGTCGAAATGAAGCCAGCTGAAGGACAAGATAAAAAAGTAGTCAATATGCAATGCAGTAATAAAACTCGACAACATAAGGGAGGCTCCAGGGTAATGGCCAGAAAAATGATATTGAAGAAGAAGAAGAATGAAGCTTCAATGCATATGTCATGACGGGTCTAAAGAGGACTCCCGAGCCTACATAAATTATATCATGGGCGACAAATGTTAGCAAGAAATTAACTAGGAAGCCCATGTAAAGGAAGGCTCTGTTAGGGTCCCGTGATTTGGCTGATTGGTAAGCCAAATGACAGAGTAACATCAAACCAATATTTGGAGCCCAAGGACCTAGCCTTCCTGGACTCAGAGTGGGCTCTCTCTATTTGTATAAGGGATATCTGTGTGTTTTCTTATTGTGTTATTGATTTTAGTCTAGTTATGAAGTAGGTTTTTGGTTTTGGTTTTGGTTTTTAGGTTGTGAGGGATGAACTGATCAAAGATTAAGATAGGTAAAAAAGATGTCAGATCAACTGGGCTATGGGGTCGAAAAGGTCAAGAAAGCTTTCAGGTGGTGATACAAGGTTGTTGAAGGGCCGATTTGATTCGAGGTCAAATGGATCTTTGGGCAAAATGGAGTGAGATGGACATTAAACTTGTGAAGAACAAAGGATTTCAAACATAACTAGTTTAATAGCTAACATAAAAATGGTAGGGCAAGCCATTAATCATGAGAAATGTAACTGTAAATTGATCAATGCATAGAAATAAACATTCAAGCCATGCATAGAGATATATGACTCTCTAACTTTAGGAAATGGCTATAAGACTTTGGGGAAATACATTTAAGACAAACAAACAACTCAAATCACTATGAAGGAATGCCTAAACATAGTATTCCAAGCTATTGGGCACTTTGAAGCAAGATTGCATAGTTTTAGGCAAAGGGAAAGATCAGTACAAGACCTCCTTGGTTCAACAAATGACAATCTAATCAATCAAAGAGAGGTTTTAGAGGTGGATCTATGGATAACAATGAGTAAGCAAGGCATACCGTGAATCATACTTAGCATGCATAAAACCATAAATGAAACAAGCAAACAATATTCTTGAGTTATTAAAGAGAAATCAAGGATTCTTTAATGTGACTAAGAATGAAGAAAACATGGAAGCTATAGAGAAACAGGAAATTTGAGGTGCCTCCAAGGGCATGTCTCAAATCTGTTCTCTACTGTCTTATAGCAAGCAAGAACATGGAATTATGAATGAAAACTAAGAAACAAAACAGAGAGAGAGACACTATACCATTCTACCAAGTCATGGAATTCAAACAATCCTCTTTCATCATCCAAGAACATCCAAGAGACTATCCAAAAGCATGAGAGAAGTGTTTCTTCCAAAGCTTATATGACCATATATTGCTTCTGTTCAACAAGTTCATCCTTGTTTACAATGAAATCCTTTTTAATATATAGGCCAAAGTGAGGAAAACCTCTTAGTTCAACTTGCAATCTCATTGGCCTATCCAAAATATCTGATTTTGTCCTTGAGGCTTTGCAAAGCCCAAGGCACAAAATATCTAATAAAATACCTCAAAAATGCTAAAAAATGGAAATATATTGACTTTTTATAACTAATAATGTACAAAAATAGCTAAACTCACGTGAAGAAAAGTCACTTTTGAAAGGTTCAATTTTTACAAAAATACTCAAAAAATACATCAGCAGAAAGTCCCCTGACTTGCCGGCAACTTTTGGAGGCCTTCCCGATGTCGAAATGAGGTCCATGATAGCTCGTTGGAAACCTATGAATTTATGTTTTCTGAAAATGTTTAGTTTTCTCCAAACGGAGCACTATAATTCCTATAAAAATAGACCTGTGTGTAAAAACCCAAAAAATAGGCCTTGCTGATAAACGGGGCAGAGTGTAGAAAAAGCGAGTGTTTTTCGCCACTTTGGGGGAGAAAATGATTTTCAAATGATATTAAAAATGATATTAAAATAACTAAGTATATGCCCCTAAAATTATGGCATCCAATGATACCATTTTCATCCTTTTAGGATGCCCCAAACTGAAATGGCGATGCCCATGAGTTTTAGCCAAAAACCCAAAAAATGACAAAAAACCAAAATTTGTCGAATTTCGCCCAATTTTGGCGAGCATGACCCTCAAGGCTTTTTAGAAACATGATGTGAAGCTGAGGCCAAAATTTGGAGCTTTGAGGTGTCTTTCCTCAATTTTGGTGCCGAGTGCTTCCTTTTAGCCTCATTAAGTTTTTCCTGAGTGGCCTTCAATTTTCGTCGGGCAAACTAATTGAGTTTCTTGTAATGCCCAGTCATCCTCTGTTGAAGGTCCAAGTCTCTATTTTCCTTCTCCAACTTCTTCTCCAAGTGATCATTAACTCTCTCAAGACATGCTTCTCGATTGTTCTCTATTTCTTGTGTGAACAATGTAGTGAGAGGGGTAGATTGGAGAAGGGCATCTTCTTCTTCCTTCTGTTTCTCAAGGGCCTTTTTGAGCTCCATGGTTCTTGGCCTCTTTCTCCTGGGCTGATCTTCATCTTCGCTCTCACCGAACTTACCCATAAGTTCTTCCAATCTCACTTGTGCTTTGGAGGCCTCCTTTTTGTATTTGATGGCCCGTGTCTCATATACTGCCAGATGGACACTCATCTGCTTGTTTTGAACTTGCAAAAAATGATTGAAGTTTCTAGCCCTCTCAATATCAGTCCTCAAAGCATCAATTTGGTTTTCTCTATTGATCAAGAGATTTTCTAGGATTCGGGCTTCATTGTCACTATCATCACTTTGGATTTGAATGATGTCGAATTCCCTTTCCTTTTCATGATTGCTTTCTTCTTTCTCCTTTCCTTTTCTTTGAGTGGTTCTTTTATATTTCCCCCTCTTGGGCAATTCGAAAATGGGCTTCTTGGGCAATTCTCCCTTGCTACGGAGGGCCCTAGTCACATTTGGAGTTACAACTCTAGGCACCCTTTTCCTTGATGTCTGGGACTTAGCCACTTTCAGAGAAGAGAGCATGGCCCCTTGCCTAGGAGAGGCAGCTAGCACATGCTCCATTGGCTCTTTACCCTTGCTACTTGCTCATCATTCTTGCCACTGTCTTGGATTTCTTCATGGATGCCCTGACTGTCCTTTTGCATTTCTTTTTGAGGGATGTCCTCCTCACTATGTTGCACCTGTTTATCATGCTGCCCTTCTTCTTTATGAGGTTGTTGTTCATCATCATGTGGCTACCTCTGTTCATCATGTTGCACTTGTTCATCATCATATCCTTTTTCATCATGCTCAGGAGTCTGTTGTTCATCATCATGTTCCTCTTCATCATGTTGATCATCATCATCTCCCCCTTCATCATGCCCTTCTTCCCCTTGCTGCTCTGCATCACTGTGTTCTTCTTCCCATTGCTATCCTGTTTCACTATGATGTTTCTCATCATCAACTTCCTCCTCTTGCTCATGCTCTTCTTCCTCATCATGCTCTTTTTCTTGTTCAATGGGAAATTTGAGCTTCTTGGGAATATGATTTCTTGAAGAAGGCGAAGGATGGTGAGTGGAAGGTGAAGGAGATGTATGAAATGAAGGGACAATGACGAAATCCAGATGTGTGATGAAAGTATCCCAAGAGAATTCCTTCTTCTCAAGCTAATGAAGAATGATAACCTTAATGAGGGAGTGATGGAAGAGGCAGGTTTTCTGCTGAGAAGGAGGCTATTTTTGGACAGTGGAGGCCATTTTCTCAATACTTCTATGTAGGAAGAAAGGGATATTTAACAATTTGGCCCCTGTGAAACGCATGAGCAGACGCATATGATAGGCATAGACTCGGGAGAATCTTCCCTCGCAAGTGAAGTATTTCATGATTATCTTCATGAGGGGGGCATAACTAGTCAATAGAAATGAGAAGGGAAAAATGGATGGGCATGAATCTCTATGCTCAGGCTTCAGAAAAGGATTTTATTCTTCTGAGTCTAGGTGTCTTTGTTTAAACCACTTCTCCCCGACATAAGGGATTTTGGTGTCCTTGGAAATGGATCTTGGAGATAATTTGAAATCTAGGCCTGCCAGCTAAAAATTCTTCTCTTGAAACCTCAAAGCACAAAGATGTGTCAAAAGGGAAAAGCTCTTCACCTCTTGCACTCTTTGGAAAAAATCTAGACACCCAATCTCATGGAAGTTAAACAAAACTGATGGATGGGCATTTACCTCTTCAGTGGAGACAGGCTCAAACCTCCTGTGAAGGCCACTCCTACTGTCTTGCCTAGGAGGCATTTTTTTTTAATGTTTCTTTGCAAAACCAAGATGTCTCAAAAGGCTTTTGGAATTTTTTTCTCAAGCGCACACCCTGTCCTCCTTGTCAATCACTGTTTGACCAAGACAAGTTGCTTCAAATTCTTTGTGAAATATCCCTCCAACACCAACTCTCTACTCCTTATAAATCATTGTTTTGTCCTCTTTTATGCCAATCAACAAGTTTTTTGTCAAATGAAAAACAAATAGTCAATTTGATTATTGTGCTTGGGCAAGGCATTTGAAAAGAGGTATCTGTGGCTTTTTTTTAGAACAGAGATCTCCTTGTGTTTTGACAGAAGCAAGACACCCTTCTCCAAACAAAACTCTTCTTGTTATTCACTGTTTCTTTACAAAGATAAGACAAAACAACTCTCAACTTGATTTCTACAAAATTTCTCAACACACTCTATCTTACGGGACAATGGAGACAACACTAGTTTGCTATTTCACCATTCAAAGAGGACACTTTTGAAGTGACAAGCATTTGGACTAAGACCACTGTTTTCACTTTACCAAAACTGTGTTCACTTACAAACACCGCTTCCACCTTATAACGTTGTTTTCACCTTAGACTTTGCTGACACAGGTTAGTTTTGTCTTATCACTGTTAGGACACCTTTAGCAACTTGAAAACCTTCTACCACTATGTTTTTGCCTTGCAATTAGGGTTAGGGTTTATCACTGTGCTTGAGGGCAGTTTTAGGCCTTTTGAAACTAATGTAAACACACCCTAGCCTTCTACTGTAACAGTTTTTGGCAACACAGTAACAAACCACCTCGCTTTTCTTATCAAGAACTTCACTATTCAATCACTGTTTCAGTTTGAAAAACATGGCATCAATCATCCCTTTAGAATTAGAATGCACCAAGGGGCAAATAAAAATACCTTGAGGATGGTTTGTGGCCCTTTCTTGGTGAGTTGAGCAGGTTTCAAGACCTTTCAGAGGTGTTTTGATCGTTTAAATAGTCGCGACACGTTCAAATGGAAGAGCATCGCACAGTAAAACGGGTGTCAGGTCGGCCTTCGGGCAGTGGTGACCGTGCGCACAGGTGCGCCACACCAACGTTATAGCCCTTTTTATTTTTGCTTCTAAACATGCCGCATGCTTTTCTAGGCATGCCGCGCAGGCTTTAAGCCTCAAAAACTCTGGAATTTTGCTTGAAATTTCCTGCTTGGTCCAGTGAACAGCTAGGGGAGATGTCACTTGCGTTTGAAATGCATATGGAAGCTTTGCCAACGGTCAATAACTCCTTACCCCTTATATGAAAGAAAAATTAAACGTTTCATATAATGCTTTAGAGGGTTTGTGTGTTTGAAAAGAATTTTTGTTTTATCAAAACATGAGCCATTTCCTTTGCAATTTTATCATTTTAAAACACTATAAAGACTCCTCTTCTAACTATTCCTTTGACAAGATGTTGCGGTCGAATTTTTGAAAGGCAACATAGTGATGGTTCTTGTTGAAGTAAAAAAGGCCTTTTTAAGAAACTGCAAACCCCTTCTACTGCCTTTTCATTTTTTCTTATTGAAGAAGAATTTCTATCACTTCTGCCTATTGCTGACCCCTTTAAAGGAAAAGCTCTGCTCAAAGACATACCAATGATTTGTGAGGCATTCTTTTCCATTTCTTGCAAGGAGATAAATCACCACTTTAAAACTTATTTTGAAAATTTCTGCTCCTGGTGTTTTGATGATGATCATGCCCACTGTGAAGTTGACTGAACTTTCAGGTGCTCTTTGAGCCTTTCTTTTGAATCTGGGTGAAGAACCTCATTTGTACTCCTCAGATCTTACCCATTCCTGTTTATCAAGAAAAAGGGCATTTAAAGACTCTTGGGACTCATATGCAACAGCAAGGTCATTTTCACATGTCCATAAAGAGCCTTTTGACTGTGATAGTGGCATGTTTTATTTGTTTTTAATGTGGTTGGTGAATTTAAAACACTTTCCATATCCATTTTTCACACCTAGTGTCTCTGTGTTGTTTATTTGTAAAGTCCCCTTGAGAAAACAAGGTCTAGGTCACCTTCTTGTCAATTTTGATGAGTTTTTTGAAAAAGATCTTCATGAACAGGAAGAACAAACTTTTTTGAATATCAACATCACTCTTTGGCCTATGTCTAACCCATCTCTCAACCTATAAACCTTGAATGGATTTCCACTAATTTCAACTCGATTTTTTTGAAGGAAAACAATGGCTAGATTTCATGCCTGTTGATCAAGGAGAAAATCTCTGGAATTTTTTTGATGAAATCACATACCTCAGCAGGATTTGTTCATTTTGGCTTCAGATTACCTTTGAAGGAAAACTCTGATAGAAGAAAAATCAAACCTCTTGGATTATCACAGTTCCACTACTTTCCTTCTGTTTTGAACACCATTTTTCTATCCATAAACCTTCAGTATCTTTCCTACTGCACTTAAAACCCTGCCTCTGTTCCTGGACCTCTTCTTATTAGATGAAGGAGGCCTTTATCACAGTGCCACACCCTCTACTTGTAAAATGAAGGAGGTTTTCTTAGTCTTTCAACCCTCTGCTCATGAATGGAGGAGGTTCTCTTAGTGATGTCATTTCATCAGTTTTCAAACAGTGTTATCTTTCCTTTCACTGCCTATTCATACTTAAGCAAATGAAAATGAAAAAATGGAAATATGCCATGAAGGGCATCTCTCTGAGACATGTAATTATGCTTTTCAAATACCTTTGTGCATCTTCAGACAATCAGAGGAAGCTTGGCCAGTATCTGCAGAGCATTTCTTGTCATTTATAATTCACTAACCTTTGACTGTTTTTGCAGGAGCTTAATGAAATAACTCTCTATCCATTATTTTCATCCCAGGCTCAAAACCACATGAGAAGCAACTGTCTTCTCATGTTGAATTTAATAATGTTTTCTGGAACACTAGTATACTTCTGCTCTTTGAAAGAGACATTGAAACACTGTAAGTCTACCTAACATCAATTTAACATGTGGCATATGTATTGCTGAGACATCAAGGCTTGTTAGTGGCGCGACCTAAGGGTATAATCAAGCTTTATTTGCAGAAATAGGAAGGTTATCTAGGACTAGTTGATATTAGACAGAGGCTCTTTGGCTTTAGGATAGTTTGCCAAGGGAGAAATGCCTAAAGCGCCACTGCCTAACTTAGGGGAGACTTCTTAGACAGATTTGGATTTTTCTTTTCAAGAGCTGATGGAAAAGCTAGTATGGCTAAGGCTAGATAGGGCTTGACAATGAGGTTTTAACTCGTCATGGGCTAATTCAAAAAGGTTAGGAGGGAAAAAATGTTTATGCGTGTTTTCTAGCTGACAAATTTGACATATTGGAGATCAGCTGCTAGAAAACTTGGCTTTAACAACTAGTCATCATTACTAAATGAAAAATATCTATGACTAATAGGCTCTACCACCAAGTCATGATTAAAAACCAATGAGTGAAATAGGTAAAGTACTCATGAAATGATGGGATCGACCCTATGGAAAGTGATCAGAATGGAGGCTAGTATGCAGAATGCAATGGAAAATGGATTCCCTAACCTATATGCTAGTTCGGAATCATATGCCTACCATAACAGGTCAGCGGTCATGGATCTGAATTAAAACCAAAGAAAAATCTTGAATTCAGCAAAATGTTCCTGAAAAAAATACCTTGCTTAACACTTACAAGCAACATGGTTGTACAACCTTAGATAGATTTGAAAAAATAAGCACAAAGGAATTTTGCAATTTTTTTTCAAAATCTAGGTATAAATACACCATTTACCTCATATTTGTGTCATTTTCACATTGCAGAAGTGGAGAAGGAGCTTTTGAAGCAAAAATTCCTTTTCTCAAATTCGAAGCAATCAACCATCAAATCACGCCAAATCAACCAGGTAAGCTCTAAATTCATCCTTTGCATCAATTTCGTTCCTTTTTAAGATAAAAATTTAGAAATTTGACTGTAGGAAAGAGATGTTTTGATGAAACCATCTTCGCATATGTGGGTTCGTGTGGATGAACCTGCGTATGATACGCGACTATGTATAAACGAAGCCGCGTATGCACAGACCGAGAATTTAAAATTGGAACCTAATGAAGGATTTAATGAATTTTATCAGGATGTCTATTAGTTGGATGGAGTGTGAACATAGTGCCATCGACAATGAAGTGATGGAAGATCAAAATTCACTCAATATCCTTCGAAATTGTGGATTGCTCAAGTTTTTTAAAATGCCAAGCATGAAAACTAATGTCCGATTGCTTCAAATGTTGGTAGATCATTGGGATCCGGAAGAAGACTGCTTCATTATAGATCAAATTCCACTACGCATAGAATTGGAAGACATATATTTCATCACTGGACTCTCTCGGAGAGGAGATCCAGTAGATTTGCACGGAAAGCCTTTCGGAGGGCTTACTATGGAAGATTACGTCCAGGTCTATTGTGTAGAGGAGTCTCAAAAAGTAGGTACATAGATACCAATCAAATATTTGAAAGAACTATATATGAAAATCCTCCTCTTCACCATTAGCAAAGTAGCAAGATATAATTCTATATATCAGGCTTCGAGGACACAAATGAGCATTGCAGTAGAATGTTTGATTCACCTCTTTGATTGGTGCACAACATTGCTGAGCAACATGAAAAGACAATTGACTTCGATCCGGAAGGCAAAAACTAAAAATTTTGGGTATGGAACAATTTTTCTGACATTCTTCTTTGAGAAGATTCCAAGGCTTCGGCCCAAAGTCATCTCAACCATAAACAGCCCCAAAGATCCAAGAATAGCCCGGTGGGCTGATCTGATGAAGAGATTGGGGGGAAGTGAAGTTCCCCGAACCACTTAGGATGATGAATTCTTCCAATGGTGGGAGGAACAAGTTATCGTCATGGAAGATTATCCCTATGCTGGGATGGATTTTCATGGTGATCCAGATCTATTCCTTCCACCCGGTGCAGCATGGGGAGCAATCGGTGAGATTGCAATTTTTTATTTTTTATTATATGATTATTTTTTTTCAAGATATGATAATGAAAAAATGTTTTTGATTGAACTCAAATGACTTACAAT
Organism: Pinus albicaulis; assembly: GCA_034641835.2. NCBI lineage: Eukaryota > Viridiplantae > Streptophyta > Pinopsida > Pinales > Pinaceae > Pinus > Pinus albicaulis. The sequence goes on along the minus strand of CM076577.1, from coordinate 1,031,998,301 downwards.
ATTATTGATGACCATGATGCAGATATGGGACCAGTCAGACCTGAGGGATACCCAAGGCACAAGTGCTTTAGAGGTGAGGCAGATGCTAAAGACCCTAGTAGGACACTCCATGCCATCTAGAGGAAATTGGAGAGTTTGACTCACCAACTACCTATGTCTACGATAGAGGACCTACCAAAGGCTATCCAAAGACGGGTAGTCGGAGTACCACAAGACTGGTTGCATTTATTCCATCGTGTAGCAACTGCTATCATGTTCTATAGGAACATGAATTTTGAGCAGGGACCACAGGATTAGATTTATAGATTTTATCGGATGACTGTAATATATTTTTGATAATAAACATGATCAGGCATAAGCCCTAATTTTGTAGGACAGATGGGTCCAGATTTCGTATATTTTTTAACACTCTAACTATATATATATATATATATATATATATATATACAACGATTTATCTAATGTGATGACTCAAATGTATGAAAATGAATGATGTATTTAACATATTGATTAAAGTATTGAATGATGAATATGCCGATCAATTGCTTGATTAGCTAATAATTCTGCCATCGAATTGTCAGCTTAAGGAATGTGAATGAATGTTAGAAATTGAAATTATCTTTGTAACAAACATACCCTTAAAAACAATCAGTGTGAAAATGGGTCTAAAACCCGATATGTGTTGTTCAACTATGAAACCAGCAACTGGGAGTCCAAGAAAACTACTAATGAATCAACACCCAAGGATATTGCTTCTGAGAGTAGATAAACCATTGTAGTGTGTTCTTCTACATTGTTCGAAGCAGGACCAATGCAGACACCTCTTGAAACCAACAACTGACAGATGGATAATGAAGTACCCAAGCTGCGGAAGCCAAGTTCTGGGTATGTCTACTAGCACCATCGGCAAAACCAAAATGACTCATGACATCTAACACAACCTGCCAAAGCAAATCAAATGCATCATAATCACACCAAAAATTGGAAACTCAGATATGTACAAAAACAAAAATACATACAAAAATTAAGATGCTAGGGAAAAGCCTAGGCATAATACTTTTTCAAATAGAGCCCATTTCTAGGCTCCGAAAACTCATTTCCATCAAAATCAATCAAGGCATAAGCTCTTTTCTTTAGGACCTTTTTAACGATGAAGGGGCCATACCACATAGATTTGAATTTTCCTACTCCCAGGGCATCCTTCTCTTGGGTATAAACCAAGACAAGGTCTCCTTCAGAGAAAACCCTAGGTTTGACCGCTTTATCATACTGAACCTTTGCCTATTTCTTATGCCCCTCATTCATCGTGGCGGCATCCCGACACTGCTCATTGAGATGTTCTAGATTAAGGAGACGTTTTTCGAGACTGGAAGTGTCGGGAAGAAGCTCTACAGCTAACTTAAGAGAAGGAATTTCACACTCGATGGGAAATATAGATTCCAACCCATAAGCCAATTGAAATAGAGTAAAACCGGTTGCAGTTTTGACTAACATCCGGTATGCCAAAGCGCAGGATAAACCATAATGTGCCAATTGGATCAAGCTTGATCAATCGTCCATTAAAGAATTGTCTTCAGGGATTTTTTTACGGCTTCCACTTACCCATTGGCCTGAGGATAATACAGAGACGAGTGCTCCTACCGGAAACTTAATTTCAGAGCCAATTCAGCCATCATGTTGTTATGAAAGTGACTTCCATGATCAGTGACAATATATTTAGGAATACCAAAGCGAGAAATGACCTGATTGAAGAGGAAAAGAGTTGTTTTCTCACCATCATTCCCAAAAGTAGGCATAGCCTCGACCCACTTCATGAAGTAGTATACGGCTCCAATAATGTACTTGTGACCTTTAGTCGAAGGCAGGTTACAAGTAGTATAATCAATACCCCACTTTTTAAAGGGGCCGACAGTGATGACAGGAAAGAGTGGAGCCGGATGAGCGTGCATCTTTCGAGTATAAAACTGACACGGATGACACCTTTTGACTGATTCCATATCATCTTTGAAAATTGAAGGCCAAAATTATCTTGCACGCAATATTTTTTGGGTTGTAGTAAGCCCAGATAAATGACCACCACAAGCTCCACTGTGGGAATCATTCAGCACAACCTCAGCCTCTTCGAGAGTTAAGCATCGTCTAAGGATTGAATCAACCCTACGACGATATAAAGTGTCACCAATGATCAAGTAACTTTTAGCTAGGTGACGTAACTTACGGCGCTCATCTTTCGAAAAAGTCGAGGGAAACTTTGTACTCTTGAGATATACTATGAGATCCCCATACCAAGGATCCTGTGAAGAAATGAGAAAAAGATGTTCATCTGGAAATGATTCATCATAAGGCATCTCTTCTCTACAGGGCAACTCAGAAATTAATTCTGCAAAAACCAATGATTTCTCAGACTTGGTAGACATAAACTCAAGTTCAAATTCCTACAAAATCACAATCCATCTATTGTATTTGCCCCTAATCACTCACCTACTAAGAAAAAACTGAAATGGATTGACTGCTACCAAAACATAGGTTTTTCGAAGAAGAATGTAATGTCTGAGTCACTTCACAGCATGGACAGCTGCTAAAGCAATCTCATCTATCGGAGAGTACCTGAGTTCAGGTCCTACCAGGCCTCGACTAAGGTAGTATATAACATGCTCTAAAAGAGCATCGTCCTCCTGAACCAGAACCATACCAATGGTAGATTCTGCTGCCGCGAGATATAAGAGGAAATCCCTACTATAATCAGGTGGACTCAGTCTAGGAGCAAAGGTCAATGCTTTTTTCAAAGCATCAAATGAGCGCTAAGCAAAGTCATCCCAAAAGAATGGAACTCCTTTCTTTAATAATCTCATAAATCCTTTCGTAATCTCAGCATAATTTACGATAAATATCTGTAGAAAAATAGTTTTTCCTTGCAGACTTTGAAGTTGACGAATAGAAGACGGGGGAGGCAACTGAAGTATTGCCTCAACCTTGAAAGGATCTACCCGAATCCCTTCCATAGACACAATAAATCCCAACAACCGACCAGATGTGACTGCGAAAACACACTTGTCCGAATTCAACCTGATTTTTTAATACCAACATCGTTCAAATACTTGACGGAGGTGAGAAGGATGATCAATTCTCTTGTGAGAACGAGCAGCTAAATCATCCAAGTACGCCTCGATAATATGTTTGATGTCATGGAAGACATAAGAAATAGCCCGCTGAAAAGAGCTCCAACAATTTTAAGGCCAAAAGGCGTTTTCTTGTAAGAAAAAGTACCCCAGGGACAAATAAATGCAGTCTTATGCTGATCTTCAAGATGGATAGTAATTTTATTATATCCAGAGAAATCGTCCATGAAAGAGAAAATCTCATTTCTCGCACACTCATCAATAATCTGATCTATAAATGGTGTGGGGTAGTTATCTTTAGGACATGCCTTATTTAGGTCCTTAAAATCGATGTAAACTCAATTTTTTCCTTGTTTCTTGTCCACGGGAACTGGATTCGAAACCCACTCTGTCAAAGGAACAGGAAAAATGAATCTCTCCTTAAGCAGCTTCTCCACCTCAGCTTTGATAGCTGCTACCTTCCTAGGGTTGACCGGACGAATATTTTACCTGACAGGCTTAGCATTTTTGTACACCTTGATCTCATGTTGGACAATATATGGATCTATACCAGGCATTTCCTCATAATACCAAGCGAACACATCCCTAAAGTCTCAAAAGAGATCAATGTAAATTTGAATTTTTTCAGGGGAACATTCAGCTCTGATGAAAACATTCTCTATATTGTTGGGATCTCTAGAAATGTTCACCGGGATAGGGATAGTAGGAGAAATCACAGCCATGTTTCCTTCAGCAAAAACCTGTGCTAGTGCTAAAGGGTTCAGGACCAGATGAACAGGACCAGAATACTAAGGGCTAGGAAAACTTGATTCAACTTTGATCAAATCTAGTAGAAAGTAAGACCAATGATGCAAATCATCCCACTATATCTCTAGACCAGTCATAGCTTCCAGGATGACATCTTCAAATGGAAGAGTGGTATCAAGGAAATCCTGAGCCGAAGATGAACTAAGAGTCCAAGCCGGAGCCACATCTCCATCCAATTCCTCCGGTGAAAGAGAAACTGGAATGGACTCTGTAGATTCAACAATAGAGTTATAAGCAATCTCAACTGTAGACATTGGAAATGCCATTCCACCCACTTTACCTTCTGCTAATGTGGAGGTAGGAGAAGGTAATGTCCAAGGGTCTGAAAAATAATGAGTTCTGAAAAACTCTCTTCAAATAGGAGCCCTGGAGGATGAAATCACAATGATATGAACTGAAGGAGGCAGAAGATCAAAAGTACCCATCAAAGAAGAATACATTCCCACCCCCAAATTCTTAACATGCGTTTTGGTATCCTTCACCAAAGGAATGGTTGAGTTAGAAGATGCATTCTGATCTATAGGAGAACAATCCAGTTGGTCAACTATGACAGTTCTCCCTTCATGAGGGAAACAAACAATACGAAATAATGAGGATGCAATAGCATCCATCTCATAGATCCAGAAGGTTATAGTCTAAGCTTTCATCGACTATATCAACTTCAATATCTATAGTTTTTCCCCCAACACAGATGGGCAAAGCCAGAAAAATACCATACGGCATGTGAGAATGACCATCAAACACAGTCAGAAGAGTGGCTAAAGGAATAGCTGCGGGAGATCCAATACCCTTCCAGCATGCAAGAGACATTACACATGTGGAAGCACCTTCATTAATGACCATTCGAAAGATATTGAATTTTTGATAACTCGATCTAATATGGAAAGCCATATGATGAGGGTGTCTCTTTCTAAAATTCGACATCTCAAATGTAATCATTAGAGAATTTTTTAGGTCTACAACCCCAATAGCAGTGAGAAAATCACTTCGATGAGTAGGACAAGGCTAGAGCACCTCTAATGCAGACATGGCATAAGGACTTTGAGCCAGATCTTCTACAATTTAGTAGTTTTGGGCGACCTTGGCATTTGGATTAATCATCGTACGTTTTGAAGATGCCTTCGGCATCCGAGGTATAGGCTCAATAGTAGGCCTTGTAATATGAGGTGGCTTGGCACTATCAAGAGTTCCCTTAGCTTTCAAAGACTCAGCTTCGCCATAATCACAATATCTCGTAGCGATATCTGCGTGAGAACTCATCATGTATATGTTTGACGTATTTTCCCCTCTTGGCTATCCCCAAAGGGAGCCCCAGTATTTTGATTTGTGCCAATAATTAATTGCCGCCCTTGGGGAAAAGGGTTTGTTAGCACAACCTGGGAACTAGAAGAACCCTGTTGAGCTAACAAGCGCTGCACATCCTGAATTTTAGGGACAAGGTGCGTAAGATGGTCTCCAATGCACAACTTGCATGGAAACTACACTTTCTTTTTATTATCCTTTTGACCCTCTCCAACATGATCGTTGGTTTTGTTTGCATTCCCCTTCCCATACTTGCCTTTCTTCTTGTTATTCCGTTCTTTCTTCTTCCCATCGGCTTGTTGATTTCCTTTGGGGTTAGAAGTCTAGACAACATTAATTGCCAAGGACTGGGAAGGAGTTGACACTGAAGGCACAGGCTGACTAGAAGAAGCAGTTTGTATAGACAACTGTTGCAATTGACTAAGCAGGTTAGCTGCACCGCTATCAATTGAACCAATAAGCCCATCACCATGAGGACCAGGTTTAGTTTTGGATAAGTCCAATTTGGAGTGAGGAGCATCCGATTTTTTTTTATTAAGGACTCCAGACTGAGACTAAATCAATTCTAATTGTTGAGCCCTGAAAATAGCCCGCTCTTCAGAAAATACCCCTGAAAGGGATACATCTTTAGAAATATCTGGCTGCAAAGATTTCAAAAAACATTCTATAAGGAATTTATTCGGAATATGGGCTTTAATGAGCCTCTTCCTCCTTCGCCATCCCTGAATATGATCAGAAATATGAGTTGCAATATCCTGTTGAAAATTGGCCAAGAGATCAGTCACAGTGTCATAACGGATAGGTAACTAAAAGTGGTTTAAGAACATGGTAACCAAATATCCAAAAGTGGCAAAACCTCCCCTAATTAACTCAATATATCGCTTGTCTACATTTCCAGTTAAGGTGCATTGAAAGAACCTCAACCTAATCGAATCATCAATTAGGGAGTTGGATGAACACCATAAATGGAAAGTGGTGATATGATCTGTCGGATCCTCTCCATTCTTCTCTTCAAACTTTGGAATTTCTGAGGGGAGTTTGGTGGGGACTAGAGGCCATCCCGGATTATACCAGGTTGGATCATTAGTCAATTTTGACAAATATATAAATTTTAATGTTGCCAGAAATGGCAAGCGAGGAGGACCCTGGGAATTCCATCCTGACCAGCGAGAAACTGATTCCCTACTCCCAATGCTCTAAAAACAGGGTTCCAACCTATAAAGGTATTAGAACTTTGACCTCTAGACCATGGATTGAAACCTTGAGTCTGAGAAGAAAAATGTAAATATCCTAATGAAGGGGACGAATGAGGGATGTGCCCATTTCCAAAGGGGAACCCTTGAAATGAAGCTGATCCACTAGCCATAGAGAGTATGGGTGTAGATGCAGCTGAAGCAGTAGAAAAGGAGAAAGAAGGAATCCCACTAATGGGAATTCCAAAATAAAAGGGACCATATTGTGAAGCATGTGCTTGGGTGTGACCAAAGCCAAACACAACAGCACTAGAAGTGATTGCATATATAGCAATAGTGCCTCCTCCTTCTACTGAAAGAGGGGTCTGAACACTTGCAGAACTCACAGCCGAAGTTGTGTTCGCAGTCATGGCCATCGAAAGGTGTGAATATGATGGATAAGGACTTTCCAGTCTCTGAGACTTGAGTCAGATTTATTGAATGATGAAAGGATAACTAGCAGGAAGAGGAGATAAAAGAGACTTAGGAGGTTGAGGGACTTCCTCTACTTCTAGTTCTTCTATTGGAAATAAAACTCTCGAGATGAGTGAAGCACTCCTCTCTGTACTAACACCAAAACCAGAACCACCCACAGAAACAACAAGCCCTTATGGAGGATCTCTCTCTGTTGCATCTAAAACCACCGGGTGAAAATCACCCTATGAATTACTCCTACGCCTTCTTGAAGAAGGCTTGACACTCATGGGAGACAACCCACGAAGCCTCCTCGATCGATGAGGCGATCGGTCAGCCACTTTAAGAGATTTATTTTAGACTCAAAAAATATATGAAGCTAAGAAATCTAGGAGCAAAGAGCACACTCTAAAAATTTTGTTTCCTCAAACCATGTAACTACTGAATCTTAGACTAGGATTGGTTGATCCTTAAAATACATAAATATCTTTCTCTATGTAACCATAGATGATTGACCCTTGATGGAAGGGTGATCATGATTAAATATGAATTATAAGGAATTCCAGTGTATTGGATCCACTTATTCAATTTTCATTCCACATTCATTCACAAAATCAAGGACATCACCAATTTATTGTGTTTGGGAGCAGATCGAATTAAAAAATTCCACCTCATCAATCTTGTATCTCTATCTTGCCCTTAAGATTCAGGTGATTGGGGACTAAGGGACACGAAGTGTTTTAATTTGGACCTTCTCTCATGTAATATTTGGATGGATTTTAATTTACATATTTTATGTAGCGAAATAATCCAAGGAAAATATCTCCAACAAAAATTCTTGGAAGATTGGGTTGCTACTATGCTCCATCCTAGTGTAGAAAGTATGTCATTTGGAGTAGATTTTTGTCTGCAAAATTTTGAGTTTATGGAAATCTGAGATGACAGGCATGTAACGGTGGTAATATCATAATCAAGTTATATTCGATCAAGGGTTTGAATGGGTATCATATCCTCTCACCTCAAATCACCTTTTCTTTGCACTAGCTAGGAATATGATATCTAGATGACTTGAAGAATTTTCTTCCCCAATAACTCCCCTTTCCTTCTTGGCCTCATTCTTGGGAACTGGGACTTAATGTTGAGTTTGAATTTGAATGGGATTCATATAGACTCAAACTATTTGAGGTAGGGGATGTATGAAATGGCATTCCTGATTTTCTTGCATGGGGAGGACGTGTTGTTGGAGGCAACATTACTTTGAAAGAAATCTATTCCTACATTTCTGGTTCTCGAATTCCCAGTCCCTATAAAAAATGGATTGTGCCCATGTTAAAATTGGAATAAACCTTAAAGATTAAATGCTTCACCTGCCTGACCCTTTTTAATGGTACCTTGACCTGGGAGAATTTGGTTAAAATGGGTTTTCGGGGCTCGGGTCGATGCCATTTATGTCAAATTTCTTTTCAATTTATTGTTCACCTATTCCTATATTGTTGTTTTGCTAAGGCCATCTGGGACTATGTGGTGGAATTAATAAATATCAAGATTTATAGAAATTTTTCTTCCATCCTTGAGTTCCTATTGTATTATTCCTTGAATCCAATACCATATAGGGCGCTCCCCTTTTATGTTCTGTTAGGGTTGTATAATAATAGGGATCATAATTTTGAATTGGCTATGTTAAGTCTTGTAATATTGCACATACCTTTGCATTTCTGAAAATGTTTTCCATATTAAAAAATGAAAAGAGGGTATGTCCTAAAAGAATAATCAAAGGACTAAAAGAAAGAAAGATAGAAAAATATATAAAATGTGAACCCCATAAAGAGAAGCAAAAATAAATTCTAAAAGTGTTGCACATTCAAATGCCACTACTCTTAATTTACTTTACTTTTTGCAAATAAATTGTGTGCAGATTGTTCAAAATTCCACAATTCATGATGATCATGCAATCTAATCTTGATCATTCATGCCTTTAAATTTTATGTTATGATAGTTAGTCAATAAATATCTGACCAAACCATTTAATCTTGGTAGATCAGTAGTTAGATAGAGAATAAAAATGATCTCACAAGTTTAATCAGAGCCATTGGAAGATATAAGATTATAATAAGTTAGTTTTCTTATCAAAGGAAAATAAAAAGGGCCAGCATGCTCAAATGCACCCAATAAAGGAAAGGAAAAATGTTAGGATGAATAAAAGGGTAGGTAGAATATTTTTCAAAATTTATATAAGCATCATTATGTTTATACATTATCAAAAATATCTTTCTAAACCATTACCCTTGCTAAAACCCTTTTTCCCTCTTCATTTCCCCCTTTATCCTAACCCTTACCCCTAAAAAACCCTTTCCCCTTACTAAAATTCCCATTTTCCCTTTAAAAGCCCCCTTCTGCTTGATTAAACTTTATGTTTTCATAAAAAAAAAACACAAAAACCCACTTTTTCAAAGTTCAAAATGTAAAAAGATTAAGTAGGCCCCGCTTTCATTCGACTCCCCCCACCTGCCGCTCAACATATTTACAACCATTTGAAAGCTCCTAACTCTGACAGTCGTTCGATCACCACCGATCAGATCAGGCGCCCTACGATCTATTTCGCACTCCCCTATGTTCGATGTTTACAACTAGGGGGGGTGCGAAATGGATGGTTTCATCTACGCGCTTTCCTACCACGCGACACCTCCATGCTTTATTGCACCCCCCCCGCCCCCATTCCCAAACCATTAAACCACACTGTCATTGTGTGATAAACCACCACTTTTTAAAATAATAAAACCCCTGCCCATGCGATAAAGCCCCAGTTTTCAAAAAATATAAAACCCCGCAATTTCATTATTTCCCTCTCTGTCTATATCGAGAAGAGACCAAAAGAATCATTGCAAATCAAGATTGAAGCCCCCACTGCTACCTGGACCCCTTCTGTTAGGGTCCTATAATAGTAGGCTTCATAAAATTTTGAATTGAATTTGATAAAGTCTTGTAAATATGTACATACCTTGCTTTCTGCAAGTTGCTTTCCCATATTTTGAAAAAATGAAAAATAAAAAAAAAATAAAAAAGAGGGTAAAAAGTCCTAAAATAAAGATCAAAGGACTTAGAAAAATATATACCCCAAAAGAAATGAAATAAAACCTGAAAGTGAGCAAGTCCAAATGCCACTACTTTTACTTTTACTGCAAAAATAATGATTATGTGCAGAGTGTCAATAAATGCCATAATCCATGATCAGTTAGATAGTTTAACCTTAACTTTTCATGTTTCAATTTATGTTTTAGATAGAGAATAAACATTTGTCAAACAATTTAAACTTGAAAAATCAGTAGATAGGTAGAGAATAATGGGGAGCTCAACAGTTTAATCTGAGCCATTGGATGAAATAAGGTACATTTAGATTAGTTTTATGCTTTGAAAGAAAATGTTTCAAGGTTGCAAGCCTAAATGCACCTCAAAAATGAAGAAAAAATGTTAGGAATACAAGATTGGGTAGGTAGAAAGCAGTGGAGAAAACATGCAAATAATACATCATCAGGAAAAATCACTAATTTCCCCTCCCCCATGAGTGTTCAGTATTCTAAGCTATCAGTCAAACATGCTCAAAGCATTTCTCTGACTTTTGTTGGGACCAAACCCAATGCTCTATGATTGGTTAGTTGAAAATATTGAGTTCTTATGTTAAGTCCTCATTTATCATCATTTACCCTTCATTCATATACTAAAACCCATTTTTTCTAAGTAAAAACACACTCTTACTTAGTAAAACTGTAACCCTAGAATAATTAATTTCATCCCTTCATAAACATTCATAAAAACCCACAAAGTCACATTTATCCTAAGTATTATTCAAAGAAATATAAAGATGAACAAATGCTTGATTATTTTTATTTGGAGATAATGTGTACTTTGTTTTACATTTCACACCCCTCTCATATTAACTTTTAACATATTTTATTAAATCCCTAAAAAATACTCTTTTCCTATATTATTAATTCCATTCTATCTAATAATCCCCAAAAACCCACTATTATAAACTTTTGACCAAGGTATATTATCCCATGTGTTTAAATAAAATCACAAAATAAAAATCCCTTTGGTATAAAAGAGTATCCATATACAAATATCCCACCCTATAGTTTTTTAACTATTCAAAAAAGTTAAAAAACTATATAATATAATATATCATTATGCACATTTGAGAAACATTTTTAATAAAATGTTGCAGTATAAACCCCGCCCGCTTATGTTTTATTAAAAGCATTTATAACAAATTTTTTAATAAAGACCTTAACCCCACCATATATATATATATATATATATATATATATATATATATATATATATATATATATATATATATATATATATATATACCATGATTAAAGCCCTCCACCTTGTATATAAATTAAAACGTTATCATAATGTTTTAAACCATCATTTAACCCTTAGCCGTATTATAAACTTTTCTAACCCTTCCGCTGCATTTTATTAAACCCATTCCCACTTTTCCACTCCGACACAGCTCTCAAAGCAATCTCAACCCTTCGCATCAAAGCTTTTAATCTGACGGTTTAGAAGCGATATCGCGTGAACAAAGTGCTCGACTGCTCCATTGCAAAACCCACGCGAAATAGGCTTTTTTGCGCTGACCCCTCCCTTCCACGTGGCCCTTTATGGTTGGATCGTGTGAGTTTCACTAAAAACTGCTTACCACTCAAAGTCAACTCGATAAACCGTCGGTCTTTGTCTTTTCAATAAATTCAAAACTACTTCCCACCTCATGCGGCCTGTAATTAATGTCAGGGTTAAAATGATCAAATGTTTTGATAAAACCTTTGTAAAACGCATTATTTCCCTATCTTTCATGTTTAAACCAGTAATCTACCTTCCCTAACTAAGTAAAGCTGAAAAGAGCCCCCAATAGCCACTTTCTGCCATTTTTACACACAGAATCTCCTAAATTCACCAAATAAACGTGAAAGAATTTCCGAGCAGCCACACTTGCTCCATATCAACCACTGAATATTCAAATCGACCGGAAGATTGCATTATACCCTGTTTAAACCTATACCTACGTCAAACCAGGTATTTTTCTAAGAATTTAACCTGCAAATCAAATTCAAAAACTTGTTAAAAGAAAAAGAATTAGTTAAAAAACAAGAAATTGATTAATTTCAATTGCCCAAAAGTCCCAGAAATAGGCAAAACCCTGGCAAAAATTTTCCAGGAACCCTAGAATCCGTTGTGCACCATTTTCAAAGAAAATTATCATTTTTTCACAGTTTTAGGGTCAAATTCAAAGCTGTAAAAGCTATAAATCCTTTGCAAGTGCCCTGTATCTTCTGAAAAACCTTATTTCATCAAAGTTTGAACCCAATTTGTAGTCAAGAGACTCAGAAAACCCCTATTTTCTGTGTTTGACCAGTTTTAGCCTCAAAACTTCATTTGAGAGACCTAGTTGATCATAAAATCCAGAGAAGCATTCTGTCTTGTTGAATTTTCCTAATCTAGCCTCTATCATAGTAAAATTGCCTCTGCAAATAGTTTAAACTTGCAAAGCCCACAAAGATGCCTAAAAAACAGAGTGGAAACAAATCTGAAGGTTCCAAAACTCCTAAAGCTACTCCTGCCATAAATCCAAATACTGCCATTGTAGTCAACCCATTGCAGCCCCCAGCTATTCATATTGAGCATATTCCTTTAACATACATTGAATACAAAATAGCTGATCCTATAGTTGAGTTCAGTTTGTTAGATATACACAACTGGTGTTTTGAAAAATCCCTAGATGACCAAGAAGATGTTCACATTTCAGAATCCAATTTTCCCAAATATGTAGTCCCTCTGACTCACCTCTATCAAGAGATTATCAGCTATGTCACCAATACTACATTCCTGAACAGAGAGCTGTTGTCAATGCAAACAAATAGGTCCTATTTACCATTACAGCAGAGTCTATAAACCAAATTTTACAGCTTCAACCAGATCCTCAAGCAGTACCATTATCCATTGAAGCCCTCACTAAGTTATACATTAACTTAGACTTTCCTAAAAGGTTTATGATCTTCCAGACTTTCATGCCTCTTCATGTTGAAATCCCAAAATTAAACCCTCCATATTCAACTGCCAAGTTCCCTGAAGGTTCAAGGCATGTTATCTCCATGCTTTCCTTTATACTTGGGTATTGCACCGATGAACATACTAATGAGTCAATGTTGGGATTTTTGTCTACATTTTCTCCAGGATAGTCATCCTCAGTTATATTTGACTATGCTGGTTTTACAGCGAATAGCATTCACTATCAATTTTCTAATTTGCAGCTAGAAGGGGTATTCAGATATACCTCCTATCTTTTCCACTTGTTTCTATTTTTCCAATCAGAGAACTTTCCTATTTCACTTCAGAAATTGGATATAGAAGGAAAACCTCCATCAGTTGTCTTCAAGACATCCATACTCAAAAAAGAAGGGACAAAATTCAGTTATTCAGAGTTTGTTGAGTTGTTTGTGCATCCATTGACCACCATCTTGACAAAAGTAGAACAGCCTAGAATCAGTGAGGAAATGAAGAGAATTTTGTAGCTATTAGAGTAAAGAAAAGTAGGAGATTGGTATTTATATAAGGAATTCATTGAAATTATAGTTTTTGGTTCTAATTTGTTGCCCTACAAGTTACCTAAGCATCCATCTATGAGGATCTTTGCCTTAGAGTACATTAGGCAGATCCTGAATTTAGATTTAATTAATTTGATGGTAGCCAAGAAAAAGACTCAGTTTAAACTCAAAAATCAAATTCGGCCTTTCATATGTAATCAAAGAGAAGCAAAAAAGGAAGCAGCAAGTCAATTACAAGAATACAAATTAGAAGAAGGTTTCCCATGGAATTATGATCCACAAGGGATCTTAAGTAAACTAAGGGTAAAATGTAAATTGACACCCTTTATCCATGAGTCAAAGCTAGATATAGAAAAATTTGCTAATTAAATTGAGTGGGTTGAGAATACTTTAACAGAGTCAGTAAGCCAAAGAAATACTAGTCACCCTTTGGAAGTTTCCAAACAGCCAGAGCCATCCACTAAAAGAACTAGGGAAGAAGGATCCTATACTGCAGAAACTACCACAGAGACAAATTTTAAAATCATCTACAAAAAGAGGCCAAAATTGGATACAACATCTAAAGGCAAGGTAACAATAGATGTTGAAGATACACAGACTTTGAATACCAACACTACACATACAAAGACCAATGTAGCCACTGTAATCATCAATGAACCAAATCAGAATCAAGAACAGTTTAATAATGAAGATGCATAGATAATGGAAAGGCAACAAAGTATGGAGGCTTCCTCCTCACATTCAGCTGAGGAGAAGGACTTAGATATTAAGGAAAAATACAAGCAAATCAAATTGAAGAAAGAGGAAATTAAAACTAAAATATATTCTCAGTTATTAAAGCAGAAGCTAGGTAATCAAAATAGATTCTTATCAGCCTTTGATTATTCAACTCAAAAATTGATTATGTTGGTTTTACAGCCCACTGTACCAGTGCCAAAGACAGTGGCTGATTACAAAAAGGTTGATATGGAAGTAGCCATAGATAAAATCCATGAGTTGGATCAGATTGAATTTCACACGCAAACATCAGAGATTCTTTATTCCACAGTGACCACAAAATCTATGAGTGCTCATAGACTTCAAAATACCATTTCTAATATGCAGGACCAAATGAAGATGGATAAATCTTCACTATATGCAAAGGATATAAGGATAAAGGCCTTAGAAGAGTTAGTATTGCAAGTAGGATATGATCCTACAAACATCAAAGCAGCTGAAGCATTGGTTAAAAAGAAAAATGAGGACATAGCTGCCTTGAGGAAACAACTCAAGCTTCCTCAAGGAGAACATCCTCAAGCAAAGGAAGTTTTATAGGATCAAAAGGAGAAAGATGAAGTGATGAGCTTGATACTTCAACTCACGGCTCAAATCAAAGAAATGGAAGTGAAAATGGACCAAGTCATCCAAGAAAAAGAGACAGTTAAGGAACCAGTCATTCCCACTACTATCCCAGTCATCACAGCAGCAATACCATCTACTTTAGGAGAGAAATTGGCACCAAAAGAGCCACTAGACACTGCAGTGCCAGTGACTTCTTCAACTACTTCAGTGACTAAATCTTCTATAGTAGTGTTGCCACCTATAGATGAGAGCAGTCAACTAATAAAAGAAATGGAGGAAATGTCCTTGAATACTAATGAAATCAATAGGTTGATCAAGACAATTTAAATTCTAGAGAAAACAAGCAAAGTAGCTCAGATAGATGCTAAAACACATGAGTAGAATGCTCACAGATTGAGTGAAGAGGTTAAAAATCTCCAAAAAGAGTTAACTCTCAAGGACCAAATATCATATAATAAAAATTACTTATGGAATAATGTAATTGAAGCCATTCATGATGTTTGGCCATCAATTCAAGTAATTTTTGAGCAGAGAAAGTTACTATTGACAACTCAGGCAGAGATAAAAAAGACATAAGAAGAATTGGCAAATAAACCAGAACAGGGTGTTAGGTTAATCAATTTCCTAAACAGCAAGAACAAATAGCAACTTGAAGAGTTAAAGATCAATGACAGGACAACCACAATCTTAGAAATTACGAAAGTAACCACCAAAAGAAATCTAATGAGGCAGCTTGAAGAGAAATGTGAAGGAATGAACACTGTTGTCACTAGATTTATGGTTAAATTCACTAAATTAAGGCAAAAGGGACTTCCAGATATTATGGTGATTAATGACAAGCTAATGCCTTAGAATGATTATGACAAAAAGATTAGAGAACATGCCAAGGAGCAAGTAAGCAAGCCAATAGGCCAAGGTATTCCCACAGGAAAAGTATTGCTAAAAATTTTTGAAGATCTATTTTATCTGCAGTATGAAATCAAACATTTGTTTTTCATCAAACCTACATTTCCAAGGTACACTAAGGCTTATGCGAATTTTAGGAAAATCAAGAATATTAGAATTCCTAAAAATGAGGAGTGACAGGCATTAACTGCTTTGCTATGAAGAAATAAAGGCAAACACATGAAGAACAAAATTTTTGTTTGTTGATTTCACGGTAAAAACATATTTTTACAGCAAGAAAGCAGATTTACTGAAGATAAAGAGTATCAGAATTGAAAGAGTATAAGTGATAAATAATATCTGTGAGAAAGAGTATCAGTAAAGGCAACTAAATTTTGAAAATATCTAAAAGGCCAACAGAGAGGATACATAAGCAACCAGCTGCTTCTTATCTAAAACTGTTTCTATTTATTTTGAATAAAATAGGACAACTTGCTAGTTTGTTGAGCAAGCTGTCACTATTATTGTTGTAAGAGATTTAATTTTCATAAGTTTATTCCTAGAATTCATCTAGGATATTTTGTAATACATTTTATATAAATACTTCACTCTTGGAAGTATTTTGGAGTGGAATAAAATTTCTAGAGATTACTATAGATATTTTCATTGACTTGAAGGCTTTGGATTTCAATTTTGAGCAACAAACTGGATCACCTTTTTGGCATCATACTTCAGGATCCCTGTGATAAGCTATCTGGAGTGAAGTACTCTCTTTAAACTAGTCATTTTTATCTTCTTCTTTTTTCATGCATACATCTGTGTTTTAATTCTAAATATGAATGTATAACTAGGAGTATTACTACAAGACATGTTAATAGCACCATGTTTTTAACTAGTTATCATTGCTTTGTTTTCTTCTGATTTTCGATGTAAGGAATTCTTAATTTCTCCCTCTCCCATTTTACCTCTATCTTCTACTTCCCTTTTTCGGATCAAAGGATCCTTAAGTTCCCTTTGTCCCGATCATACCATCTCAAAAAAAAAATTTCCCAAGGTCTCCAAGGGTTATCTACCTTGCCCTACAGACATTTGACCTCTTAGGCTTTTATCCCAATTCTGTTAGCTTGAATTAGACTCCATAGCTCAATGGACATGTAGATTTCCCTCTATCTACCCTCCAAGTGAAATTTTCCCACCAAATCCAACAAAACCAAACCAAATTGCAATTTAATAACTAGCCTAATATTCATAAATATAAACAAAGTTAAAACTTAAAGAGAGAACCCTCTCTGAACCCTAGGAAGGCTAGATCCTAGATTTTGAAGTAGGTTTGTTGTTACCTCTAGTATTCTTTGACTAAAAACCAAAATCCCATAACTTAAGAATTTACTGGAGTGATAACATTACTGGCGACCATACTGGGGAATAACCAGTCCTCAGTCATAAAATTAGTCTTAAAGGAATCATTTAAATCATCCTTTTACTTTAAGATTATTTTTACAGGTTGTGGGTATTGAAAAATAGTAATTCTGGCTTCTAGGAAAACCTACTATACTAGGTCTAACTTGGATCCTAAGCATGTTGTCATAGTAGATAACCCAGACCGAATTGGTAAAAATAAAAAGCAAACAGAAAATTTAGAGGCTAAAATCTCATTGATAAGAGTCATTTCACTACCCAGTGAATTAGAAAATATTCAAGACATTGATTTTGATCTGAAATTTGAGCATTCATTATTTAAAAGTAAATCTGAAAATGATTTAAAAACTGTTGTTTTAGACCTTTCTTTTCTTTCATTTTTGAATGCAAAATAGAAATCTATTGCAGTAAATTCTAGATCTAAGAAAGCTAAATATCAGACCAAAGTTGAGGAAATTAATGTTACTATTCTAAAGGATATTGATGAAGCTATTGAATCAGCTCACTTATTGACTCATGCAAACAGGCCTTCAACTTCCCAATTACATACCACAATAATTCCTGCTAGAGATTCATCTCTTTATGCTGTCACATCATTATTCATAAATCCTACTACCAACTCATCTACAGATCCATTTATCCCTAAACTACCTCTACAACCCAGAATATTATTTCCACCAATCACTTCATCCACTATATCCATTAGTTCACCTTTTGATTTCTTGAAAGCATCATCCTCATTTCCCATCACTTCAAATACTATCTATAGTTCATTTACTATCACTTCTAGCACATCTCCAAGAAGTTCAACCTTACCTCCTAGTCAAGCTAAGCTTCAAGCTATGGCTGCTAGATATGTCCCCCTTGTCCTACCACAACAACTTCATGATATGCCACAAGACTATAAAAAAAAAATACCATTGTTTGAAGGCACTACTCAATATTCTGCACAAAAAAACATTATTAAGATGTCATATTTCTTTGAAATTTATGAAATTTATGATTCAAATGTTCAATTGAGATTGTTTTCTCAAACTTTAACAAGAGTAGTTAAAAAGTGGTTTAAAGATTTAGCTGCTGGTAGTGTAACTAATTTGGCTGCCTTTTTTACTTTGTTTTTAAATAAATGGGAAAAGAAAAATACCCCCCTCCAAATTTTTTCTGAATTTGATAATTTAAAAAGAGCTCCAAATGAGTCAGTTCAAGATTACTGCAGTAGGTATAATAGTGTCTATAATTCTATCCCTGAAAATCTAAAACCTACTCCTTATTCTGTTCTGCTCAAATTCCCTGATGGATTTGACACAAATATGGCTTACCAATTAAGGGAAAGAGATGCAGATACATTAGAAAAAAATTCAAACTGATGCAGTAACTGTAGAAGTGAACATCCTAGCTAGAAAAGCTAGACTTAGAAATGAAAGAAGAGTTACTATCAAAGAAGAAAATGAAAATTCAGACACAAAAATGGATGTTATAGCTAAAAATTTAGAAATATTTATTGATAGATTAGATAATATGGAGAGAAGACCTCAGTGGGATAACCAACAGCAGATCAGAAATCCTAACTTTAGAAAAAATGTAAATTCTGGAAAAGGAAAAGAAACATCCTCGGACCAAACCATTAGGCCACCATTCCAAGAGAACTATGCTAAAATTTCTCATAATAATGATGATGAGGAGGAGGATACTATTAATCTAATGGGAATATATGACAACAATACTATTTTCCTAACTCAGAAAGATCAAGAATTGTTTGAACTTCAACAGCTTAAATTAGATTCTAGTGAATCCTTTGATTACAAGCAAGGTTATGACTATGCAATAAATGAAATACACAGCCAGTATAACCTTAGAAACAAGAAAAATAATGAATATTCTACTAAGAAACCTTCCCAAAATCAAAATCAGAAAACATTAGAAGCCCCTAAAACAAAAGTTCTGCAAATTCTCCCAAGGGAAAATAAGAAAAACTTAAATTCCTCCCAAAACATTTCTTGTCCAAAGAAAGCTTCAGGCCCTAAAATTGTTGACATTACTAATGAAGTTGCTCAAGTTTTAAAAGATTCTCAAAAATCTGTTGCTATTAAAGCTTATAACTCTGTAAAAACAACAAATTTAGATCCCAAAAAGCTTTCTGCTGATCCTAAAACAGTAAACCCTCAAACTGTTGCTTCAAAAGCCTCTGCTGAAAATTCTAAGACAGAAAGAACATCTATAGCTTCACAAACAACACCTAAAAAGAAAGTTAGAAGTAATAAAACACAGGAAACACAAATAGAGAATCCTAAAACAATTGAAAATGAAAAAACAACTGTAGAAAAGCAAGATAAACCAACACAAACTACAATTACCAAAGAAGAACTTATTCAGAGCAGTAAAGCTCAACTTGCATTCAGCATAAAATCAGAAATTGCAAAACTGAAAATACCAATTCCTTTGACTGAATTGGTAAACAATGACTTGTATAAATCAACCATAATTGAAACATTAAATATGAATGATGGAGAAGACTCCATAAATCTAACTGATGATCAGCCAAAGTTGATTTTTGGCCCAGATGTAAATGGAAAACATGCAGATGCCGCATTTCCTCCATCCTATATCAATTTAACTATTCATGATCAAATTCTGCATAACACAATGCTAGATTTAGGAGCTTCCCATAACTTAACGCCAAAAGCCATCATGGAAACTCTGAATCTAGAAATTACAAGGCCATACAAAGATTTGTTTTCTTTTGATTCCAGTAAGGTTAAATGCTTAGGTTTAATTAAGGATTTGTGTGTAACACTAGTTCAATACCCTGGTAAGAGTATATTAATGGACATTGTAGTAGCTGATATCCCACCAAAATATGGTATGCTTCTTTCTCGCTCATGGGGAGAAAATTTGCAGGGATCTCTACAATTGGACATGTCTTATGCTACTATCTCAGTGTTTGGACAGGCTAAAATGTTATATATGGAAACATTAATGAAATACATGGTCAATAGTGCTGAAAGATCTATAAATCACCACATTTACTATAAACCAACTAACCTTGATTCTTTCATCCTTTGTAACTCTGTAACAAATGAAATCCAAACTGAACTAGTAGATAAAAAGAGAGAACCAAACAATGATAACATTTTTCATGAATC
The DNA here is from genome assembly GCA_034641835.2 of Pinus albicaulis. Lineage (NCBI taxonomy): Eukaryota > Viridiplantae > Streptophyta > Pinopsida > Pinales > Pinaceae > Pinus > Pinus albicaulis. Next base: position 1,031,978,028 of record CM076577.1, on the reverse strand, counting down.
TCAATGGAATTTAGACTTTGATGGTTCAATGAATAAGTTAGGAGCAAGAGCAGGAGTCTGGATAACAAACATGGAAAACAATTATTCTGAAGGTCATGCTTTCAGGCTAAGTTTCAAATGTACAAACAATATGGCCGATTATGAAACTCTTATCCTAGGACTCCAAATCATCAGAAACTCAGGAGGAAAAAGAATTTTAATCATGGGAGATTCAAATTTGATCATTAAACAAGTAAATGGAGTTTATTATGTTTACAATCCTATACTAAGTAGATATAGAGACATTGTCATAGATTTAACTGATGATTTATTGGAATGTAAGTTTGTTGTTATACCCAGAAAACAAAATATACAAGCTCATTGTCTTGAAAATTTTGATAGTACATGCAATCTACCATTCCAACCTAATCACATATATATTTTTGAAGTCAAACATAGGCCAATAATCCTATATAATCTTAAGTATTGGCGGATTTTTTCTCAGGATGAGCAGATTTACAAATTTATGAACAATGAAGAAGAATTTTAGAATTGTATTATAGATACAGATTGTACATTAAATCATGATTTGGATTGTGAAATAGATTTAAATGACTTAGATGTAAATAAAATAAATTTTGATAAAACCACTAAATTTAGTCAAGCTGACATAGATAGCTTATAAAAAGTAGAGATTGAAGAAATTGTTGAAGATGAATCAGATATAGTGAATCTTAAGGATAATTTTTTACCTAAAGGTTTAACTCCCTTAGAGGATCTTTTTTACTCTAATGATGTAGATATAAAACCAAAAATGGAGTCAGCAAGATCTGACATAGAAGAGTGTAACATTGGTACAGAGTCAAAACCAAAGATAATCAAATTGTCCAAAATTTTACCTCAACAAGAAAAGGATAAATATATTGAACTTTTAAATGAATATCAAGATGTGTTTGCTTGGAGTTATGAAGATTTAAAATCTTATGATACAAACATAATCCAACACAAAATTCTAATAAAATAAGATCAAAAGCCACTCAAACAAAAGTTGAGAAGGATTAACCCTATGATATTACCTTTGATTGAAAAAGAAGTTAAGAGAATGTATGATGCCCAGATCATTGCACCAATCAGATACTCTGATTGGGTTTCAAACCTAGTTCCTACAAGAAAGAAAACAAGAGAAATTAGTTTGTGTGTGGACTTTATAAATCTTAACAAAGTATCTTTAAATGATAATTACCCTTTACCCAAAATGGACCAAATATTACAAAGGGTAGTAGTTTCTTCAATGATTTCTTTGTTAGATGGTTTTTAAGGATACAACCAGATCCTAGTTCAAGAAGAAGGCCAAGCTAAAACATCATTTACCACTCCTTGGGGCACTTTTATGTATGTAAAAATTCCCTTTGGCCTAATGAATGCAGGAGAAACCTTTCAGAGGACTATGGACATAGCCTTTGCAAAGGAAATACATGAGTTCTTAGTTATTTACTTAGATGACATTACTGTGTTTTCCAAAACAGATAATGAACACTTGGATCATTTGAGACAAGTTTTCATTAAGTGTAGGAAATATGGCATCTCTTTAAATCCTAAGAAAAGTCTTTTTGGATTAGAAGAAGGTAAGTTACTTGAGATCCTGCTAGGATAGAAGCAATTATGAACATCAACCCACCAAGAAACATCAAAGAATTACAAGATTTTTTAGGTAAGATAAAAATTTTAAGAAGATTCATATCTAATTTAGCTGAGATAATTAGAGAATTAAATAACATGCTCAAGAAAGATTCAGTTTTAGATGGACTATTGAGGCTGAACAATCATTTGAATCTATCAAACAAGCCTTAACTAAAACTCCAGTCCTAATAAGTCCTGATTTTAAGAAATATTTCATGATTTTTTCATTTGCTTCAGAACACACCATTGCTGCAGTTTTACTGCAGAAAAATGATCAAGGATTTGAACAACCCATAGTTTTGTTCAGTAAATCCCTTAGAGATGCCCCTTTGAAGTACAAAATTATGGAAAAACAAGCCTTAGCCTTAGTTAAGGCCATTAAAGACTTCAGAGTTTATATTCTCTACTCACACATTATTGCATATGTCCCAAATTCTGTAGTTAAAGACATTCTTACTCGCGATGGTCCTGATGGAAGAAGAGGTAAGTGGATTGCCACTATCTTGGAATATGACATAGAGATAAAACCCAACAAGCTCATTAAAGGTCAAGGATTAGCCAGAATTATGGCTGAATCCAATTGTAATGCCCTAGATATAAATTTTATTGCTCAAGTTGATGATCAAGAAGGGATGGCGACTCCATTGATCAGTGAAGTCTTTTCACACTCACCTTGGTATACAAATATCATATTTGTACTCCAAAACCTACAAGCTCCTCCTTGATTGTCAAGAACCAAAGCTATATTTTTAAAACTTAAAGCAGTGAGATTTTGTATCTTAGATAATGTACTTTTTTGGAGAGATCATAGTGGGATTTTACTAAATTGTTTACTAAAGGAATAAGCTAAAAATATACTTGAAGAATTTCATGTAGGTGATTGTGGAGGACATCTATACTGGAAATCTACTGCTGACAAGATCCTGAGAGCTAGTTTTTACTAGCCTACCTTGTTTACGGATGTCAAAAAATATGTTACTTCATATCATAAGTGCCAAATTTTTTAGGGTAAGAAAAAATTATTACCTCTCCCTTTAAAGCCTATTTCAATTGAAGTGCCATTTCAACAATGGGGTTTAGACTTCATTGGTAAAATTCACCCTCCCTCTTCAGGCCAACATAAGTGGATTTTGACAGCCACTGATTATTTTACCAAGTGGATTGAAGCCATACCATCCAGACAATCCACTGATACTGCCATTATTTCCTTTCTAGAAAACAACATCCTTTCAAGATTTGGTGCCCTCAAAAGATAATCATTGATAATGCAGCAACATTCAAATCTAATAAAATGATTTACTTTTGCCACAAATACCATATTACCCTAGGCCACTCTACTGCATATTACCCCCAAGGTAATGGCCTAGCTGAATCCTCAAACAAAATTTTAGTAAATATCATCAAAAAATTACTTGAAGACAATAAAAAGACTTGGCATAAGTTAGTAAATGCCTTATGGGAAGATAGACTTACCACTAAGAAATCCATTAGTACTTCACCTTACCAACTAGTTTATGGAATGGATGTTGTTCTTCCTTCCTCCCTAGGTGTACCAATGATGAAAATTATCCAAGAATTACAGGTTGAATAGCAATGACATCCAAAGAAGGATAAATCAAACTATTCACTTGCAACAAACAAGAGAAGAAATTTATGTCAAATCTCAAGTCATTCAGGATAAGATCAAGAAAATCTATGATAAAAAGATTAAAGAGGATGATTTTTACATAGGAGATAAAGTGTTAAAATGGGATTCCAGAAGAGAAGACAAAGGAAAACATGGAAATTTTGATTTTCTATGGAAAGGGCCTTATGTAATTTATGGATATAAAGGTAATAATGCTTTATTTCTCAAAGAATTGGATGGAACAGATCTACAAGAAGGACTAGTTAATGGCAGAATGTTGAAGCACTACTACTCACCTGAGTTAACCAATAGTTAATTTTTATTCACTTTCATCATTGTACATATACATTGAAAATTTTAGATTGGATTGGATGTTTCCTTAGCAAAGTTGAAGCCCGAAGAGAAGGCCCTAAGCTTTGAAAAGTGAATATCATAAATATGAATAAGTTGCAGATATCAAAAGACATCTATAGGATCATTACAGTCAAATTTCAAAGGCTACTAAGTCTTAGAGTTCTTGATATTTCACTAGGAAATGTCATCCCCATATGGAGCCACTGTTAGGGTCCTATAATAATAGGGTTCATAAAATTTTGAATTGACTTTGATAAAGTCTTGTAAATATGTACATACCTTGCTTTCTGCAAGTTATTTTCCCATATTTTGAAAAAATGAAAAATAATAAAAAATTGAAAAGAGGGTAAAAAGTCCTAAAAGAAAGATCAAAGGACTTAGAAAAATACATACCCCAAAAGAAAAGAAATAAAACCCGAAAGTGAGCAAGTCCAAATGCCACTACTTTTACTTTTACTGCAAAAATAATGATTATGTGCAGAGTGTCAATAAATGCCATAATCCATGATCAGTTAAACAGTTTAATCTTAACTTTTCATGTTTCAATTTTATGTTTTAGATAGAGAATAAACATTTGTCAAACAATTTAAACTTGACAAATCAGTAGATAGGTAGAGAATAATGATGAGCTCAACAATTTAATCTGAGCCCTCAAATGAAATAAGGTAGATTTAGATTAGTTTTATGCTTTCAAAGAAAATTTTTTAAGGTTGCAAGCCTAAATGCACCTCTAAAATGAAGAAAAAATGTTAGGAATACAAGATTGGGTAGGTAGAAAGCAGTGGAGAAAACATGTAAATAACACATCATCGGGAAAAATCACTAATTTTGCCTCCCCCATGAGTGTTCAGTATTCTAAGCTATCAGTCAAACAGGCTCAGAGCATTTCTCTGGCTTTTTTTGGGACCGGACCCAAGGCTCTATGAGTGGTTAGTTGAAAATATTGAGTTCTTATGTTAAATCCTCATTTATCATCATTTACCCTTCATTTACATATTAAAACCCCTTTTTTCTAAGTAAAAACACACTCTTACTTAGTAAAACTATAACCCTAGAATAATTAATGTCATCCCTTCATGAACATTCATAAAAACCCACAAAGTCACATTTATCCTAAGTATTATTCAAAAAAATATAAAGATGAGCAAATGCTTGATTATTTTTATTTGGAGATAATGTGTACTTTGTTTTACATTTCACTCCCCTTTCATATTAACTTTTAACAGATTTTATTAATTCCATTTTATCTAATAAACCCCAAAAACCCACTATTATAAACTTTTGACCAAGGTATATTATCCCATGTGTTTAAATAAAAATCCCTTTGGTCTAAAAGATTATCCATATACAAATATCCCACCCTATAGTTTTTTAACTATTCAAAAAAGTTAAAAAAACTATATAATATAACATATCATTATGCACATTTGAGAAACATTTTTAATAAAATGTTGCAGTATAAACCCCGCCTGCTTATGTTTTATTAAAATCATTTATAACAAATATTTTAATAAAGAACTTATCCCCACCATATATATATATATATATATATATATATATATATACCATGATTAAAACTCACCACCTTGTATATAAATTAAAACAATATCATAATGTTTTAAACCATCATTTAACCCTTAGCCATATTATAAATTTTTCTAACCCTTCTCCTGCATTTTATTAAACCCGGTCCCACCTTTCCGCTCCGACGAAGCTCTCAAAGCAATCTCAGCCCTTCGCTTCAAAGCTTTTAATCCGACGGTTTAGAAGCGATATCGCATGAACAAAGTGCCCGACCACTCCTTTGCAAAACCCACGTGAAATAGGATGTTTCGAAGTGACCCCTCCCCTCCAGGTGGCCCTTTATGGTTGGATCACGTGAGTTTCACTAAAAACTGCTTACCACTCAAAATCAACGCGATAAACTGCCAGTCTTTGTCCTTTCAGTAAATTCATAACTGCTTCCCTCCTGATGCGACCTATAACTAATGCCAGGGTTAAAATGATCAAATGTTTTAATAAAACCTTTGTAAAAAGCGTTATTTCCCTATCTTTCACGTTTAAACAAGTATTCTGCCTTCCCTGACTGCGTAAAGCTGAAAAGAGCCCCCAATAGCCACTTTCTGCCATTTTTACACCCAGAATCTCCTATATTCACGAAAGAAACCTGAAAGAATTGCCGAGGAGCCACACTTGCTCCATATCAACCACTGAAGATTCAATTCAACCAGAAGATTGCGGTATACCCTGTTTAAACCTATACCTGCATCAAAACAGGTATTTTTCTAAGAATTTAACATGCAAATCAAATTCAAAAAACTGTTAAAAGAAAAGGAATTAGTTAAAAATTGAGAAATTGATTAATTTAAATTGCCCAAAAGTCCCAGAAACGGGCAAAACCCTGGCAAAGTTTTCCCAGGAACCCTAAAATCCGTTGTGCACCATTTTCAAAGAAAATTATCATTTTTTCATAGTTTTAGGGTCAAATTTAAAGCTCTAAAAGCCAGAAATCCTCTGCAGGTGCCCTGTATCTTCTGAAAAACTTTTTTTCATCAAATTTTGAGCCCAATTTGTAGTCAAGAGACTCAGAAAACCCCTGTTTTCTGTGTTTGACCGGTTTTAGCCTCAAAAATCCATTTGAGAGACCCAATTGACCATAAAAGCCAGAGAAGCATTCTATCTTGTTGAATTTTCCTAATCTAGCCTCTGTCATAGTAAAATTGCCTCTGCAAATAGTTTAAACTTGCAGAAGCCTACAAAGATGCCTAAAAATCGGAGTGGAAACAAATCTGAAGGTTCCAAAACTCCTAAAGCTACTCCTGCCATAACTCCAAATTCTGCCATTATAGTCAACGCATTGCAGCCTCCAGTTGTTAATATTGAGCATATTCCTTTAGCAGACATTGACTACAAAATAGTTGATGCTATAGTTGAGTTCAATTTGTTAGATATACACAACTGGTGTTTTGAAAAATCCCTAGATGATTAAGAAGATGTTCACATTTGGGAATCTAATTTTCCCAAATATGTAGTCCCTCTGACTCACACCTGTCAAGAAATTATCAGACTATGTCACCAATACTACATTCCTGAAAAAAGAGCTATTGTCAATGAAAACAAAGAGGTCATATTTACCATTACAACAGAGTCTATAAACCAAATGTTACAGCTTCAACCAGATCCTCAAGAAGTACCATTATCCATTGAAGCCCTCATTAAGTTATGCATTAACTTAGACTTTCCTAAAAGGTTTATGATCTTCCAGAATTTCATGCCTCTACATGTTGAAATCCCAAAATTAAACCATATATATTCAACTGCCAAGTTCCCTAAAGGTTCAAGGCATGTTATCTCCATGATTTCCTTTATACTTGGGTATTTCACCGATGAACATATTGATGAGACAATGTTGGGATTTTTTTCTACATTTTCTCCAGGACAGTCACCCTCAGTTATATTTGACTATGCTGGTTTTATAGCTGATAGTATTCACTATCAATTGTATAATTTGCAGCTAGAAGGGGTATTCAGATATACCTCCTATCTTTTCCACTTGTTTCTATTTTTCCAATCGAAGAAATTTCCTATTTCACTTCAGAAATTGGATATAGAAGGAAAACCTCTATTAGTTGTCTTTGGGACATTTATACTCAAAAAAGAAGGGACAAAATTCAGTTATTCAGAGTTTGCTGAGTTGTTTGTGCATCCATTGACCACCATCTTGACAAAAGTAGAACAACCTATAATCAGTGAGGAAATGAAGAGAATTTTGCAGCTATCAGAGCAAAGCAAAGTAGGAGATTGGTATTTATATAAGGAATTCACTAAAATTAGATTTTTTGGTTCTAACTTGTTGCCCTACAAGTTTTCCTTAGAGTACATTAGGAAGATCCTGAATTCAGATTTAATTAATTTTATGGCAGCCAAGAAAAATACTCAATTTAAACTCAAAAATCAAATTGGGCCTTTCATATGTAATCAAAGAGAAGCAGAAAAGTAAGTAGCAAGTCAATTACAGGGATACAAATTAGAAGAAGGTTTCCCATGGAATTATGATCCACAAGGGATCTTAAGTAAAATAAGGGTAAAATGTAAATTAACACCTTTTATCCATGAGTCAAAGCCAGATATAGAAAAATTTTCTAATCAAATTGAGTGGGTTGAGAATACTTTAATAGAGGTAGTAAACCAAAGGAATACTAGTCACCCTTTGGAATTTTCCAAACAGCCAGAGCCATCCACTAAAAGAACCAGGGAAGACAGAACTTATACTGTAGAAAATAACACAGGGACAAAGTTTAAAATCATCTACAATAAGACGCCAAAAATGGATACAATAGCTAAAGGCAAGGTAACAATAGATGTTGAAGATACACAACCTTTGAATACCAACACTACACAAACAAAGACCAATGTAGCCACTGTAATCATCAGCGAACCAAATCAGAATCAAGAAAAGTTGAATAATGAAGATGCACAGATAATGGAAAGGAAAAAAAGTATGGAGGCTTCCTCTTCACATTCAGCTGAGGAGAAGGACTTAGATATTAAGGAAAAATACAAGAAAATCAAATTGAATAAAGAGGAAATAAAAACTGAAATATATTCTCGGTTTTTAAAGCAGAAGCCAGGTAATCAAAATAGATTCTTATCAACCTTTGATTATTCAACTCAAAAATTGATTATATCAGTTTTACAGCCCACTGTACCAGTGCCAAAGACAGTGGTTGATTACAAAAAGGTTGATATGGAAGTAGCCACAAATAAAATCCATGAGTTGGATCAGATTGAATTTCACAGGAAAACATCAGAGATGCTCTATTCCGCAGAGACCACAAAATCTATGAGTGCTCATAGACTTCAAAATACCATTTCTAATATGCAGGACCAAATGAAGATGGATAAAGCTTCACTATATGCAAAGGACCTAAGGATAAATGCCTTAGAAAAGTTAGTATTGCAAGTAGGATATGATCCTACAAACATCAAAGCAGCTGAAGCAATGTTTAAAAAGAAAAATGAGGGCATAGCTGCCTTGAGGAAACAGCTCAAGCTTCCTCAAGGAGAACATCCTCAAACAAAGGAAGTTTTATAGGATCAAAAGGAGAAATATGAAATGATGAGCTTGATACTTCAAATCACAGCTCAAATCAAAGAAATGGAAGTACAAATGGACCAAGTTGTCCAAGAAAAAGAGATAGTTAAGGAACCAGTCATTCCCACTATTATCCTAGTCATCACAACAATAGTACCATCTACTTTAGGAGAGAAATTGGCACCAAAAGAGCCACTGGCCACTGCAGTGCCAATGACTTCTTCAACTACTTCAGTGACTGAATCTTCTACAGCAGTGTTGCCACCTACAGATGAGAGCAGTCAACTAATAAAATCAATGGAGAAAATTTCCTTGAATACCAATGAAATCAATAGGTTGACCAAGAAAATTGAAAATCTAGAGAAAACAAGCAAAGCAGCTCAGATAGAGACTAAAATACATGAGCAGAATGCTCATAGATTGATTGAAGAGGTAAAAAAGCTCCAAAAAGAGTTAACTCTCAAGGACCAAATATCATATATTAAAAATTACTTATAGAATAATGTAATTGAAGCCATTCATGATTAGCCATCAATTCAAGTAATTTTTGAGCAGAGAGAGAAACTATTGATAGCTCAAGCAGAGATCCAAAAGACACAAGAAGAATTGGAAAATAAACCATAACAGGTTGTTAGGTTAATAAATTTCCTAAACAGCAAGAACAGACAGCAAATTGAAGAGTTAAAGATCAATGGCAGGACAACTACAATCCTAGAAATCAGGAAAGAAACTACCAAAAGAAATCTAATGAGGCAGCTTGAAGAGAAATGTGAAGGAATGAACATTGTTGTTACTAGATTTATGGTTAAATTCACTAACTTAAGGCAAAGGGGACTTCTAGATATTATGGTGATTAATGAAAAGCTAATGCCTCAGAATGATTATGACAAAAATATCAGAGAACATGCCAAGGAGCAAGTAAACAAGCCATCAGGCTAAGGTATTCCCATAGGGAAAGTATTTCTAAAAAGTTTTGATGATCTATTTTATTTGCAGTATGAAATCAAACATTTGTTTGTCATCAAACCTACATTTGCTAGGTACACCAAGGCTGATGAGAATTTTAGGAAACTCAAGAATATTAGAATTCCTAAAAATGAGGAGTGGCATGTATTAACTGATTTGTTATGAATAAATAAAGGCAAACACATGAAGAATAAAAATTATATTTGTTGATTTCACAATAAAAACAGATTTTTATAGCAAGAAGGCAGATTTACTGAAGATAAAGAGTATCAGAAGTGAAAGAGTATTAGTGATCAAGAATATCAATGAGAAAGAGTATCAGTAAAGGCAACTAAATTCTAAAAATATCTAAAAGGCCAACTAGAGGACACATAAGCAGCCATCTGCTTCTTATCTAAAATTGTTTCTATTTATTTTGAATAATATAGGACAACTTGCTAGTTTGTTGATCAAGCTGTCACTATTATTGTTGTAAGAGATTTATTATTCCTAAGTTTATTCCTAGAAGTCATCTAGGATATTTTGTAAGAAATTTTTTATAAATACTTCACTCCTGGAAGTATTTTTGGGTGGAATAAAATTGTTGGAGATTACTATAGATATTTTCATTGACTTGAAGGCTTTGGATTTCAATTTTGAGCAGCAGATTGGATCACCTTTTTGGCATCATACTTCAGGATCCCTGTGATAAGCTATCTAGAGTGAATTACTCTCTTTAAAATTTTCATTGTTATCTTATTTTGCTTCATGCATACATCTGTGTTTTAATTCTAAATATGAATGTATAACTAGGAGTATTACTACAGGACATGTTAATAGCACCATGTTTTTAACTAGTTATCATTTCTTTGTTTTCTTCTGATTTCCAGTGCAGGGAATTCTTAATTTCTCCCTCTCCTATTTGACCTCTATCTTCTACTTCCCTTTTCTGGATCAAAGGATCCTTAAGTGCCCTTTGTCTCGATCATACCATCTCAAAAATCATTTTACCCAAGATCTCCAAGGGTTATCTACCTTTCCCTGCAAACATTTGACCTTTTAGGCTTTGATCCCAGTTTTTTTAGCTTGACTTAGACTCCATAGCCCAATGGACAAGTAGATTTCCCTCTATCTATCCTCCAAGTGAAATTTTCCCACAAAATCCAACAAAACCAAACCAAATTGCACTTTAATAACTAGCCTAATATTCATAAATTAAAACAAAGTTAAACCTTAAAGAGAGAGCCCTCTCTGAACCCTAGGAAGGCTAGATCCTAGAGTTTGAAGTAGGTTTGTGGTTACCTCTAGTATTCTTTGACTAAAAACCAAAATCCCACAACTTAAGAATTTACTGGAGTGATAACACCTTCTACAACCAAATTTTTGGTATTACAGGTAATCCTAAATACCCGCTACCATCAATTAAGCTTATTAATTCAATAATCGAACCAAATTAATGGCTTCAAAAAGCCTCCAAAACATAAAACCTTTTCAACCACCCCTGTTAGATGTCGACCATACTACATTGGCCGATAAAGACTTTAAAATAATAGACACAGTCATTGACAGCAATCTCTTGGAGCTCCATTGTTGGAGCCATTATAAGTTTGTTGATCAGGCAGATGATATACATATGTGGAACTCTAACCTGTCAAAATACACATTTCCACAGACCCACCAGTTCCCTGAAGTCATCAGACTTTTCCAACTTAGCTATTTTCCAAATGAAAGAGCCATAGTCACCCCTGACCAAGAAATCCTAATTACTATCACTGCTCAATCCATTAACCAAATGTTGTCGATTCCATCATAACTAGAGGGAGTGCCTTTCTCCATTGAAATCCTTACTGAGCTTTACCTAAAGCTATATTTTCCTAAAAGGTCTCAAATATTTCAGACTTTCCTCCTCGAATCATCTCAATTTCCTAAAAATAACCCATCGTGACTCTGATACCATGTTCCCAGAACGAACCATACAAATTGTGACCATGTTGTCCTGTATTCTAGGATATTTTGATGATGAGCATGTAGATGAATCCATCATTGGTTTCCTCTCTATATTTTTCCCAGGCCAGCCTCCATCTGTACTTTTCAAATTTTCCCAATTCCTAGCAAATACTATACATGATCAACTAAGCAAACTGCCAAAAGAAGGAATGTTATGCAGAATTATGGATTATGGATAAAACATTCTTCCCTAGATGTAGTGATCATCTAGAACAACAAGTTAAAGAATTTGCAAATACTTTTCCTAATTTTAAATAAACACACAGAATAGATCAAAGAACTTACTTGGAGTCTAAGTGCTTCATATTCTCCTTTTTTCGCTCTTATTGTAGCTTCAAATCTGAGCTAATTCGCCAAAATATTCTCTACAAAGATGAACACTAAAAAAAAAATATAGCAATAATACAAATTTCTATTTAAGTTATTCAGTTGAATCAATAAAACATCAACTATATGCATCAAATAAGAATTCATAATATGAAATACATGAGCTTATACAGATACATATGTGGGAAAGTAAGCAGCAATATTTATTAATGGATAGAAGGGGAGGTTACAACCCAGTGATTGATTTAGTGTCACCATCTACAGCAGCATCCCAACCTCATCACAATTCACATCTCTCCAGCAGCATGTCACTCAAATCAATTCCTCAATTGAAATTCCACCAGCATTTCTCTACTCAAATTATTCCTTCTCAAACACTAAGATATGTGCTCAATTTATAGAGGATATGAAGGTAGTTATACAATCAATGAATTTCCAATAATAGGAAAAACATGTTCCCAATATTGTAGATGTGAAATGGACACATGGATTCAAAGTTTGACATGTGTGAACTCTTCTAGAAGGCACTAGCCAAGTGGAGATTCCGGAATAATGAGAATTTCGCTCCCAATGTGACCAATGCACCCTTGAATGTCGGGAAGTGATTTGCAAAGCACCCTTGAATGGGGTTACTTGAATATGCAATGCACTTAGTCCCTTTAGAGGCAGTGTTGGTGAGCTCTCATATGATATATTATAAACTTCAAATATTGGAAACCTTTGTAGATGAAAGTCATGGATGATTTGTCTTGTTCTTTGTCTTAGATCATATAACAACTGAAATGATAGGGGATGATAGACTCTATTCATTGGTCCTAGATATGATGTCCAGTTAACCACATCATTGGGAATGGTTCCCAAATTGACCTATAAAAATTGCCCCCTAAAGCATGAAGTCAGAATAATAATCACAATATTTTGATTGAGATGCTTTACATTGTGATGGGTTGGAGATGAAGCGGAGTGGCAACCTGCATCAATCTTACAATAAATTACATCATGATATATCATCTTGATCATAATTGCTGAGGGTATGCATTCCCATGTTCAGCACATAAACAATCTAATAACATGTACATAATTTAGAAAGTTGTCTACATTGGAATGTTTCCCAATACAGACATGCCTATAGATATAGGCCCATGTTCGGATGACGATATGTATGTAAGGTCACCATATAGATGATGTGTACAAAAATCCTGAAATCGTAGCCTGGATGGCTGAATCTAGATCTAGGGTCTTCTTATCTCATTCACTCGATCATTCGGGTACAAATCTAGCCATGCAATTATATGATTTGTAGTCAAACATGGAAAGACATCATTTTATTACTAGCCAATGATGTGAGTTGTTAAGAAACGTGAGAGAACCACCATTGATGTCAATGGCCCTCAAGGTACTATAGTAAATTTCGTAAGGCATGAATAGATGATTTGATGTCGAATGCCAAACAAAATATTTCATTCAAAATTCTGGAAGCGAGGATCTTATTAATGCTATAACAAGCCTCATGGTACTGGAAAATAATGTTTCTAAGTGAAATTCATGGATAATGATTTTTCATCAATAGGAAGCCACCTTATTGCGAAACAGGAGTTACTAATTTTAGAGACAAGGTTTATGAGAATGAAGGTTTATGAGTATTGCAGAAGGATGAGTATTCAATGGATGACTTCTCTTGAACATATTGGCGATGCTGAGATAAGTTGGCAGCATTGACCCAAAACCGAAGTGAAGGTATGATTAACCATAGGTATGAATGAACCGTCAAGAATATTACCCAACCCAAACAGTCATGGTGATGGAGTGAAGTGTCATGTTCAAGAGTGACCTGCTACCGTAAAAAGCTCTGTTCACTTTCCTAAATTTTCCCCGATCATTTGTCGACCAGTACCTCTTTATTTTTTGACAAGCTTGAGGAGGATAACATTTTCTTGATCTATAATTCAACCCTTCAGGCGAATAATATATCACTATTTAATAATTTAACGAGTCTAGCGATGAATGAAAATCGATTCTTGCCATGATCAACAAGCCCGTCGCTATTTTATGTTTTAACGAGCTTAACGACAGTGATAGCTCGGGACTTTTTTATATTTATAGAATTTGAAAAAGAGGACGAAATAAAACTCCATAACTACTTTTTTGTAAAGTTTTCACTCAGATCCGAAAAAGTGTAAAATAATATCCGAGAAAAACTCTTTATTCATGTTGGACCAAGGTTTTCCTTTTTCGTAAATAATCTATCTCAGTCTGGAAAAGGGTTAAACTTATACTGTGTAGATATCAATTCATTTACTTTCACGAGCTTGAAAAGACAAGTGCTCAGCAATATTTTCACATTATCATAGTTTGAAAAGAGCTGAAATAAAACTCCAGGGGTTCCTTTTTCGTTGTTATCGAAGATCGAAAAAGAGATAAAAGTGTGCTTCAAATCCTTTTTTGTTTTTAACAAAGCTCGAAAAATAAGGAGAAAAAGTATGCTTTGTGGTCAAATCATTCTTAAAATAAATCTACACGACTAATATGTTCATCAGTTGTAAGACCTGTTCAGAACAACATCAAATGGACTAAAAATACTTGTTTCATCATAAAAACATAATAAAACCATAGTCGTAGCAATAAATATGATTTGCAAACAATTAAATGACTATTTAAAAGAGTTTTACTATTCATTTTTACCATTTGAAAGTTACCATTTGGATTTTGGAGCTCTAAACCAGATTTTCCCCCAAACTTCAATGATTGATTGCGTGCAATTGGTAAGAATGTTTTGAATGCCCCATGCAAGAGAACATGCCAAATGCCCCCTGCAAGAGAACATGCCCCCCAAGCTTCATTTCATTCATCTAAGTAGATTACTAAATACTAATAGCTGGATGGAATGAAGGTTCATTATAGGGGAGGATTTGTTTCATTTTTTAACAAGGTTGACATAGTAAAAGAACTATCCTCATGGCCTATTTCATTTTTTAACAAGGTTGACACAGTAAAAGAACCATCCTCATAGAAACTTGTTTCATTTTTTAACGAGGTTGACACAAGAAAAAAGAACTATCCTCGATATCTGTTTCATTTTTTAATGAGGTTGACACAGTAAAAGAATCATCCTCACAAACTGTTTCATTTTTTAACGAGGTTGACACAGTAAAATAACCATCCTCATTGTGTAGTTGGACTAGTGAGTGTGTGCCAGAAAAGACGTAGTCTAACAGAGTCATCATTTAAAGAGTTTGATGAGCACCACAAATGATAAGTTATAACATGCGTTTACGGGACTTCTCCGAGGTTTTCATTGAATTTTGGAATTTCTAAGGGTAATTTCTGTGAAATCACATGCCACCAAGGAGAATAACTAATGGGACCAACTTGATATTGCACTGAATATGTGAATAAAGGATCAAGCCATTCAGTACTCATAAGGGAGGAACCAGATAGGATTCCAGATGATGACATGGGTGAAGTCAAAGGACAAAACATTGAAGATGAAGCAATAGTAGATGTTGTCGCAACTGAAATAAATGGTTTAGTCTGGGATGTTATCTCAGCCATGGTCAAATGAACCAGTTTATACCCTATAGAATCTATGGGAACTCGAAGTGGAACGAGATCAACAAAAGCAGAGGAAGGTGATTGAGGAAAAGACTCGTACAAGTAAAGCTCCTACCGAAAATGAGCTGGAGTTAAAGGTGTCTCGTCTTGTGATATTTCTTCAATCGAAATCAAACCAAGTGGAAGAACTTCACTGTATGGCCCAAAGTATATTTCAGGTAGTTGACTACGCGATATGGGAGACTCAATGGCTACAATAGATTGTGAAGTGACCAATACAGGAACAAATTTCGGTTGTTCGACTTCGGGATCAATATTTTCTCCACTTAGGGAATATAGCAAGTGAAATATAAGGGGATGATAGACCCTATTTCATTTTTCCTAGGGATGATGTCCAGTTTAACCAATAACAGTTGCCCCCTAAAGCACAATGGGATCCATATCAACTTCCAGTTGAACAATGTCAAGTTCAGGAGGTGTGGTATCACAGATTGGATGGATCGTGACCACGGGTAGCTGTGAGGACTCTGTCTCGACAGCAGTAGACAAACCAAGATTTGTAGAAACAAATTGTGCCAACTCTAGTATATGGGAAGATGATGCTTCACCAGAGGTACTAATAGTACTGGTTTCAATAGATCGATATCGCCTTCACCGCACAGAAGTAGCTTATGGTGGTAAAGGTGGTTTCAATGCAAGTCTACGCGAACAATGGAGGAAAGGATTTTGTTCTTCCAAGATTAATAATTTATTTTAACCCAAAAAAATAAAAAAAAATAAAAGGGTATTGCTAGGCAAAAAGGTTCACCAAGAAACTGTGAACTGCAGAATACCTCTTGGCGAACCAAGAAGTATGGGCAGGCAATCTCCCCGAATGCTTTGTTCAGTGTACCAAAATTTACAAGGTGACCGACTTGTTTCACTATGGATGGATAGCAACCTAAAGTTGTCCTCTCAAATATACCAAAATGTATGTGGAGGCCCAAGTCTGTATTAGCGTTGTCTGATGTGAAACCGCACAGTGATAGCACCCCTTTATACTTTTCGTATTGTAACACCGCCCGATATACCTGAAAGTACGTGGATGAGCTACGATATACTTACGTACGTGGAGTGAGGTATCACACTCGAAATGTATTGGATACAAGTTAACGACAACTACTATGTTTTACAAAGCCAGAACATGTCTGTAGCCTATACCTTCTAAATGTTATCGTTATGGTTCCAATGCTTTGTTAGGTAAATTGAGATAAATTTTAATTTGATCTTGTTTATCAATTTCCCTATCAACGTTCACCGCGATGATCTATTGGAAATTCCTAAAATGCAAACTAAAATGATAAGAAATCTTTCACTTTTAGTTTTTCAATGAAAATCCTAGCTACTAGAGGGAAAGAGCAATCAATTTGAGAGAAAACAAATCAAAGAGCACAAACTAAATGCAGCTTTCCTAATTATTCCTTTTGCGAAACACACAATCCACTACATGCAAATGCAGGTTTTTCTTTTCAGTTCCTTTAATGTTATGAATGCATAAAAGAAACTAAGTGCACCAAATCGATGAAAACAAATGCCTTTTACTTTTGAGAAATGAAGAATTTAAATAACAATTTCTCTTTTGAAGGAAAAATGAGGAATTAAACAACAATTTCTCCTATCAGTGAATGAAGAATTTACGACAATTTCCTTTTCAAAAGAAAATGGATCTAATGCAGCAATGAAAATACTTTGAAATTAATTCGTCAATGATAAATAAAAACGTTTTAAATAAACATTGAACAAACTTTTCTTTCAAAGGAGGAAGAGGTAGGTAAGGTCACTGGTCAATCTGAGGTATCAGGCTCTTTAAAACACAGCAAACAACAAACTAAAAAAAAAATTGCAATGACAAATTCAATAGAATTTGGATGGTTTCAGGAGGCAACGCAGTCTCTAAAGAGATATAATGTGTTGCAACACAGGTATGAAAGGGAGACAATGCTATGAAAAGCACTGTGTCCTATCCAACAGTGTGTTGGGCACAGTGTATAAGGGAAAATACAACTATTTAACACACTTTTAATGAAAATTTGGATTTAAAAAAGCCTAATCTTTCTTTTTAAATGCTACTAGGTGAATAAACAGAGAAAATCAGAGGAAAATACACTAAGGATGAAGGGTAAACTTCCCCAGTGGAGTCGCCATTTTGTTATGTAGAATTATGGATTACGGAAAAAACATTCTTCCCTAGATGTAGTGCTCATATAGAAAAACATGTTAAATACTTTGCAAATACTTTTCCTAACTGTAAATAAACACACAGAACATATCAAAGAACTTACTTGGAGTCCAAGCGCTTCCTATTCTCCTTATGTCGCTCTTTCTGTAGCTTCAAATCTGAGCTAAGTCGCCAAAATATTCTTTGCAAAGATGAACACTAATCATTAAAAGATAGCAATAATACATATGTCTATTTAATTTATTCAGTTAAATCAAAAAAACATCAACCATATGCATCAAATAAGAATTCATAATATGAAATACATGAGCTTATACAGATACATATGTGGGAAAGTAAGCAGCAATATTTATTAATTGATAGAAGGGGAGGTTACAACCCAATGATTGATTTAGTGTCACCATCTCCAGCAGCATCCTAGCCTCATCACAATGCACATCTCTCCAGCAGCATGTCACTCAAATCAATTCCTCAATCGAAATTCCACCATCATTTCTCTACTCAAATGTTTCCTTCTCAAACACTAAATCTGTGCTCAATTTATAGAGGATATGAAGGTAGTTTTACAATCAATGACTTTCCAATAATAGGCAAAACATGTTCCCAATCTTGTAGATGTCAAATGGACACATGGATTTGAAGTTTGACACATGTAAACTCTTCTAGAAGGCACTAGCCAAGTGGAGATTCTGGAACAATGAGAATTTCGCTCCCAATGTGACCAACGCACCCTTGAATGTCGGGAAGTGCTTTGCAGAGCATCCTTGAATGGGATTACTTGCATATGCAACACTCTAAACCCCTTTAGAGGAAAAATTGGTGAGCTCTCATATGATATATTATAAATTTCAAATCTTGGAAACCTTTGTAGATGAAATAAATGGATGATTTGTCTTGTTCTTTGTCTTAGAGCATATAACAACTGAAATGATAGGGGATGATAGACCCTATTCATTGGTCCTGGAGATGATGTCCAGTTAACTAGGTGTTGGAACGGGGTCTCCTAACAAGCTGTGAAACTGGTCCATTTTGATTACTTTTTATTACTTTTGATTATATTTAGTCTAGCGCAGGGGTTTCGGGGTGGGTCAAAGCCCCGAACACATTGTAATGGGACAAAGGGTAAACTAGGGGTCCGAAAACCATGGATTGCGGACCATAGGAAAGTCGAGGCTAGATTGTTATAAATAGAGATGAATTTTGTATTGTAAAGGATAGGATATGATGAGCTATTGATGCGATCTATTTTTTAAGCTATCTGTTTGGGTTTTGGGGAATAGACTCCTGTTGGCTGTCTGCGCGGAGATCCTAGTCCAGCTGTGTGCGAACCCTGCTGCTGTGTGTGTAGGTTGGGAAGAGAATTGGAATTGTAAGGAATAATTGATGAATGAATGAATGTGAAGGATTATTAGAGAATTGACGTGTGAAGTACTGTTATATGAATTACTAGTAATTACTATGTTATGCATTTTCTGTCCTTAAGCTGCGAAAGATCTGTGTGCTGTGTTTTGGATCTCGATCTGTTATGTTCTGTTTATGTACTGTTCCGTTAATGATATAATAGATCTGGTGCACGTGGATGCAAATAGATAGATAATTAACTCTGTGTAAAGTAGGGTAATTGGGGATTACCAGATCTAGCGCTACTCTTCTTGCTTTACCCATCCTTTCTCAGGGTGCGGAAACCTGGTTCCAGCACCCACCCATACTACATCGGGTGAGACTTTGACCTGCGAAAGCAGGTCACTACTGAAAGGGCCAGTAGTATAGGGGTTTGTTGGCAAACCTTGCTTACCGAACCTGGGTCAGGACCCTCGAGCCAACAAATGGTTCCGTTGTCGGGATCGTGACAAGTCTGAGGAAGTGATCTAGTATTGACAAGAAAATATGGGAAGATATGACGCAAACGTGAATGAGCGCCACTCTAGAGGAGGGTACAACACGAAGCGGTAGGCATTATCAAACTGATCCAGAAAAGAATCACTCTGTTCGTAGCTCGCCGGGGAAAGCGACGACGCAAGGGTCGTCAGGCTCGCAGGAGGGCAAGCCCTCAACTGGAGCCTGGTTGGAAGGAGACATGGCAGTACACTTAAAGTTACCTGCTTTTAAAGGTACGACCGATGAAGATATGGATCTTTTTTGGTTCGTGGCCGACTCGGTATGGACGGCACAGGGGGTGGTGAGTGATACTGTGAAAAAATCACAGTTATCCTTGGCCTTTTAAGTCAAAGCACTGGATTGGTACATGCGATACCTATCTCACGATGAAAGCACATCTCTTCAAAATGTTAAGGATGCCCTAAAACAACAGTTCTGGAAGCCAAAGTCATACTCTCAATTGGTAGCCGAGGTAAAATATTTCAAGCAAGGTATGTCTGAGTCAGTGTGGGAGGCCAATCAGTGATTATAGAAAGTGATTAGGGAGGGGGGTTCAAGTATAATGACAGGCAACACATGGAATGGTTCATTGCCATGTTGCTACCTCACTTGCACGTACCAATGGGCCAACAGACCTTTGAGTCACAGGAAAAATCTTTGGAAACCGCTATAAAGCTCGAAGCCGCACCCAAGGATGACACGCTAGGGGGAGTACAGCAGATTCAAGAGCAACTAGGAGCCATGCATATGGAAATACAGAGCTTGTGAATGGAATGGGGAAAAGGAGTTAGTACATATCTCTGGTGCATACGATGCCGGGTGTCTGGCCATACGAAGGATCAGTGCCCCTTGCTGACAGATTACATGGAAGCAGGAGGACCTAGTCCGCTATGACCCAAACCAAGTGGACCTGCACTCTGGTGTGATGAATTCCGGGTAGCGAGATTACATGATACGACCCAGTGCCCCCGATTAAATATGGGTGATCTGAAGCAACAATGGTGTAGGTTCTGCCAATCAGTAGGGCACGATGAGCTGAATTGTCACACATATGAGCTATTGGTAGATCAGGGAAGTCTCTATAGGTATAGTCAGATCCCGTGTCACCAATATCCCCTGCAACTTTTTGTGGCTCCCCTGCAAGGGGTAGGGGAGGACGGGGAGGAAGCACAAGACAGGATCGGGGACAACTGATCTGCTATAATTTTGGGGAAATAGGGCACTTTGCAAGGGACTGTCTGAATCCCACCAGACAATCCTGCAAATATTGCTGACAACTAGACCATGAAATTGAAGATTTCCCTCTGTTAGTAACCAAGATGCAGGACAAGCAGCCCACCCCTACACATAATGTGCAAAGGGTTAAAGTTGAGGTATGCAAGTGGGCTGGTCACCCCAGGAGCAAAGGAGGAGTTGGCCTCCCAGGAAGGAGCGCCCTTCTAAGAACAAACACCACTAACAGCCCCCACGCAGCTGCCAATGCAACTTCAGATAAGGGAAGAAGTTGAACCCCTTCTAGTGGTGTGCTTGAAACTGCTACATAACCAATCGATTTAAGAAACTCTTCAAGTGTTACTGCATAGCTGCACAGATCGGCCTGATACAATCCCCGAGACCTAAGGTGTCCACTGGCTATATGGCTACAAGAAATGCATCGGACAAGAAATGTGGCTGACCGCATAGATTGGTGACTACGAGATGGAACAAGTTATTCTCGATTTAGGGTCGGATGTGAAAGTACTACCAAAGAAAACATGGCAATGAATGGGTGAACCTAAGTTGGAATGGTCCACTATCCAGCTGCGCATGGAAAATCAACAAAAGATCATGCCGCTAGGACAATTGCCAAAAGTCATGGTAGACGTCGCGGGAGTCAAAGTCCTAGCTAACTTTGAGGTTATTGAAATCATGGACGATGTGGATCCATACCCTGCACTACTCAAGCTGGACTGGGTAATAGACATGGGGGGTGTTATCAACCTCAAGAAACACAGCATGGTATTCAAAAATTAAGGTACGTGTGTCATAGTACCGCTAGATCCAACAGAAGGCGCGTGGTATACGGGACCAACCTACGAGAAGGAGGAATTAGATCACATTTATAAGATAACTGCGCAGGATGAAGATCGGGTTAACCCCACAGATGAAGGTATGCTCTGTTGGGAAAAGGACAGTGAATTTTTTTCCGACTCCGATGAGAAGTTGGAAAATTGGCAAGGACGGTTGCATGAGGTCTCGGCGCTTCGCAACCTTCAGACCATTAGGAATTTCCATCGCATCTCTACCATGAGAAGAACCTCACCTTGCCAGGAGAACGCAATTAATAATTAGCCGCATGATGAACCTAAGATTCCCACGGAACGCCGGCCAGAGGCACTACCACTAACACTATGTACAGCACCTACGCAAGGCTCGGTATTCTTTACTCAAGGGAAGTATTAGAGTAGGGTGATCCTGTGCATAGGAACTCCAATGGCCAGATGGGCTCCAAGGTCAGTCAAACTACGCAGAGACCTGCTGACGTGTGACACTCAAGGATGCGATTGAACCTTGCCTGAGCAGACTTACCGGGGTACCACTGACCTAAGCACGCGCCAGATTACGGACCTGTCTGCGACCATGCATATCCAGGAGAATCTACAAATGTCTCAAGTAATAAATAACATAATGACATGGGACACAACCTTCTCACGTATAGCTGTCCCGCCCACGAGTGAAGTAAAGGCCTCGAAAAGACTAATGATCAACTTGCAGTTACACTTCGCGTCGACCCTCATTCAAGATATACAGATGACATACAAGCGTCATCCATGGTTTGACATTCCATGGACACGACCCCAGGCATGAAGAATGACCATTAGCACCTCTCGAATTAATAAGAATAGACCCCTGCAAGTACGAAAAACAGGCAGCCGATCATTAATACAACCATTTATGATAAGAATGATCTGATGGATCGAAGGTACGTGCCACGAACAAGCTACTTTCCCATTAATTAGCTCCGGCTTGGATGCGAATGGCTGGTACACTTTGCGCAAGGCTATTTATTCACCCTTCAATAGGCTCTGGCTATTTGCGTTCTAAATTTTTGTGTTCATCCATACTGTTTTTTACGCTCGTATCTCTACTAAAAATATGGACCCTAACCCGTCGAAGGAACTGTTAAGAGGAATTGGAAATGCTGAGTGCAATTATAGGAGTAAGCACGGGCTTCCGACAAAAAGAATCATCTGCGAATCACGCTCAGAAGGAATTCCGAGATATCGGAACGTGCAGCGACTCCTTCGCCACTTCCGAGCACCTCCCACCAGAAATAATGTATGTGCCCTCCCTCGCGCTGCCATCGTTCGCACTATCGACCCAACTACTGGGGACGTTCAACTAGACTTAGCACAGCTATCTAGTACAAAACTACAAGGACTATCCTCCAGAGTGCTACGAGAGGTTGGCCACTGAGACCGAGACAACAGTATGACATATCTTTAGAAATACGTGCCCAGTGGATTTCCATGGTCACTGAGGAAACACGGATGATTTAGGAGTAGCCGACGCAGGGAAACCAATTGGTCAAAATAGCTACGCAGCTCTGGATGGAAGTATAGTACCATCCCATGCTTTAGCAGGTCCAGCAGGAATTACAGCAGGCAGAAGCTGTTCTGGATCAAGTCTGAGCGTCCACGCCTTCCCCCGCCCCCATGCAGTGCCTAGCCACCATGGACAGGAGTGAGAATGTAATGTTCCTACTTAGCCTTAGCTAAGAGGAGACATTAAATTTTGATTTAATTTCTGTTTTATGAATAAATGAATAAAGGAGAACATGTAAAAATCCTAATAAATCAATGCCCATGAGAACGAAGACAAATCTAGGCTATGTAAATAATCACTTGCAGGTGTGAAAGAGGTTTGAGCCAAAGATTGGGTCCACCTTGACCAAATCAACTGCACTGTCTAGGTTCAATGCATCTCCAAGAGGGACTGCGCAGTTCTAGAAGGGAGCCTCTAATGTGAAGAGGGGTGACTCATCAAAATGTTTTAGGGTTTGCAAGG
Source organism: Pinus albicaulis (assembly GCA_034641835.2). Lineage (NCBI taxonomy): Eukaryota > Viridiplantae > Streptophyta > Pinopsida > Pinales > Pinaceae > Pinus > Pinus albicaulis. The sequence goes on along the minus strand of CM076577.1, from coordinate 1,031,954,319 downwards.
GCTTTCTAATGTTATAAAATAAGGAGGAGAGCAACATGAAGCGGTTGTTGATGAATTATATTTCTGAAGTATTTGTCTTCTTAGACAACTACCATTCTCTGCTATTTAGTGGAGGATTGTGATTGGAATTCCTGTTTAGGAGTTTCATCTCTTCCCTTGAGGATCATTGGAGGAGTTCTTTGCTAAAGTTGGCAACTATCTCGTTTGATACCAAGCTCTATCTTTCATGAGCAGCGCTGGCCCATTGAGGGTTTTGTAGCTGCTATCTTTTGTAGCAAGTGGCATTCTAGATCTTCTTAGATCTAGTGGTTTTTGAGAGGCTTTCTCTATTAGAGAGTGTTCTTCAGCCTCCAAGGAGTTAGCTGATTTATATTTTATATCAGATCTGTAATTTTCATTCCATGTACTCAGTCTCCTTCACCCTCTGTGCAGTTTCTACTCCATACTGCGTTATTTTGTGAGAGGGCTTGCTTATTTCAGTTTGCTATCAGTTTGGAGGAAGATCTCTTGGTGTTAGGCTTGCCTTCCCTTGGTGATCCATGGATTGGGTTTCTGATCCATGTCTCTATAGATCTGATCTATTTCAGTAATAAAAGTTATCTTCAGAAATTTTTGGGTTTTCTACAGCACAGTATATTGTAATTCAGATCTACATCTTAATATGAAGTATTTTGATGTAATTCCAATTGGATCTTGTTCTCAAAGTCTTGTAGCTTCTAGATCTGTATTAGATCTGATTTTTCTTCCATAGATCTTTCATATATATGAAATTTAATGTACAGCAGCCGAACCATCTTGAAAATAATGCTGTCTATGTATTTCTGCAGTTTATTTCTAGTTGCAACTCTCATTTCTGAAGGGATCTTTCCCTAGTTTTTTTTTAATCAGTTGTAAAGGCAATAAAATCATTTTTAAATCTTATTTATTGATATAATACTAAAGTATCAGATCCTTGGCTGATATCCTCTAAGTTCCAGTCAAATATGCGCAATTCTAGTAGCTGGGGTTTCATGTTGTAGCAGCTTCTCTCTTTGGCTGATTTCTAGCTAGTCTTGTTTCTGGGAGATCTGTTTAATGTGCTTAAAATTATTTTTTTCTCCTGAAATTGCATATATATGTCACATACAGCTTGAATGAGGGGATCCCAGCCCTGATCAGTGTTTTCTTTGCTCATATTTTCTTATACAACGTTTTCATTGAAGGCCTTGTTGAGATTACTGAATTGGGATCATTCTAAGTTCTATAGGTAGAGTCTATAGTTGGCCAGGTAGCCTCTGGTTCTCACCCTCTTTTCAGAGGTGACATAACTAGTAAATTCCTTTGTATTCCATCTCTGACATAGAATCTTGAGAATCCCCAAAAAGGAATATTAAAGTGGTATTATAGCTCCACTCTTGGCACAACCTGTACTAGCATTGGAGCCTCAGTCATGCTGCATTCCGAAGATGAAGATCCTCTTTCTGAGAGGGAGAGGAGATACCAGACTAGAAGTCATAAAAATTATGACTATACTACTATTGACCTTGACAAGGGTCAAGACAAAGGGAAAGGCTCTGAAGTGGTGAATGATAAAGATAAGGAGGCAGAAGAGTTTGCAAAAAATCTCCTGGAAGATATGTAAGATCTATCCAAGGAGATAAAGGAGATGAGGATAGATCAGATGAGGGAGTCCCTTGGCAGACTCCATCAAGGAGAAATTTCTGAAGTGTCTCAGTATGGGACTGGTCAACCTGTGAGCTTGCCACCAGCTCCACAGATCTCACAACGCTCTACAATGCCCACCTTTTTTGCTATAGAGAATGAAGGGCTTCAAGAGCCAACCTCTTTGGAAGACTATTTTGCAGAGTATAATGCACAAAGCCAAAGGTTCAAGGAAAAATTGAGCTTTCAAGACTTCAGCCATCTCAAGGACCAGAGGAGGCCATGGCAGCACTACAGAGATGGAGGTTTCCTTCAAGGGAGGCACCACACCATGGGCAGGTTCTTCTTGCCTAAGTTCGATGGTTCACACACTTGTTCAGCTAAGGCATGGGTGGAAAATTTGGACATCTATTTCTAGCTGAATAAAGTGCCTGAAGTAGAAGCCATTAAGATTGTTGTGCTGCATTTTGATGGAGAAGCCCACAACTAGTGGTTTCATGGAATTTCTACATTGGGGCTCAGCAATGTGTCCACTTATGCTGAGTTCACTAGGAGACTAGTGGAAATATTTGATCGGAAGGATCTGGAGGCCCCTTTCATAAGTTTGGCAAAGCTTAAGCAGACAAGAGATGTTGAAGCCTATATCTCTGAATTTTTGAGGCTGTCTGTAATGGTTCCTGATCTTTCAGTTGCAAGGAGATTCTATATGTTCATAGATGGCTTGGAAGAACCTTTGCATGGGTTGGTCAAGTCTACCAAACCCACCACACTAAATGATTCCATTGAAAGAACAAGAGATCTCCAAGATGCCTTGCCAAGAGTAAAGGAAAACTTCCCAAGCAAAGCCACTCACTCTTCTAAAGGGAAGGAAGGGAAAGCTTCTCCACCCAAGGAGAGTTCACAAAAAAAGCTTCTTGATAATGATCTCCGGAGGGAGTTGAGAAAGAAGAAATTATGTTTCACTTGTCAAGAATCATGGGTGCGGGGGCATAGATGTGCTGCTGGAAGAGCACATTATATTGAAGTCTTCTCTGACTGTGAGGAGGAGGAAGGCAATGATGGACCTAGGAGGTGTCACAACGTTGGTGATGATGAGGAGGAGGATCCATCATCATCCAGAGAAGAAGAGGGAGCATTTTCTCCAAACATTGGGACTCTTGCTTCCTTGAGAGGAGTGCCTAAGTATTTGACTCTTAGAGTGCAGGGTTCAATTATGAACCAAAGAGTATCTATTCTGATTGACAGTGGGGCAACCCACAACATCATTGATGCTCACTTTGTGCAAAGGAGAGGGATCCCTACTGATACTTTTGATGGGTTCTCTGTTTTGGTTCTAGGAGATAGAACTATGCAGTGCATGCAGTATGTTCCATCACTTTCCATGACTATGGGAGCCTACACTTTGGAGGACCACTTCTTTATAGTGGACATACTAGACACCAACATCATTTTGGGTGTCCAGTGGTTGATTACTTTGGGAAATTTCACCACTGATTGGAAGGCCTTGCAGATGGAATGGGTGGATTTGAAGAGTGGAAAGCAACAAATCATTCAAGGCATGCACACCTACCCTTCACTTGATGCTTCTACCCACACAACAAAGATGGAATTGCATAGTGGGGGCAGGGACCTCATAGTTCCTTCTCTCATGTTTATGAGAATGCTGCAAGGGACATTCCTACATCATGGCAAGCCATTTGGGGTGCCATTAGATTCTGTGGGAAAGGCTTCACCAAGTGTTGAAACAATGGAAGAAAGAATCACAGCGCTGTGGGAGGAAGCAAGGGGGAGGATAAGCCTTCATACAAACAATTTTGGCATTCATAATGCCAAAGAAACTAGCAATAACAAGGCAAGCACCACCATAGATACATCAACAACGCTATCCTTATTGAAGAGTGTAGATCCATATTGGAGGTCTCAACTCCTTGTAGAGTACTCCAAAGATCTGCACACCGGGATGATCTTAGATGGTATAAATCAAGGAGGAGGCTATTTTGTCCATGAAGGGGTCATATATCATCTTGGAAGAGTATTCTTGTCTCAATCTTCTAAGCTTAAGCAAGAGATACTACAAAGAGAACACAAGGAGTTCCTTTCCAGTTACATGCAATCAGCAAAAATATACTCTCTAATATTGAGGAGTTTTGAATGGGAGGGTATGGAGGAAGAGATACATCAGCATTATGATTGGGAGGAGCTACATCAACACTTACAAGAGTGCAATAATTATGTGGAGATGGGGCAGCCAAGAGATCCTATGAAGGAGACATTTCAGCCATCTCTTTCTTCTCTCAAAGGAGGATAAAAGCCCATGCCTAGCTCTATGTGTATGGGAGACTTGTGTGGTAAGAAGTCTGATTTTGTGGAGCAAGTTTATTTTTCTGATTTGGCACATTCTCTTACCATATTTATGCAGGCCATAGCTCCTATAAGGAGTAATATTACATGTAGATCTCATGGCAAAGATGGGGCCAATAAAAATTCCAAAGCTGGCCACTCCCTTGAGGTACAAAGGGAGATTGTTTATCATGATGGATGCTTTCCAAAGGCACCTAATGAGGGTTTCACTTTCAGCCATGTTAACGTGACCCATGTAGAAAATATGTTTTGGGAATACCACCTATCACATTCATATTTACTCCAAAAAATGAGTGTACTACGCTGGTACCTTATGTGGGATTGTGACCCACCTCCTCATGTGAAAATTTTAGTTTGCCTTTATGTGATTTTGCTACCATACATAGATGACATATTGATTTTGTTTATGGGTATGTATGGGAAAAGGGTAAGTAGTGTACATGTACCACATGGGATGGAGATTTATCCTGTACTTCATGACACATGTTTCAGATGTGACATTCCTTCACCCATGTTCATCTCTGTTGAGTTTTACACTCCTGAAGGGGCAGCCTCTAAACATATCATGTTAGCATTGGAGGAGAAATTGTTGATGTATTGGCTTGGTGAGAACTTAATCCATGATGAAGGTTTGATTCTTGATGGTTCCATCAATGAAGAAGGAAGTGAACTTCAACTCTTTCCCTATCAGTTGCTTGAGGACAAGCAACATTTTGGAGGGGAGGATTGTAATGTTCCTACTTAGCCTTAGCTAAGAGGAGACATTAAATTTTGATTTAATTTATGTTTTATGAATAAATGAATAAAGGAGGACATGTAAAACTCCTAATAAATCAATTCCCATGAGAAAAAAGATAAAACTAGGCTATGTAAATAATCACTTGCAGGTGTGAAAGAGGTTTGAGCCAAAGATTGGGTCCACCTTGACCAAATCAACTGCGCTGTCTAGGTTCAATGCATCTCCAAGAGGGAATGTGTAGTTCTAGAAGGGAGCCTCTAATGTGAAGAGGGGTGACTCATCAAAGTGGTTTAGGGTTTTCAAGGGATTTCTCATATTATAAAAGAAGGAAGAGAGCAACATGAAGGGGTTGTTGATGAATTATATTTCTGAAGTATTTGTCTTCTTAGACAAATACCATTCTCTACTGTTTAGTGGAGGATTGTGATTGGAATTCCTATTTAGGAGTTTCATCTCTTCACTTGAGGATCATTGGAGGAGCTCCTTGCTGAATTTAGCCACTATCTGGTTTGAGACTAAGCTCTATCTTTCATGAGCAGTGCTGGCCCATTGAGGGTTTTGCAGCTGCTATCTTTTGTAGCAAGTGGCATTCTAGATCTTCTTAGATCTAGTGGTTTTTGAGAGGCTTTCTCTATTGGAGAGTGTTCTTCAGCCTCCAAGGAGTTAGCTAATTTATATTTTATATCAGATCTGTACTTTTCATTCCATGTACTTAGTCGCCTTCACCCTCTACACAGTTTCTGCTCCATACTGCATTATTTTGTGAGAGGGCTTACTTATTTCAGTTTGCTATCAGTTTGGAGGAAGATCTCTTGGTGTTAGGCTTGCCTTCCCTTGGTGATCCATGGATTGGGTTTCTGATCCATGTCTCTATAGATCTGATCTATTTCAGTAATAAAATTTATCTTCAGAAATTTATGGGTTTTCTGCAGCACAGTATATTGTAATTCAAATCTCTAGTTTAATATGCAGTATTTTGATGTAATTCCAATTGGATCTTGTTCTCAAAGTCTTGTAGCTTCTAGATCTATATTAGATCTTATGTTTCATCCATAGATCTTTAATAGATATAAAATTTAATGTACAGCAGTTGAACCATCTGGAAAATAACGTTGTCTATGTATTTCTGCAGTTTATTTCTAGTTGCAGCTCTCATTTCTGAAGGGATCTTGCCCTAGTTCTTTTGTAATCAGTTGTAAAGGAAATAAAATAATTTGTAAATCTGATTTATTGATATAATACTAAATTATCAGATCCTTGGCTGATCTCCTCTGAGTTCCAGTCAAATCTACGCAATTCTAGTAGCTGGGGTTTCATGTTGTAGCAACTTCTCTCTTTGGTTGATTTCTAGCTAGTCTTGTTTCCGAGAGATCTATTTAATGTGCTTAAACTTATTTTTTTCTGCTGAAATTGCATGCATATGTCACATACAGCTTGAATGAGGGGATCCCAGCCCTGATCAGCATTTTCTTTGCTCAGATTTGCTTATACAACGTTTTCATTGAAGGCCTTATTGAGATTCCTGAATTGGGATTATTCCAAGTTCTATAGGCAGAGTCTACAGTTGGCCAAGTAGCCTCTAGTTCTCACCCTCTTTTTAGAGGTGAAATAACCATTAAATGCTTCTGTATTCCATCTCTGACATAGAATCTTGAGAATCCCCAAAAAGGAATATTACAGAGAACCTTTGCCACTCCATGCAGGTTGTTCGAAAATGGTTGAAACCATGGTCTGACACAGCACTCCAGCTCGCACACGATGTTCAGTCCACCGTCGCATGTCTCCATCGGTTGTTAGAATGGGTTGTTGTAGATACAAACGGGCATGCCTCTCTAATGCTGGTCAACATTGCACAACACGTTGTGGCCCAAAGCAAGGAAGTGCTTCCACCACTCCTTCACACCCTGGCTACCTTGTGCATGTAGATTGAAGGTGCGCCACTGAAGTGACTCAGGATGAGTCACGAGATTATGTTGGGAGACTGTTGGAACGTGGTCTCCTAACAAGCTGCGAAATTGGTCCATTTTGATTACTTTTGATTATATTTTGTCTAGCGCAGGGGTTTTGGGGTGGGTCAAAGCCCCAAATGCATTGTAATGGGACAAAGGGAAAACTATGGGTCCGAAAACCATGGGTTGCAGACCATAGGAAAGTTGAGGCTAGATTGTTATAAATAGAGATGCATTTTGTATTGTAAAGAATAGGATATGATGAGATATTGATGTGATCTATTGTTTAAGCTATCTGTTTGGGTTTTGGGGAACATACTCTTGCTGGCTGTGTGCGCGGAGATCCTAGTCCAGCTGTGTGCAGACCCTGCTACTGTGTGCGCAGGTTGGGAAGGGAGTTGGAATTGTAAGGAAGAATTGATGAATGAATGAATGTGAAGGATTATTAGAGAACTGACGTGTGAAGTACTGCTATATGAATTACTGGTAATTATTGTGTTATCCATTTTTTGTCCTTAAGATGTGAAAGATCTGTGTGCTGTGTTTTGGATCTCGATCTATTATGTTATGTTTATGTATTGTTGTGTTAATGATATAATAGATCTGGTGCACGTGGATGCAAATAGATAGTTAATTAACTCTACCTAAAGTAGGGTAATTGGGGATTACCAGATCTAGCACTGCTTTGCTTGCTTTACCCATCCTTTCTCAGGGTGCAGAAACCTGGTTCCAACACCCACCCATACTACTTCGGGTGAGACTTTGACCTGCGAAAGCAGGTCACTGTCGAAAGGGCTAGTAGTATAGGGGTTTTTTGGCAAACCTTACTTACCAAACCTGGGTCAGGACCCCTCGAGCCAACACCAGGTCATTGGGAATGGTGCCCAAATTGACCTGTAACAAGTAATGCTCAAATAATCCTCAGTATTATTAAATTTGTTCATATATTTTCGTTCAGAAAGGTTTGTAGTCAACTTACAAAAACTGGACACAAAGGGTAATCTTCAGTCTATAATATTTTGGACATCCTTGATCAGAAAGGATTCCAATGAATTTAGTTTTAAAGACTTTATTGATTCTTTTGTATACCATGTGGTTAATATGCTTAGAAACAACATTCAACCAAGAATAAGTGATGAAATTGGAAAAGTTCTACAGTTATCTGACCAGAGCAGGACAAGAGATTGGTATTTATACTAGAATCACACAAAGATCAGAGTGTATGGAAGCCAACTAGTCCCTTACAAGCTTCCCAAATACCTCCCAATGAGGATATTTTCCTTAGAGTACATCAGAAAAATCTTGAATTCTGATGAGATAAACTTCCTTTCAGCCAAAAATAAAACCCAGTTCAAGGTAAAAAACCAACTATGGCCTTTTATATGCAACAGTAGGAATGCTGGAAAGGAAGCAGACAAATGCCTACAAGAGTTAAAGTTCAGAAATAGTTTCAAATGGTAATATGACCCCTTGGGTGTCATAATAAAATTAAGAATTAAGTCTAAACTCACCCCTTTAATTCATGAATCTAAGCATGAGATTGAGAAATATTCAAACCAGTCAGAGTGGTTGGAAAACACTCTACAAGAAGCAGAGGAGTAGCTTGATACTAGTTCCATCCTACTTACTCTAGATCCACAGGATAGGAATTCAAAAAGTTCTAGAGAAGAAAGCTCTTACTCAACAGAAGCTACATCTGATAGTAAATCGAAACTTATGTACAAAAAGAAAACAAAGCTAATTCCATTAATAAAGCAAGAAGAGACAATTGAAACAGAGATTTTTATCAGGGATGATGCACCCACAACACATATAGAAGAAACACCTCTGCCATCATCTTCCAACACAGGAATCATTAAAAAGAAAAATAGTGCAGAGATTTCAACATCCAGTGAGCTAGTTGAAAAGGAAAAAGATATCATTGAAAAATATAAAGATATTAAAATAAAAAATTAAGCATTGAAGGTTGTTACATATACACAATACTGGAAGAAAACTCCCAGTGATCGGAATAGGTTGCTTTCATATTTTGACCTCAAGACAAGGAAAATGCAGATGACATTCCTACAGCCAAAGGTACATGCCCCCAAAACTTCAGAAGATTATAAAAATTCAGCCTTTGAATTTCATGCCAAGGATATGCATCCAATTGACCAAATTTAATTCCATAAGAAAGCAAGAGAGATGATATATTCAACAATGACACATAAAGCTCTAAGTGTCCAAAAGTTGCAGAACTCCCTAGAAAATATACAGTCACAGTTAAATCTAGAGAGAACCTCATCACAAGAAAAAGAAAACAGGATTAAGTCATTGGAATATTTGTTAATTGAAACTGGCTATAATCCAACTGACATCAAAGCAACAAAATAACTTATAAAGAAGAAAAATGCAAACATTTTTGCACTGAAGAAACAGTTAAAATTACCAACTACTGAGCATCCACAAACCAAGGAGTTCTTGGAGTCAGATAATCAAAAATATGAGATGATGAATTTAATCATCTAGTTGATAGCTCAACTAAATTAAATGGAGACAGAGATGGATAAACTTGTACAGGAAAAACAGGTTAGCATGGAAGTAGTTCCCATTACTTCTATTCCCATAGCATCTACATCAACTCCAGTTTCTACATCAGCTCTAGTAACTACATCAGCACCAGCATCAGCAATACCAACAGCCCATCCCACTGATGAGGCGACAAATTAATCAAAGCAATGGAAGATATGTCCATACAGAATACAGAGATTAATAAGCTCAAGGAAAAAGTAAAGAGATTAGAAGATGGAAATAAATTAACAGAAGTAATGCATCAAGCTGAAGTACAAAAAACCAATAGATTGATTGACATAATCCACAATCTAGAGAAGGAATTGTCAATAAAAGAGCCTTTAGCCCAAGAAAAAAAATAATTGTGGGCCAATATCATTAACTCAGTTAATGATATTTGGCCTTCTATACCGATTATATTTGATTAGAATGACTTGGTGAAGGAAGCTGGTGAGGAAATTCATAAATTCAAATCCAATCTTGGAAAGAAACCAGAGGAAGCCTCTGAAATAATCAAATTCCTATATTCTAAAAATAAATATGAATTAGAATAACTCGGGATAGCCGACAAAACAAAGACTATACTAGAAGTGAAGAAAGTGATTTCCAAAAGAAATCTGATGATACAGCTTGAGGGGAAATGTCAAACCATGGAACTCGCAGTGAACAGGTTTTTAAATAAGTTTGATGTATTAAGACAGAAGGGTCTACCTAATCCTCTGGTAATAAATGACAAACTCATGAGACATGAACATTATGACAAGAAGTTAAGGGAAGTAGCCAAAGAAACTTCCAACATTTCCTCAATGAAGGGAATTCCCACAGGCAAAGTGCTCCTTCAAACTTTAGAAAACTTCTTTTACCTATAGCATGAGGTAAATCACCTTTTTGTAAATAAGCCTATGTTTTCCAAATATTCAGAGACAGATGAGATTTACTGCAAGATGATGAAAATCAAAATCCTAGATGAAGAAACATGGGAGAAATGGTTTGATTCACTATAAAGGGCGAAAGAACATGCAGGTGAAAGAAAAAGATAGATGAAAGAAGAAATCAAGTAACACCAATCAAAGAATCACGGCTAGATATCAGCCAGTTGAAAGGTGTCACTATCTTTTTTCATAAAGATATTTTATTTTCCTAGAATAAATCCTAGTCAGTTGACAAGATATTTTTTGTAATGTTTTGTATAAATACTTCATCATTCGAAGTATCAAAGGTTGGATTTCTGAATATTTTTGTAGCCGAATGATCTCTTGCCTGAGGGTTATTGTACCAACTTCCAGTTGACAGACACAACAAGTTATAAAAAAATTTCTTTATAGGATTAATGTGTTGAGCTATCTTAGTGAAGTATAAATTTCAATTTTTCATGTTCTCTTTCTAAGTATTCCATAAACTTATATGTGTTCTAAATTTGAATGTTATAATAAGAGTTTTACTGCAGAATTTGCTTAAACATTACACTCTGCTTTTAACTATTATACATGTCTATGTTTTCTTCTAATATCCGGTTTAGAGAATACTTAATTTCCCTCTGATCCTGATTGACTTTCTTCACCCTTCTTCATTATCTGGTTAATTCTTAATTTCTCCTTGATCCCGATTGAAAGATCACTTCACCATTCAGCCTTGAGAACTGATATTTCTCACCTATATTTCCCTGTGAAACTTTCTTTATAATTTTATTTTTTTCTGTTTTCAAAGTGTATTGATTCCATAGCCCAATGGAAAATGGAAAATCACCTATTCATTTAAATCATTAATTCCACCAATCAATCAAAACCAATCCAATTAAGCACACATAAATAGCCTAAAATCCATTAAATAAACAAAGTTAAATCATATAGAGATAGCTCTCTCTGAGTTTAGGAAGGATAGATCCTAAGCTCCAAAGTAGGTTTATAGTTACCTCTGATATTTATCTGGAAATTTTGGAGTGATAACATGTTCTATGCGAGATCTTGCATTCTAGGAATGCCTCTATCTTTGAGGACTAGTTCCCTGATTGCCATTCTACTAGTGTCAAAATTGTTGGTTACTTCCTTGAGATTGGTCCCTAGTCCCCTAGGAATCCTTGGTGGTCTATTCACTTTCAGGATATATGGTCGCATTATCCTCTTGGCTTCTTCAATAGAGCCCTTGTTGATGGTCACTACAGATGTAGAGCTCTCATGAAGGTTTTCTAGATTAGGTTTTTTGGCTTCTATTGGAATTGAGGTTGTGGAACTAATTTTTTGGAAACTATTTTGGCATTGTGGGGATTACTTCAGAGTTTTGTCTCACTTTCCATCGATTCCATTAGGACTACCGAAGATTATTAATTTCCATTGACTGGTTGCAGGGGCAGAATTCTCTTGAGGTTCCTTTTCTTCATCACTGGAGGACAAAAATGGATACTCTTCGTTCTTCCTTCAATGACATATATGTCCTCCATGTGCACAGAGAAAAAAATATTGAATAAAATGCTTTTTCCAAATGTGGGATTCCTCTTTTCCCTAGCAGGATTTTTTTTGAACTCATTATTAATGGGTCCATTCATTACTTGGGTTCTTATGAGCTTTGAATTCCCTTGTGTTTCTCTCTAGATAGTGTGGTTTCTCAGATTTTTTCTTGTTCCTAAAAAAGGGTTGTATAAATTTTGTAATATAATTGCAACTTCTTAAGAAATTTTAACCTAAATCAAGAGACGCAATTCTAATCTACTGATTCGTGGAATTCAATTCACATTTTAGAACAAAAATATGATATATGCAATACGAAATAACACAAATGCACAATATTTTTTCTATGGGAACCCAACTGGGAAAACCCCCTCAAACATCATAGCATTAATCATATGAATAAATATGTATTAAAATTTATTGCTCGCAATGAGCACAACCTGAAATTGAATAACCTATCTCTCTGTTGAATCAGAAGATATGACTCATATTTAGTCAATTTATGCCTCTTCTTGAGCCTCTATTTCCTTGCGTAAATCCTAGAGAATTATCCCCTATTTTTTAGGAATTTTACTCTAATTGATTGTGTGATTCCTAAGGTTTCAATCATTTTCCTGCATGCAACACCTGTACACTCAAATTAGTTTACAACTGCTTGTTACACTGCCTTGGAATCTCCACCATAGCTAGGACCTGGAATTCTCTGCATGCACTAGTTATTTTAGGTTGATTTTTCCAGTTAACTGGATGATGATTAATTTAGACTATTGTCCCACTGCACAACTGACCTTCTACTAGTTCATCCAATTGTTAGAACTAGTTTAAATGAACACAACTTGATATAACTAAATTGTATTACTAAAATTTAGCAGTCACACGTGCTTAATTGAACTCCAAGCCCTCTAACTTGAATTTACTAAGCTAACTGAGTGAAAAGAGCCATGTCACAAAAGTTAACTGCATCCAAGTTTTATGTTAATGTGGAAATTCAAAATTTCTCAATTTGACCAAGGCAAAGTCAAATTTAGACTTTCTTGCTACACTTCTCAGCACTCCCTCTCAACAAGAAAGTGATTATCAACCACCCCTATCTTGCACTTACGGAATTTGAAATTCTCCCATGAAAAGACCTTTGTTAGCATCTTTTTCCTCTATCAGAATGTATTGTAGTAACATTATCCACCTCTGCACAGAGTCCCGTAAATGATGATACTGGGTATTTATATGCTTGGATCGATCGTGAAATATCAGATTCTCAGAGAGCTTAACATAACATTGATTATCAAAATAGATAATAGTGGTATCTATCATCTGACCAAATAGTCCCACAAGTATCTTTCTCATCCAAGTTGCCTCACATGTTGCTTGACTTGTAGCCATGTATTATGCTTTTGTTGAGATGAGCACCAAAGATATTTTCTTCCTGCTATACCAGGAAACTGTTGTAGGCCCAACAATAAAAATTCCACCTGATATAATCTTTTAGTCGGATGGAATCTCTGCCCAATCTGCATCTATGAATCCACACAAATTGGCTCCCTTTGTTCATTTTTATCATAACCCATATTGGGTAGTGCATCTAAGGTACTATAAAGCATGCTTAGTTTCCTTCCAATACAGTTTGGTCACCCTAACCATATCTTGGATTAGTTGTTTGACTACATACCACATATCTGGTCTTGCATTAATGAGATACATGAGTGAACCCACTAACCACTTGTAAAAAATAGCATCCACTTCTTCACATGAAGTGGCATTCTCCTTCCTTGAGTTGGTTGCTATAGGTGTCTCCATGAGCTTACAAATATCCATGTGGAATCTCTACAATATCTCGGTGGAATACTTTCCTTGAGACATAAAGAATTCCCCATCACCTTTCCATACTTCCAGCCTGAGGAAGTAGTGCATGAGACCCATATACTTCATCTCAAATTCCCTTGCAAGGTTCTCCTTGCAAGATTTCATCATCTGCTCACCACCTGGTAATAATAAATCATCAACATATAAAATAATGATAATAAATTTACCGTCTACCAAGATATGATAGAGGTTTGCATCCTCTTCACTTTTGGTGAAGCCCAATCTTGTGAGATAGTTGTCAATCCTAGTGTACCAAGCTCATGATGCCTACTTGAGACTGTACGATGCTTACATGATTCTGCTGACATGAGACTCCCGATAAAATGTCTCAAAACCTTTTGTTTGGTCTATGTACACCTCCTCCTCAATAACATCGTTGAGAAATGTTTTTTTTTACATATATCTAGTTGATCTTCCACCCCATCTGTGCAACTAGTGAAATAATTGACCTAATGGATGAATACCTTGATATGGGAGCAAATTTTTCCTCATAGTAAATTCCCTCATCTTTAGAGAGTCCTTATGAAAATCTAGGCTTATAATTCTTGATGCTTCCATCTGCTACATTCTTAACTTTGAAGATCCATATCGAACCCACAACTAATTTATTTGTCAGTCTTCAGAAAACTTTCCAAACATTGTTCTTCATGATGGATTCACATTCTTCACCATTGCATCAACCCAAAATATTTTCTCAACTACTTCCTCAAAATAGGATGCCTCGTTCTCTAAACACTCAGTCATTACAACCATGTAGCCAGTGTACCTCTAAGTGACCTCCTTTGCCTGAACAAATTTGAATGAGCTCCCACATTCTCTGTCATATCTTGCACTAATCTATCAAATTCCCTGGTTCTTCTTGTGCCTTCTTTGGATAGTTATGCTTGAGTGAATATCTCCAATCTCTTGTGCTCTATTTGTTGCTTCTCTACAACTTATTAAGGCTCCTCCTTTGGAGCTAAAATATTCTCTTTTGATGGGATCTAAAGCTCCCTCTCAAGGGAGAATTGAATCACTTTCTCCTCATCAAAATTCACATCCCTTCGCAAAATTATCATTCTGAGGGAAGGTAAGTACACATGGTAATTATGTGGAGTCTCTTTCTAACAAAAAAAAAACTTCCAACTTTTTTTTCATCTGAAGATTATTCCTTGAATATTTGGAGACATGGCAGTAAACAGAGGCTCCAAAAATCTTGAAGTGAGACACATATGACTTTCTCCCCGAGAAAGCCTCCTTTGGTGTAAAAATACCAAGAATCCAACGAGGACTCCGGTTCTACAAGTAGATTGTTGTGTTAAATTCCTCTTCCCACAAATGCAGTGGTAAGACTTGGTCATGTAGCATAACTCTTGTAGCTCCAAAAATTCTCTGGTTCTTTCTCTCAACTGCCCCATTTTTTTGTGGGTTTTGGGGTGTGGTCGACTCTCTTCAAATTCATTCTTTTTCACAAAAATCCTTGAATTCATTTGAAGCATACTCACCTCCATTATCTCTCCTAAGTTCCTTCACCTTCTTGTCAATATCTTTCGTAACTACTGCCTTGAATTCTACAAAATTTTATAATGTCTCATCCTTATTCTGCATGAATAAGATCTAGCACTTCCTCTAGAAATCATTAATTAAAATAATAAAATATTTGTGTATGGTAGTGGAGGTTGTCGAGAAAGTTCCACAAACATCAGAGTGGACTCTTTCCAAAAATACATGTGCTTTGCTATTTGTTTCATGAAATATTTATTTCACATACTTCCCCAAGATACAACCTTTGCAGACATCATACTGCTCAAGTTCTCCTTTAGGGAAGCCAATGGTTATTTGCTAAATAATTTTTAGGGTGCCATAATGAAAATCGTACAATATCCTATGCCAAATTTCACCGACACCGCATCTCTGACCTTTTCCTACTTTACTACTTAATGCAGCACAATATTCCACATCCAACTTGAGCATGATCTTCACCATAACCCTGGTCTACTTCACCTGTCTAGTGGCTATGTGTCTAAGGAATGTTTTCCCTTTACTGAATATCACATAATAACCATGGTCTTCCAAAAATGATAGAGAAATGAGATTCTTCTTTAGGCCTAAAACAAACATGACATCTTTGAGGAGAATAGGAGATCTTGACTCCCTCTGAAAGGTTACTATGCCAATCCTGGTAGCATTGTACCTTTTGTCATCCCCAAGCTCAATATGCATCTAGAGATATTTCTCCTCCAAGTCACCAAAAAGCTCACTACACCCTATCATGTGGAATAAGGCACCAAATTCCAAGTGCCACACACTCCCCATCATAGTGTTGGCCATGCAAGCAATAAGGATGAAGTCTAGCTCAAACTATGAAGCCAATGCCTCACTAGCTCCTCCTCCTAATTTATTCTTTCCAAAATTTGTGTGTGGAAACTTTGTAGCATAATGCTCAAATTCATGAAAATTGAAGCATTTTATTTTTGAAAATTCTTCCTTCTTTCCCCCTTGGCTAGATTATGGTTTGGTTTTTTATTTCTTCCCTTTTCCCTTCTTTCCCTTTCCAACCAATGAAAACTTTTCTTCATCATTTCCCCTGGATGAGCTTCCATCTTTGCTATTTCTCTTGATCTATTCTTGTACCAAATCAGACCATAAGTGTTCCGTATTCGATAATTTCTCCCTCTCGTTCCCTAAGACCTAGTAGCTATGGTAGCTTTTGGGAAGGCCTAGAAGATCTAGGCTCACAAGGTCATCTTTTGCAAAATTGACACCAACCCCACCAAGCTCATCATGAAATTGTGCAAATATACTGAGATACTTCATAATAATATCATTATTTTGCATCTTCATGTTTCAAAGCATTTCTTTGAGGTCCATTTTTCTAAGATCACTACTATCCTCCAATAGCTCTATCAGTTCCTTCCACATATTGACAATAATTTCTTTCCCATGGATATTTAAGATAATTTTCTCTCACACTTCCTCCAAGATTATTCTCCCCACCTTGGCTACATATTTCTTCCATTGAGCTATATTATGGGATTCAAATGATCATGGCTTTACAATGTTTATTTTGGCATATTCCAACAATCTATTATCATCAAGCATCACATTAATGTGATCCTTCAATGTAATGAAATTTGAGCTTCCTTCCAAGGAATACTCTAAGCTCAACCCATTGAAGGATGATTTTCCAACTCTGAAGAGATCCTTCTATACTAAAGATGAAAATTCGAACCTATTGAGAAAAAACTTCGAAATTTCTGCTCTAATGTGAATCTTTCTCTGATAACATGTAGACATATTGTGATAGAATTACAACTGCTTAAGAATTTTTAATCTAAATCAAGAGACACAATTCTATTGTACTGATCTACAAAATTCAATTCACAATTTAGAACAACAATCTCATACATGCAATAAGAACACACACACACACATGCAGAATATTTTTCTATGGGAACCCAACTAGGAAAAACCCTCAACCATATTTTCATTAATTAGATGAACATAGATGTATATGTGTTATATTCTTTCCACAACTAAGCACGCGCTATGTGTTATATGTTGTATGTGTTATGGGTATGTGTTATGGGTATGTTTTGGGTATGTGTTACAAGTATGTGTTGGGTTTGGTCCTTAATTTCTGGTGGGTAGTCCGCGTCCATGGTTTTGTGCATGGTTTTGCACATGGTTTTGGGGTACGATGGTTTTCGGCCCTTGGTATTTTTGTAGATCCGGTCAAGGGAACTACGGTTATGTTCTAATTCAGGGTTTATGGATTGGGGTTTATGTATGCTTCGGCATGTATATATATGTGTTGTAACACTAAAAGGAATATAATGAAAAATCAAGCTGGTCGTCCCGATTTGGGATCCAGGGGAAAATATCCGTGTTTATCTGTTTTATGTTTTATGCTCTCGCTATTGTTTATTTTATGCGCGTAATATTTTGCAGATACCTCACTGTAATAAAACTCACATTTGCATCGCAGTTGTTTCGACTTCATGATGCCTTTGCCGCCGAGGGTTTTTTGTTTGGGCTCGAGGCAGACCCTCGTTCAATGGGACCATGGACTGAGTCTTGCGGTGAGTAAGATGGCGAGCGGCGAGTAAGATAGAGACCGAGAAAGGGTAAACTCAAGCTTGAGTCGTGAAGCCAAGGATTCATGGATCTCCGCCTGGTGGATAAAGACCAAGGATCGCGGCAGATTCAGGTACTAAGCCAACAAGAATGCTCTATGAAGACCTGAAGAAAATTGGATCTGGCTAGCTAAAAGCACACGGTTGTGTGTCCGGGATTCAAGATTGCTGAATGTATATGGGGAAGCGCCACAGTTATCCTCAGGGGTGTTGTGATTCTCAGGCCCAATCTAAGTCTCTGGTGAATAAGTTGTTCCTGCGGAAAAAGCTGTATAACCTGAGGATGAAGGATGGAGATTCGGTGACAGAGCATCTGAACGCCTTCAATACTGTGGTAAGTCAGCTGTCATCTGTTGATATTAAAATCTCAGATGAAGATAAGTGCATCAGCTTTTTGTGTTCTCTACCAGATTCATGGGACAGTCTGGTTATTGCAATAGGTAGCAATACAACTACCTTGAATTTTGATGACATTGTCTCAGCCTTGCTGTCGGAGGAAATGAGACGGAGAAATATGGAGGGTCAGAATGGAGATGCCTTATCTATACAAGGAAGGTCCCAGAACAGAAACAAGAATAAGGTTTTGAGTGGGAGATCCAAATCTAGAGGGAGATCTAAATCTCCTGGAAAGTTTGTAAAGGTGTGCTGGAAATGCGGAAAGGAAGGGCACTACAAAAAGGACTGCAGATCTAAAGCTCCCGAGAAAGGAAAGGGATCTGATGATGCTCCTTCTGCAGAGGCAAAAACCACCTCGGATGAAGGTGGGGATGTGTATTTGGCTTCTTCTTCAAATACACATGTAGATAATGAGTCATGGTTGATTGACTCAGGTGCATCCTTTCACTTCACTCCCCATAGGGAGTGGTTCTGCGAGTATGAGAAATATGATGGTGGTGATGTCTTCCTAGGGGATGATAGGAAGGCTAGAATCGTCGGAGGTGGAAAAGTCAAGCTGAAGCTGCAAGGTGGAAGGATTAGAACACTTCCTGGTGTTCTGCATATTCCTACATTGGCCAGAAATCTGATTTCCGTAAGCAAGATGGATGATGCAGGTGTAAAAACAGTGTTCGATAAAGATGCCTGCAAGATGGTTCGGGGAGCACTGGTATTAATGCGGGGAGTTCGGACTGGAACATTGTACAAGCTACAAGGTAGTACTGTTATCGATGGGTGTAACAGTTCTGTGGTTCCTAAAAGTGGGACGGAAAGCTCAGCTTGCCTCTCGGAGAAAGACCATGTTATGGCATCAAAGGCTTGGACATATTGAGAGAAGGGCTCTGACACCGGTGACAGGAATGAGTAGTAGAAGGTAAGTGTTCAATTTCTCTCCGGATTTCTATTTCCGTGAACATCGTGTATATGAAGCGAATCCAAGAGTTTCTCTTCCGGTGCTAAGAGGGCGAACAAGATATTAGAACTTGTGCACAAAAGGATGTGTTTGGGCCTGTGTCAGTTCCATCACTGGGAAAGTGTGTGTACTTTGTTTCATTCATAGATGACTTCTCAAGGAATACATGGATATATTTCTTAAGGAATAAATCTGAATTCTTTGACAAATTTAAAGAATTTAAGGCTCTGGTGGAAAACCAGACAGAGAAGAAGATAAAGGCGCTGAGGATAGATAATGGTGGGGAGTTCTGCAAGAATGAATTTGAAGAGTTCTATAAGAAGTGTGGTATAGCACGACAGAAGACTACTCCATACACACCTCAGCAAAACTGAGTTGCAGAAAGAATGAACAGAATGCTAATGGAAAAGGAAAGAAGCATGCTCAGTGGTACCGGGTTAGGACAAGAATTCTGGGCAGAGGCAGTGGAAACTGCATGTTACTTGGTTAACAGATCACCTTCATTAGCGTTGGAGGATAAAACTCCACATGAGATATGGACTAGTAAGAAACCCTCTTTCACATCTAAGGGTATTTGAATGTGATGCATATGTACATGTTCCAAAGGAGAAAGGACCAAGTTGGATAATAACCAAAGTAGCATCTTCTGTCAGTGTTAAGGATGGTTTAAAGGGTCATGCTTTGGAACCTTAAACAAGGAAGGTTGTGTACTGAGATGTGGTGTTTAGAGAAGGAATATTCTGTTAAAAATGAAGTCCTACCAAAGGAACCTAAGAAGATAGAGTTGAGTTGGAAGGAGGATGAACTTCGTACTCACAACAAGAAGACTCAGAAGATGAGAAGAGCCACAACCCAAACGCCTGAGAAGATCGCTCAAGAAAGAAGGCACCAGGAAGCGTAAGGCAGTCCACCCTACTTTCCGTTTAGGTTTTGCCTTAAACTATAACCGATGATGAACCCAATCGTCAGTGGAGGCAAGAGAAATGTAGGATGGAAAACTCTGGAAGGAGGCCATGGCTGATGAAATGGCATCCTTGCACAAAAACGATGCATGGGATCTCGTGGAGTTGCCGGCTGGAAGGAAGCCCATTGGGAGCAAATGGGTGTTTAAGAAGAAGATGAATGTAGAAGGCAAGGTGGAGAAATACAAAGCTCGGTCGGTAGCGAAAGGTTATTCCCAGGTGCCGGGAATTGATTTTGGTGATATTTTTTCTCCTGTTGCCAAAGTCACTTCTATTAGATTACTTTTATCTGTTGCTGCTGCATTTGATTTTGAGATAGAACAGATGGATGTGAAGACAACATTTCTTCACGGGGATCTAGAAGAGGAGATCTACATGAAGCAATCTGAAGGCTTTATGGTGAAGGGTAAGAAAGAACTGGTATGCAGGTTGAAGAAGTCTCTGTATGGGTTAAAACAGTCACCAAGGATGTGGTATCAGAAATTTGATACCTGTATACGGGGACTTGGCTTCACCAGAAGCAAGGAGGATCACTGTGTTTATTTTAAATTAATCGGTGACCGTGTTATTTATTTGGTCTTGTATGTGGATGATATGTTGTTGATTGGAAATGACAAAGAAATTATCCAAGATTTGAAGACCCAACTGTTCTCCAAATTCGACATGAAGGATCTGGGTGCTGCAAACTATATTTTTGGCATGGAAATTAAGAGAGATCGGGAAAATAGGAAGCTCTGGTTAAACCAGAGGAAGTATGTCGAGACTATATTGCAGAGGTTCAATATGCAGGATAGTAAACCGGTGAATGTTCCTATTCCTGTAGGTGTAAAGCTGTCTGCTGAACAGTGTCCCAAGACACAAGAAGAAGAGGAGTATATGTCCCGTGTTCCATATGAAAGTGCAGTGGGTAGCCTGATGTATGCAATGGTTTGTACTAGACCAGACATTGCACATGCAGTGGGAGTATTGAGCAGGTTTATGTCAAACCCAAGGAAGGAGCATTGGACAACAGTGAAGCGGGTTTTCAGATATTTACGTGGCACTAGTGATTATGGATTGTGCTACCAGGGAAGACCAGGATTGGAAAGAATGTTGGACATTCGTGGTTTTGTTGATGCAGACTGGGCTGGAGATCTGGACCAAAGAAGATCTATAAGTGGGTATGTGTTTAGCCTATTTGGAGGTGCAGTCAGTTGGATGAGTAAAAGACAGTCTGTAGTGGCGCTTTCAACTACAGAGGCAGAATACATAGCAGCCACTCATGCAAGCAAGGAAGCAGTTTGGTTGCAGAGATTGTGTTCAAGTATGGGGTTGGTACAAAAAGCTATAAGGATAGACTGTGATAGCCAAAGTGCAATTTTCTTGGCTAAGAACCCTGCTTATCATTCAAAGACAAAGCACATTGATGTTCAATATCACTTTGTTAGAGATATGGTTGAGGTTAAAAGGGTGTTGTTGGTAAAGGTGGACACTTTGAAGAATGTTGCAGATGCATTGACGAAGTCTGTGAGCACTCAGAAGTTCTCTTGGTGTAGAGAAACAATGGGTGTTGAAGAATTGGGCCAATGACTAAGCTCTCTTGTGACCCCCTGTGGAAAGAAAACAACAAGTGGGAGAATGTTGGGTATGTGTTATATTCTTTCCAGGAATAAGCATGCGCGGGGGGGTAAGAGGGGGGGCGATAGCCCCCCCTTTGCGCTGGGCGAAAATTTTGGTTCCTTAATTTTCGCTGGGTAGTCTGCGTCCATGGTTTTGTGCATGGTTTTGCACATGGTTTTGGGGTTCGATGGTTTTCGGCCCCTGGTATTTTTGTAGATCCAGTCAAGGGAACTACGGTTATGTTCTAATCCAGGGTTAATGGATTGGGGTTTATGTATGCTTCGGCATGTATATATATGTGTTGTAACACTAAAAGGAATATAATGAAAAATCAAGCTGGTCGTCCCAATTTGGGATCCAGGGGAAAATCTCTGTTTATCTGTTTTATGTTTTATGCTCTCGCTATTGTTTATTTTCTGTTATAAGATTCATGTGTAGATAATTTCTGTTCAGGGTTAAAACCTACAACAAGTGCTTGCCTACATTTGGCACAACCTGCAAGTGAATAACCTATCTCTCTGCTCAATGAGAAGCTCTAACATAGACATGGTCAATTTATTCCTCTACTTGAGACCCTATTGCGTTGCGCAAATCCTAAATAATTAGCCCCTATTTTTTAGGAATTTTTATCCAATTGATTGCACAATTCCCAAGGTTTGATCATTTGCATGCATGCAACACCTGTACAGTGAAACTAGTTTACAACTACTTGTTATATTACCTTGGAATATCGACCACAACTAAGAACTCGAATTCTCTACATGCACTAGTTATTTTAGGTTGATTGATCAATTAACTGAATGATCACTGAGTTATAATGTCGTCTCATATAAAAATTAGCCTTCCACTAGTCCATCCAACGGTTATAACTAGTTTAACTGAAAAAACCTGGAAATAAATGAATTTGATTACGAACTCAACTCTATGCCCTCTAACTTGAATTCACTGAGCTAACTAAGTGATAAGAGCCATGTCACACAAGTTAACTACATCCAGGTTCTCCGTTGATGTGAAAATTCGAATTTTCTAAATTTAGCAAAGGAAAAGTCAAATTGAGGCTTTCTTGCTACACTTTTCAACAAGGCTTTAACTATGTTTTTGTCTTGTCAATCCTATGATGTTCTTCCGGCCTACTCTATTTCTATGTTTTTATGTTATATTTTGGTTTGTCTCTATATTTATTCCCTTTCTCTAGGGTGACATATGATCGCTTATG
The DNA here is from genome assembly GCA_034641835.2 of Pinus albicaulis. Classification (NCBI taxonomy): domain Eukaryota; kingdom Viridiplantae; phylum Streptophyta; class Pinopsida; order Pinales; family Pinaceae; genus Pinus; species Pinus albicaulis. The sequence goes on along the minus strand of CM076577.1, from coordinate 1,031,931,535 downwards.
AAATGTGTAACTTCTAATTTTCTCATCAATGAAGAATGTTTTTCTTTTTCATATAAAAAAAAAAAAAAAAAATCTCCCAAGATTAGCGTACATTTTAGTTAATCCAATCAAGTATGTTACTATATTTTTCAAACATTGCTCCATGGCATTTGAAAATACACACTAACGTCATTGCCTATGTATTTTACATCAAGTCTTGTATTAATTTTAACTAATTACGTAAAAGGACAATCTACAACCTAGTACATGAGGGAGATGTTGTCACGGAACTTTACATTAAAAAAAAGTATATATATGTCATTTTTATATGGTAGAGATGTTGTGCATAACATTACTTCAAAAAATTTTACTTTAAAATTGTGATCGACCATAAATAAAGTAATTTAGTTTTCACCTTTATTTTATATTGCACTTTACATAGTGAGATAAAGTAATTGAAAAAAAAAATACATTTTAGTAAAAGGGATATATGTAATTCCTTCATTGAGCCAAGATCTAATGCATATAGTATGCTAGAAATGTGTAACATAATTTAATGTAATGTAACCATTTTAATTCTATCCAAATAAAATAAATATAACAAAATAAAAATAACCCTATAAAAATTAAAGAATAAAAAAAATAAAATGAACAATGGTTTTAAGAATCCATGGTATTCATGTGGAATATAACTTATTTTAGGGAGAAATTAAATTGGACTAATTCCATCTTAGTTTGATGTTATATTTAGATACATAATTAGCTCTAAAAAATGATAGCATTAAATCCATGTAGCATGTAAATGTAAAGCTTTTTTAATGATATGTTTAGAGGTGGGGGAAATATTAGGAAAAATGTAATTATTACATTTTATCTAATATTTTTCTCTACCTCTATCCATTTTTTACTAAGTTATATTGGGTAAAATATAATATTATAATATTACATTTTACTCAATATTTCTATCCACTTTTTACTATGTTATATTGGGTAAAATATAATATTATAATATTACATTTTACTCAATATTTCTATCCACTTTTTACTAGGTTATATTGGGTAAAATATAATATTATAATATTACATTTTACTCAATATTTCCTCTCAACTTGTCCATTTCTTAATATAATTTTTCTTTATATTGAAGTTTCAAAGTAAACAAATTCACTATAAAATTAGTAGAGGTGAGGGAAATGTAGAAATTTGAATAATAGATAACTTATTCACCGAGATTATCCTGATTACACACTATTTGAGCTGCATGCATAATACATAATCTCTTCTACTATTGATCATCAATTTGCGGAATTAAAAACAATCGCATGCGCACATTAAAACCATAAACAATCACACATATAAACACAGGATTTATGGGAAAGCTTAAAGCTGAAAACCCCCAACTATCTGTATATTATAATTATAGAGAACATGTAACAATCATAGTACAAACTCCTCACAAGCTCTCAGCACTATCTCCAATTGTTACACACAAAACAAGCTCAGATCATACATATCACATACTCCAATCTGCTCCACCTGTCTGCCTGCCTCTACTGCGCAATCCAAGATGGATAATTATGAGATCCAAGTTCGAATCCCACCAAGATGTATTGCGCAATCCTCATTGGCAATCTCAATCAATGTGTGTGCAAATCTCATGCACCAGTATAGTCACAACTGATAGTCACACTGCTCTTTCACCTAACCTCTCCACTAGTCTCCACTGAACTGTCCATGCACTTGAGTTAACTGATGTATTCTTTAGTTGATTTATGAGTTAATAATTAGTGAATTAATTAATAATTAATTCACACCACTCATCACTAGTGTATTAATCAATTAGACTAAATACAACTAGTTCAACTAAGTAAAACTGAACACAACTCCATCAACTCCTCAATCAACTCCACCAAACTCACTCACATGAGTTATAACTAAATTCGAGTTCTAACTGAAGTCAACCATGCAATAGCTCAACTAACCCATAGGAAATTCGAATTTCCTTCTGCCAGCTGCATGTGCCACTTCTGTAGCTCGAACTGAAGTGCTCCAAGAGGATAAGATAATGTTTATAGTCCAAATATTATTAAGGGTTAATAATATTTGACTGTTCTATTTTTAGACTGGCAATCTAAAAATAGATTCCACCCAGTATGTCTAAAAATAGAAGTCCATCTAATTTTCTCGACTTGACCAACCATCCACAAATAGCATCCTGCAACTCATAGAACATGATCCATATGTCTAAAAATAGACTTTGCGCCAAAAATAGCCTGCGGGCCCACTTAGTGAAGGCGACTTCTTTCCACTAAGCTCCATCATCTTGTTGCATTCTCAACACTCCCTCTCAACAAGATATGGATTATCTGCAACCCCTATCCTGCCTCTGTGGTATTCAAATTTTCTCCTGGTGAGCGCCTTCGTCAAGATATCAGCATCCTGATCCTCCGTGGGAATGTATGAAAGTTACATGATTCTCCGCTGCACACAATCTCTGATATGATGATACCGGATGTCAATGTGTTTGGATATATCATGAAATACTGGATTAGCTGAGAGTTTGATGCAACTTTGGTTATCACAATAAATCACAGTAGGCTCCAAGTGTGAACCGAACAACTCGACCAGGATCTTCCTCATCCATATAGCCTCGCATGCAGCCAAACTCGCTTCCATATACTCAGCCTCTGCTGAACTGAGTGCCACGGATCTCTGCTTCCTGCTGTACCAAGAAACTGCTGTCGACCCGATACTGAAAATCCCTCCAAATGTGCTCTTTCTGTCCGTTGGGCTCCTTGCCCAATCTGCATCCGTGAAGCCACATAGCCTCACCTCATCCTCCTGTCTGTACCACAATCCATATCCCGATGTGCCTCTGAGATAACACAATACATGCTTTCCCGCCTTCCAGAAGAGCTTGGTAGGCTTAACCATAATATGATCATAGGTTAATCGTATAGTATATATCGGACGTGTATCACCAAGAGCACATAAGCGACCCCAATTGCCGCGATAAATAGTGGCATCCACTACCTCCGCTGAAGTAGCATCCTCCTTCCTCCATCCACCAGGAAGAGGAGTATCAACAGGCTTGCAGCCCTGCATGTTGAACTTCTCCAGTATCTCCCGGGCATACTTACCCTGAGAAACAAACAGTCCATCACTGCGCTGCTAAATTTCCAATCCCAGGAAATAATGAAGGAGGCCCAAGTCCTTCATCTCAAACTCTTTTGCAAGATCCTCCTTACATGAGAGTATCAACAGCTCATCACCTGTCAAAATCAAATCATCTACATAAAGTACAATGATCAGCAACTTACCCTCCACCACAATCTGGTATAGGTTAGGATCCGCCTCACTCTTAGAGAATCCAAGTCCGGTGAAATAACTGTCTATCCATGTGTACCAAGCATGAGGTGCTTGTTTCAACCCATACAGTGCTCTCTTGAGTCTGCACACATGCGACTCACTGCTGAAGATCTCAAAACCTTCGGGCTGCTCTATGTACACCTCCTCCTCAATGACTCCGTTGAGGAACACAATCTTCACATCCATCTGATGGATGTGCCACCCCATCTGCGCTGAGAGAGCTAGGATCGTCCGTATGGAAGAATACCTTGCAACAGGTGCAAAGGTCTCCTCATAATCGATCCCCTCTATCTGTGAGAAGCCTCGGGCAACAAATCTTGCCTTGTACTTCTCCACACTCCCGTCAGCTGCCTGCTTCACTTTGTAGATTCATCTCGAACCCACCACCGATTTCCCCTCAGGCCTTGGGACAATCTCCCATGCACTGTTTCTGACAATCGAATCATACTCTTCCACCATGCGATCTTACCCATGCGGGGTCCTCTGGCGCTTCCTCGAAAGAGGATGGCTCTGTCACGATACACTTGCTCATAAGAGCCATGTATCCAGTATACCGGTCAGGTGAATGTCTCTGTCTGTGGTGTGCTGTAGGTGCTCCTACAACCTTCTCTACATCTTGAGCCAGTCGCTCAGCTTCTGTAGTGTGCTTCTGCCCTCTGATGGTTGGCGCTGCATGAGTGGTCTCTTCCACTCCATGAACCTCCTCTTGTGGCTGATCCACATCCTGAGGCTCATCCTTGTGGAACCAGCTCCTCCTCTCGCATGTGCGTAGCTCCTCTCAAGCTTGCAATTTCTACTTGATTTCCTCCTTCTGAAATTCTGAGTATCCCCACAGACAATGGCCTTGCGACTATCCGGAAATACACACGATAGTTAGCACGTTGTACCCCACAAATATCCCAACCTCCGTTAGCCTATCTGCGCTCTTCGGCATCCTTCATCACATGCATGTAGACAGGAGAACCAAAAATCCACAAATGGGAAATATCAGGCCTCTTGCCAGAATAAGCCTCCTCCAGTGTACTCATGCCAAGAACCTTGTGAGGACAACGGTTCTGCACATACACTGCTGTATTGCATGCCTCAGCCCACAAGTGAAGGGGTAGGCCCTGATCATGCAACATCGTCCGTGCAACACCCACGATCGTTCTGTTCTTCCGCTCAGCCACCCCGTTCTGCTATGGGTTATGGGGTGCGATGAGCTCTCTCCGAATCCCTTCTGCGCTGCAGAACTCCTTGAATTCAGCCGAGATGAATTCACCATCGTTATCACTCCTTAGAGCAATCACCTTCTTCCTTGACTCCTTCTCAACCAATGCTTTAAACTCACAGAACTTCGCGAATGTATCGCTCTTCTTCCGCATGAAGAAGATCCAGCACTTTCGAGAGAAATCATCAACAAAGATCACATAATACTTGTGCTTTGCTGTCGAAGCAACTGAGAAAGGACCACACACGTCTGTGTGAACTCTCTCAATGATCGTCGTGGCGCGACTATCCTTCTCGTGAAAGGTGGCTTTCACATACTTCCCTAAAGTACACCCCTTGCACTGATCTGACTGCGCAAGGGTGCCCTTAGGAAGTCCAGTAGAAATCTGCTGCAGAATCTTCAAAGCTCCATGGTGAAGGTGGCCCAATCTCCCGTGCCACAACTCGCCATCATCCCGGCTCACCACTCCTTCTGCCTTGCCTGCCATTGCTGCGCAGCCATCTACCTGCAATTGATAAAGGTTCTTAACTTGAACCCCTATCCCTGTGTCTCACCAGCTTGCCTTATCGTGTAGGAAAGCCTTCCCTCGCTAGATAACATCATATTGTGCAGTGCTAGCCGAATAAATCACTTATTCACTGAAGATTAACCCGGTCATATATCAATTTCAAATTGCATACATAACACATAACCTTCTTCTACAATTAATTGTCACATGCGGAAATAATAGAAGCAATCTCACATCAAATCAATCACACATTAACTCAGTATGTATGGGGAAAGCCTATAGCTGAAAACCCCGCAGCTATTGTGTATATTATAATGGATAAATCAAGTAACCAAACAAGTACAATACTCCTCACAAGTACTCAGTACTCTCTCATGAAGTTACTCACAATCTGACTCAGTTTTGAACAAGTCTGAGGTTCAAAACTCCCCGCCAATTGCCTTGCCTCTATTGCGCAATCATGGTCTGTATATGAAGAGGTTCAAGGTTCGAATCCCCTTCCCTTGATTGCATAATTGTCATGGACAATTTCTCCAAGTGTAATGCAAATCTCATGCAAAACAAATCTACCAACTGATAGCTTTACTCACCCTTTCATCTACCTCTTCCACTGGTCTCCACTGAACTGATCATGCACTGTAGTGAACTGAAGTGTTCTTGAGTTGACTAATGAGTTATTATTTAGTAAATTAAATATTATTTAATTTACTCCACTCATATCTAGTTGATTAGTTAGTTAACTAATCCCAACTAGTTCAACTAAAAACAAACAGAACACAACTCCACTACTTGTCCCGTTAACTCCTCCAAAACTCCTGCCACTGAAGTCTAACTGAAGCCAACCATGCAAGATGCCATCAAACCCTAGGAACCACGTGATTCCTTGTGTCAGTTGCATGAGCCACCTCCATGACTCAAACCGAAGTGCGCCAAGAGAGTAAACTGCTGTTTATAGTCAAAATATTATTAAGGGTAAATAATATTTGACTTCCATATTTTTAGGAGATCAGTCTAAAAATAGCCTGGGTCCTAAAAATTAGGGTCTCATCTATTTTTACCGACATGTCACATACTTTAAGAATCTCCAAGTAGAATTCCCAAATTATGCTCCGTGTGTCTAAAAATAGACATAGTCTAAAAATAGACTTTGCGCCAGAATTTGCCTGCGGGCCCACTTAGTGAAGGCGACTTCATTTCACTAAGCTCCATCATATTGCTGCATTCTCAACACTCCCTCTCAGCAAGATATGGATTATCTGCAATCCCTATCCTGCCTCTGTGGAATTCGAACTTGCTCCTGGTGAGCGCCTTCGTCAGGATGTCGGCATCCTGATCCTCCGTGGGAACATATGAAAGCATCATGATCCTCCGCTGAACACAATCTCTGATGTGATGGTACCCGATGTCGATATGTTTGGACCTATCATGAAAAACTGGATTAGCCGAGAGCTTGATGCAGCTCTGGTTATCACAGTAGATCACTGTAGGCTCCAAATGCAACCTGAACAAACCCGCGAGGATCTTCCTCATCCAAATAGCCTCACATGCAGCCAAGCTTGCTGCCATGTACTCGGCCTCTGCTGAACTGAGTGCCACGGACCGCTTTCCCCGCCGTACGTAAACCGTCGACCCACGTCGAAAACTCTCCGGGTATGCTCTTCCGGTCCGTTGGGCTCCCCGCCCAATCTGCATCAGTGAAACCAGAAAGCTTCACTCCATCCTCCTGTCTGTACCATAGACCATATCCCGATGTGCCTCTGATATAGCGCAATACATGCTTGCCCGCCTTCCAAAAGAGCTTGGTAGGCCTAACCATAGCTTGCGAAAGCTGGTTAACTGCATAGCATATATCGGGTCGTGTATTGACCAGATACATAAGCGACCCCACCAACTGTCGATAGACAGTGGCATCCACTACCTCCGCTGAAGTAGCATCCTCCTTCCTCCAACCACCAGGAAGAGGAGTGTCAACAGGTTTGCAGCCTTGCATGTTGAACCTCTCCAGAATCTCCCGAGCATACTTGCCCTGAGAAACAAACAGTCCTCCACTGCGCTGCCAAATCTCCAATCCCAGGAAATAATGAAGGATGCCCAGGTCCTTCATCTCAAACTCTCGTGCAAGATCCTCCTCGCATGAAAGTATCAACTGCTCGTCGCCAGTCAAAATCAGATCATCTACATACAGTACGATGATCAACAGCTTCCCCTCCACCACAATCTGGTACAGGTTTGGATCCGCCTCACTCTTGGAGAATCCAAGCCCGGTGAAGTAGCTGTCTATCCGAGTGTACCAAGCACGAGGTGCTTGCTTCAGCCTATACAGTGCTCTCTTGAGTCGGCACACATGCGACTCACTGCTGAAGATCTCAAAACCTTCAGGCTGCTCTATGTACACCTCCTCCTCAATAACTCCATTGAGGAACGCAGTCTTCACATCCATCTGATGAATGTGCCACCCCATCTGCGCTGAGAGAGCAAGGATCGTCCGTAAGGAAGAGTACCTTGCGACAGGTGCAAAAGTCTCCTCATAGTCAATCCCCTCGATCTGTGAGAAGCCACGGGCGACAAATCTCGCCTTGTACTTCTCCATACTCCCGTCAGCCGCCTGCTTCACCTTGTAGATCCATCGCGAACCTACAACTGATTTCCCAACCGGTCTTGGGACAATCTCCCATGCACTGTTCCTGATGATCGAATCATATTCTTCGATCATGGCATCAACCCATGCGGGTTCCTCCACAGCTTCCTCAAAAGAGGATGGCTCTGTTACAACACATTGACTCATAAGAGCCATGTATCCAGTGTACCGATCCGGTGACTGTCTCTGTCTGCGCTGTGCTGTAGGTGGTCCGCGGTCCTCTCTCGCATCCTTGCGCCGCCGCTCGTTCAGAGGCGCATGCACCTCCGGCGTGCTGGCGCCGCCGTGCTCTTCCACCTCCCCAACTCCTCAGGATAGTCCACATCCTAAGCTCCTCCTTAGGAACCACAGCCTTCCTCATCCGCATGCAAGTGTAGCCCTCTCAAGCGAACACCGCATGGCTTTCTCCTCCTGGAATTTTATATCCCGTCGCACAACAGTCTTGCGACTGTCTGGCACATACACCCGATAGTTGTGAGGTGTATCAGTGTACCCCACAAATATTCCAACTTCAGCAGTTGGATCCAGCTTTCTTCTCGCATCCTTCGTCACATGCATGTAGACAGGAGATCCGAAAATCCGCAAATGGGAAATATCAGGCCTCTTGCCAGAATAAGCCTCCTCTGGTGTACTCATGCCAAGAACCTTGTGAGGACAACGGTTCTGCACATACACCGCTGTATTGCATGCCTCAGCCCACAAGTGAAGGGGTAGGCCCTGATCATGCAACATCGCCCGTGCAGCACCCACGATCGTTCTGTTCTTCCGCTCAGCCACCCCGTTCTGCTGTGGGTTATGGGGTGCGATGAGCTCTCTCCGAATCCCTTATGCGCTGCAGAACTCCTTGAATTCAACCGAGATGAATTCACCACCGTTATCACTCCTTAGAGCAATCACCTTCTTCCCCGACTCCTTCTCGACCAGTGCTTTAAACTCACAGAACTTCGCGAATGTATCGCTCTTCTTCTGCATGAAGAAGATCCAGCACTTTCGAGAGAAATCATCAACAAAGATCACATAATACTTGTGCTTTGCTGTCGAAGCAACCGAGAAAGGACCACACACGTCTGTGTGAACTCTCTCAAGGATCGTCGTGGCGCGACTATCCTTCTCGTGAAAGGTGGCTTTCACATACTTCCTTAAAGTACACCCCTTGCACTGATCTGACTGCGCAAGAGTGCCCTTAGGAAGTCCAGTAGAAATCTGCTGCAGAATCTTCAAAGCTCCATGGTGAAGATGGCCCAATCTCCTGTGCCATAGTTTGCCCTCATCATCCCGGCTCACCACATCTCCAGCCTTGCATGCCATAGCTGCGCAGTCATCTACCTGCAACTGATAAAGGTTCTGAGTTCGAACCCCTATCTTCCGGGTCTCTCCAGTAGTCTTACTGCGCAGGAAAGCTTTTCCTTCGCTGAAGACCACATCATAACCCTTATCCTCCAACATCGCTACTGAAATCAGGTTCTTCTTCAATCCAGTTACATGCATGACATCCTTTAAGACAAAGGGTTTACCAGACTCCCTCTGAAAGGATACGGTACCGATACCAGTCGCACTGTATCTACCGTCATCGCCCATCTCGATGTGCATACCCAAATCCTTGTCCTCCAGATCTGAGAACAACTCCCGATCTCCCGTCATATGAAATGACGCACCGCTGTCCAAGAACCACACCGATCCTATCACACTTGAAACCAAGCATGCGATCAGTGAAAAGTCAAGCTCGAACTGTGAAGCCAAAGCTTCTCCATCTGCAGATCTTCCCGCTTGCTTGTTCTTCTTCTTCTTTTGACAATTGGTAGCATAATGTCCGTGATCATGGCAGTGAAAACACTTCACTTTCGCCATATCCTGCTTCTTGCCCTTTGCACCAGAATGAGAGGTTTTCTTACCCTTCCCCTTCTTTTCTTTGGCAACCAAAGCGCAGTTTTCTTCATCAGCTCCCTTTCATGAAGATCCATCTCGAGTAGTCCTCCTTATCTCCTCCTGCATGAGATCCGCCCAAAGGCGCTCCCATCCCGGCAGCTTCTCCCGACCATTGACACTATCTTGATATGAGTGCTAAGCCTTCGGAAGACCAAGGAGAGCCAGGTCGACCATATCCTCTTCATCGACAGTAACTCCCACACTTCCCAGTTCATCTCTGCATTGAGTGAACTTCGTGAGGTATTTAGCGATACTGTCGCCCTTCTCCATCTTGATGTTCCTGAGCTTGTCTTTGAGCGCCAGCCTCCTTTGGTCACTCTTACTCTGGAATAGATCCGTCAAAAGCTAATAAATTTCTCCACATTAAAGTCATGAAGAAGTTTTTCCATGTGCAAAAATGATACAATATGATCCCCTACGCTCTCCATTGTGATCCTTCTGACATTTCGAAGTATCTTCTTGCCACCCATCGACGAGTTTCCTGTGTCAAAGGCTTTGGGACATCCGCATCCACGAACTCCTTCTGACCATTATCTTCCAACACTGCTTCCATTCGATCTTTCCATGCAACATAGTTCGAACTGCCTTCAAGAGCATATTCGAGTCGCAAACCATTGAAAGAAGACATCTTTCAACACCGGCACCAAGAAAATCAACCTTCTGCAAAATTCGAATTCCAAACTCCAAGCTCTATCGCTTCCGATCTATACTTGAAAATAAATTATTTCCAAATCAGAGATTGACTGCAAAGGGCATTCACCAGATCTTTCACCTTACAAAGAAGGATGAATATTCCGGAGGCTACCTGGCCCGCATGCAGACTCTGTCCGAGGAAATAAGTTTGCAATCACCGTAATAGACTTCGACAATTGACTTCGCTCTGATACCATGTAGAAATTAGCTGAATAAATCACTTATTCAATGAAGATTAACCCGATCATACATCAATGCACCGTGGCTACAGGCACAGCAAACTTTCTTCTCTACCTAATTGTCACATGGAATAATGTAAGTAATCTCACACCAATAGCTAATCACACACACCCCGCATGTATGGGGAAAGCTTATAGCTGAAAACCCCACAGCTATTGTGTATATTATAATGGAGAAATCATGTAACAAACTCAGTACAATACTCCTCACAAGTACTCGGTACTTTCTCATGAAGTTACACACAAACTAGCTCAGTTTTGAACAGGTTACTGGTTCAAAACTCACCACTAATTGCCTTGCCTCTATTGCGCAATCATGGCCTGTATATGAAGAGGTTCAAGGTTCGAATCCCCTTCCCTTGATTGCGTAATTTTCATGGACAATTCCTCCAAGTGTAATGCAAATCTCATGCAAACAAATCTACCAACTGATAGCTTTACTCACCCTTTCATCTACCTCTTCCACTGGTCTCCACTGAACTGATCATGCACTGTAGTGAACTGAAGTGTTCTTGAGTTGACTAATGAGTTAATACTTAGTAAATTAAATATTATTTAATTTACTCCACTCATATCTAGTTGATTAGTTAGTTAACTAATCCCAACTAGTTCAACTAAAACAAACATAACACAACTCCACTATCTGTCCCGTTAACTCCTCCAAAACTCCTGCCACTGAAGTCTAACTGAAGCCAACCATGCAAGATGCCATCAAACCCTAGGAACCACGTGATTCCTTGTGTCAGTTGCATGAGCCACCTCCATGACTCAAACTGAAGTGCGCCAAGAGAGTAAACTGCTGTTTATAGTCAAAATATTATTAAGTGTAAATAATATTTGACTTCCATATTTTTAGGAGATCAGTCTAAAAATAGCCTGGGTCCTAAAAAATAGGGTCTCATCTATTTTTACCGACATGTCGCATCCATCAAGAATCTCCAAGCAGAATTCCCAAATTATGCTCCGTATGTCTAAAAATAGACATAGTCTAAAAATAGACTTTGCGCCAGAATTTGCCTGCGGGCCCACTTAGTGAAGGCGACTTCATTTCACTAAGCTCCATCATCTTGCTGCATTCTCAACACATATCCCTTGTCTTCTAACATCGCCACAGAGATAATATTCTTCTTCAATCCTAGAACATGCATCACTTCCTTTAATACAAAGGGTTTACCAGACTCCCTCTCAAAGGAAATGGTACCGATACCGGTCGCACTGTATCTACCATCATCGCCCATATCGATGTGCACTCCAAGATCTTTCTCATCCAGATCAGTAAACAAATATCGATCTCCTGTCATGTGAAAAGATGCACCACTGTCCAGAAACCACATTGATCCCGCCACACTTGACACCAAGCATGCGATCAACGAAAAATCCAGCTCAAATTGTGAGGCTAAGGCCTCTCCAGCATCCTGCTTATTTTTCTTCTTCTGCGGACAATTTGTGGCATAATGTCCGTGTTGGTGACAGTGAAAGCACTTCACCTTGGACATGTCCTACTTCTTGCCTTTCGCACCAGACAGAGAAGCTTTCTTTCTCTTCCCCTTCTTTTCTTTGGCAGCCAAAGCGCAATTCTCTTCATCATATGCCTTTGATGAAGATCCGTCCCTGATACTCCGCCTTATCTCCTCTTGCACAAGATCCAACCAAAGTCTCTCCCATCCTGGCAATTTCTTTTGACCATTGACAGAGTCCTGATAGGAATGCCAACTCTTCGGAAGCCCAAGGAGAGCCAAGCTCACCAAATCCTCATCATCTACAGTCACCCCCACACTTCCCAGTTTATCCCTGCATTAGGTGAACTTCGTGAGGTACTTGGGCATACTATCGCCTTTCCCCATCTTTATGTTTTTGAGTTTGTCCTTGAGCTCCAACTTCCTCTGGTCACTCTTGCTTTGGAATAAATTTGTCAACGCTTTCCACATCAAGTATGAAGAAGCTTTACCATGTAGGCTGGACACTATGTGATCCTTCACGCCCTCCAACAAAATCCTTCGACACTTTGCTGTCTTCTTTTGCCAAGCCTCAACTAAGGCAGCATTGCTAGAAGTAGCCTTTGGAACTTCAGCATCTATGAACTCCTTCGGCCCATTGTCATCTAACACCGCCTCCATCCTGTCCTTCCATGCAATATAATTCGAGCTGCCCTCAAGGGCATACTCCAATCGCAATCCGTTGAAAGACATCTCAACTTCGACACCAAGAAAACATCACAGTACCCGACCTACCAAAGACAAAACTCAACCGTCTAAATACCTCGTAATTGCATCCAATGATCACCGTTCGATACCATGTAAAAATTTGAATACGTATAACTTATTCAATGCAGATTATCCCTGACAACAATTATTTGAGCTTCATGCATAATACATAATCTCTTCTACTATTGATCATCAATTTGCGGAATTAAAAACAATCGCATGCGCACATTAAAATCATAAACAATCATAGATATAAACACAGGATTTATGGGAAAGCTTAAAGCTGAAAACCACCAACTATCTGTATATGATAATGATAGAGAACATGTAACAATCATAGTACAAACTCCTCACAAGCTCTCAGCACTATCTCAAATTGTTACACACAAAACAAGCTCAAATCATACATATCACATGCTCCAATCTGCTCCACCTGTCTGCCTGCCTCTATTGCGCAATCCAAGATGGATAATTATGAGATCCAAGTTCGAATCCCACAACGATGTACTGTGCAATCCTCATTGGCAATCTCAATCAATGTGTGTGCAAATCTCATGCAGCAGTATAGTCACAACTGATAGTCACACTGCTCTTTCACCTAACCTCTCCACTGGTCTCCACTAAATTGTCCATGCACTTGAGTTAACTGATGTATTCTTTAGTTGATTTATGAGTTAATAATTAGTTAATTAATTTATAATTAATTCACACCACTCATAACTAGTGTATTAATCAGTTAGACTAATCACAACTAGTTCAACTAAGTTAAACTGAACACAACTCCATTAACTCCTCAATCAACTCCACCAAACTCAATCACCTGAGTTCTAACTGAAGTCCATCATGCAATAGCTCAACTAAACCCTAGGAATAGTGTAATTCCTTCTGTCAGCTGCATGTGCCACATCTGTAGCTCAAACTGAAGTGCTCCAAGAGGATAAGATAATGTTTATAGTCCAAATATTATTAAGAGCTAATAATATTCGACATATCTATTTTTAGATTGGCAATCTAAAAATAGATTCCGCCCAATATGTCTAAAAATAGAAGTCCATCTATTTTTCCCAACTTGACCAACCATCCACAAATAGCATCCTGCAACTCATAGAACTTGATCTATATGTCTAAAAATAGACATAGTCTAAAAATAGACTTTGCGCCAAAAATAGCCTGCGGGCCCACTTAGTGAAGGTGACTTCTTTCCACTAAGCTCCATCATGTTGTTGCATTCTCAACGAGAAATATTGAGTAAATTGTAATATTTAGGCTCATGTGTGATGAGAAATATTATGTAAAATGTAATAATATTACATTTTAATTAGTATTTCCACCCACCCTTGGTCATTTTTTATTGAGTGGAGGTGGTAATAAATGTTGCAATATTATATTTTATGAAAGATTCCCCTCACCCAATTCAGTTTATATTAAAAAAATTATTTATGTTTCTTATTCATAAATAAACTCAATTCCTAAATAAACATTTGATCAAAGTATGTTAGAGATGTAATCTTCAACATTTTGACTTTGTAAAAATAAAATAAAATAAAATAAAAAGGCATCAAATTAATAATTATATGTATGTTTATAATTATAATTAATAAATAAACCAGTTTGGATCCATCTATCCAACCCCCAAATAGATCAAATGTGTTTATATGTAAATCTCTTTTAAAGAAAAAATATTTGATCCTTGTAAATACTTGGTAGATCTCAAATAAGATAAATATAGATGGGTTTATTACCCAATAAAATCTCCATTAACAAAAATTTATTATTTTATCTTCATTCCCCATTTCTAATTCTTCTAATTCAATTTGATCTCTTTGGGTTTCAATTCTTTGTTTTTTCTTATAAGGCATTGTCTGTCAATGAAGGTAGGAAATCATTCCTAGCTTTTCCAATTTTAGTTTAGCATTCATCAAGTTTTCTTTCCTTTCTGTATTTTGATCCAAGAGATCGGGAATCATGACTTCATTTAATAATTTTTCAAATAACCAAATGTAATACTTTTTTTTCTCGAGAAAAAATCGAACTTTTTATTAGATTTTAACAAAAAGTTACATCGCATATGTCTAGCATTCCATAAGATCTTAACTCCTCAGCTAGGGGGCAAGAGCACAGCACCACCCAACACCAAAGTGTGGTCAAATGTGGCATGAAGACACTCAGAGATGAGAAAGACAAAGAAATCTACTTTCGGGTCAAGAGCAACAATCATGACCTAAAAACTCCAACAAAACGGGCCTCTCAAACAGGAGAAACACCCGACAATAATAACGATGGTGGTAACCATCTTAAAACCTGGACTTATGTAAGCTGAGAGTAAAAGTATATACCAATAAGTTTGTTACAAAAATGATAATAAAAATAGCATATAAAGTGTCATCACTAATAACGTATGTAAATCTTAGAGTCTGAGAACAAAATATATAAAACCCCTCCAGAAGATATAACAGTGCTGGAGAAAATAAACCTAAAAAAGCATAGGCTGAAGGAAAAAGCAGAGAAAAAGATGGGGATTCCCCATCAATATGGTCTGGTTTCCGACACACGGACCTCCAGACCATCCTCTTCTTCAATCAGCTAGGAACCCTAAACTTGTCCAAGACCAATTTTAGACAGGTCGCCAACCTGCTGGTTAGATATGGCAAACAAAAATGCATGTAAATCGAGTTTTTAGTGAAAGAATCTCATAAGAATGAGAAGCAACGAAAAATTTGACATCTTTGAGATTTATTAAACCAATTAATTACATTCAAAGAATCCCCAAAAATCTGAACCCCCAGTGATGTCTTTGTGCAGAAGCCAACAGAAAAGAAGTTTTAGAGTTTGAAGCTCCGCAAAAATTTTTGTTCTTGGGCCCAGCCCACAGAGGCCGCAAAGGAGATATTTGAGCTTATATGGATGATTATTCTAGCCCCACAAATCCCCATGGCAGTCGCACCATCAAAATAGGCCCACGAAACACCTAGAGCAATGTTCTCACACACCACCTGTCTGGTACGATTCTCCTCCGAAGGGGAAGAGAAGTTCGAGAAAATGGCAGTACATTCACTAGCCACCAGAACTGGTGAAGAAGCTTTATCGTCAAAATACATTTATTTCTAGATATCCATATGCCCCAGGAGATAAAGGAGATAATCAGTGGAAAAAACCAAATGTAATACTTATATGCCATTTTAGTTCTAATTAACCGACTAAGAAAGTAGCAGACTATATATTTTCAATCTTTATTTTTTTAATGTTCGGTACCCATTCATTCAAGAGCAAGAGATGGAGATGTAGCCCACAAGAAATTGAATAATGGGAGATAAAAGAAAAAAAAAAGTATTTTTTAAGGTCTATTAGATTTAAAAATAGCTTATGGGACATATTTCTTTTCTATTTGACTCTTGTATTTGGTCTTTTTCTTGTGAGTTTTGCAATAAAAGCTCCCAACTATTATCCCAAGAACTAGGAGCCATAATAGGTGCATAATTTTCCTTAGTGTATTTGAAGGTCTCACATTCTAAAATGAAATATTTTTTTGTTTCCACTTTTAAGGAAGAGCAAAAAATACATACTCTTTCCTCCCACATTTCTTTTGGCCTTTTCCAGACCTTGTTTCACAAAGGAGTTGATGAGAATTAGCAATTAAAATTTTAGTTCTCTAAGAAATATTGGCCCCTATGTATGCTTTGTGTTGATGATTATGAGTAGGGTTGAACTCTTCAATGTAATATTTCTTCTTTATCAATTGAGAAAGCCCAAATACATTTCTGAAACTTACCATAACAAAGTTTTTTATCTCTTCACTATTTATAGAACACATGCTCAAAAAAATACACACTCTAATATAATGTCTTCTTTCTCTAGATTGTCACTTGAAGAAAAAATGAATAGGTGGGCGACTCATCATTGCTCTGATCTTATTTGCTTCCATTTATACTTATAGGAAGGAGTGTATTATGCTTTCAAAACATTCAAACCACATTAATAATAATAATACTTGGGTCTGTGGTGAAATTATGCGGTGAATTTTCTCCATTAATACTTGGGTTTTTGGATTAATACTTGGGTCTCTGGTGAATTTTCTGGATTAATACTTGGGTCTGGGGTGAAATTTTGCGGTGAATTTTCTGGATTAATACTTGGGTCTGCAGTGAAATTCTGTGGTGAAATTTTTGAGGTGAATTTTATCCATTAATACTTGGGTTTCTCGATTAATACTTGGGTCTGCAGTGAATTGTCTGGATTAATACTTGGGTCTGTGGTGAAATTTTGCAGTGAAAATTTTGCGGTGAATTTTCTCCATTACTACTTGGGTCTGCTGTGATTTTTTCTCGATAAATTTTCGGACTTGAGCACTTGAGGTCTGCTGTCCGATTTGCTGATATTTAGGTGCACACGTTCCTTATATTTTTCTAATACATATCTTCTCATATATTCTCAAGTATGAATAATTCACCACAGCTACCAAAGATTACCAAAGGTAGACCTAGCACAGTTACTCTACAGAGCTTTTATGAGTATATAGAGTCTTTAGAGAAACGTAGAGAAGAAAGAGAAGTCAAGCTACAAACCGAGTTAGAATCCATGCTGGAAAACAAATTCACATTTCTTGAAGACAAGATCCAAAAACAAATAGAAAATAAAATAGAACTATTGGAGAATAAAATGGAGGCAATGGAAACTAGGTTGCAGGTCATAGAAAAACAAAACCAAGATACTAACCAAACATCTTGGGAAGGAGATGCTGATAATATAGAGAGTCTTAAAATGAAAGACATAATTAAAGAACTAGAAGAAAAAATTAGCAACAACCTCACCCTAAATAGTGGGGTGGGTAAATTATATATCAAACCAATTAAAAATGAAATGAAAAAATTGATCGAATTAGACCATGAGGATAATAAAAGGGCCTTGCACCTTATAATCTTCGGTTTGAAAGACCTTCAGTAGAGGCATTGGAGGCATAGCTTGCTACATTAAGAAGAACATCTCCCCCCATGCTAGGATTTATAAAAACGACCCTTACAACCAATATAGTTGGATTGAGGTTAACTGACATTAAAGATAAAAAGACCTACATAGCAATCTGTTATTTTCCCCCCATTAATTCTAACTTCTATAAGAAAAAGAATCTAGATAAAAATAGTCCTTACAATGGTTTAGAGATGATATTTCTACCCTAACGAATGAAGGTAATATCATTCTAATGGGTGACTTTAATGCTCGAACTTCAAGCAACCAAGCTATTCTTCTAAGCAATCATTCCAACCCTAATCCTCTTTGGTTAGACGAAGACCTTACTCTGGCTAGCTAGTACAAAAGGAGCTTTGAAGACCTCGGGGATAATTTGTTTGGGTCAGAGCTATTCAAGCTCTATAGTGCTTAGGATCTCATAATTTACAACGGTCTAAAGAAGTGGCCCAATTCTAGCAAGATGACATGCATCCATGGGCTTGGCAGGAGCATGTTAGACTATGTTATTTCCGATCTTCCTTTATACAACGAAATAATAAATTTTGACATCTTAGATGACCACAAGCTTGACTCTGATCATAGGCCTTTACTCATAACTCTCAATTTTGTCATGCATAGAGATCCCATAGAAGATAATCCTTATAGTCAAAAGAACTTAATCTTTGATATAAATAAAAACGATCTCTTTCTAAATGAATTAAAAACTAATTTTCTTCCTTTATCTAGTATAGACAACATAGATGACCTCTATCATAATTTTACTACAACCCTCTCATATTCTATTAACAAGTTCTCAGTTGAAGTCTCAAGTAATAAAAGAAATAGAAAAACCAACCCATGGTATGACAAAGATTGTAAAAGTGCGAGGAGAAAAATTAATGAAGCTATTGATGAATCTCTCAAAATTAACAGGATAAAATCTACAAAGCCCTAACTAAAATATAAAAAAAAGGCAATATATTCGTAAAAGACAAGAGAATCTCTTACACCTCTCTAAGGTGGCTTCTAAGAAATTCTAGAGGCAGATTCTAACTAGGAAAACTAAAGATAATAATAAAATTTCTTTACACAATTGGAATTCCTATCTTAAAAATGTTTATGAATCTCCAAATGCCAAGCATTTTGAAATCCTGCTCATAACAAAAGAAGTTTTCTCATTAGAAAACATTGATTTTGGGGTTAAACGCCTGGCAAATGGGAAAGCTAAAGACATCGAAGGTTACCAGGATGAAAACTTAAAAATTGGAGGTCTTGTCCTCATCCCCCACATCCACAAGCTTTTCAACCAAGCGGTCAAGCAAGGGTTCCCTAAATCTTGGACTCACAGCCTCATTATCCCTATTTTTAAAAGTGGGGATACAAATAATCCCTCTAATTATCGAACAATTATGATAAGCCATTTCTTAGCCAAGTTATATGCTATTATTTTAGAAAAGAAGTTGAGCATTTGGCATGAAAGTGAAGGTAAACGGGCTAAAGGCCAAGTGGGTTTTAGAAGACAGCACTCAACAATGGACCACCTCGTTACGCTTAGGATCATTGTGGAAGAATGCCACAATGATAAATCCAATCTCTTCTGTTTCTTTGTGGACTTTAGAAAGGCTTTCGATACGGTTCCTAGAAATAACCTATGGAATATATTAGAAGAGCTAAATGTTCCTTTCGAGCTAAGAGCAGCTGCTATAAGGTTATATGAGAATGTAATTTCCAAGTTAAAGAGCAATGAGGGGTGGTCGAAAAATATTAAGTGTAATATCGGAGTTAAAGAAGGTTGCCCCCTCTCCCCTACCCTATTTGGCATTTACATCGACAAGCTAGAAGGTTGTTTAGAGGAAGCAGGATGTGCTGGCACAATCTTAGCTGGGATAGTCATCATCCTTCTTCTCTATGCTGACGATATTCTTCTTCTCGCAAGGTGCACATCTGATCTTGATAAGCAACTTAAACTTCTTAAGGATTCTGCTCTACCATGGGTATCTCTGTTAACACTGACAAAACAAAAGTTATGATTATCAAATCCAAGAAGGACACTTACGCTAATTTTATGTATGACAATAGTAACTTGGAGGAAGTGTTTTCTTACAAGTACCTAGGAATTGATATTCATCACAAGCTCAACTGGAACTATAGCATTCAGGAAAGGATTAGTGGGGGGTGGAAAGCTTATTTAGGTCTTGAAAATAATTGTAAAACAACAAACCTCGTAATGTGGATAGAAAGAAGTTCCTCTTTGAAACTTTAGTCACTCTTGTTATCTTATATGGATGTGAGGTTTTGGGCTGCAGCATCTTTAAAGAATCCTGAAGAAATATTGAGCAAATCCAAAATCGTTTTATAACGTATAACCTTAAAATTAAAAGCAATACACCCTATCCTACTCTCCTTATAGAAGTGGGTCTTTCCCCTATCAAGAGCCTAGCTATGACCAGGCTTCTATTGTACAAGTACAAGCTCAATAGCATAGGAGACCATAGACTTCCTAAGCTAGCTTCAAATTCTAGCCAAAACCACCTAAGGCTTAAACGAGGTTGGTATAAAGACACCCGAGCCTGGCTAAACCATTGGGAGATCGACGAGAATGTTGCATTGCAAAACATCAATAACATTAAAAAAATTGTTAGATCTAAGCTCAAAGAAAAAATGTGGTGTGAGAAAGATCTAGCAGCTAAAAGAAAATTAAGGTATTATAAGGAGGTCATCAACCCCACCTTAGAAGATCAAAAGTATCTCTCTATTTTAACTAGGTCAAAAAAGAAAATTAATATAGCCAAGATCAGAATGAACTCTCATGAGCTCCATAGTGAAACAGGTCGTTGGACAGTTCCTAAAACACCATGGATGGAAAGGAAGGATCTGTCATCTCTGTGAGAATATGAACATCGAGGATGAAAATCACTTCCTCTTAGAGTGCCCCGCGTACAACCACATTAGAGCTCAATTTCATATCTTTGTTGCAACAATGACCTTCCTAGCCTTTTAAAATGTCAAAATTATAGTGAGCTAAGGAGGTTTCTCTCCAAGCTTTTTGAGGATAGGAATAAAATCTTAAATCAAATTAAGTAACTCTTTTCTTTAGGTCCAATAGACCAAAAATTGGTCTCAGTAGACGTTAACCATCGTCATCATTATCAGTGAATTTGCATTGAAAGCTAAATATATTTGTAATTTATCTGGTATGATTGTTAGCTACCCTATAAAATTCTATTCATTCGCCGTCTTATCTTCTTCATATGTACTATTATTCTTGATTTTTTTTTTAATTATTTGGCTGTGTCCACGAAAAGTTGATTTAAGATATCGGATCAACCTATTGGGAAATTTCAGTTGAATTTATAATTAAATATATTCTCATCGAAGCTGGAATTAATTTGTTTCTGAAGTATTTTGCCAAACTGCTTTTGGTTACTTATTGATAACTCCACTTAGTTATCAATAGGAGTGCAAATCCCAATCATATATAACGCCCACTAGAATATTGTTAATAGGAGATTAATATTTTTTAGATTCCTGTGCACAAAACTTTTAAATACTCATTGGATTGTGCATAATATTCCTATGCGTAAAAGTCTTTAATACTCACTGGATTGTGGATAATGTAAGAATTGTTTTCTTGGCATTACCAAAATGCGTAAGCAATTTAATAAAAAAATTAATAATTACCAAAATGTTTAATCAATTAAATAAAAAGTTTATGCATTATTGCTATATGTGATTGTATTTAGAGCCCAATTTCAGTAGAAACTATTATTTTTATTATCATGAACGAGTGAAGGTGTCTAAAAGCTAAGTTAGAGATCCATACATAATAATTGGGGTTTATCTAGATTGTTAGTATTAGTTTATTTGTATGGCCGCAATTTTACTGATGGGTATTTTTTTCCATTTTTTTTTATGGGATATTATTATTGAAATAAAATTGAGAAGATGTAGAAGTTAAATATAAATATAATAATTAAATATTATTATTATAATTATTTTTATCTATTTTATTTATATTTATAAGGAGATTTGATCTCTCTAAATATTTACACATATTTATGTTACCAATTTTGATCTATATTAACCTCTTTCGAAAGAAATATATATGTGTGTATGTCTCAAATAAATCAAAGAAATACGTTGTGTTTTACTATGTATATATTAATGTCAATATCCTTTCACATCCTTAAGGAGGAATTCCAGGAATCCCTTAGGAGTGGAGGCAAAGAAAAATATAATATTTATAAACTTATTTTTATAGGCTAACTAAAAAATATTAATGTTTAATCAAATTAAATGCATGGGGAGGTTTTCCTATTCGAGAATGATTTAATTCCTTTAAGAGAAGTTATCTTATCATGGAGAAATTTATATTATGATGTCATCAACACCTCTTATAACCCAAAGAAATTTAAGGGTATGAAAAGTAGTTTTACAAAGTTATATGATAAGATATAAATACCTTTGTATTAAGATATGTATTGTTACATTATTTCATATCACATTAAATTACCCTTCCAATTAGGACAAGGAGGTAATGATACCACCCTCCTCGACCCCGGTATCAGTAACACCTGCTTGCAGGTAATAATAGTAGAAAACCTATACTCGCATATGAGATTGAATTCAAGATGTTATATTTTCTAAACTAAGTTTTCACGTGAGGGAATCCTAATCATTTTTATGTGTCTAGAACAAATCTATGATGGTATAGAAACATCGATGATGAGGCAAACTTGAAACAACACCGCTGCCACTGTCATTTCCACCACTAGCAACACCATCAATACTAACAACGATAGTGCCTTAGTTAGCTATTATCATGCTCTCATTGAAAGAAATCTTGGAAACGATAAAAGGGGTGCCAATAGGTAGTACTCAAGAAGAATGATCTCATTTTGAGGAAGAAAACCATAAAGGATCTAAGGGATCAGGTCATAGACACTCTCATGAGGATATTTTTAGGGAGCTACAAAAATATTAAGCTCCTAGACTTTTTAGGAGGGAGATCCAGAGAACATTCTAAAGCGTGGTTGGAGGGTATGACAAGGTGTTTTTCACTAAAGGAATACGCCTCTACCTCAAAGAAAAAGATCACTATATTTTAGCTAAGAGGAAGTGCATTTATTTGGTGGGGAAATCTAGAAAAGTAGTTGCATCTCACATCATAAAACATTCCCTGTGATTTGTTCAAAGAAATATTTCACACAAAGTACTTTCCACCCTACTTTCAAGAGAAACAAGCCATAGTCTTTCACTCATTTTTCCAAGGTAAAAAAATAGTGGAGTAATATGAGATGAGATTTATGGAACTCAAAAATATGTCCCCTATCTGTTGGAAATGTTGTCATTGATGGCAAAGGAGAGAAGTAAAATAGCAGAGTAGTAGAGGCAGCAACAAGAGAAGCAAAATAGTAGAGTAGTAGAGGCAGCAACAAGAGAAGCAAAATAGTAGAGTAACAGAGGCAACAAAAAGAGAAGCAAAGTAGCACAAAGTGGCAGACAAGAAGCAGAGAAAGAGAGGCAAGAAGAGGGACCATGAGACATGAAGCAAAGAGCAAAAGATCAGGAAAAATCTGGGGGGAAAAAGTAGAGTTGAGAGAGGGTTCACGGGGAAGGAATAAACAAATAAAAAAATACAGAGGCAGAGCCATTAAATGAAATGGTCGAGCAGCAGAGTAAGGTCGCAGAGAGTACAGTGAAACAGAGACAAAAGACACAGAGGCAGAGACAGAGAATATAGAGGCAGAGCCGTTAACAAATGAACACAGGAGATGCGGAACCATGTAGAAAGGGCGGAACCGAAAAGCAAAATAACAACGGGGTTATGTGTATATGGGTTAATGCACAATCTGTATATTTAAATGAAGAATGGAGGTTAAATAAGAAATTGAAGCGAAACTATAAAATACCGCAACCTGGAGTCTAGAACAGGACCATGAGGAATAGTGAAGGCAGTTTCGGTGGAAGAAACAACTAGTATCGTGCAGCCCCTGAGTGGTAAGTTGAATTCACCTTTTTGAATGCGATCTATGTCGCTAATGGCCACGTGTCCTAAAGTGGTTTTCAAATACAAATTTTTTCGCGTAATTTTGGAGAATTATGTGACGAGCATATAAGTTGCTCAATATTGCGCATCGTCCGTTGGATGGGGGTCCAAAGCTCAGTTGGAGCGCGAGAGTACATTGACCATCCGATCTATGCGATGTTTAATGCAAAGAAATATCCTGTGGTGCCAATCGTTATTTTATATTGACTTTGTTCATTTGCGTGGAGGTTTCATATAGCGTTTGTTGATGTCGGAGTGCATGAATTGAATGGGTAGCGACATTAAAATTCCCAAGTCAGAGCCTTTATATTATAATGTGCTGATGGTTGGTTATTAACCAAGGTCAAGACTTATTACAATGTTGAGAAAGGCATAGGTTATAACGTATATTAATATAGGTTGATATATATGAAGCAGACCTATGTAATTGGATTTATATGCTAAGCACAACATATTCATATGCGTGGTATATACCTATGTTGAATTGTTATAAAGCCTAAGGTCACCAAGGGGTGCT
Organism: Pinus albicaulis; assembly: GCA_034641835.2. Lineage (NCBI taxonomy): Eukaryota > Viridiplantae > Streptophyta > Pinopsida > Pinales > Pinaceae > Pinus > Pinus albicaulis. Next base: position 1,031,907,259 of record CM076577.1, on the reverse strand, counting down.
ACATATGATGGTTAGCATATAGCAGTACATTGTGGGCCCGAGCGCTGTTACATGAAGTCGGGGTTTGATATCTATTGCAATGTTAATATGTTACATGGCTAAGTCTATGTTGTGAGTGGAAGCGTTAAGTAAACTATGGAGCCCGAGAGGTTATATATATATATATATATATATATATATATATATATGAATATATATATTAGTGTTGGGTTTAAGTCTGAGTCAAAGACTTAATATCATGTTGACGAAGGATATTATATGTGTAGTGTGGGACCCCCTACAGAAAATTCCGAGAATCTTAACCCAAGATGAAGGATACATAAAAGCTATTCCGAGAATCTTAACCCAAGCGACAAAGTGTATATATATATGTGTGTAGCAATTTATATATAAAGGACCAAGATTACAATACAAAGCATATGTATTATATGCTTATGCGCAAGATTAAAAGACCAAAAGGCTCCATTGTTTGGTTTTTAAAACAAACGATGTATTATAAGGTGGGACCCTCACGAATCGCATCGGAGAAAGGTATAGCGTGAGAACATTATAAAAGTTAGATTGTGATTACGGGCAGTGTTGGTCGCTTTAATTGTTTTAACAATTCAAGCTCCACATAAATTTTCAACCCGGGAAGGTCTGTTTATTCCAAATACAATCACACACTGGATATGCTCAATTCCAAAAGCAAGATAATGTTGTAGTAAAAATCACACAATTATCAATCATACAAATCTAACTATTCACACCCTGCTTTAACAAAGCTGAAGTCTACTTGTGTTACAGCAGAAGCAATTCCCCTATTGCAGTCTTTCATTAAAAGAATCCTAGGAAACGATAATGAAAGGAAATCACCCTGCAGGAAAGGAAACCAATCAACCATAACAGGGAACAGGACCCTATTCCTTCAAATAGGAACTTCAGCACTTGTTGCCTGACACTAATCACACTGTAGAAAAGATAAATTCAAGAAAACAGGACCCTATTCCCATGAACAGGAACCTTCAGCACCTGTCTCCTGTTACTAATCACACTGCAGAAAAAAGAAAGTCAATCAATGGGGAACAAGACCCTATTCCTTTGCACAGGAATCCCAAAATCTGCTTCTCAAGATCAATCATACATTCAAACAGATAACAGAAAAATATCTCTTGGCTTCTTTAAGAGTGAACGTTACCAAACTCATGCAGTGTTAAGGAAAACAGAGTGCTTAAAGAACTACAGAACTATGCAAATGATGATTCAGTAAACAGAGTTAGATTAAGGTGAAAATATCATAAAGAAATTCAACAAACTACAGGAGCAATCGGGTGAATCTTGTGATGAAGTCGGGACCTTTCCTTCTCGCAAGATTCCCCAGGGGAAAGAGTTAAATTGAAGCGCTCAAAAGAAACCTTTATTCATATGTCAAAAAGGAATGATACATTACAATCGAGTCTTGCTCCTTTCCGCTCAAAATAATGTTTCTCCTGTAGTCTCTAACTCCCCTTCTAATGATGATGTCTCCTCTTTTTAAAGAGGAGACATATATTACAGTTACATCAGAGCAAATCTATATTTATCCAAATCTGTTCTTCTATCTTAAAACAAGGCCCTTCTATTCTTCCATAGAAAAATATTGTTACAACAGATACAGAAAAAGTACTGGCTTCAGAACAATCCATGTAACAACTTCTTGCTTGTCTTCATCTTGTTGCCATTGTTCCCAAAATACTCTTTTAAAGTCGAAATCACGAGTAGTGACGGAATTTACGTGCCCGCTGACTGTTTCAGCAACGGAGTCGACTGTTTCAGCAATGGCCGTTTGTTTCAGCACAGCACGTTCCTTATCATAAATTATCTGCGATCTTTTAGACTTGTGTTAGAAACAATCTACCTTTGATTAATGATGAAATATAAGAGTAATGTGGAATTATATGTAAACAGATTAAATATATAGTAAAGAGAAGGATTTCATATACCTTTTGGTAAAATGGATGAAAATGATAATGAAACCCTTTTTAAATATAGTTATAAAGGGTAAGGTGGTGTCAACATGTATGGTAAAAATGGTACATTGTGAGGTCCTAACATCCCCCCCAGCTGAAAGGGTTGCATGTCCTCAGGCAACTTTTAGTCCGAGTCAAAGTCTGAGTACTGACTCTTTGCATGCAAGTTGCTCAAGCAATAACTGTGGAAGGTGGCTTCTGTCGAAGATCAGAATCCCTGGTTGTTCTGCAATTTCTGCCATGCTACTGCCTCATCCCTGTTAGCAAATTTGTAGTGAGACTGGTATCGTTCTGCCAGCATCCATAAGACCGGGAAGTGAAAATGATAACCAATCCAATTCTCGGCACATTTCTGAATGCATCTGATATATTTTGGTACCCTGGATAGTGCAGTTTGAAGATTATCAGGGCTGAAAGGGTTATACTCTTGTCTTTCCTTACATGACTGTTTCCAGAACATGGTGTTGGCCTTCAAGGCAGCAGATTCATTGACTCTGATTAACTGATGACACTTTAGAAGTGTTGAGGCTTGCAGTTGCTGTATGTAGCTGCGCATTCCTGGCTTCTGCAAAAATCAGTGATAGTTTGCTACAAAAATGGCCGGATTTGAAGGTTCTGGTCTTATCCAAAGGAGGCAATTATCCTCATTATGCCTACTTGCAATAAAAGCAGTTTGCCATGTAATTTGATAGGCAAGAAATGAAACAAATTCCCTAATTTGTATATCACCAACAATTGGATTCAGGTTGACCTCTCTATTCTCAGGCATAGCCTCATTATGAAGATAAAGTTCACATAACAAATGTTGGTCACTAGCGGGGGCCTCAGCAAATGTTTTGACAAATTGTTCCCCTGTGAGCAACTCATGAGGTCTCCCATCCTTAATTGCCTTCAATTGAAAATAAACAAGGCATTTAGAAAGGAATAGAGAATAATTCAAGGAGGGTTTCCTGGTGGCTAACAATTTTTGTACTAATGAAAACATCAAAACTAGTTTATCTTTTAACTCCTTGATTTCTTTCTTAGAATCCTTGAGCTATTGGAGTGTCTGCTCCCAATTATCCCAGTTGGCATACATCTGATTCTGCCAGGCCAAATTATGCTGTTGTAATATTTTATCTTGATCCACAGTATACTGCTTCTTCTAGTTATTCATTATTTCCAATTGTTTCCATGGTGGAGTTTGTGTCCTGGCATTGTAAGTACTGGGTTGGGGCATCGTCTAAGTAGCTGAGCTGACTAACACAGGGCAGGATATCTAAGGCTTGGTTTCTTTTTACAGAATTTTTGAGGGCCCTACTGGTTCTTGTGTGACAATAGGGCATTCTTCTTTGATTGCAACTGATGTGGATGCCTCAGGCACTGGGATTTTGACTATTTTGTATCCTGCATGTTGGTAAATGTTTCCACATTCATGGCACATGTATTCTTTACATGGGTCATTCTTTTGTGTTGATGTTGTATGTGCCAACATGTAGAGATTTAATTCTCTATCAAAGGCTTCCCTTGCCATTAGCAACTCTTTTTTATAGGCCTCTAGTTCTGACTTCAAAAACTCATTTTCCTCCAATAAAGATGCCATAGTGAGTGAACCCTATGTGTTGGTTGATTTTGCTGGAGTTGATTGTTGATCCACAGCTGTAGCTAGTTCTTGTGTTTCAGCTACAGTTGGTTTCCTTATATTATCATGCTTGGTGTATGATTTTTGCACCTTAGTAGCTGGTTCTTGTGTTTCAGCTTCTGAGTGAGTAACTGGTTCTTGTGGAGCAGTTACTGTTTGAGTGGTAAATGATGTCATATTACCCTGGGCATCTGGTTCTTGTGGAGCAGTGCCACAGGACGAGACGGGTAATGGTTGGGGAATTTGGAATGGTGATGAGGATTGGAGTTTTAACAAGATAGTCGCAGGGTCAGGGGAAATGGGAGTGACTTCAGTTTCAACAGTCATTTTCATTTTCCTCCTAGGTAGGAAAGCAGAAAAGTCAGTGACTTTCCTTTTATTTTTATGAGGAGATTCTTTTCTAGGGGAAGGGCTATCGGAAGAGGTGGCAGCTTGGGATGTGGCCCTTGTTTGTCTTTTTGAGACAGAGACTGTTGGGGTTCGTCTTTTCCTTTTATGAGTAGGGGGATATGGGGTGTTTCAGCTTGAGATTCATCGCTAGAGATGTGGACAGTGGGAAGGGGTGACTCTGCTAAATGGGATGAAATTGGGGGTGGGTCAACTGGTTCTGAAGATGGGATCAATGGGGGATCAGGGAGATCTTCCAGTTGCCGTTCATAAGAGCTTTCGGGAGTTTCTTGGGGAATTTCGGCTTGTTGGGGAATTTCAAGGGCTTGCTGGAGAAGGAGGAGTGGATTATTCAGAGGGGGATTTTGCTGAGCAAAACCCCTCTGAATTAATAATTGACATAAGCGATGATGGGTAAGGGATAGTGATGGGAATTTTACCCGTCTACAGTAATATGACATGTTTTTAATACATCCAAGCAGATAATAAGGAATATTAACTAATCGACCATGTCGCAAATGATTCATTAAAACAAATTCGTGTTGATAAACTACCTGGTAACGCCCTTCGCAAGTCAAAAAGTGCTTGATGAATTCATCTACTGTTGGCCATGGGCGAGGTAATGAATGCAGACTTATACCGCGGCCTTTATTCTCAACCTGTTCCTCTGGAAGAAGGAAGTCCTGCTGTGCATTTAAAATGACTTGTTTCCTGCTAAACCAGCGAGCACCTGTGACCGGCAACCCTGAAACTTGTGCTATATCTTCCTTTGTGACCGAAATTCGGACCCCTTGGACCACGGAGTAATCTTCCTGAAAATTCTGCGCAAACTCTAAAACTTGCTGAGGATCAAATTCTCCTAACCTTTCAAAGTATGTTATCCATCCTGCCTGCTGAAAAATTTGGTAGGCCTCCGGGAATAATTCAAGAAGAGTTATCGAGCCAGGCTCATGTTTGATAGCCGAACCTCCCATAGCTACTAACTTGAGTCACATGCAGAGGTACAGAGAACAGAAACACAGGCTTTGATCAAGCTAATCATTGCAACAGAGGATATGGAGTCTCAATGATGGCGGAAATAATGGATATGAAGAGTGACGGTGGATTGGATGGTGTGGAATGATGATTCAGTTTTCGAAATTCCCCCCTTACGTATGATGAAATGATGTTTAAGTGTGCGGGGATTGTAATCATTATGACCAAGATCCTCTCTTTAAAATATTATTTAACTGTATTACATAAAAAACCTCATACCTTATATTTTTACCTTTGTTTTTATAATTCGAAGTGTAGAGTGCTTCATAATGTCTTGATACTGATAGAAGAATCTTTAAATTTCTCTGGAATGTAGAAACAAGAGCATATCAGGATTTGCTCAATACTGAATAATATTCACCCAAGGGTCTGAAGAATATAAGTGGAGAATTGAAAAACTTGTGTAGCAGAGGAAAGAAATGGTGTTTTAATGATGAAAAGATGAATGACAGGTTGTTGAAAGTGGTGTTTCAGCAATGGAAAAATGAATGACATGTTGTTGAAAGTGGTGTTTCAGCAAAATGAAAAAATAAGGAGAATGGGATGTAATGATTTGGGTTTAAGAAAAGTGGGAGAAGTACTTGCTAAGGGATAATTTCATCAATAAGGAACGGGAAATACTAGCTGAAAGATGATATTTCAGGAATAGGGAGAAGTGGGGGAAAAAAGTGGAAAAAGGGAAAGATGGAGAAATGGGATAAGTAATAAAAGGGATATTGCTAGGAAATGGGTTGAAATGAAGGGAACAAAGCTTCTGTGATTAAAGCTTCAGATCTTCTTGTGATGAATCTGTCCTCCTTAATGAGTTCTTCCATAATCTGCAAAATTCAATTGTAACATGCCAACCCTTGACAAGGATTATTAGTTTTTAATCTAATCTAATGCTAGAAACACAGTGCAGAAAATTAAATGTTGTGAGGAGCAGAAGACTCCCCTAGAAAAAGATAATGCGTATCAGTCATGCAAGCTGCCTTGAAATCTTCTTTAGAAATAGAGCGCTGGTACAAACGAAGCCTATGACCATTTACTAGTAGAGGTGTTTTAGAATCATCAATTGTTAAAAGTCTTACTGTTCCATTAGGAAAAACAGCATCTACTTCATATGGTCCAAGCCATCGTGTATGTAGCTTACCCTGAAAATTTTCAAACCGAGAGTCATACAATAAGGCCCAATTACCTTTTTGGAACTGCTTGTGTTTGATGATTTTATCATGCCATTTCATTCTTTGTTGTTGAATCATGGTTGTTTGGTGAATGGCATCTAATCTCTTTTCATCCAATTCAAGAAGTTTCTGCAACCTAGCTGTCTGCACATCAGTCAAATCAAGATTAACAGCTAAAGCAGTTCTTAGAGTTTTAATTTCAAATTCCACAGGAATTTTTTTTTTTTTACCATAAACCAATTCATAGGGAGAAAAACCTGTAGTATTTCTCCAGGTAGTTTTGTAAGCCCATAGTGCTTCAGGGAGCCTTTGAGACCAATCCTTCTGGTTATCCTTCACTGTTTTAGTTAGAATGGCTTCTAATACTTTATTTGTGCTTTCCACTTGCCCATTGGCTTGGGGGTGGTATGGTGTAGTCATTCTATGATGAATATGATATTTCTGAAGGGTAGATTTAAAACCATGAGAATTGAATGGAGGTCCTCCATCTGTAACTAGCTCTCTAGGAATTCCAAATCTAGTGAATATCTCTTCAAATAAGAAAGCTAGGACAACTTCTTCATTGGCTCTAATAAGTGCTTTGGCCTCCACCCATTTGGTCATATAGTATGTAGAGACTAATATATAATTTCTTTGATTGGATGGAGGATTAATGGGTCCTATGAAGTCCAAGGCCCATCTTTCAAATGGTTCGGATACTACCTGGGGGTTTAATGGCATTTGATCTCTATGATTGGGTTGACCCATTCGCTGACAGCTATCACAAGCCCTCACATATTTCTTTGCATCCTTAAATAATGAGGGCCAATAGTAACCCATCCTCAAAATTTTGTGTGTTGTTCTTTTATCAGCAAAATGCCCTCCGCAAGGGCCATCATGACAAGATTTTAGTATGTCATACACTTCATCCTCCCTAATGCATCTTCGTATTTCCTGATCAAGCCCTGTATAGAAAATACACCCACTTATCTAGCTATACCTCGCACTTTGTTGAACAATTCTTCTCTTTTCTCTGTATGACAGGTGTGATGGTAATTTTCCTGCAACCAAATAATTGGAAATATCTGCATACCACGGAGAGTGAGCAGAGACTGCAAATAAATATTCATCAGGAAAGGAATCATCTACTGGAATATTATTATCAGTTTTTAACCGTGAAAGGAAATCAGCCACCACATTTTCTTTACCAGGCCGATCTACAATTGTAATATCAAACTCCTGCAATAACAATAACCATCTGGTAACTCGAGCATTTGTGACAGATTTTTTCATTAAATACTTAATAGCCGAGTGATCAGTGTGGAAAAAAGTAGAATAACCAGTGATATAATGTCGAAATTTATTAATGGCATAAATTACTGCAAGAAACTCTTTTTCGGTAACTGTCTAATTAAGCTCAGCAGGGGTCATGTTCTTACTGATAAAATAGATAGCATAAGGAAGATGATTCTCCTCTTGTCCCAAGACAGCTCCAATTGCAGTGTCTGAAGCATCAGAAGATATATGAAAAGGGAGGGCCCAATCAGGTCCCCTCAAAATAGGAGCGATAGATAATTGATGCTTGAGTTCTACAAAGGCTTTCTGACAAGGATTAGTCCACTTGAATTTAGCATTTTTCATAAGCAACACAAATAATGGGGAAGCTATCTTAGAAAAATCTTTAATAAATCTTCTGTAATATCCAACATGTCCTAGAAAACTTCTCACATCAGTTTGTGTTTTAGGAACAGGAAGATTCTGAATGACCATTATTTTAGATGGGTCTACCTGAATACCTTGAGATGAAATAAAATGTCCAAGCACTACTCCTTCACTCATCATCATATGACATTTTTCAGTACTTAGGGAGAGGTGAGCTTGTATACATCGTTTAAGTACCTTTTCAAGATTTTGTAATGCATCTTCAAAAGACACACCATAAGGAGTAAAATCATCCATAAATATTTCCATAGAGTCATTCAGCATATCAGAAAAGATTCCTATAACAGCCCTCTGAAAAGTTGCTAGTGCATTACATAGCCCAAATGGAAGAACTCTATAAGCAAAAGTTCCCCAAGGACTAGTGAAAGTGATCTTGTCCTGGTCTTGGGGTGCAATTCTAATTTGGTTATACCCACTGAATCCATCTAGAAAATAAAAGAATTTCTTCCCTGACAGACTATCCAACACCTGATCAATGAAAGGTAAAGGAAAGTGATCCTTTTGAGTAGCTTTGTTTAAGGCTCTGTAATCAACACACACTCTCCATTTCCCGTTTTTCTTAGGGACTATTACCAATGGGGAAACCCATTCACTGTCAGATATGGGGTATATAAATCCTGCATTAAGCAATTTCTGAAGTTCTTCTTTAACAATTTCCCTTAAATTGGGGTTCATTCGTCTTTGGGGTTGACAGACTGGTCGGCATCCTTCTTTAATATAAATTCAGTGAGTACATAATTCATAAGAGATTCCTTTCATATCTGTGTAATCCCATGCAAATGCTTCCTTATTTTCACGTAATAACTTCATTAACTGTTGTGTTTCAGCAACTTTTAGATCAGGATTTATGTTTAATGTCTTGCCAGGTTCGATTTCGACTGTTGTGCTTTTAGATGAGATGGTGGTTAATGTCTGAGATAAATCTTCAAATTCAATCTTTTCCTCGGTATCTGTTTCAAAAATTGCAATCAATTGATTGTGTGTTTCAGCAATTACAGAGGAAGGTTCGCAAATAAAATTATTAATTATTTCATCCTCTGTATTGTCTTTAAGAGTTAAGGCTTGTCCGATAGTTAAAATGGGTTGAATAGTATTATCATCATAATCCATCCACACAGAATCTTCATTATTAATTATGGGTGTAGCATGAGGATAAAGAGTAAGCTGTTTGGTTTCATAACCATTAGAAATTGTCATTGAACCAGATCTGCAACTGATAAAGGCATCGGCTGTGGCCAACCATGGCCTCCCCAAAATTAAAGGATGTCCCCCTAGCTTTGTTTTAGTTTGTAACATGACAAAATCAGCTGGGTAATTCCAGGATTCAACTGAGATAACTAGATCTTCAACAACTCCTTATGGTTTAATTATAGAACGGTCAGCTAACTCTAGGATAGTTGGTGTATCTCTGATTGTGTTATTCAGCTGTAACAACTGTGAATTTTCAAGAGTCATAATGTTTATTGCAGCACCTAGATCTACCAGAACTTGAGGAATCATTGTTTTACCAATTTGAACTGTCACAGTAGGATGGCCGGGGTCACCATATTTCATAGGAGGGGTTTTTCCAGACATTAATGCAAATAAGTCACCCATCACATGAACTGTAAGGGGATCCTTAGTTTTCCTACCAGGTTTCTTAACACAAATGTCCCTTATGGTTCTGGCATAAATTGGTAAATCTCTCAGTGCCTGTAAAAGTGGAATTTTAACATACAAGTTTTGCAATTCCCCTAAAAGATTAAAAGCAGGTGTTTCAGGCATTTTAGTTAAAACTAAACGTTCGGGGAATGGTGTTTCTGTTATTTCAATACCCTTTTTAGAGGGTGGTTGTGCTTTTTTATGCTTCTCAATTTCCTCTTTATCAGAATCAGAAGAGGTTATATCATCGATGATAGGTTCTACTATTTTCCCGGATCTCAAATGAATATCATTACATTGCATAGTAGGAAATGTAGGCTGATTCTGAATATCAATGACTTGCACAAATTTATTATTGGGGTTAGGATTTGGTTGCACAGGTAGCTGGGGTCTTATTTGATTATTTGGTGGAGCATTTGATGGCAGAGGAAGTGGTTGTTGAAATTGAGGAAATTGATTTGGATACGGGTGTTGTTGGCTTCTCCAATTTGAATTCCAAGGATTAAAAGAAGATGGCTATGGTGGGGGCCAAGGAGTCCACATTGTAGGATCAACAAAGGGAGGGTTTGATTGTTGCATGGGTGGGAAGTTCATCTGATTAAAGGGTGGGAATTGCATTTGATTAAAGGGAGGGTAATTTGTTTGACTGAAAGCAGGATAATTATTCCAACGATTAAATGGCATACTAGAATTCATACCTTGTCCTTTTGGTTTCCATTGTCTTCTTTGTGTTAGCAGGTAAACTGCTTCAACTTATTCTTTCGTTGGCTGCAGTGCTGCCTTGATTCCTGGTAGAGAGGGACATTGTTGTGTTTCATGATCTTTCTCACAAAGGGTGCAGATTGGTATTTTGTCCAATGGGCATTCCCTTAGTGGATGTTTGTCTCTGCATTTTGGGCAAAAGACAACCAGAGCTGCTTCTGCTTCAGCCTGCTTCTTTTTAACCTGCAAGGTGTCAATTTGTGAAGCAAAAGAACTTAACATCTCAGTTTTAAATTATTCAAGTAAATTACCTATTTCAGCTCTTGTTGCTCCCCCACTGGCTGATTTCTGCACTCTTGAATAGGTGGGATCTCTGTTACTTACTCTGTTCTTTGCAGCTCCTCTTGAACATCTTTTACAAAGTTCAACAATCTCATCATATGATTATTTAGATATATCTCCCTTGCCAAGCATGTTTAACATGTCTAAACAATCATCCCTTAATCCTCTAAGTAATATTGTTTTGCGAATTTCTTTACTTATATTCAGATGATCAGATCTCTGTAGATTATACTGCAGCCTTTCCACATAGTCCTCTAGATTCTCGTCCGGCTTTTGTGCCATGTTGAATAGTTCGTCCCTCTTTTCTCTCGTCCGACAATAGTCTTGATATTTAAGCAGAAATTTTTGTTTCATCTGTTCCCATGTTGTGATTACCTGACTTCCAAGGCTCATGAACCATCTTAAAGCATTTCCTTTTAAGGTTGCTGGAAACAGTTTCAACTTTTGAGCATTAGTAACATAATCATAACTTCTGCATAATATATCAAATTCAAAAATAAATTCATCCGGATCTTCAGAGGATAAACCATGGAAGTTGGGTAAAGCTGACAATGGAATATTCTTCATAGGATTTGTTCCTCTAGGGAGATCACTGATAGGAAATCCCAAGGTAGAGAGAGAATTTTCATCCCTTCCTTCTCCTTCATGATCTACACGTCCTCCACCAAAGAATTCTTCATTGTTTCCTTCCATTGGCTGTTCTCCTACTGCACTTGCTCGATCCTCAAGATCCTCTACTGGCTCCTCAATGTTTTCTACTGGTCGTCCAACACTCTCTATTAATTCCTCAACGTGCTCTGCTGATTTGCTAGCACTTTCTTCTGACTCTCCAGCACTGATTGCTGGTTCTTTAAGATCTGTTACTGGCTCCTCTATGTTTTTAGGGCCCACAACTTCCTCTGTTTTGTAATCCGATTGAGGGGAGTGCTGAAGTTTTGGTCTTCGAGAACTTAATCTCTGTGATGATTCAACCTTTGATACAATGTCGTCAATGAAAGTCTTTCTTCCTCCCCTTCCTTTTCCCTTGCCACCTGTAGGATTAGTTTTCTTCTGGGTTCTGCGTCCTCTCATACAATATGCACATCTAGAAATAAAATATTAATGCTTTTGAAATCAATAATTTCCTTCCCCGGCAACGGCGCCAAAATGTTGGTCGCTTTAATTGTTTTAACAATTCAAGCTCCACATAAATTGTCAACCCGGGAAGGTCTATTTATTCCAAAGACAATCACGCACTGGATATGCTCAATTCCAAAAGCAAGATAATGTTGTAGTAAAAATCACACAATTATCAATCATACAAATCTAACTATTCACACCCTGCTTTAACAAAGTTGAAGTCTACTTGTGTTATAGCAGAAGCAATTCCCCTATTGCAGTCTTTCATTAAAAGAATCCTAGGAAAAGATAATGAAAGGAAAATACCATGCAGGAAAGGAAACCAATCAACCATAACAGGGAACATGACCCTATTCCTTAAAATAGGAACTTCAGCACCTGTTGCCTGACACTAATCACACTGTAGAAAAGATAAATTCAAGAAATAGGACCCTATTCCCATGAACAAGAACCTTCAGCACCTGTCTCCTGATGCTAATCACACTACAGGAAAAAGAGCGTCAACCAATGGGGAACAGGACCCTATTCCTTTGCACAGGAATCTTCAGCACCTGTTTCCCAGCATCAATCATACATTCAAACAGATAACAGAAAAAGATCTCTTGGCTTCTTTAAGAGTGAACGTTACGAAACTCATGCAGCGTTAAAGAAAACAGAGTGCTTAAAGAACTACAGAACTATGCAAATGATGATTCAGTAAACAGAGTTAGATTAAGGTGAAAATATCATAAAGAAATTCAAAAAACTACAGGAGCAATCGGGTGAATCTTGTGATGAAGGTGGGCCCTTTCCTTCTCGCAAGATTCCCCAGGGGAAAGAGTTAAATTGAAGCGCTCAAAAGAAACCTTTATTCATCTGTCATAAAGGAATGATACATTACAATGGAGTCTTGCTCCTTTCTGCTCAAAATAATGTTTCTCCTGTAGTCTCTAACTCCCCTTCTAATGATGATGTCTCCTCTTTTTAAAGAGGAGACATCTATTACAGTTACATCAGAGCAAATCTATATTTATCCAAATCTGTTCTTCTATCTTAAAACAGGGTCCTTCTATTCTTCCATAGAAAAATATTGTTACAACAGATACAGAAAAAGTACTGGATTTAGAACAATCTGTGTAACAACTTCTTGCTTGTCTTCATCTTGTTGCCATTGTTCCCAAAATACTCTTTCAAAGTCGCAAATCACGAGTAGTGACGGAATTTACGTGCCCACTGACTATTTCAGCAACGGAGTCGACTGTTTCAGCAACGGCCGTTTGTTTCAGCACAGCACGTTCCTTATCATAAATTATCTGCGATCTTTTATACTTGTGTTAGCAACAGTCTACCTTCGATTAATGATGAAATATAAGAGTAATGTGGAATTATATGTAAACAGATTAAATATATAGTAAAGAGAAGGATTTCATATATCTTTGGGTAAAATGGATGAAAATGATAATGAAACCCTTTTTAAATATAGTTATAAAGGGTAAGGTGGTGTCAACATGTATGGTAAAAATGGTACATTGTGAGGTCCTAACACCCGATATGTTATAAACGGTGATTCTCATATTTTTTTGAATTCTGACTTAAAGCGCATCAGAGCGATTCATCGCATCAGAGGTGAAAGAGTAACAAAAAACTGAAAGTTCCGATTACGATTGAGCGATTGGATGATAGCCGTCGGATTTACTGAGGGATGGACGGCGGATATGAATCAATTGATTACATGGTGGGGCCTTTGCTAATCGCATCGACGAAAATCTAATGACCAAGTCACAGGAGCATTGTGAATGTTGCGATTGCGATTGAAATAAATGAGGCGGAGTATAGCTGGCATGTGGGCTCCATTCAAAAGATAAGATTAATATAGGTGTGCTCCGAATTTTTATACCAAAGCCGAAGAGTTAAAGGAAAGCAAAGCGACATATATTTATGTGTAAAACTATATATACATATTTATATATACATGAACAGTGAATCATCAGATCAGAGTGAGAGCAGAGCATCGGAACATAAAAATAGAAGTTTCCATTGCGATTGATCGCAATCAGAAGTATGCAGGAGGTGATTCATCGCATCGAAGAGTAGAGAATGTTCAGCGAGTGGGCCCGAAAGGACATCTTATGTATTAAAATGGTCTATTATGATTATATCGCCGAGAGGCATTTGCGTTATACAGAAAGGCCAGTTTATATGTTAAAAAAGCTTTATTATTACACAGAGAGTTGAATTGCGTTATATAAAAAGCGAAGTTACATATATGCAGCAGTTACACCATGGCAGTGAAGAAGAGAGAAAGCAAAGCCGAGAAAGACATACACAGTCAAAGAAAAGACAAACACACGGTGATCCAAAACTGAATGGGTTGATTTGTAATCCATATTGTAACTGAATGTAAATGTTTTTTATTGGTTTATATTGTTTGTGATGCATTGGCAAGTCTCCGTAGGAAATAAAACTCCACTGTAAAACTGAAAGTTGTATAAATTGCTGAAATTTTCTGAATGAGCTAGATAAAGAATTCAAGAGGCAGAAGGCAAAGATTCAGGGAAATTCACTTTGAATTCCCTGTGGAATACGAACTGTTATGAGGCAAACTATATAAAGAATATCACATTGATATGCAGAAAGAGGTTAGAGAATGCAGAGTATGAAGAATTGAGGTAGAGAAGATAAGAAAAAGGAGGAGCAGAAAGAGATGCTACAGAATAGAGTTGATATCTAAGGTAAATCAACAAATATTTTCTTTTGATAGAATGAGGAAGTTGGAGCTTCCTTATCAAGTTTAAGCTTCATAGATGTCAGTTGTAGCTGACTGAGGTTGAAGCCTCCTATAGATTGGTGCCTGCAGAAATCAGTGGGGAGAGGGAATTGGAGCTTGCCTTTGCATCACAACAATAATAAGATGTGGTTTTCTCCCTTTATGGGTTTCCACTTATATCTGTTGTCTCTGTGTGTGTTTCATATGTGTTGATATGTTCCAATATGCTAAATGCTTGTTGCTTTCATAATAAGTTTGATGTAACATTATCTTAATACTTGATGCTACATATTGAGATTGTTCACATATTAAGTTGGTTATAAAATTAAGTTGTAAATAAGCTTGATGAAAAGTTTTTAAAAATCTCATGTATGTGTTAAACTGATTCACCGCCCCCTCTCAGTTTAACTAAGGATTCAACATTTGGTATCGGAGCCAAGTTCCTTTTGTACCAGTTTAACCACTGAAAGGAGATCCTAGGTCCACAGGATGGCTAGCCAACAAGGAAGCTCAACCAATAAAGCCACTTTTTTCACCGGTGCTAATTATGCCTTCTGGAAAATCAGAATGAGAGCATACATAATGTCCCTAGGAATAGAAGTTTGGGCTGCAGTGGAATTTGGATATGCCCCAAAGGCAACTGACTCAAAGAAAGAAGCTAAACAAGACTTTGTAGCTAATGCAAAAGCCATGAATGAAATCTTAAATGGACTATGTGAAGCTGAATTTATCAAAGTAATGCACAGCAAGACTGCCAAAGAAATGTGGGATACTCTTGAAAACATCCATGAGGGAAACAAAAAGTTGAAGACAGCCAAACTTCAAGTATATAGAGCTCAGTTTGAAAATTTATAAATGAATGATGATGAAGATACTGGTAGCTTCTTCTTAAGAGTTGCAGAAATTGTTAATAATATGAAAGATCTTGGAGAAACCATTCCAGAATGTGTAATTGTACAAAATATTCTAAGATCTCTTCCACCTAGTTTTAACCCCAAGTTTTCTGCCATAGAAGAAACGGGTGATTGGGAAACCTTGACCATGAACCAATTACTTGGAAATCTAACAGCCTATGAGATGATACTGCCACAGAAGAATCCAAATGTGAGGGAGGCAACCTTTATGACAGAGAAGAAGAAAGAAGAAAAGGAAGATATATGCTCTTGCTCTGATGAAGAAGAGGCCAAATTTGTCAAGAAACTGGATAGAGGTTTAGGTAAATATAAATGTAAACTTCCATTCAAATGTTTTAACTTTGGAGGAGTTGGACACTATGCTGCTAAGTGTCCTCATAAGAAAACTAGGAACCAGGCTCAAGAATCAGAGAAAACTATATCAAAGAACTGGCAGAAAGGAAAGAAATTCAATAGAAAATCCTTCTATGCTTAACAAGACAATAGTGCATCTAAAGACTCAGATGAACCCTCAAGTGAAGAAGGAACCTCTGAATTTATGTTGATGGCCATAGAAGAACTTGAAGGACTCCTTCTAGAAGATGAAGAAGAAGGTGAAGTTGATCTTGAGGGGGGGACTAAGAAGTGCCCTAGAGAAGATTGACAAACTCAAACTGAAGTGAAAAAAAAAGAAAGACATTCTCCTCAAATATGTAAGAGAAGAACAAAATTCAGAAGTCCTCATTCAGTTGAAAGTAGAGCTTGAAGAAGCCAAGAAGGTAGAAGACATGTTACTCAATCAAATTAAGGATAAAATTCAAGAACAAGAGAATTTGGAAGAAGAAGTAGTATGCCTGAGGAAGAAATTAGAAAATTCCCAAAGGAAAGTGTCTATAAATTCTTCTCAAATGACAAGCTCTGGTAAGTTGAATGAAATTCTGGATGCTCAAATATCTCCTCTGATAAAAACTGGGATAGGTTATGAAGGAGAATCAAGTAAAGACAAAGAAAAGGAAAACAAAAATATTATTTTTGTAAAAGAAAATAAGGATGATGAAGCAGCTCAAATGATTCCTACAAAAGAAGAAACATGCAATGAAGGAGACAGAAACCAGAAGGAACCTCTAATAACAAAGAATGAAATAAATACTCAGCCAATAGAAAAAGGCTCATATACCCCTGAGTATGTCAAATTTGGAAGCCATCAAAGGAGATTCTTTCCTCCTATGAAAAATGCCACCTGTTATGCCTACCACAAGCTGGGACACATTGCTTCATACTGTCATACAAGGAGGATTAATTCAAACCAGCAAATGATGCAAACAGTGAAGAGATTATCTCAAGCAAACAAATGGATAAGACAACCTTTCATCAGGTAAGCAAACTGTTTCTATGGATATTGTTTTTACTGTAAATAATTTGGCAATAAAATCATAGAATGCAGAAAATATGGACAAAGACTGATGTTCAAAACCTCAAGGAGGGTTATGAATCATGGAGAGTTTACTCATACTCATAATTCTGCTAAAAATATGATTAAATGTTGTGTATGCAATAAAATTGGACATATGCCTTCCAAATGTCCTTTCAAAGAATGTGGGTCATCATCTCAGAAAAGGTACCAAACAAAAGGATGCAAGTAATGGAAAAGCAAGGTGAATAAATGTGACCTGGCTCTAACAGCTTAAGACCTGAAAAGACAATGGTATTTGGACTGTGGTTGCTCAGAGCATATGACTGGAGATAGAAGCAAGTTTATAACCTTTGATGAAAAGAAATCTGGAAATGTTACCTTTGGCAATGACAAAGCAGGAAAAATCAAAGAAAAAGGCTCAGTCAATCTAGATAATGGCAGAGGAAAGGCCCAAGATGTACTATTTGTGGATGGGTTGAAAGAAAATTTGCTAAGTGTCAGTCAAATTTGTGATAAAGGCTATGAAGTTCTTTTTAGAGCACAAGACTGTGAAGTCAGATCAAGCACCACAGGAAAGAATCTTCTCAAAGGTGTTCGAACAGAGAGTAATGTCTACATAGTGAAAGAAGAGAATGAAGCATGCCATCTTAGCAAACTTGAGGAGTCATGGTTATGGCATAGGAGATTGGGACATCTTAACTTCGACCATATCATCAGATTGAGCAAGAAGAAAGGTGTCAGAGATATGCCAGCAATAAAAAGTCCTTCAAATACCATATGCAAATCTTGCCAATTGGGCAAACAGACACGGACATCCTTTAAGACCAAAGATGAGCTATCAACAAGTAGGCCACTTTAGCTTGTACACATGGATCTGTGTGGACCTTCAAGAACTAAAACACCTAGTGGAGAATCCTACTTCATGCTGATAATAGATGATTTCTCAAGAATGACATGGGTTGCATTTCTCAAATATCAATCGGAAGCACTTGATAAATTCAAGATATTCAAGGAATTGGCAGAAAATCAAATAGGATGCAAGCTAAAATGCATCAGATCAGACAGAGGAGGTGAATTCACAGACTATGACTTTGCAGACCTATGCAATGAACAGAGGATAAGGCAACAATTTACTATTGCAGGGACACCTCAATAGAATGGAGTGGCAGAGAGACAAAACAGGTCTGTACAACAAATTTCCAAAGCCATGATGCGAGAAAGTAACATTCCCCAAACCTTCTGGGCAGAAGCGGTACACACAGCTGTGCATATTCTAAACAAAGATCATTTAAGACAAAACAGTGACAAGACTCCTTATGAACTATGGCATGGTAAACCAACATCAATCAAGCACTTTAGAGTCTTTGGAAGCAAGTGTTACATAAAGAATAATGATGAAAATCTGGGGAAGTTTGATGCAAGAGCAGATGAAGGAATATTTCTAGGTTATGCATCCAAGAGTAAAGGTTATAGGTGCTACAACAAAACACTTCAGAAAATTGTGGAAAGCATTGATGTAAGATTTGATGAAGAACTACCAAACAAGACAAGAAGTATAGGTTGCAGCAATCCTCCAGAATATTATGAAGAAGAGAACCAAGATGATGATGAAATAAGCAAGACAACAGAAGATGTTGAACTGAGCTCGAAAGCCCCCTCAAGATACACTCAAAAGAACCATCCAGAAGATCAAATCATTGGGGACAAGAGTGTAGGAGTCCAGAAAAGAAGACATCTAACTGAACAGACAGAAGAGGTATACATAGCTATGTTATCACAAATAGAGCCAAAGAAGTTTGAAGAAGCCAGCAAGGACAAATATTGGGTGAATGCTATGAATGAAGAATTGGACCAATTGAGAAGAACAATACCAATTAATTAGTTCCAAGACCCACTGAGAAAAATGTCATAGGCTCAAAATGGGTATTCAAGAATAAAATGAATGAACAAGGACAGGTAATCAGGAATAAGGCCAAACTTGTATGCAAGGGATATTCACAAATTTAAGGTCTTGATTACGATGAAACATTTGCCCCTATAGCCAGAATGGAAGCTATCAGAATGTTTCTGGCCTTTGCATGCTACCATGACTTCAAGGTATATCAAATGGATGTGAAATTTGCCTTTCTGAATGGAGATCTAGAAGAAGAAGTCTACATGGAACAACCAGAAGGATTCTCATTAATAGACAAAGAAGACTACGTGTGTAGACTAAAGAAGGCTCTATATGGACTGAAACAAGCTCCTCGTGCTTGGTATTCAAGGCTGGATAAGTACTTGCAAAAACAATGCTTTAAGAGAGGAGGAGTAGACAACAATCTATACATAAAAGCCCATGAAAATGAACTCCTTATTGTTGTAGTATGTGTTGATGACATTATGTTTGGAAGCAACAAAGATGAGTTAGCAAAAGGATTTTCTGAAGAGATGAAATCAGATTTTGAGATGTCTATGATTGGAGAGCTCACCTTCTACTTAGGACTTCAAATTCAGCAAAAGAACACAGGTACATTCATCTCACAAGAAAAATACTTAAAAGAGATGTTGAAAAAGTTCAAAATGGAAGACTGCAAACCTGTGTCAACTCCCATGATCACTGGATGCAAGCTATGTGTTGATGATGGATCTAATGATATAGATCAAAGACTTTACAGATCCATCATAAGAAGTTTGCTATACCTAACAACATCTAGACCAGACATTATGTTGGCAGTAGGACTTGTGGCTAGATATCAAGCAGCACCAAAACAAAATCACCTTCTAGCAGTCAAAAGAATATTCAGATATCTACAAGGAACTGTACAATATGGGCTATGGTATCCAAAAGGAAAGAGCTTCATTTTGACAGCATATATAGATGCATATTGGGCTAGCTATGTGGATGATAGGAAAAGCACAAGTGCAGGTGCATTCTACTTGGGAAAAATTCTGGTGGCATGGCTAAGCAAGAAACAAACATCTATCTCTCTATCTACAATAGAAGCAAAATACATAGCAGCAGCAGCATGTTGCACACAAGTCATGTGGATGAAACAAACCCTCCAAGACATGAAGGTAAGCATTGATGAACCTATCTCTATCAAATGTGATAATACAAGTGCAATAAGTATCTCAAAAAATCCTGTACTTCATTCAAAAACTAAACACATCCCAATCAAGTACCATTTCCTAAGAGAACAATTAGCACAGAAGGTAGTGAAGTTGGAATATGTGCCAACAAAAGAAAAAATAGAAAACATATTCACAAAACCTCTTGCTAGAGAGCCATTCGAATATCTAAGAGACAAACTAGGGGTAGTGTCTTCAAATGCTACTCTTTAATAGAAAAAAAAAAGCTTCATTCCAGGGGGAGAACATAAAAGAATACATCATTCCAGGGGGAGATCAATCAACAAAGAGTATCACAAAAGAGCCAAAGCAACATAGCAGGGCATGAAATAGGTCCTCAAGATCAGAGTAACATGGAAAAGATTTAAAAGCACACTGGGAAATGGGCAACCCTTTGCCATTGATGTCAAAGGGGGAGGAAAAGCAAGTAACAGAAGAAACGGCCCTAAAAGGAAATCAAAGGAAGTGTATTGCCATCAATTCCAAAGGGGGGGACTATTGGAAATGTTGTTATTGATGGAAAAGGAGAGAAGCAAAATAGCAGAGTAGCAGAGGCAGCAATAAGAGAAGCAAAATAGTAGAGTAACAGAGGCAGGCAAAAGAGAAGCAAAGTAGCACAAAGTGGAAGACAAGAAGCAGAGAAAGAGAGGCAAGAAGAGGGACCATGAGACATGAAGCAAAGAGCAAAAGATCAAGAGAAATTTGGGGGGACAGAGTAGAGTTGAGAGAGGGTTCACAAGGAAGGAATCAACAAATAAACAAATACAGAGGCAGAGCCGTGAAATGAAACAGTCGAGCAGCAGAGTAAGGTCGCAAAGAGTACAGTGAAACAGAGATAGAAGACACAGAGGTAGAGACAAAGAATATAGAGGCAGAGATAGAGGCGGACCTATGTAATTGGATTTATATGCTGAGCACAACATATTCATATGCGTGGTATATACCTATGTTGAATTGTGATAAAGCCTAAGGTCACCAAGGGGTGCTATGTATGATGGTTAGCATATAGTAGTACACTACGGGCCCGAGCGCTATTACATGAAGTCGGGGTTTGATATCTATTGCAATGTTAATATGTTACATGGCTAAGTCTATGCTATGAGCGGGAGCATTAAGTAAACTATGGAGCCCGAGAGGTTATATGAATATATATATTAGTGCTGGGTTTAAGTTTATATCATGTTGACAGAGGATATTATATGTGTAGTGTGGGACCCCCTACATAAAATTCCGAGAATCTTAACCCAAGCGGCAAAGCATATATATATATATATATATATATATATATATATATATATATATATATATATATATATATATATATATATATATATGTAGCGCTTTATATACAAAGGACCAAGATTACAATACAAATCATATGTATTATATGCTTGTGCGCAAGATTAAAATACCAAAAGGCTCCATTGTTTGGTTTTTAAAACAAATGATGTATTATAAGGTGGGACCCTCACAAATCGCATCGGAGAAAATTATGGCAGCGAAAAATGTTAATAAAAGTTCTGATTGCACTTGCGGATCCGATATGTTATAAATGGTGATTCTCATATTTTTTTGAATTCTGACTTAAAGCACATCAGAGCGATTCATCGCATCAGAGGTGAAATAGTAACGAACAATTGAAAGTTCTGATTGCGATTGAGCGATTGGATGATAGCTGTCAGATTTGCTGAGGGATGGACAACGGATATGAATCGATTGATTACATGGTGGGGCCTTTGCTAATTGCATCGGCAGAAATCTAATGACCAAGTCACAGGAGCATTGTGAATGTTGCGATTGCAATTGAAATAAATGAGGCGGAGTATAGCTGGCATGTGGGCTCCATTCAAAAGATAAGATTAATACAGGTGTGCTTCGAGTTTTTATACCAAAGCCGAAGATTTAAAGGAAAGCAAAGCGCCATATATTTATGTGTAAAACTATATATACATATTTATATATACGTGAAGAGTTAATCATCAGATCGGAGCGAGAGCAGAGCATCAGAACATACAACTGGAAGATTCCATTGTGATTGATCGCAATCGGAAGTATGCAAGAGGTGATTCATCGCATCGGAGAGCAAAGCATGTTCGACGAGTGGGACCGAAAGGACATCTTATGTATTAAAATGGTCTATTATGATTATATCGCCAAGAGGCATTTGTGTTATACAGAAAGGGTAGTTTATATGTTAAAAACGCTTTATTATTACGCCGAGAGTTGAATTGCGTTATATAAAAAGTACAGTTACATATATGCAACAGTTACACCACAACAGTGAACAAGAGAGCAAGTAGAGCCCAGAAAGACATACACAGTCATAGAAAAGACAAACACACGATGATCCAAAACTAAATGGGTTGATTTGTAATCCATATTGTAACTGAATGTAAATGTTTTTGATTGGTTTATATTGTTTGTGATGCACTAGCAAGTCTCCGTAGGAAATAAAACTCCACTGTAAAAATGAAAGTTGTATAAATTGCTGAAATTTTCTGAATGAGTTGGATAAAGAAGTGAGGAGGCAGAAGGCAAAGAGTCAGGGAAATTCGCTTTTAATTCCCTGTGGAATACGAACTGTTATGAGGCAAACTGTATAAAGCATGTCACATTGATATGCAAAAAGAGGTTAGAGAATGCAAAGTATGAAGAATTGAGGTAGAGAAGATAAGAAAAAGGAGGAGCAGAAAGAGATGCTATAGAATAGAGCTGATATCTAAGGTAAATCAGCAAATATTTTCTTTTGATAGAATGAGGAAGTTGGAGCTTCCCTATCAAGTTGAAGCTTGATAGATGTCAGTTGTAGCTGACTGAGGTTGGAGCCTCCTGTAGGTTGGTGCCCGCAGAAAATTAGTAGTGAGAGGGAGTTGGAGCTTGCCTTTGCATCACAACAATAATAAGATGTGGTTTTCTCCCTTTATGGGTTTCCACTTATATCTGTTGTCTTTGTGTTTGTTGCCTATGTGTTGATATGTTCCAATCTGCTAAATGCTTGCTGCTCTCATAATAATTTTGATGTAACATTATATTAATACTTGCTGCTACATATTAAGATTGTTCACATATTAAGTTGGTTATAAAATTAAGTTGTAAATAAGCTTGATCAAATTTTTTTAAAAAGCTCATGTATGTGTTAAACTAATTCACCCCCCCCCCCTCTCAGTTTAACTAAGGATTCAACACTACCTATATACTAATGACCGTCAAGCTGAGTACTTCATGCATGGATTAAAACCATGCATCAGGTCTATGGTGAAGATCTGGCGGAATTATCAGTAGAAGAGGTAGTTGAATGTTCCCATTATGCAGAGGAACATCTAGGGATCAAAAGGGACATCATCCTAACAAGTCCCCCACAACCATTATTTCTAGGGAAAACCCCCTAGAACTTCTTCAGGGGAGGTAGTTCGAGTCCACCTTCATATGGTAATAGGTTTACTATAAGAGGACTAGGAACAAGGGATCCAATGGAAAATAATGTTATATATGTGGTTTCATGAGGGCCTAACATGAAAAAATATAAGTCTAGAGGAAATTTCAACAAAGGAAGAAGCACGTTGGGAAGGAACTAATTTTCAAGAAACTCATAGAACAATGCAAGGGGGTCACCACATGTTAATTTTTTGGGATGTGGAGGAATTCACTTCCATCATGATTTCTGATAGGCTTCCTCAATTGTGGTGGATAGGGAAGGAAAAGAGCCATCATTAAATACCAAATACAGTCATAGAATTATTCAAGTAGTCAACAACAACCAGGAAAAACATCATTGCATTTTAGTGGAGTCATGAGGTAATATTAATAGCATAAAAATAAAAAAAAATTATTTGATTTTGGAGCTACTAATAGTTTCATTTCTTCGTATTTCATATGGAATAAATATGGTTTTAGACAGGTAGAAATGGATTCAAAGGAACTTCAGTTTGTAGAGTCAAATGTTGAGTAATGCATCCTTAATTTAGGGGTCCATTCAACTAAGTTAGAAGTATAAATCAATTCCTTAGGAACTTATGACCTTATTATAGGGATGGATTGGTTGGAATCTCACCAAGCTTGGGTGGAATGCTATGAAAAGAGAATCATCTGCATAAATGATGAAGGCCCGAGTCGATCTAATTTTAGGGTATTAAAAGGAAGGTATCTTTGCACTTTTTCTCAACAATGAAAATGAAGCATTACCTAAGAGAGGGTGGTCAAGTATATGAAATAAAGGAAGTATGCAAGGAAAAGGGGCCATCCCTAGATCAATAAACTATGTTTACTAATTTTACATATTTGTTTCCAAGGGAACTCCCTAGATTACCTCCTAAAAAGGAGTTTGATTTCACAATAGGATTAAAACAAGGTGTAGAACCAATCTCTAAGACACCCTATAAAATCACAGCTCTGAAGCTTCAAGAATTACAAATAAAATTGAAGGAACTATTAAACTTAGGATTCATCCAAACCTAGTATCTCACCTTGGGGTGTGTTAGGGTACTACAATAATAGGATTCATAATTTTTAATTGACTTTGAATAGTCTTGTAATATGTACATACTTTTATTTCTACAAAAAAAATTTCCCATGTTGAAAAAATTAAGAAATGTAAAGAGGGTAAAAGTCCTAAAATAAAATCAAAGGACTTCAAAGAAAAAGATCAAAAACAATATAGAAAATGAACCCCAACAAAAAAGAGATAAAAATAAATCATGAAAGTGATGCTAATTCAAATGCCACTATTTTTTACTTCACTTTGAAAAATAATATTGTGTGCAGCTTGTCAAAAATGCCACAATCGATGAAGGTCAAACTTCTTAATCTTGACCCTTCATGTTTTAAATTTTTTGTTGATAGATAGAGAATAAAGATCTAGCCAACCAATTTAATCTTGGTAGATAAGTAGTTAGGTAGAGAGTAATAAGGAGCTCAACGGTTTAATTTGAGCCCTTGGAATAAATAAGGATAGAATTAGATAGTTTGTTGTTAAAAGAAAATGAATACGGGTTTTAAAGCTCAAATGCACCCAAAGAAATGAAAAAAAAAAATGTTAGGGTAGTTGATAGGTAGGTAGAAGCAGTTTTTACAAGGCATGGATAGCAGAAATTGACCGATTCATACTTACTAATTTCCCTTCAAAATAAATTCCCTTATAAAAATATTCCTTCCCCTTCATTTTTATTATTTCTCCTTACTTCACTCTTTTTCCCTTGTAAAAATATCCCTTCCCCTTAATTTTTACTTTTTCCCCTTGCTTCACTTTTTTTTCCCCTACAAAAAATCCCTTTTCCTAAGTTAAAATGCATATTTCCCTTTGGAAAGTAAAATCCATTTAATTAATTTCCATTTTTATTCAAAAAGCCCAAAAATTACCTTTATCCTAAGTATTTCTTTAAAAGGTGATATGGTGGGTCCCACATTGAATAAATTTTTTCCCGATATCAATTTTTATGTTAAACTTAGTGTATTTAACCTTCCGCATTATATTTCATTATTAACATTAACTTAGTGTATTTAACTCCCACATTAAACATTTATCTTGTATTATATTAATTTCTTATATATAGTTCCCAACCCATGCCTATCTAATCCTGAGGAATCCATCGCATCCTCCCAACCATCAAATCTTAACCGATCAGATCCGATGGCCCTTACCACCTATCGCACATTCCATTGCCTGATCCTTAACAAACCCAAGACCTTCTGATATCTGTGGTTTTCAGAGCTCCGCTCCTGGCTACGTGGCAAGATTCTATTTGATCGCATCGATACAAATTATACTTCCAACCACTATTGGCTAGTGCGAAAACCACTTAGTAGTTTCTACTGCTCGTTGCAAAAACTACTTTCGATTTAAATTGACCCACCATTCAATGTTTTAATCCATGTTGATTAAAAAGCCATATAGCCACCCTTTGCTGCTTTTCTCACCGTTTTAGTTACAAATTCGTGCAGAAGGAGCATTGACGACCTAAAAGAATTATTTTCGACCTCATTTTAAGCCCAATTCAACTATAATTCAACCAATTTGCTGCCAAAGACATTGCAGAACTGAATTGAAGCACTATAAAGACCATAAGAGCTTCAGAGAACCTTTGTTGCCTCAGAAACCTTCTGCAAACCACAAATCTTCATTTTTCTCTAGGTATTCTTCAGTGATTAGGCCTGTTCCTAAAGCTAAAAGGAAGTAATTCAAATAATTGAATCAATTTAGGAGTTTTAGCAGACCAAAAGCACTTATTTCCTTCCCTATCCTTTTCTGCAAACCATAGTTTTTCTTTAACATAAATTCTGAGGTCCTGAGATTGCTTTTTGTCATAGAGAGTACAATTTGATCAATTGAACAAGTTTAAACCTCTGCAAACCATAGATAAGCCCATGTTTCATCATAAATCAGTCTGCACACTGTAATTATCTTTCTGAGGTGCTCCTAAAGGCCTAAATCAGTTTTTTCTAAGTCAAAGATTAATCAATTGATAACAATCAAACAAACAATGGCTTCCAAAAGCATTGTATTTGTTAATCCTCTATAACCTCCAGTTGTAGATGTAGAACACACTCCTTTAGCTGATAAATATTTTAAGATTATTGACACAGTAAATGAATTTAATCTTCTTGAGCTCCACTGTTGGAGCCATGACAAATCCATATATCAAGCAAATGAGGTTTTCATTTGGGAGTATAATTTTCCAAAGTATGTGCTCCCATAGACTTTCCAGTGCCCAGAAGTGATTAGACTCTGTCAATTTTTCTATTTCCCTGACCAGAGAGCCCTAATAACTCCTGGAAAAGAAATTATGTTCACCATTACAGCTGAGTATATCAACCAAATGCTGCAGATCCAACCTATACCAGATGAAACCCCTTTATCCATTGAAAATCTTACACAGTTATACCTGAATCTGGACTTCCCCAAGAGGTTCCAAATATTCCAAACTTTCATACCTTCATCTATGGAAACTCCCAAGACAAATCCTCCTTACCCATCTGCAATATTTTCTGAGAAAACCAGACACATCATCACAATGTTTCCTTTCATTTTGGGTTATTTTATAGATTAGCATGTTGATGCTTCAATCATGGGTTTCTTGTCTACTTTTACACTTGGTCAGCCTCCTGCTACCATTTTTAATTTTTCCCAGTACCTTGTTGATACTATGCATGAAAAACTTGTTAAAATGCCTGAAAAAGGTGTTTTATATATTCATCAGTCCTATTCCACATGTTTTTGTATTTTTAGTCAGAGAAATTTACCATCAACCTTCAAAAGCTTGATGTTGAAGGTAACCCACAGTCAGCCATATTTTGGACTCCAATTATCAGAAAAAACTCCACACAGTCCACCTACACAGAGTTCATTGATTCTTGTATTCATCCTATGGTCAATATGTTGAATAGCAACATGCAACCAAGAATCAGTGAGGAAACTAAGAAGGTCCTGCAATTTTATGAACATAATAGGACAGGAGATTGGTACTTGTATCAAAATCACACAAAAATCTTATTCCATATAAACTACCAAAATACCTCCCAATGAGGTTATTTGACCTTGAGTATATCAAACAAATTCTTAATTATGATGGAATTAATTTCTTGGCAGCCAAAAAGAAGACATGGTTCAAAATAAAAAATTAGATTGGCCCTTTTATTTGTAATAGTAGAGATGCAGGCCCAGAGGCTGAAAAGTATTTGCAGGAGTTTAAATTCAGTAAGAGTTTTCTATGGTATTATGATCCTCTAAGAGTAATAAGTAAATTGAGAGTTAAATGCAAATTAACTCCTTATGTACATGAGAAGAAACCAGACATTGAGAAATACTCCAATCAATCTAAATGGTTGGATAACACCTTAACAGAGGCAGAAAATCAAGGTGATACTAGTCAAATCTTGTAGACTCTAGCCCAAGAGGATAGAAACTCAAAAAGAATAAGAGAAGAAGGATCATACACTGCAGAAACTACAACCGAAACAAAATTTAAATTGATGTATAGGAAGAAGACAAAATTAAATCATGTCAATGAATAAATGGAAACAATAGAAGTAATTGATACAAAAACAGTGGTGAAAGACAATGCTCCACCTACAATAGCTGAAAGAACACACCAACCTTCAACTTCAAACTCTCAAATGATTCAGAAATAGCATAGTGTTGAAGTATCCTCATCCAGCAAACCAACATAGAAGGAGATGGAAATTATGCAGAAATACAAAGAGATAAAGATGAAAAATGAGGCCTTGAATACTGATACATATAACCAATATTGGAAACAGTCACCTAGTGACCAAAGCAGATTGCTTTTTTCTTTTGAATACAAAACTAGGAAGATGTAGATGACGTTCTTCCAACCAAAAGTAAAGCACCCAAAATCATCAGCTGATTAAAAAATGACACCATATGAAGTTCAAGAAGAATATCTTCATCCTATTGATCAGATAGAATTTCACAAACAAGCTAGTGAAATGCTTTATTCAACAATTACAAATAAAGCCATGAGTGTATAGAAGCTACAAAACACTCTTGGGAACATCAAAGATCAACTTAAATTGGAAAATAAATCCTCACAAGCTAAGGGTAATAGAATAAAATCTCTGGAGGATTTTATTATTGAAGTAGGATATGATCCTAATAATGTCAAAGTTGCAGATGATTTGATAAAAAATAAGAATGCAGACATTGCTGCATTAAAGAAGCAACTAAAAATGCCTCTTACTGAACATCCTTATGCAAAGGAAGTGTTACAGGATGCAAATCATAAAGATGAGATGATGAATCTCATTCTTTAGTTGACTTCCTAGATAAAAGAAGTGGAGAATGAAATGGACAAGTTGGTCCATGAGAAAAAGGACAGAGAAGTAATTCATGTCACAGTATTCCTGTAGTCACGACAGTTGTGCCTTCCACATTAGCAGAATCATTGGCTCCTACAGTCCCAATGGCTACAACACTACCTATAACCTCATCAGCAACTTCAGCAACAAAAACATCAACAATAGCAGTACAGCATACAGATGAGGCAAGTAAACTAGTAAAATCTATGCAAGACATGTCTATTCAGATAAAATAATTAACAGACTTAAAGAACAGCTGAAAAGTCTAGAGGATGAGAAGAAGCTAGTATAGATTATGCACAAGAATGAAGAACAAAAATCAAATAGGTTGAATGAGAAATTAAAGAAGTTAGAAAAAGATCTAACACTGAAAGAACCCATGGCACAAGCCAAGCAGCAGCTTTGGGCCAATATCATTGAATATTTCAATGATATTTGGCCATCCATACAGGTTATCTATGAACAAAAAGATTTAGTCAAAGCAGCTAGTGAAGCCATCTAGAAGATAAAAGAAGAAATTGGCAAGAAACCTGAAGAAGTTAATGAAATTATCATGTTTCTTGATTCAAAGAATAGACAATAATTGGAAGAAAATGGTATAGCTGGCAGGACAGAAACCATCCTAGAAGTTAGGAAGGTAATTTCTAAAAAGAATTTGATGATACAACTAAAAGAGAAATGCCAGAATATGGAAGTTTCCATGACCAGGTTCATGATGAAGTTTGACACTCTCAGACAAAAAGGCCTTCCAAATCCACTAGTCATTCATGACAAATTAATGAAGCAGGATGATTATGATAAGAAGATGAGAGAAGTGGCTAAGGAGCAAGCTAATAATTCAACCATGCAGGGAATTCCAACAGGGAAAGTACTCTACAAAATCTTTGAGAATCTCTTTTACCTGCAACATGAGGTAAAACACTTATTTATCAACAAGCCTACATTCTCAAAATACACAGAGGCTTATGAGATATTCAGAAGGATGATGAAGATCAAATTACCAGATACAAAGAATTGGGAAAATTTGATTGATTTACTGTGAAAACAGTTTGCAGTAAAAATAGAGCTCTCAAAGATAAAGAGAGCATCCAGAATAAAGATAAAACAGAACAGTGAACAATGAATTATTAAAATTAAAAAAACAATTAAAAAGTTAAAAGAGTATTAGAGTCAAAGAGTATCAGTTGTAAGTTAGAGTGAAAGTCAAAATAGAGTTAAGAGTTAAAGTGATACAGCGTGAAACACACTTAACTATAACCTTTGTTGAGAAACTATCAGAGACAAATCAATAGCAAAATATCAAAAATTAAACAACAAATCAATAAAAGTAGGTACAAATTGCATTATTTAGATAACTATCTCTATCTTCTTGCATGAAGATATTTCTTTTTCCTTGAATAATTCCTAAGTTTTTTTAGGATATTTTGTAAGATTTTTTGTATAAATACTTCACATTTCGAAGTATTGAGTGTGGATGAATTGTTGAACATTTCTATAGTTGTACTATTTTGGAACCTGAGGGTGATTGTACCAATTTCAAGTCAGCAGACTGTATTAAAGAAATAAAGAGATTATATTACAGGATTCATGTGTTGGGCCACTACAAAGAAGTACTTTCTACTTGTTCAATTGTTTCTTTCTGAATTTTTCACAAATACTTGTATGTTTTTCTAAATCTAAATGATATAACAAGAATTTTATTACAGAATATGTTTAATTGCACTCTGTCTTGAACTGTTTATCATTTATATGTTTTTCTTCTGATATCGAGGTTAGGGAATTCTTAATTTCTCCCTTGTTTTGATTGACCTCTGTATTTTCACTCATTATTTGGATTTAAGAACCCTTAATTGCTCTCTTACCTTGATTGAAACCATTTTCACCATTATCCTAAGGATCTGAAGTGACTAAACTATTTTTCCTTGTGAATACTTCTCTTTTGAACCTTGATCCTGCTTCTGCTGCTTGACACTTTGACTCCATTATCCCAATGGAAGGCAAACCTACATCTATCCATCTGAGTAAGTGGTTTCACCACCAAACCAAATCCAAAATCAAAATCCCAAGTAATCCTACATAACTAACCTAAAATTGACTAAAATCAACAAAGATAAATCATATAGAGAGAACCCTCTCTGAGCATTAGGAAGGTTATATCCTAAGGCTTAAAAGTAGGTTTGTGGTTATCTCTAATATTCTTTAAACCAAAAAAATAAACAACCGTTTGAGAATTATTGGAGTGATAACATCCTGGTGACCATACTAGGGAACTAAGTAGTCTTTAGTGTTTAAAATTAATCTTAAAGGTAATACTTTTACTTATCTTTTCACCTTAAGATTGTTTTAAAGGGTTGTTGAGTAATATTTTCATAAAAAACTAAAATTTTGGTTTCCAGAAGAGTCTACTATACCAAGTCTAATCCAGATCTAGATACAACTGTAATAGTATATAATCCTGACATAATTTTAAAGAAAAACAAAAAAGTAGAAAGTTTAGGTAATAAAAATTCATTGATCAAAGCAAATTATCTTCCCAATAAATTATCAAGTTTACAAGACATTGAATTTGATTTAACTTTTGAGTAATATTTGTTTAATACAAAATCAAAAAGTGACATATCTAATAGTGTAATAGATCTTGATTTCATGTCATTTATTGAAAGTAAGAGGGAAAATGTTCCACTTGATTCGGATGAAAAATCTCTACAAGTTTATGATAAACTTGAGGCTTTAACTGCAACTTTGATTAAGGAAATTGATGAAACTTATTTGCAACATTCAATTGAATTAACTGCTTTATCTTCCTATACCCCTAAGCCTTCTACCAGTCATTTAGAATCTGTAGGTTCATCCTTGTTTAGTACCACCTCATCTATTATTTCCACCACACTCCATTCCACAGAATCCTTCATTCCTAAGCTTCCTCTCCAACCTAGAATTTTATTTCCATCCCCAAATACTACAAGTTCATCCTCTAGCACTGTTGCTGCATTTTCAAACACTTCGACCACATTTCCAAGTACCTCTTCTAGCATCCCAACTACATCTTCTAATATCTCAACCTCATCACCAAGCACTTCAAACTTACCTCCTAGCGAAGCTGTAATCCAAGCCATGGCTCCTAGATATGCCCCATTGGTCCTACAAGCCCCTCTACATGCCATGCCCCAAGACTACCAAAGCAAAATATTTCAATTTGATGGTACTATTCATTACACTTCTCAACAACATGTTAACAAAATGACAGATTACTTTGAACTGCATGAAATAGATGAAGTCGATGTTCAGATGAGACATTTTGCTCAAAATTTAGCTGGTGATGTAAATAAGTGGTTTAAAGGTTTACCTACTGGTAGTATTGCTGATTTAGCTCCTTTCCATAGGATGTTTCTTAATAGATGGGAGAAAAATAAGAATCCATTACAAATTTTGTATTAATTTGAAAACATAAAAAAAGCACCTAATGAAACAGTTCGGGACTATTATACAAGATATGAAATTATTTACAATGCAATCCCTGCCAATCTTAAACCTCCTCCAGACTCTGTCCTGATCAAATTCCCTGATGGATTTGATACAGATATGGCTTACCAACTTAGAGAGAGAAACCCATAAACCTTAGAGCAGATGCAAAGTAATGTTGTAAGTGTAGAAGCAAACTTGTTAGCCAAGAAATCTAGATTGAGAAATGAAAGAAGAGCGACAATAAAAGAGGAAACATCTACATCAGATAGAAAAATAGATAGCTTAGCAAAAACATTAGAAATAATGATGGATAGATTAGATAATATGGAAAGGAAGCCACAGTGGGATAACCAACAACAAGGTCCTCAAATAAGGAATCTCAATTTCAGGAAGAACACCAACACTGGAAAATATAGAGAATCAACACCCGATCAAACAATAAGACCACCTTTCCAAGAGAACTATGCTCAAATTTCTCACCAAAACGAAGATGACGAAGACACTTAGATTAATATAATGGGAATTAATGATGATAATACCATTTTTCCTACACAAGAAGAACATGAATTATATGAATTACAACATTTACAATTAGAATCTGGTGTGTCTTTTGATTACAAGCAAGGTTATGAGTTTTCCATTAATGAAGTTCATAAGAAATATAACCTTAGTAGTAAGAAAAATGTAGAAGCCCCTACTAAGAAATCTTTCCAAACTCAAACAAAGAAAACAGTAGAAGCTCCTACAACCAAAGTACTGCAAATCCTCCCTAGGGAAACCCAACAAAACTCTAGTTCAAAACATAAAAATTCAAGTCCTAATCAGAAAATTTATATTCCTAAAATTACACCTAGTCCTAAAATTGTTGACATTACATATACTGATGTTTAAACTTCAGTTGATCCTCAAAAAATCTATTGTTGCTAAAACAACAATTTTTGATCCAAAAACATTTGTTGTTGATCCAAAACAATTGATCCTAAAACAGTTGTTAAAATTTCAAAACCTACCATAACTTCCACTGGAACTCAAAATGTCCCTGAAAAGAAGATAAAAAGCAGTAAAACAGTAGAAACACAAACAGAAAATGAAAAACCAACAGTAGAAAAAGAAGAGAAGCACACTCAAACTGCAGTTACTAAAGAAGAAATAATTCAGGTAGCAAAAACACAAGCACCATTCAATATCCAAACTGAAATTTCCATACTAAAGATACCAATCCCTTTAACAGAGTTGGTTAAACATGAATTATACAAATCACAGATCACTGACACATTAAACATAAATTAAGGATAAGACTCTGTTAATTTGAGTGATGATCAACCAGAACTAATTTTTGGTCCTGAGGTAAATGGAAAACACCAAGAAGGAGGAGTTCCTCCTTTCTACATTAATTTGACTATTCATGATAAAATATTACATAATGCTATGTTAGACTCAGGAGCTTCACATAATTTAATGCCAAAATCCATTATGGAAACTTTGAATTTAGACATCACTAGACATTATAAATATTTTTTCTCGTTTGATTCCATTAAAGTGAAATGTTTAGGCTTAATCAAAGATTTATGTGTCATTCTAGTCCAAGACCCTGGAAAATGTATAGTCATGGATATTGTAGTAATTGATATCTCTCCTAAGTATGGAACGATGTTATATTTCTCACGAGGAGAAAAACTACAAGGATCTCTACAATTAGACATATCTTATGCCACTATTTCAGTATTTGTCCAACCCAAGAAACTTTAAAAAAAGACTCTAATGAAGTACATGGTCAGTAGTGTAGAAAGACCTTGAAATTACATAAAATTTGGAAGCTGGTATAGATAACAACGCAAAATTAAAACAGAAAAAAGAAATACCCAGACAGTGAGAACATATTTCATGAATCAGTGTGGCACCTAGACTTTGATAGATTAGTGAACAAATTAGGATCAGGAGCAGGATTTTGGATTCAAAACATGGAAAACAACCATTCATAAGGTCATGCCTTTAGATTAAACTTCAAATGTACAAACAACATGGTTGAGTATGAAGCTTTGATTTTAGGACTGCAGATTGTTAGAAATTTAGGAGGAAATAGAGTTTCTATCATGGGAGACTCTGATTTAATTGTAAAACAAATTAGAGGAGAATATTCTATATATAATCCTAGATTAAGCCAATATAGAGAAACAGTTTTAGATCTGATCAAAGAATTTCTTGAATGTGACTTGTAATTCCTAGAAAACAAAACATACAAGCACACTGTTTAGCGACTTTTGTTAGTACCTGTAACCTGCCTTTTCAGCCAAATCATCAATATATAGCAGAGGTAAGATGCAGGCCTACTATACCAGACAACTTAAAATATTGGCAATTTTTTTTACATGATACTCAAATCTATCACTTTATGAATGTTGAGGGAGAATTCTAGAATTGTAACACAGACACGAACTGTAAAGTAGATGATAAAATAGACAATGAGATAGATGTAAATAATTTAGATTTTATTGGAGCCACTAAATTCACTCAAGTAGAAATAGAAGAATTATAGGATGATGATTCTGACATTTTAAACCTTAAAAATAACATTTTACCTAAGGAATTAGCCCCATTAGAAGATATTTTTGATTCAAATGATGTTGCAACAAAACCAAAGATGGAACCATTAAAATCAGATATAGAAGAATGCAATATAGGAACAGAACTAAAGCCTAAAATCATCAAAATTTCAAAAGCCTTACCTCAAGAAGAAAAACTAAAATATATAGCTCTGTTTAAGGAATTTCATGATGTATTTGCATGGAGTTATGAAGACCTGAAATATTATGACACTAGCATAATACAACACAAAATACCCATAAAAGAAGATCAAAAACCTTCCAAAAAGAAGCTTATAAGAATAAATCCAGTTTTAATGCCTTTGATTGAAAAATAAGTAAAGAGAATGTATGAAGCTCAGATAATTGCACTTATCATATATTTTTATTAGGTTTCAAACTTAGTTCCCACTAGGAAAAAGACAGGGGAAATCAGACTTTGTGTTGATTTCCAGAATTTAAACAAGATATCCCTAAAAGATAACTACCCTCTCCCCAAGATGGATCATATTCTATAGAAGGTGGTTGGTTCATCCACGATTTCATTACTTGATGGATTCTCTGGGTATAACCAAATTTTAGTTCAAAAAGAAGACCAACCTAAGACAACATTTACTACTCCTTTGGGTACTTTCATGTATTTGAAAATTCCTTTTGGATTAATGAATGCATGAGGAACTTTTCAAAGAGCTATGGATATAGATTTTTCCAAGGAAATTCATGATTTTCTTGTAATCTATCTAGATGATATAACTGTATTTTCAAAAACTGACAATGAACATCTAGATCAGCTGAGGCAAGTGTTTATCAAATGCAGGAAATTTTGCATTTCTTTAAATCCTAAAAAGACTCTCTTTGGACTTGAAGAAGGAAAACTATTAGGGCATATTATATCAAAAGAGGGAATTTGGATAGACCCAGCTAGAATAGAGGCCATTTTGAACATAATCCATCCTAGAAATATTAAGGAATTACACGCTTTCTTAGGTAAAATTAATTTTCTCAGAAGATTCATTTCAAACTTAGCAAAAATAATTAGAGAACTCAATAACATGTTGAAAAAAGACTCAACACTTAAATGGATTGTAGAGGCCAAACAATCATTTGAATCAATCAAACAGGCCCTTACAAGAACACCAGTCCTAATAAGTCCCGATTTCAAAAATTATTTTATTATTTTTTCTTTTGCTTCAGCACATACTATTGTTGCAGTTTTACTATAGAAAAATGATCAGGGCTATGAATGGCCCATTTATTTTTTCAGCAAATCACTTAGAGATGCCACACTGAAGTATAACATGATGGAAAATCAGGCATTAGCATTAGCGAAGGCTATCAAATACTTTAGAGTGTACATTTTATATTTACACATCATTGCTTATGTTCCAAATTCAGTTGTGAAGGACATTGTGAATCAAAATGGGTCTGATGGTAAAAGAGGCAATTGGATTGCCACCATTTTGGAATATGAAATAGAAATTAAGCCCACCAAACTCATTAAAGGTCAAGGTTTAGCCAAACTTATGGCTGAATCAAACTTTCATGCTTTAGATATAAATTTTATTGCCCAATTAGATTATCAAGAAGAGATGGCGACTCCACAGATTAGTGAAGCCTTTTCAAATTCACCATGGTATGCATATATCATATTTGTATTACTAAATTTACAAGCTCCTCCTAGATTTTCAAGAACTAAAGCTAAATTTTTAAAGTTAAAGGCAATGAAATTGTGTATTATAGATAATTCTCTGTTTTGGAAAGATCATGGTGGAATTTTATCGAATTGTTTGCTTAAAGATGAAGCTGATAAAGTTATGGAATAATTTCATGCACGTGACCATGGAGGACACCTTTACTGGAAGTCAACTACAGATAAAATCTTGAGAGCTAGTTTTTACTGGCCTACACTTTTTGCAGACGTGAAAAAGTATGTGACCTCCTGTCACAAATGCCAAATCTTTGAAGGGAAGAAAAAATTACCACCTTTACCCCTTAAACCCATATCCACAGAAATTCCATTTCAGCAATGGTGTTTAGACTTCATTGGTGAAATTCACCCACCATCCTCAGCCCAACATAAATGGATTTCGATAGCCACAGACTATTTCACTAAGTGGATAGAAGCAATTCCTTCTAAGCAAGCCACTAATACTATCATAATCTCATTCTTAGAAAACAATATACTATCTAGATTTGGATGCCCCCAAAAACTCATTACTGATAATGCAGCTGCTTTCAAGTCTAAAAGATGATTGACTTCTGTAATAAATACCACATTACCCTTGGTCATTCCACTTCTTATTACCCTCAAGGTAATGGTCTTGCCGAATCATCCAATAAAAGCCTTGTTAATATCATCAAGAAACTACTAGAAGACAATAAAAAGACCAAGAACAAAAGGTTAGTTAATGCCTTATGGGAAGATAGACTTACCACTAAGAAGTCCATTGGTACATCCCCTTATCAGCTTGTATATGGGATGGATGTTGTTTTTCCATCCTCTTTAGGCATGCCAGTGATGAAGATGATCCAAGAACTTCAGGTAGAAACCAATGATATCCAGAGAAGAATGAATCATATCATACACTTGCAGCAAACTAGGGAGGAATTTTATCTCAAGTCTCAATTTGTTCAAGATAATATTAAAAATATATTTGACATGAAGACTAAGGAAATTGATTTTTACATAGGTTACAAAGTTCTTAAGTGGGATTCTAGGAGAGAATAAAAAGGTAAACATGGTAAATTTGATTCCCTATGGAAAGGTCCCTATGTCATTTATGGTT
Organism: Pinus albicaulis; assembly: GCA_034641835.2. Taxonomy (NCBI): domain Eukaryota; kingdom Viridiplantae; phylum Streptophyta; class Pinopsida; order Pinales; family Pinaceae; genus Pinus; species Pinus albicaulis. The sequence goes on along the minus strand of CM076577.1, from coordinate 1,031,869,755 downwards.
ACAGAGGTAACAATGCATCCTTTTTGAAGGAGTTGGATGGATCACATCTACCAGGTGGACCTATCAATGGTATAATGTTGAAGCATTACGATTCCCCAAAATAACAGTAGTTCGTTTTGTTTACTTTTCTCATTGTACATAATATTACAGAGTTTAGATTGAATTGGATGTTTTTCTTGCAAAGTTGAAGCCCGGAGAGAAGGCCCTAAGCTTTGAAAGACAAAATATCATAAGTATGAATAATGCAGAGCTTAGAAAATAGTTTCAAGGCAAGCACAATCAAAATACAATGCCATTGATCTTAAGTTATTGACATTTCACCAGGAAATGTCATCCCCATGTAGAGCCACTGTTAGGGTCCTATAATAATAGGATTCATAATTTTGAATTGACTTTGAATAGTCTTGTAATATGTACATACTTTTCTTTCTACAAAATTGTTTTCCCATATTGAAAAAATTAAAAAATGTAAAGAGGGTAAAAGTCCTAAAAGAAAATCAAATGACTTGAAATAAAAAGATCAAAAAAAATATAGAAAATGAACCCAAACAAAAAAGAGATAAAAATAAATCATGAAAGTGATGCAAATTCAAATGCCACTACTTTTTACTTCACTTTGAAAAATAATATTGTGTGCATCTTGTCAAAAATGCCACAATTCATGAAGGTCAAACTGCTTAATATTGACCCTTCATGTTTTAAATTTTCTGTTGATAGATAGAGAATAAAGATCTAGCCAAACAATTTAATCTTGGCATATCAGTAGTTAGGTGGAGAATAATAAGGAGCTTAACAGTTTAATCTGAGAACTTGGAAGAAATAAGGATATAATTAGATATTTTGTTGTTAAAAGAAAATTAATAAGGTTTTGCAAGCTCAAATGCACCCCAAGAAATGAAAAAAAAATGTTAGGGTAGCTGATAGGTAGGTAGAAGCAGTTTTTACAAGGCATGGATAGCAGAAATTGAGCAATTCATACTTACTAATTTCCCTTCAAAATCATTTCCTTTGTAAAAATATCCCTTCCCCTTCATTTTTATTCTTTCCCCTTACTTCACTCTTTTTCCCTTGTAAACATATCCCTTCCCCTTCATTTTTACTCTTTCCCCTTACTTCACTTTTTTTGCCCCTACAAAAAATCCCTTTTCCTAGGTTAAAATGCATATTTCCCTTTGGAAAAGTAAAATCTGTTTAATTAATTTCCACTTTTATTCAAAAAACCCAAAAAATACCTTTATCCTGACTATTTCTTTAAAAGGTGATATGTCGAGGCCCACATTGAAGAAATTCTTTCCCGATATCAATTTTTATGTTAAACTTAGTGTATTTAACCTTCTGCATTATATTTCATTATTAACATTAACTTAGTGTATTTAACTCCCGCATTAAACCTTTATCCTGTATTATATTAATTTCTTATATATATATATATATATATATATATATATATATATTTCTCAACCCATGTTTTATTTATAACCTATGGTTTTTATTACCCCACCTATACATATGTCCCACTTTCCCTAACCCCATTGTTTATACATTAAAACCCACCTATTAAAAACCCCAACCATATATATTATAACCCCACCGCATAGCTTAAATTCCTAGGCCCCATGCCTATCCAATCTCGACGAATCCATTGGATCCTCCCAACCGTCGAATCTTAACCCATCAGATCTGATGGCCCTTATCGTCTATCTCACATTCCATTGCTCGATCCTTAACAAACCCAAGACCTTGCGATATCTGTGGTTTTCGGAGCTCCATTCCTAGATATGTGGCAAGTTTCTATTCGATCGCATCGATCCAAATTATACCGCCAACCACCTTTGGCCAGTGTGAAAACCACTAAGCAGATTTTACTACACTTTGTGAAAATTGCTTTCAACTTAAATTGACACGCACATTCAATATTTTAATCATTGTTGATCAAAAATACATATAGCCACCCTTTGCTGCCTTTTTCACCATTATAGTTACAAATTCGCGCAGAAGGAACATTTCCGACCTAAAAGAATTTCTAGCGACCTCATTTTAAGCCCAATTCAACCATAATTCAACCAATTTGTTGCCAAAGACATTGCAAAACCGAATTGAAGCACTATAAAGACCAGAAGAGCTTCAGAGAACCTTTGTTGCCTCAAAAACATTCTGCAAACCACAAATCTTCATTTTTCTCCAAGTATTCTTCAGTGATTAGACCTGTTCCTAAATTTAAAAGGAAGTAATTCAAGTAATTGAATCAATTTAGGAGTTTTAGTAGACCAAAAGCACCTATTGCCTTCCCTATCCTTTTCTGTAGACCCTAGTTTTTGTTTCACAGAAATTCTGAGGTCCTGAGATTTATTTTTGTCACAAAGAGTAGAGTTTGATCAATTGAACAAGTTTAAACCTTTGCAGACCATAGATAAGCCCCTGTTTCATCCTAAATCAGTCTACAAACTGTAATTATCTTTCTGAGGTGAACCTAAAGGCCTAAATCAGTTTTTTCTAAGTCAAATATTAATCAATTGATAAAAATCAAACAAACAATGGCTTCCAAAAGCATTGTATCTGTCAATCCTATGCAACCTCTAGTTGTAGATGTAGAACACACTCCTTTAGCTGATAGAGATTTTAAGATTAATGACACAGTCACTGAATTTAAGCTTCTTGAGCTCCACTACTGGAGCCATGAAAAATCCATAGATCAAGGAGATGATGTTTTCATTTGGGAGTCTAATTTTCCAAAGTATGTTCTCCCACAGACTTTCCAGTTCCCAGAAGTGATTAGACTCCATCAATCTTGCTATTTACTTGACCCGAGAGCCCTAATAACTCCTAGAAAAGAAATTTTTTTCACCATTGCAGCTGAGTCTATCAACCAAATGCTGAAAATCCAACCTAGACTAGATGAAGCCCCTTTGTCCATTGAAAATCATACACATTTATACCTGAATCTAGAATTCCCCAAGAGGTTCCAAATATTCCAAAATTTCATGCCTTCATTTGTGGAAAATCCCAAGACAAATCCTCCTTAACCATCTGCAATATATTCTAAGAGAACCAGACAAATCATCACAATGTTGTCCTGCATTTTGGGCTATTTTACTGATGAGAATGTTGATGCTTCAATCCTTAGTTTTCTGTCTACTTTTACACTTAGTCAACCACCCAGTACCATTTTTAATTTTTCCTAGTACCTTGCTGATACTATGCTTGAAAAACTTGTTAAAATGTCTGAAGAAGGTGTTTTCAAGTATTCATCAGTCCTATTCCACATGTTTTTGTATTTTCAGTCTGAGAAATTTACCATCAACCTTCAAAATCTTGATGTTGAAGGTAACCCACAATCAGTCATATTTTGGACTCCAATTATCAGAAAAGACTCTACATAGTCCCCCTACACAGATTTCATTGATTCTTTTATTCATCCTATGGTCAATATGTTGAACAACAACATGCAGCCAATAATTAGTGAGGAAATTAAGAAGGTCTTGCATTTGATTAAACATAATAGGACATGAGATTGGTACTTGTATCAAAATCACATAGGGATTGGGGTATTTGGATCAAATCTTATTCCATATAAACTACCCAAATACCTCCCAATGAGGTTATTTTCCCTTGAGTATATCAGAAAAATTCTTAATTCGAATGGAATTAATTTCTTGGCGGCCAAAAAGAAGACACAGTTCAAAATGAAAAATCAGGCTGGCGCTTTTATTTGTAACAGTAGAGATTCAGGTGCAGTGGTTGAAAAGTATTTATAGGATTTTAAATTAAGTAAGAGTTTTCTATGGTATTATGATCCTCTAGGAGTAATAAGTAAATTTAGAGTTAAATGAAAATTAACTCCTTATGTACATGAGAAGAAAGCAAACATTGATAAATACTCGAATCAATCTGAATGGTTGGATAACACCTTGACATAGGCAGAGAAGCAAGGTGATACTATTCAAATCTTGCAGACTCCAGCCCAAGAAGATAGAAACTCAAAAAAAATAATAGAATAAGGATCATACACTGTAGAAACTACAACTAAAACCAAATTTAAATTGATGTACAAGAAGAAGCCAAAATTAAATCCTGTCAATGAAGAAGTGGAAACAATAGAAGTAATTGATACAGAAACACTGGTGAAAGACAATGCTCCACCTATACTTGCTGAAAGAACACACTAGCCTTCAGCTTCAAACACTCAGCTGATTTAGAAATAGCACAGTGTTGAAGTATCCTCATCTAGCAAACCAGCAGAGAAGGAGATGGAAATTATGCAGAAATACAAAGAGATAAAGATGAAAAATGAAGCCTTGAAGACTGATACATATAAAAAGTATTGGAAATAGTCACCTAGTGACCAAAGAAGATTGCTTTCTGCTTTTGACTACAAAATTAGGAAGATGCATATGACCTTCCTGCAGCCTAAATTAAATCATCCCAAATCATCAGTTGATTACAAAAAGACATCATATGAAGTTCAAGCATAAGATCTTCATCCTATTGATTAGATAGAATTTCACAAACAAGATGGTGAAATTCTTTATTCAAAAATGACAAATAAATCCATGAGTGTAAAAAAGATGCAAAACACTCTTGGGAACATCAAAGATCAACTTAAATTGGAAAAGGCATCCTCACAGGCTAAGGATAACATAATCAAATATCTGGAGGACTTGATTATTGAAGTAGGATATGATCCTAATAATGTAAAATTTGCAGATGAATTGATAAAAATGAAGAAAGCATGCATTGATGCATTAAAGAAGCAACTAAAACTGCCTCCTACTGAACATCCTCAGGAAAAGGAAGTGTTACAGGATGTAAATCATAAAGATGAGATGATGAATCTCATTCTTTATTTGACTTCCCAGATAAAAGAAATGGAGAATGAAATGGACAAGTTGGTCTAGGAGAAAAAGGCCCAAGAAGAAATTCCTGTCACAGTAATTCCTATAGTCACAACAATTGTGCCTTCCACATTATCAAAATCATTGGCTCCTACAGTCCCAATGGCTACAGCACTACTTGTCACCTCATCAACAAATTCAGCAACAGAATCATCAACAACAACAGTACAGCCTACATATGAGGCAAGTAAACTAGTAAAAGCTATGCAAGACTTGTATATTCGGACAAATGAAATTAACAGACTTAAAGAACAACCGAAAATTCTGGAGGATGATAAGAAACTAGTACAGATTATGCACAAGAATGAAGAACAAAAAGCAAACAGGTTGAATGATAAATTGAAGAAGTTAGAAAAATATCTAACACTGAAAGAACCCATGGCACAAGCCAAGCAGCAACTTTAGGCCAATATCATTGAATATATCAATTCTATTTGGCCATCCATATAGGTTATCTATGAACAAAAAGATTTAGTCAAAGCAGCAGGTGAAGCCATCCAGAAGATAAAAGAACTTGGCAACAAACCTGAACAAGCTAATGAAATTATAAAGTTTCTTAATTCAAATAATAGACAAGAATTGGAATAAATTGGTATAGTTGTGTTGAGGCCTCAGAAATCAGTGGCAACAACAAGGGGGATAACCACCCGGTCCGGACCTTAAAGCAGTTCCTTTCCCATTTGAGATAGTGTCTCCAACTGCGTGTAATGGGACCAGTTTCCAAGATTTGGGTTTTTATGATTGTTGGGTTTTTCTCAAATGATTTTCAGGAAGAATAACTTAAAAACTAAAAAAAAAAATTTCTAAAATGGAAAACTTTGAATTAATTCTAATCTAATCTAACCCGGGATAATGCTAATTTTATGTGATCTAGAATGATATAGATTCAGTCTATGATTATTTAGATCAATCACAGACTTAATAGAATTAATACCTATGTAAGATGATTCTTTTGAGAAATAGTTAATTAGAAGAAGATGTGAAACATATCACATATATTCTGATGATCATATATAAAACAAATCAATCTCTATCCTTATATCATATAATAGTGCAACTGATATTTCAAACAGAAACAATTGATTTCATACATAATTCATGAAAGCTAGACTTATCACTAATGTTTAAAATAGAGTTTAGCATACATGGTAATAGTATCAGATGTGTGTTGTCCTGTTCATCTGATCAGTTATAATAGGCCACAATCAATCTTTTTATCAATAAGTCTTTTAGAGAATACAAAAGTGCATCAACAGTGATCAGCAAAATGATATATAATTGAAAAGGTCATGTTCCATCATTTTATCAAGGCATCAACAAACTTACAATAAATAATTCTTTGTAAATGTTCTCAATAAAAATTCTGGACCCTTCTGTAAATGCATGAGAAGGGTTAAATACTACATTAACTACTTACAAAAAATAGATTATACAAAATATCTTATGAGGTGGTTTCAAACAACCTTCCTCATTCCTAGTATCTATTTGCTAAAATTGAAATTATTAAAAAAAACTAACTAACTCATGATCGTGCCTGATGATAGGTCACTACCAGCACTACTTTTCTGGTCACAAATATCGGACATCGGTTGAACTTGTGGAGGCTTCCTAAACTATGTCTTCATATGTCCATTAAATATAGCATCAAGTAAAAGTGGTTGTATTTTCTGTATAGAATCCAGAGAACAATTCAATGTCATTATTTGACTATGAGGTTTAACCAGTAGCTACCAGTACGCTTCCCTATCAGTCTTTTCCAGGTGTGCAAGTGTTTCTTCTCGGAGTTGACCTGTGTTTTTCCAACTTTGCTCTAAATTTCTAATATTAGGAATCGATTTATGATTTCCTTCTTTAATCAAACCAGAGGTATGCAACATGTGGTTAATCATTTTGACCATACTCTTTGATATACATGCTGCTATGGCTATGGAAAATTTTGTTTGTTTTACCTGTGCATCCCAGTCAGTAAAAAGGATATCTTTAAAAGTTTCTTTGATCTTTGGGAGACTTGACTTTCTCCCTTCCTCTAAATCCTACCATTCAATATAATCATAAATTTTGGTATTGAGTTCATTAAACTTAGTTCTCTGGTCAATGACTGTATTAGTCAACTGTTCACTAATTTCCAAGTGTGGGATTATGTCTGACATTTGTAAGACAAACAAGTTTTTTTGTTTTGAAAGGCATTTAATGTCAATGATTCTTTTATGAATTCCTCTGCAGTAGGAATACCTTCATATTTTGTAAGATCTTCTCTCAATTCTCTAATCACTGTGTTTTTTCTAGATAAGTCATTTTCATGACTTATCTTATCCACTTCCATATCTTGCTGAAATTTGAAGAGTTGTTGCTCAACCTTTTGATTTAGATTGTTCCTTTCTTCATCTAGTTTCTGTTGTAGCTACATGATTTTATCATCCTTTTCTTGAACCAGAATGGATACTTCGGTTGCCTTATCCATTGTTGGAGTAGTATATGCTCCAGCAAATTGTGACAGTCGAGTTAGATTTTCAATTGGATTTGAAGGAGTGTCTTTCCATACAACTTCCATAAATTCATTTCTTGGAGGTGTTTCAATCCTTCTCCTTTTTCTTTGTTTCCTTACTATAGCTTTATGAAGAAGGATGTAGAATACATCTAGTGGAGGGATATGAGTTACCTTCAGAATAATCTCATCAATAGGAAACACAGGAATGACTTCTGTATCTTGGGAGGTTATCCCAGGATTTTCAATGATTTATTTTGCTGAAACTATTTGTCCCTATGGAGTCTGAAATTCTATATTTTTATGTGAAGATGATACCTCTGGGGTATTTATCAATGTGTTGCTAACTGAAGTCCATATTTTATGTAGTTCACTTTGATTTTGTGAATCTGATTGTTCTATTATGATTTCTTTGCTTGCTTCAGTCATATAACTAGTAATAAAAACATTCTGAGGGATACGTTTGAGTCTTTGTTCTCTGTACTCATTGAATCTCTATAGTTCTTCTGGATTTAGGTTCAATTTGAAAAAAAATTGGACTTCTTAAAAAGTTCCAACAGATTGAAAAATGTCTTCAAATCTATCATCAATGTGTATGATAGGTTTGATTTTGACTGACTGAGTAAATTTGTTAGCAATATTTTCTGGATCAAATTGCCTTGAGGGTAATACGGGGAGCTTCAAAAGCTCAATCTTCTGAAATTATTTCAATGCATGATTGAAATTGATGAGGGTGAATGTACCACATTGAATTAGAAAACTTGGCCATAAATATTTTTTACTATCTTTCGAAGATTTAGTGAGTCCATTACCAACAGTTTGGTAACCAAATTCTCTCGCCAATAATTTATCTGAAACATATAAAGGAAGAACATGTGAAGGAGCGGATCTTCCAAATACTTTGATATATGAAAATGATTCTTCAATAAAACATCTCCCTATCATTTGAAGTTCTGAAATGGCTTCCTTAGTGAATCTAGGGCTCACTATGTCAAACATTAATTGATGTAATGGTAATACAACTCCATAACATAGCCTGTGAAAATATGGTGCATAATTGTGTTCCCATATCTCTTTATGACTCAAATGAATAGGGGTGGGATCCTCGGGAGTCCATTTCCAACAAATAACTGGAAAATTGGTAGAAAAACAGATTGCATCAAAAATATATGCACTCATGAAAAATTGGGGAACGGGTTTGGAGGAAGAAGCTCTTGTCTGGTGATATTTGTTAATCACTTTAGCTAGATTTTCAGAAAGAATGGTTTCCCAATTCATGATGTGGGAATTAACATAGGAATCGTTGAGGGGAAGGCAATTTATGGAGAACTTGGTATTATCAGGGAGACCATATAATCTGCATAGCATCGCGGCTGTAAAATTGTAGGGATTTGCAAGTGAGGTGATAGGATACATACCTGATTTCTCATGTTTGAACTTGTTATCTAGTTTCCTCCAACCCTGAATTGTCTTGAAAGTGTCCTCATTGTTCTTTGAAAATTTCTCAACAAATCTATTATCATAGATGTCTTGTTGGTTGAATAGCTTGTAAATGACTTTCAAATCTTCATATTTGAAAGAACCTAAGATTTCATTATTAGTGGTTCTTAATTTTCTATCTTGTATTGTTGAATTGTCAAGCACCCACCTAATCATGTCAGTATATGGTAAGAGAGTGGCCGTTGCTGCTATCCTATGAAGGAAGGAGTATGCAATATCTTTAAACTGTAAATTTGAGGGTCTTGCATCATCAGTAGATTCTTTGACCTCCACTACTTCAGATTATTCGTCTTCGAGAATGGTATAGATATCTTGCCACTTTGTAGCACCTCCATCAATAGTGCAGACCATATCTGAGACTATGGGCGACATTTTTGTGTATTCCGCTTCTGCAACAGTCTGTTTTTTGTGCTTTTACATTACTTTTCGAATGGACATATCTTGAAGGCAAATCCCTATTAAAAACAGAGTAATGATCAAATGATGGAAGATATATTTCAAATGACCAATTCGAAGAGAAAATATCTGGGAAGCAGCTGTTCCATTAATTATCCCTAACCAAACAATAACCATTTGGATTGGGATGATAAAACACACTTAATCGTTTCTGACATGATTTATTTTCATGTAAAAAACTTTATTAAAACCTGTCAAATCCATCACATCATGCCCTTTGAACCTGTCTTTATGAAGCGCATTAATTTTTGTTTATGCATATCGCGAAATCGCAAAACCGCATTATCGGAATATCACAAAATCGGAGTGTCACAATATCGAAGCTTTGGTAAGACTGCTTAAAGTTTTAAAATGTAAATCTGTGATATGTGATTAATGATGTCGCTTACGAAATTCAAACCGGTGATCGAAAAATCGGGATTTCGTTATTTTATTACTCAGCTTTCAATGAGAAAAGGTTATGGGGGATTCGATTTGCGATAGGGTAATTACAAGGATGTTTTATTAATTTCTTTTTTGTTTTTTTATGTTTTTATTTAATAAAATCAATAATGTTATTTGGAGTTTGATTTTTTATCTAAAATGAAAAATACATTTTTAAGAAGGGTCCCTATTTTTATTTATCAAAGGTCTAGAGTATTTTGAAAATAAAAATGGGGGGAGTTGTTGCATAGCACAACAAGCTGACAAGACAGAAACCATCCTAGAAGTTAGGAAGGTAGTTTCTAAAAATAATTTGATGATACATGTAGAATAGAAATGCCATAATATGGAAGGTTCCATAACCAGGTTAATGATTAAGTTTGACACTCTCAGACAAAAAGGCCTTCCAAATCCACTAGTCATTCATGACAGATTGATGAAGCAATATTATTATGATAAGAAGACAAGAGAAGTGGCTAAGGAGAAAGCTAATAATTCAACCATGTAGGGAATTCCAACAGGAAAAGTACTCTTCAAAAGCTTTGAGAATCTCTTTTACGTGAAACATGAGGCATAAAACTTATTTGTCAACAAGCCTACATTCTCAAAATACACAGAGGCTGATGAGATATTCAAAAGGACGATGAAGATCAAATTACCAGAGATAGAGAATTGGGAAAAATTGACTAATTTACTGTGAAAACAGTTTGCAGTAAAAACAAAGCTCTCAAAGGTAAACAGAGCATCCACGATAAAGATAAAACATAACAATGAACAATGAATGATGAAAAGTAAAACAACAATTAAAAAGTTAAAGAGTATCAGTTGAAAGTCAGAATGAAAGTCAAAATAGAGTTAAGAGTTAAAGTGAGACAGAGTGAAAGACACTTAACTACAACCTTCGTTGAGCAACAATCTGAGACAAATCAACAGAAAAATATCAATAGTTAAACAACAAATCAATAAAAGCAAGGACAACTTGCATTATTTAGATAGTTGTCTCTATATTCTTGCATGAAGATATTTCTTTTTCCTTGAATAATTTTGAAGTTTGTTTTAGGATAGTTTGTAAGGGTTTTTTTATAAATACTTCACATTTCGAAGTATTGAGTGTCGATTAATTGCCGAACATTTCTATAGTTGTACTATTCTGGAACTTGAGGGCGATTGTACCAATTTCCATTCAGCAGACTAGATTAAAGCAATAAAGAGATTATATTACAGGGTTCATGTGTTGGGCCACTACAGAGAAGTAATTTCTACTTGTTCAATTGTTTCTTTCTGAAGTTTTCACAAATACTTGTATGTTTTTCTAAATCTAAATGATATAACAAGAATTTTATTACATAATATGTTTAATTGCACTCTGTCTTGAACTTTTTATCATTTATATGTTTTTCTTTTGATATCCAAATTAGGGAATTATTAATTTCTCCCTTGTTTCTATTGACCTCTATATTTTGACTCATTATACGGATTTGATAACCCTTAATTGCTCTCTTACCCCGATTGAAACAATTTTCACCATCAGCCTAAGGATCTGAAGTGACTAAATTATCTTGCCCTGTGAATACTTCCCTTTAGAACCTTGATCCTACTTCTGTTGCTTGACACTTTGACTCTATTAGCCCTATGGAATATAGACCTACATCTATCCATCTGAGTAAGTGATTTCACCGCCAAACCAAATCCAAAATCAAAATCCCATGTAATCCTACATAAATAGCCTAAAATCAAAAAAGATAAATCATATAGAGAGAGCCCTCTTTGAGCATTAGGAAGGCTAGATCCTAAGGCTTAAAAGTAGGTTTGTGGTTACCTCTAATATTCTTTAATCTAAAAAAATAAATAACTCTTTTAGAATTATTGGAGTGATAACAGGGTGCACCTATATTTTTGTGAATAATAATGACAGTTACTTGTGATTATGGATAGACTATCAATACTTAAATTGAGCTACAGTAAAGAATGTATATCGAATGCCCCAAATTGATTATCTCTTCAACCATATGAAAGGGGCCTTTGTCCTTTAAAAAAATTATCTACGCTCTACTTATCATCAATTAACAATTAAATATAGTGATATTTCTAAGATATCATTCAGAACATGCTTTGGGCACTACAAGTTCAGAGTGGTTCCATTTGGTTTGACCAATGCACCCGCAGTATTCATGAGTCTTATGAATAGTGTTTTCCGTAAGCATCTCGACTGCTATGTATAAGTCTTCCTAGATGATATTCTTATATACTTTAAAAATGACATGGGGCATGAAGAACACTTGTGAATAGTGTTATCTTGTTGTTGGAGTGCAAGATATATGGAAAGTTATTTAAGTGCTCCTTATTTGAGAAGAAGATTCATTACCTAGGTTGTATTATATCTAGTGAAAGGATCTAAATAGATCTTGAGAAAGTAAAAGTATTCATGGACTGGCTGATACCAAAAAATGTGCATGAAGTGTATATTTGTATGGGCTTAGTAGGATACTATCGAATATTTTTATGATGGTTCTCAAAAATTGAAAATTCAATTATAACCCTCTAATGAAAAGGAGTTATATATGAGTGGACTGAAGAATGTGACATTTCATTCACTGAGCTTAAAATATTGTTCACCATCACGCCAATATTGCAAGTTCCTGACATGGAAAAATATTTTATGTATTTAATAATGCATCCAAGCAAGGATTAGGTGCAATATTAATGCAAGATAAAGGATTAATAGCATATTACTCAAGGAATTTAAAGCCCCATGAGGAAATCTATATCACGCATCATTTATAGTTTCTCATTGTAATTCTAAAAATATGGAGACACTACCTTGTAGGGAGAATCCGTGTTCTAAAACACAATCACCAAAGTTTGAAATACGTGTTTACCCAAAGGGACTTGAATTCTAGGAAAAGACAATGGACTCATTTCTTAACTGAATATTACTTTGATATTTCATACATTAAATGGAAGGAGAATGTAGTGGCAAATGCCCTAAGTAGAAGACCAAATATATTTTCTTTTACACCTATTAAGGTAGACTTGAGGGACTGAGTGATACCACATGTCTTAGAAGATAATTTGTATTTAAAAGTATAATTCCTGCCTCAAATTAAAAATAAAAGATAATTATGGAATGTTATGATTCCAAGGAAGGATGGTGTGTGTATCTTTATCTAAAGAAAATGTATGTTTATCAAGAGTAAACTCTTCTTTTGGGCAAGCATGAAGCATGAAATTTTACAATTCATTGAAAAATGTCTTGAAATTTAGCAGGTGAACATTGACCATCATCACCTAACATATCTCCATCACCTCACAGATCTCCTAAAACAACATGGCATTCCTATGACCAAATGGGAGGTGATTTCACTAGATTTTGTTGTGGGGCTACCTCTTACCCCACAAAGTCACAATGACATTTTGGTCATGGTGGATAAACTAACGAAATTTTCTCATGCTATTCCCATAAAGATATGTATGAAGTTATTTATGTAGTTCAGGTATTTATAAATGAAATTACTAAGTTCCATGGAGTTCCTAAGAAGGTCATATTAGATAAGGATTTATGATTCACTTCAAGGTTCTGGAATTGTATGCATTCTTCTTTAGGAACTCAACTAAATTTAATTACAGTTTATCACCCTAAGACCGATGGAAAAATAGAAAGGTTGAACCAAGTAATGGAGGATATGTTAAGTATTTATGTTATGAACCAACAACACACTCGGAAAATTACCCTCCCTTCGTTGAATTTTTATACAATAACAGTTACCATAGTTCAATTAGAATGCCTCCATTTGAAGTCTTATATGGAAAGCCTTGCAAAACATTGCTAAGGTGGCATAGTTTGGAGGATCGGATGATAATGGGACCAAAATGAATTCAAGATGTTAGTATGAATCTTTCGTCGTAAAAGATCACTTTAGCTACGCATAACAAATAGCCCTAACATCGATTATGGCTGCAAAATATCTTTAAGTTTGCTGCACAAATCCAGATCTAAGCACAAAAGAAATTAAGCAGATAAAATACAATATGGCTCCATACATCCAATAGACAAGACAAGAACAATGTATTTTGAAAGAATTTTATATTATATTAAATAATGGGGCACCTGAGAGGAAAACAAGAAAGGTGTTTTCCGGTTCTCCTCAATGGGATGGGTTCTTGAAAGTCCTCAGTGTTTCCGATCTAAAATTCCTCTCTCTTATTGTGGTAGAAAACCCAGACAAACATAGAACTCAATGGGATCTCACAAGGAAAAATGGAAAATGGTGACCAAGAGTAGATCTAGTGTGATCTAATGCAATGGAGGTGACTAATGAATGGGGAAAACCCTTCTATTTATAACAAAATATTGGGGTGTTCTAGAACTCGGTGCATGAATAAAATATTATTAATAAAATTCTAGAATCACCCTTTAGGAATATTTTATTATATTTGTTGGAGGGAAAAGGGTTTTTGACTTGGGTCAATTCCTTTATTTATAAATAACAAATAATTAAATGATTTATTTATTATTTAAGGGAAATGAGGGGAACATAATTAAATAAATAATGGTTTATTTAATTATTTATATGTGATTTAGTCAAATTTAACTAAGAATATTATTTAAATAATGATTTAAATAACTTATTCTTAGGAAATAATTAAATAAATAAGGTTTTATTTAATCAGTTTCCTTGTTTTGGGTTAAATATGACCAGGAAATATAAACAAACAAGTTATTGCACATGGTGAAAGAAATTTTACTGAGGGTAAAATTGGTCTTACATGGTGTACTTAGGTTCATCTAATGATAATAGGTTAGATGACCCAAAAATTGGTGTAACATATTTCCCCCCAACGTACGAGTGTTAGGAGCAAATCGTATGACCGAAGTACGTTGTAAGAACTCAATCACTAGAGAACAAGAGGAAAGTAATAGAGAGGAATGTAATGTAGTCGAAAGCGCTAAAGGACTAGACCCTGAGGAGATGAGACTTACAGGTGCAACAAGTCTCTAGTGTATGAATCGGTACCTGTGTTAAAGGCAGCGGGGGAGGCATACCTATGCCCGCTGAGACAATAGTACACACAATGAGGCGCCTGGAAAACCACGGAACGCAATAGTAAAACAAGTGCTGGCCTAAATATGAGCCAGAAAATGAAGATGATGAATCCCACATACATGCTATGCCTGGAATAATCGTCAGGACTTATACAATAATATTGTAGTACATGAGATACAAATACACCCAAATGCCCCCTACACATGGGGAAGGGCTCGCGAAATCGGACCGATACATGCAAATCGAAGAGGTGCTACAAGCGACTAAGGCTGATATCATCAAATAAGAGGAGCTGCATCAAGGGCTGGAATGAAGAAGTCATCTGGGTATGTGGGGGGGCTACCTGCAGGGCCACCCCCTCATGAGGGTTGAGACATCTCACACACACCCGGGTATCACCAATAACGGCTGCTACATCACTGAACCATCAAGTGTATAGATCACGATCATGCTGAAAAGAGTTAGAACCAAGGTACACTGCTCCCTAGACTTGACTTCTGGAGTAAATGAGCTGATGTCGACAGAAGTAAGTCTGCCATAGGTGAGGTAAAAAGGGAACCCAAACTAAGGCACGAGAGAAAATAGTAGTGCGATGAACAGATAGACAGTAATGATGATGATGGAATGAGGGATACGGATGAGCGATAGAACGACTTACCTTGTTAGAGTATAAAGGGCATGAATGGCTTAGCGGCAGCTGACACAGTATCATGGAGAATAAGTGGCGATGGTATGGAAGGCCATATTGTGCAGCACGAGGGGGGAATCGAATGATGAAGGATAGAAGTCTAAGCTGGGATACAAAGGGATCTGATATAGACTTCTATGACGGATGAGGACTCAACTCGGATGCTCTAAACAAGGGCGACTTGATGGTGCTGCCATGTAGTAAGGTCCCAATGGGGGACCGTAAAAGCATGAGTATGATAGGGTAGCTCATGACAAAAATTAACATGAACAAAGACATGTAAGGAGGCAAAGTGGTGCCCTAACTACAGGTGTTGTAAGTGAAGAAATTTGATTTTGAGAGGAGATGAAGAGACCCTTCGTGGATAAAATGTGTCTTGGTGAAGTTTCAAAACATGAAAAACTAACAGATACCCATTTGAGTGCTCAGTGAGAGCTTTCCAAAGGTGCAGACAGATTGTCAAACAGGGCTACGATTTGGTCGCAGCGCGTGAAAGAAAAAATAGGGGTTTTTCTTCTAATAAGGCATTTTCCCTCCAAAATCATTCATTTTCTTGTGTAGCTATGGTGAATGTGGAGAGGAGAGAAGGCCCTAAATCTTGCGGCGATCGTAGCGGACAAACCAACCATTGGAATCATGATTCGTCAGTTGCAAGTAAGAGGTCTAATCCTACTCTTTATTTTTGATGGATTCAAAGTTCAGATTAGGGCCTGAAATCTCAGTAACTGCTCCTACTTGATCCTCACTACCGGGTCGCACCTTTTGGGGAAAAAACTGTGACCTCGAATGCAGGTTTGGGCCTGAAAAGTGCGACCTGGCCTAGGATTTTGCCAAAAAGTGTGGCCTGTGAGAGGGAGGTGGCTTCAGAGCTATTATGGGCTAAGATTCAATTTTGGTTTGATTTAATGCAGTTTTGTTGATTTGTAGAGTAGCAAAGATGATTTTTTTGTGCAGGTATGGCAGACATACGAATCAAATGGAGAGAGAGGGACCTAGGTACATTACAGATGGAAATCCAAGTGGATCAGGGTGTCCGTCATGCACTGGCTAGATTTGGGGTTCTGAAATTTTTGGAGAACCCTTTGATGAAGGCGGGAGAGCCCTTGTTGGCCCAGATTATTAGTTACTGGGATCCAGATCATGAGGCGTTTATAGTGTAGGGGCACAAGATTGAGCTGACGGTCCAGGACCTGTATTTCTTGACTGGGCTCCCACCATTAGGGATGGTGGGAAATACGCAGCCAGTGTTACCACGGGGGCGTAACATTATGGAGTTTGTTGAGTGACATGGTCGACCAGGTGTCCGAGTCAAAGGGACTCGGATATCGATTGGGGATCTGGAGAGGTTGGAGACCCTGGCAATGGCAGTGGCAGTGTTGCAGATTTTGGGTAGCCAAGCATTACATCACATCACTGGAGGGCAGATGATGATTGTAGAGAGTGTGCTGGGTGGGAACTACTATGGGTGGGCCCAGATGATGTTGGTGTCGTTGAAATGACAGCTTTCGCTATGTAAGCGGCAAGTGAATCATGATTGTGCGTATGGGACGGTATTGTGCTCTTTCTTCTTTTAGAAGATCCCGACCTTATGACCTCGTATACAGTTACCTGATGGGGGTCCAAGAGAGCCCCGGATGCGTCGATGGGGATGACTACTAAGTAGGGGAGGGGGAGGGGTATTCGGATGGGTGTTACAACTAGAGTTCTTCGCCCATTAGGAATAGATGCTATTATACATAGATGACTATCCTATAGTGGGATGAGTTATTGGGGAGATCTGGACTTGCCGCTTCCACCTGGTCGAGTATGGGGACCCGATGGTAAGTGACAAGAAACTAATCTGTGATGTTCATTTTAGAGTTTGTGACTAGTATTCATGGTGCTAATCCTTATACTTTTTGGAATGCAGATATAGCTCCGGTAAAACCGGCAGGATATATGGGACGACTTGTAGCAGCAGGAGCTACAGGTGCAAGTGGATCGAGGACGGGACAAAATGAGGATATGGACGCACTGGTGGAGGACATCCGTCTTAGATGTGAAGGACTGCTGACCGATGTGTCGGAGTGTGGTTGGCAGGATTTAGACAACCGATACATAGAGTTATGTATTGGGCTACCCTCGGAATGGTGAGGTATCATGCAACGCATGGCGATGGCCGGTCAGACTATGTGTGATCTACGAGCTGCGGGAGCAGAGCTGTTGGCTCGGGATCCTCCAGAGAGTGATTAGGTGTAGGGCAGGTGGTGCCCCCCAGTGTCTATGTAGGGGCAAGTGGTGCCCCCCATTTTTGTAATTTTGAGTTTGTAACATGCTATGGGTATGTCATATGTTTCAAAGTATATGGACTTTTAAAAAACACATGTTATATGATATATATGTTTGATAGGAATTTTGGGGATGGTGTTAAATGTTATTGTCTTTTGTGTGATAAGTTCCAGTCTAGAACATGATTTGCGATTTGATTTATGTAGTGATTTTGACTTCGAGGTATGTGGTTGAATGTAATGATTCTAAATTCTCGTGTTAAAATTTTCAATCGTAAATATTGTCTAAATAGGATAGGGTTATGCACACGATAGACGCCATTAAGTTGTAAGAAAATAAGCAGGGAATCTAAATAAACGTGCAGATGGAGGATGTGATGGGAGAGAGCGTCAGCTAGGAGGCCACGGAGTGCATCATATTCGGCCTAATTTTTGGTGGCGGTACCAATGCAGACTCCATCTGCAAGAACAAGGGTATGCAAGGGGGTAAATATGGCCCAGGCGGCTGAGGCGAGGTTTCGGGAATAGCGACTGGCTCCATCGGCATAACCAATGTAATGAGTGGACGAGAGGGTCAAGGGAATAACATCACAAGACAGGAAAAGAGAGGAAGAGCGGGGACTCATGTCGATACGGATGGGAGTATCGGGATTATGGGAGGATAGGGAAAGGTGGCGGAAACCACAGGCGGCTGCAAAGCTACCTAGATCATCAGTCGGGGAAGAAAGGTGTACATACGGGTCATCAGGGGAAATGACAGAGGAGCAAGGAAAAATATGGTCGAAACATGAAGAGCCCAAGAATGGCGCTGAATGGGGATCAAGCGAAACAAACGAAGTGGATTCAGAGAGGATGTACTCTGAGGGTTGGGCGGATGATGATAGGTACAATAGAGGAGAAGCAGATTCGGACATCTCAACATCAGGGGTAGGGATTTCAATGGTAGCTGGGGAATCTTCAAGTAAACTTGACGCATACTGAGCAAGGATGGGCGAGGCAGATTGATTTTGTTCAACTTCGTACTCGCGAATGACCTCTAAAGAGGCTCAGTAATGTGTGAGGTGAGGAAAATGGTGAGAATAATGACCATGGACACCACATAAAGCACAGGGTTTGTTGGTGTGAAGAGTCTTTGGGTTCTTGGTTGCGGGTGAGGAGGAAACAGAGGTTTCAGGGGCCGTCGATTCAGGGAACATGACTTTGACCATGCGTTGGATTCGGGGCAACTAAGGACAAGTATGGGTGGCATGACCGATACCATCACACAAGGCACAAGGCTTGGTGGGTGTGGGAGAGGTGGGGTCGAGTGCGGTGGCTTTGTCTTTGGATGCCCCCTTTCGAGTTTTTCTTTTCTTGTCGGTAGTTGTCGCAGCATGGGAAGGGTCCTGCGGAGGGGCTAGGGGCACTGTAGCGGTGGAAGGAGCAAAGGGGATTGGTTGCACTGGTGTCACAGCTATGTATGGTTTGGGGTGGCTGGGTGGGGTCTCCGTTGGAGGAGTAAGGTACCATACTGGAATTCCCAAGGTTAAATTAGTGAGGGAAAGGGTGGCCATGACGGGGACTGAATAGACGTCGGGGGGGGGGGGGGGACCGAGGAAAGGTATCTGACCGGCGTGGTAATGACCAGGAGGGACGGCCCCCATATGGGGAAGGCCTAAGGGAACCGGCTCAGGAGGGTAGGGAGGTTCTTGAGTGTGAGTTGGATGGGAAGGGCCAAGCAAAAAAGGTTCGGTCAACGGAAGCGAAGGGCTAGGAGCAGGATGTGGTGGGTGAGATTGAGGTTGCTGACTAGCTGGAGCAGGCTGTGGGAGGCCGGCCTAAGATGATTCCATCATGCAAACATTCGCTGAGCTGGGATCCGAGATAGGAGGAGGGGGAGGATCGGGGAAGGTTCCAAGCAAGGAGGAGTCTTTGTAGACGCCAGGAGAAACACTAGTGAAAGAATCAATAGTCGGTTTATAGGTAACAGTAGAGATGGTGCACTCAGGGGAAGTCTGAGATTTTGGTTCATGGTAGGTCAACTGGTCGATGGTGACAATCTTTCCATTATGAGGAAAGAACATCTTGCGGTGGACTGCAGATGGAACGGCAGACATGACATAGTTGTAACTACGCCCCAAAAGAATGTTGTGGTCGAGAGGGGTGTCGATAACTTCAACGTTGACACAAACAATATTTCTGGCAAGGGTGATAGGACAGTTACGGAAAAGACCAATGGGATGGGAGGCATGGCCATCCCATGCACGGAGGGTGATTGTGGAAGGGGCCAGCTCAGGAGATCTAAGTTTTTTCCAAACCGAAGCGGACATTACACAGGTAGATTCCCCCTCGTCAATAATACATCGAGCGACATTGGCATTTCGGATTTTGACTGGGATTTGGAAATCAACTGAAGTAGGAAGAGGGGGATGGTCTGACTGACGGGTGTCGAAAACAATTAATTGGTCATCAGCAGGATCTATAGCACCCATGGCAGATAGTAGAGCCTTCTTTTGAAAAGGACACGACTGGAGGAGTTCTAGTGTTGAAATGGTAGCAGGATATTGTGCTAGATCATCTATTATGTTGTATGAATGGGCGGCCCTACCAGAGGCAGCATTTCGGCATAATGGGCCCTTAGGAATTTTGGTATGAACCTCAACTTTGGGTGGAGGGATTTGTAAGGGACCATTGGGTGTCGATAGAGGCTATGTAGGACCTGATGATGGGGACTCAAAGACAGATGGAACGGGAGGTGGGGAGTATTGACGAGACTGAGTTTGAAGGTTAAGGTCTGTTGTACATATCCCCTTTCCTTATTTAAATTTCGGCCACCACCTTCTCCAAAATCCATTTCTAACGTTTTTGAGAGTAAAAACCCCTGGGCCCCGTTTAATTCTATCATCTCCGCCTGAAAATCTGCTTTATAACGTTTAAAATGTATATTTTATATATCGGGCCGAAGCCCCTTAAGCCTTAGCCCCTCCCGCTTTGATTTTCATGTGACCCGAGCTACAGGACCATGGGCTGGGAGAAACAGGGGCTTATCACTTATATCCCGGGCGCCGTCACAGCCGTCCGATCCATGTTCAATCAACGGCACAGATCAAGGAGTGGGGATCCCACCTTTGGCCCCGGCGCACAGTGAAACCGGCGGTTTCCCCCCGCACCGCTCTTGTCGGCTGGCGGTATTTACCGCGGGACCAGCGATCCCACACGAGAGAGGCCACGTGTCCTTGGTACGAGCGGGAAACCGCTCTCTCCCCGCACGTTATTCTTCGGTCGATGTCCGGGCAGCGGGATCCACCCGCTCCGTCCGATCTGCCTACCTCCATCCGACGGCAGATGTGTCCCAAAGTTGATCGTTCATCGCTATGTCCCGCCACGTCCCATAGTCTGCCACCGTGTCACTGTTTCATGTCTCCGCCCATCAACGTACCCGCCACGTCATCTCCTCCGCTAGTCTCCCATGTACCTATGTGTCTCTCCCTCGTGTATCCATTATTGTGTCCTCGCGCCAATATATATAGATGTTCGTGTGTTTTTATATATATTTAACTCATAATCTATCGCCATTCTTCTTCCACGACCATACTGTGTTACGTTTCGCACATTCACAAAAGCCCCCATTGTCTGCTCCCGCCACCCTGTATGTTCCCGTCTTTGTCCTATGGTTGCATCATCTCATCCATTCTCACCTTCATCACTCCCCGCCTTTACCCTAGTCGTGTTTTTTCTAATATCTTCAGGGTTTTGCAGGTTTTCAAATTAAGAGTAGGGGGCATATCGATCTGTCGCCTCCATTTCAGAAAATCAAGAACATACCAGAAGATGATTTCCTGTGGGCGAAATTAAATGAAAAGAGCTGAAGCCGGTGCACGAAATGACTGCTATTAAAGAGAACACAGACAGAGAGTCTCAGAAACCTCCAGAGAAATTCGCCCCGCATTTAAGGTTCAGAATTCAAATTCAGAATTCAAAGGCCAAGAGTACAGTACCAGAGTTGCAGGCCAGCTTAGGCCCCTCACGGCATCAGATTTTTCTTCAGCTAAAGGCATCCCGATGTATATATTTTATTATTTTCGTTTTGTACATAAGGAGATTTTTATCTCCCGGCATTAATTTCTGTATACAGGTTGTTAGGTATATTCATTTATAGCTAGTCATTCATGAAGAAGGCGTGTATGTTCCCCGCCTTTCTTATTCAAATTAGATCCATAAATATGGATACCTACCTCTCCCTCCAGAATTTTCTCTCCTCTCTATAAATATCAAAAAAGAAGACATTGTTAGGGTTCCAGATTTCTGTAAGCAGGCGGTGCAGCGAGAAGACTATTGTATGCATCTTGTGGCGTTTCTGTATGAGGTTTCAGAGCCCGTTGGGTCTCAGTGAGGAGGGGTTATGATTGTATTGAGGATTCTGGTCTTTGGTATATTGCAGTATGTAATTTCTCTCATGTGTTAATATATCATCCTTTTCATGCAAAATTTCTTCTTGTATCATGTTCTAGAATGCGAGTGGCTCACTAATTTGCAGTAAGGATTCATCTTAAATGGTGCCCTTTCTGGAATTGGTCAAGCGCTTTAAATAGGCCTAGAAGTGATATGCTGTTCCATGTTCACTCTTTTCATAATTTCTGCTATATTAATGGCTTGAGGATTCGTAAATTGATGCGCCCTTTTGTCAGTAATATCTTCTCATGTTTCCTTCCTGCCCGCACTCCTTGATATCTGATTTCTGTAATATATTATTTGAATCGGCCCTATTTAAAGTAAAGCGGTCTCTTAACTGTCTGATACTACCATGCTGAAGTTTTACATGATGTCTTTACTTTATTCCTATCTGTGTATCAGCCTCTGAAAGAGAATTTGGACCGATTCAATCTATTTCATTTTCCTTGTTTAGAACAAGAGATAGTAAGTGAGTCCCTTGGACTGACAACCCAAATCATAAAGGACTCCTTTCTATATTAAGATGTCCTAGGCACTGGTCTATGGCAACTCTAGAATGTCTCTAGGAGGGTGACAAAATCATCCACAACATCTTTCTGGCGCCGTTGCCGGGGACCGAATTCAAGAATATCAGCTTCCCTGGGTTTTCGACATTTTATTTCACTCTCTAATCAGGTGAGCACAGAGAGGTGAAGAGTTGCAAATTTCTCACCTTGGCGACTCCACTGGTCCTTATTTGATAAATCTTATTAGTAGTCCTGGCTCCTCGTAGGCCGCATTTGAGGTCAGATACAGCCCAACCGAAAACACCCTACGTGTCTGACCCAGAGAAAATTATTCATAAAAAGGTCTGGAAGGAGAGGAAGTCAGCCCGTGCTGAAAATCCTGAGTGTTCTGTTGAAGATTATCCGCCCTCTTCTTCTCGAGAAGTTAGAACAGAAAACCCCGAAGTTTATCTAGAAACCCTACGTAGGGGAAATACTTTATTTGGGGAAGAACAGTATCCTGCTTTCGAGGCTGAGGAAATTAAAGAAGTCACTGAAGTAGCTCCCGTCAACCGAGAACTATTCCCACCCACACCTCAGACTTCGGTGCAATATATTCCCATTGTTATTCACACTCCGCTTCCCCCTACCCCTCTCCCTTCTTTTGTTTCTCAGATTGTTGTACAACCCCCACCGCCTCCAATGGCCAATGTTCCTGCTTTTCTCCTGAAAAAATACGCTCCTCTGGCCTTACCCCAAGTGTTGAATGATATGCCACAGGATTATCTGAAGATTCTGCCAAGGTTCAATGGTGAAAATGATACGGATGCTCAGAAACATCTCGAGACCTTCTGCTCTTTTGCAGAAAATTTGAATGTTGAACACCTGGATGTGGTTTTGAGATTATTTGTGCAGTCTTTAGAAGGTGAAGCTAGAAAATGGTTTAAAACATTGGGTAATCGTTCTGTGACAACCTGGGATCAGATGGAAAACGTTTTCCTCGGGAAGTGGGGAGAAAAGAAGGATTTTGGAATGTGCCTTACTGAGCTAAATACCATCAAGAAGAAACAGAATGAAGGGGTATCAGAATTCATCAAAAGATTCAACAAGTTATATCTAAGCTTGCCCCCAGAAATGAAGCCAAATGAAGCTGCTGCCAAGATAGTTTTCATAGCAGCCTTTGATTTTGACTTTGGATTCTCCTTAAGAGAAAGAAAGCCTGCCAATTTAGATGATGCACAAGCAGATGCTCTGGAACTAGAAGCGAACTTTGCATCTACAGGAAAGTTAAAAGGAAAAATTGAACCAGATGCCAGGAGGAAAGGCAAAGAAGAGGTTTCTACCTCTAATCAAGAAAAGGATTCAGATAAAATGGATGAAATAAGTAAGATGATAAAGAAGATGGTCAAGATGGAACTGGAAGCCAAAAATGCAGCTCCTAAAAACTATTACAATGCTCCGAACAGAGGATATAATCCTCAGTATAGAAAGCCTCCATTGCAAATACTACCAAGAGAGACAAGGGAGCAGCAAGATCAGGTACCTCACCCCTTGTACCTGGAAGGACCAGCAGATGACTCCACTGGAAATGCAGCTTACGGGTTAGAAGATTCAAATCTGGCCTTTTCAAATAACGATGATATGGAGTGCCCAGTGCAAGCAGAAGATGAAGAAGCTGAGATTGACCATTACTGCAAGAAATTTGCTGATTTCATGGAAGCCCAGTTCAACGTCAGATATGATCTCAGATCCTCAAGGAAGAGGACCAGAACTCAGGAGCAAGAGGAAGAAATACCTCATAAAGAAGCATCTGCTCAGAAGGAGTCAGCAACCAAAAAGAATGTTGAAAAAGGTAAGAATTTTCTAAATACCCCCTTGCAGTCAAATGATCAAATTCCTTCCTCTTCAAAAGTAGTCAGTCCTTCTAATGCTGAGCTAGTGTCCCAAGAAGTCAAGTCCTCAGTTGAGAATAAGGAGTCAAAAGAAGTAATGATAGAAAAGTCCACATCTGCTTTTAATTTGCAAAAAGAGCTCGAAAAAATTAAGATTCCTGTTCCTCTGACTGAATTGTTGAAACAGCCTGTATATCAGTCTCAGGTCACCTCTTTCATGCCTCTTCCTGAACCACAAATTGCACCTGATAGTCTAAATCTTCAAGAGGAAAGACCCATGGTAGTCTTTGGCCCACATGTCGAGGAGATAGACCCTTCCACTCCTCCCTTCTATGTGTCCCTAGTCATTCATGACCTGCTGCTACACAACTGTATGTTGGATTCTGGGGCTTCCCATAATCTTATGCCTTTGTCTGTCATGGAGCAACTAGGACTGCAAATTACAAGACCATATAAAGATCTGTATTCATTTGATTCTAAAAGGGTTAAATGCTTGGGAATGATTAAAGATTTAGTGGTCAATCTAGCTCAAATCTTAGCAAAAAGTGTGGTCATGGACATTGTGGTCGCTGATATCCCAGCTCGCTTTGGCATGCTGTTGTCAAGGTCCTGGGGTACTAAGATTGGGGGATCGATTAAACTCGACTTAACATATGCCACTGTCCCAGTCTTTGGTGGTCAGGAGAGGAGGCTGTATAGGGAGACCAGATTTGTTAAAATGGTGACCACTGCTGATTGTTCAGACAACTCTCCTGTTTATAATAAAGAGGGTGACTTCTCATGTTTTGTGTTAGAAGAGAGTCAAGACTATGCACATGAGTCCCCCTCTGGTCAATTCCAAGCCGAGCAATCCAAGAAAGGCCGGAAATCAGAAGTATGGACTTTGCATTTCGATGGAGCAAATTCCAGAGAAGGTAATGGGGCTGGGGTATTGTTAATCTCCCCCACAGGAAGGTGGGTGCCGCTGTCTTTCAAATTAGAGTATGAAGCTACAAACAATGTAGCTGAGTACGAAGCTTTGTTATTGGGCCTACAGACAGCTAGAAACATGGGCATTCAATGTCTGAAAGTGTTTGGAGACTCTGAGCTAGTAGTGAGACAGATTAAGAATGAATGCCAAACTAAGCATCCTCGGCTCAGAGCATATAGGAACGAAGTATGGGACATGATAGAAAATTTCTTCTTAGCATTTAATATACAGTTCATGCCCCGGGAGCATAACAGAATAGCAGACTCTCTTGCTGTGACTGCTAGTACGTTCCGACCTCCTCAGAACCCATTGTTAAGATATGAAGTAGAGGTACGTTACAGACCATCTATCCCAGACAATATTAAGCATTGGCAGGTCTTTGAAGATGACGAATAGATGAAGAGATTCATGGAGACAGTGGGAGAATTCACAGGTATGGAAATTGATGATGATGAGGAGGAAGAAGCTGAAAATATTGCTGAAGGTAAATGGGAAGAGAATATAGCAGGAAACAGAGTATTGTAGTTAAAAGGAAATGTCATCCCTAGAGGACTAGTACCTCTAGAAAGACTATTCAACAAGAATGATGTTCCCATGCAGCCAAACAAAGCAGTAGAAGAAGATCAAATGAGAGATTTAAATTTGGGTACCGCTGTTGATCCCAAGATTGTTAGATTATCCAAAAGAATCTCAGAAGAATATAAAGAAAAGTATTTGAAGTTATTTCAGTCTTATAAATATGTTTTTGCCTGGTCCTATGAGGACCTAAAAACTTTTGATGTAGACGTTATACAGCACAAGATTCCACTCAGGGAAGATGCAAGGCCATACAAACAGAAGCTCAGGCAAATTAACCCTCTGCTTCTTCCCTCAATTGAGAAAGAAATTAGAAAATTGTTGAAGGCCAAAATAATTGTGCCCTTGAGGTACTCAGAATGGATAGCGAATCTTGTTCCTGTCAGAAAGAAGAACGGAGAAATCAGGCTATGTGTAGAGTTCAGAAATTTGAACAGAGCATCTCTCAAAGACAACTATCCACTGCCTAAAATGGATCATATCCTGCAGAAGGTGGTGGGAGCATCCAGAATGTCAATGATGGATGGATTTTCAGGCTACAATCAGGTAGCTGTTTTCCCAGAAGATCAGAAGAAGATTGCGTTCACCACGCCATGGGGAACCTTTATGTATGCAAGGATGCCATTTGGACTGATTAATGCAGGTGCTACTTTTCAAAGGGCGATGGACATAGCCTTTGTTGGAGAACAGGAAAAGTTTCTGGTAGTGTACCTCGATGACATCACGGTGTTCTCAAAGAATGATGATGAGCATATTGTGCATCTAAGAAGAACTTTTGAAAAATGCAGAAGGTACGGCCTTTCCCTTAATCCTCAAAAATCTCTGTTTGCTTTAGACGAAGGGAAACTCTTAGGACATATTGTGACTAAGGATGGCGTGAAGATTGATCCTAGGAGAGTTGAAGTAATAAATAGCATTCCTCTGCCAAGAAATAAGAAAGAAGTACAGGTGTTTTTGGGCCGAATAAACTTTTTAAGGAGATTCATTCCTAACTATGCGGAGATAGTTAGGCACATTACTAATATTTTGAAAAAGGACAATGAAGTTAAGTGGTCCCAGGAGTCTAGGGATGCATTTACAAGAATTAAGCAAGCATTTGCCGAAGCTCCCGTGCTAGCAGGACCGGATTATAGTAAGCCATTTATGGTATTTTCATTTGCTTCACCACATACAATTGCTGGAGTGTTATTGCAGAAAAATGAAGAAGGATATGAACAGCCCATAGCATTCTTCAGTCAGGTGTTGTATGATGTTGAACTAAAGTATAATATACTGGAGAAGCAGGCGTATGCCCTGGTAAAGTCCCTCAAAGCTTTCAGAGTTTATATTTTGCAATCCCATATTACTGCTTATGTTCCCACAGCAGCTGTAAAAGACATTCTAGTTCAGGGAGACAGTGAGGGCAGAAGGGGAAGATGGATCGCAAAAATCCAGGAGTATGATCTAGACATAAAGCCTACTAAATTGATCAAAGGACAGAGACTTGCCAAGATGTTATCTGAATCTAATCATCAAGCTCTGGGCATTAATTTATCCATGATGGCAAATGAAGAATCAGGAAAAGAAGAGGAGCAACATGGACTAGAAATGGCCACACAAAAGGTGCATGTGAAGTATCTGACTAGTCCATGGTATAAGCAAATAGTTGAATACCTGTTGACGCTTAGCCGTCCTCCAGGATGTGACAAGGCAGATTACAGAGCTGTAAGGATGAGATCTCAGAAGTATGTCATTGCTAATGGACAGCTCTATTGGAGAGACCCTTTGGGTATATTACTGCTATGCCTCACAGAAAATGAAGTGCAGAATATAATGACAGAATTCCATGAGGGAATATGTGGAGGACACTACAGCTGGAGGGCTACAACCAATAAAATCTTGAAGGCTGGTTTTTACTGGTCAAAATTGTATTCAGATACCTTTTCTTGGGTCAGAGCATGTGACAAGTGCCAAAGGATTGCAGAGAGACAAAAGTTAGCATCATTGCCCTTGATTCCCATTCATGTAAATGAACCTTTCCAGAAATGGGGATTAGATTTTATAGGAGAAATACATCCCCCATCAAGTGGCCAACATAAATGGATATTGACGGCCACAGATTATTTTACGAAATGGGTGGAAGCCATACCGACAAGAAGAGCTACAGATGTTGTAATCATGAATTTTATAGAAGATAATATCATATCTAGGTTCGGCTGCCCTGCAAGGATTGTGACTGATAATGCCCAAGCTTTTAAGTCTGCCAGATTTGTAAATTTCTGCCAAAGATATAATATTGTATTAACTCATTCCACAGCATATTATCCTCAAGGGAATGGCCTAGCAGAATCATCTAATAAAACCCTGGTGAGAGCCCTGAAGAAAACAATAGCTGAAAATCAGAAGAACTGGGACTCCCAATTGAAGTTTTCTCTATGGGAAAATAGGATAACTAGCAAAAGAGAAATAGGGAAATCACCCTATGAACTGGTGTATGGCAGAGCAGTTGTGTTCCCTCTACAATTAGCATTTCCAGTGGCACGTTTTATGCAGGAGAACCAGGAAGAACCAGACGAGATGGTTAGAAGAATTAATCAGCTGGTAGAATTGGAGGAAACAAGGAACCAGGTAGATCAGAGATTAATAGAATACGAGGAGAAAATGAAGAAGGTCTTTGATCAGCATGCAAAGGATAGGAATTTTCAAGTTGGAGACCTGGTTCTTAGATGGGATTTTCGCGGAGCGAGAAAAGGAAAGCACGCTAAGTTTGACCCATTATGGTTTGGTCCTTTCGAATACGTAAGCCCAAGGGGGAAATAATACTTTTATGTTGGAGAACCTACAGGGTGATTCGTTGGATGCCCCCGTGAATGGCCAATTCCTCAAGCAGTATTTTCAATTCTGACCCAGGTTGGAAACGCCCCACTGTATATATTGTATATAAGCTGTTTTTGGTTTCTAATTTACACAAGGGAAAAAGGGGGATGCTGATAGTTACCTGAAGAGAAAGCATAGCAGAAATGGAGCAGCGGAATGAAAATTTTGAATGATCTGCGCGTTCTCGACATGCCCGAGGACGAGCCTGCCGTCCCCAGATGGAGCCAGTGTTGTACATATCCCCTTCCCCATTTAAATTCCGGCCGCCACCTTCTCCAAAATCCATTTCTAACGTTTTTTGAGAGTAAAAACCCCTGGGCCCCGTTTAATTCTATCATCCCCGCCCGAAAATCTGCTTTATAACGTTTAAAATGTATATTTTATATATCGGGCCGAAGCCCCTTAAGCCTTAGCCCCTCCCACTTCGATTTTCATATGACCCGAGCTACAGGACCATGGGCTGGGAGAAACGGGGGCTTATCACTTATATCCCGGGCGCCGTCATAGCCGTCCGATCCATGTTCAATCAACGGCACAGGTCAAGGAGTGAGGGCCCTACCTCTGACCCCGGCGCACAGCAAACTGGCGGTTTCCCCCCCGCACCGCTCTTGTCGGCTGGCGGTATTTACCGCGGGGTCAGCGATCCCACACGAACAATGCCACGTGTCTTTGGTACGAGCGGGAAACCGCTCTCTCCCCGCACGTTATTCTTCGGTCGATGTCCGTGCAGCGGGATCCACCCGCTCCGTCCGATCTGCCTACCTCCATCCGACGGCAGATGTGTCCCAGAGTTGATCGTTCATAGCTATGTCCCGCCACGTCCCACAGTCTGCCATCGTGTCACTGTTTCATGTCTCCGCCCATCAACGTACCCGCCACGTCGTCTCCTCCGCTAGTCTCCACTTTTCATGTACTGTGTCTCTCCCTTCCTGGTATGTATTTATTTAATCCTCGCGCCAATATATACGGATGTTCGTGTGTTTTTATATATATTTAACTCGCAATCTATCGCCATTCTTCTTCTCGACCCCGCTGTGCGACATTTCGCTCTTTTTGCAAAAAGCCCCCATTGTTCGCTCCCAACACCTCGTATGTTCCCGTCTTTGTCCTATGGTTGCATCATCTCATCCATTCTCACCTTCATCCTCCCTTTACCTAGTGTGTTTTTCTATATGATAGAGGTTTGCAGGTTTTCAAATTAAACATAGGGGGCGCATCAATCTGTCGCCTCCATTTCAAAGGATCAAGAACATACCAGAAGACGATCTCCTGTGGGCGAAATTAAATGGAAAAAGCTGAAGCCGGTGCACGAAATGACTGCTATTAAAGAGAACACAGACAGAGAGTCTCAGAACCCTCCAGAGAAATTCGCCCCGCATTTAAGGTTCAGAATTCTAATTCAGAATTCAAAGGTCAAGAGTACAGTACCAGAGTTGCAGGCCAACTCAGGCCCCTCACGGCATCAGATTTTTCTTCAGCTAAAGGCATCCCGATGTATATATTTTATTATTTTCGTTTTGTACATAAGGAGATTTTTATCTCCAGCATTTATTTCTTTAGACAGGTTGTTAGGTATGTTCATTTATAGCTAGTCATTCATGAAGAAGGCATGTATGTTCCCCGCCTTTCTTTTTCAAATTAGATCAATAAATATGGATACCTACCTCGCCCTCCAGAAGTTTCGGTCTTCTCTATAAGTACTGAAAAAGTAAGACATTAAAAAGGTTCCAGATTTCTGTAAGCAAGCTGTGCAGCGAGAAGACTATTGTATGCATCTTGTGGCGTTTCTGTATGAGGTTTCAGAGCCCGTTGGGTCTCAGTGAGGAGGGGTGATGATTGTATTGAGGATTCTGGTCTTTGGTATATTGCAGTATGTAATTTCTCTCATGTGTTAATATATCATCCTTTTCATGCAAACTTTCTTCTTGTATCATGTTCTAGAATGCGAGTGGCTCACTAATTTGCAGTAAGGATTCATCTTAATTGGTGCCCTTTCTGGAATTGGCCAAGCGCTTTAAATAGGCCTAGAAGTGATATGCTGTTCCATGTTCACTCCTTTCATAACTTCTGCTATATTAATGGCTTAAGGATTCGTAAATTGATGCGCCCTTTTCTCAATAATATCTTCTCATGTTTCCTTCCTGCACGCACTCCTTGATATCTGATTTCTGTAATATATTACTTGAATCGGCCCTCATTACAATAAAGCGGTATCTTAGCTGTCTGATACTATCATGCTGAAGTCTTACCTGATGTCTTTACTTTATTCCTATCTGCGCATCAGCCACTGAAAGAGAATTGGGACCAATTCAATCTATTTCAATTTCCTTGTTATAAACAAGAGATAGTAAGTGAATCCCTTGGACTGACAACCCAAACTATAAAGGACTCCTTGCTATATTAAGATGTCCTAGGCACTGGTCTATGGCAACTCTAGATTGTCTCTAGGAGGGTGACAAAATCATCCACAACAAGGTCGATGGTGAGAGGTTGGTTAGATGTCATCATGAGAATTTGGTAATCAGAGGAACTAGAAGGAGAAGGTTGAGTGGTTACTGGGGCATGAGGTGGTTGAGTGGCCACGAATCCTTGTTGAGGGAAAGGATCGGTAAACACAGCAGGTTGAGAAGTAGCGGTATTGGGAGGGACAGGAGGGGAGGAGTGTTGTCCCCGGACGGTGGACTGAGACTCCCACAGTTTTCGAATCTGTGGTAATAGGGGACAATCGTGAGTGTAATGACCAAAAACACCACAACATGAACAGGGCTTATTGGTGCGAAGCGGCCTGTCCGGTTTGGGCTAAGAGTTTTGTAGCTGGTTGGCAGTGTTAGGGTCAATACTGGAAGGATGGGGTCCACGATTACCAGAGGTGGATGGATTTCCTCTCCTCCACCGTTGAGAAGGAAGAGGAGTATTCACACCTTGCTACGCAAATACGTGTCCTAGCGGGGGTAGTAAGTGCGATGGCGGGGGTGGAGAAGGCAAGGGAGTGGGAGGTCCAAATGCTGGAGGATCTGGGACACCAGGCTGCGAGTAAGGATAAGGGTGAGAATGGGAAACATTGAGGTAAGTAAGAGTGTGGGAAAAAGGAGGAGGCAGGCCATACCCTGGATACATGTTACATGGAGGGGGAAAGGTGCTGGAGGTGCTGGCCCCTCCTGGAGGAAAACCATAGGCCATAATAGGTTGAGCAGAGGTATGTGACAGAGCACCGATGATACCGTCGACAGAATGAGAGGCTCCCGAGGCATTAGGGCCACCGGGCTTGGGGAGGTCAGGAAGGACGGTATAAACATAACCAGATTGAGCACAAATAAGGTCATACTTCAAAGCTATTTGGAGGGCAGCTTCTTCAGTTTGGGGAAAATGGGATGCAACATATTTTCCAATGGGTGGTAGGAGAGAGCGAAGGAACCAGTCCATGTAAACCCGGTCTTCAAAGGGAGGAGCGCGACACAAGCTCCGTCTTCGTCGCCATTCTTGGACATGAGCGGAAAGGCGGGTCAAAGAGGATTGATGAAAAGAGGTTAAAAGTTCAGTACCAGTGTCGTATCGAAGAGGGAGCTGGAAATAAGATAAAAAGGCCTGGGAAATGGTCACAAAGGTGGTATGGGAAGAGGTGGCTTGATTGACATACCATTTGGAAGCTTCGCCGGTAAGCGTGTGTTGGAACAATTGAAGACGGATGGAGTTATCGGTGATGGAGTTGGAGGAACACCACATGTGAAAAGATCGGATATGGTTGGAGGGATCTTCACTAGCAAGGCCTTCGAACTTGGGAATGTCGGAGGGGAGCTTGGTTGGCATAGCAGGCCAATTGGCATCGTGGTGAATGGGATCATTAATCAGCTGATTGAAGTCGGGGAGACTGAGACCGGCCATATAAGGTAGTAACGGGGCAGTCGAGGTAGGTCCCATAGTGGTTCCACTGGAAACGGACCCAGCAGTGGAACTGGGGTTAGGGCTACGTCCAGAACTAGACATGGTGAAGGTAAGAGGGGAAGAACCAGAAGTAGGGGGAGAACCCGAACAATCAAAGGAAGAGTTGGAGTGCGGACTCGGGGGAGGACTTACTCGATGATGACGGGAAGGAGGAAGTCGACCAACCGGAAACTGAGGGTGAAGGCCAAGAAGTCTCTGGGACAAACGCCTTGGAGGTGCAATGATGACAGGAAGGAGACAGACCAACAAGGGCAGCAAGGTGCAAAAGCAAGATGTGATAAGGGCAGGGAGGTGCAGTGTCAATTGATTTTAAAAGTTTTTTCTAGGCGGTGTTAACCAGGCTCTTTTTCACTTAGGGTCAGTGTGTGGCATGCGTTAATTCTAATTGATTAAACCCAGACATTTTGAGAGTAAAAGAAAAAAGTGTGCTGTGTAACTGAAAATAAATCTGCAGTAAATAAGACTGAAAGAACAGAAAATTAACAGAAACCAATGCATCAATCTAACCCAAGAAGGCGGGTCTCTCAAAACTAGTCTATAAGAGGGAAAAAATCTAAGCAAAGCATGCTAAAAGTAGGCCAATAGATCTAAGGTCGGGAGGGACAGGGATCTAAAGGAGAAATCTGCTGAAAAGAGGTGCGGAGAACAACAAAGAGACAGAGGCAAGGTTGCTGCTAAAAAGGAGGGGATCAGCTAAAAGAAGAAGAGGTAAGGAGGTGGCCCTAGGAATGATCCCAAACAAAACCATTAGGGGAATTTTGAGGTCTAAAATGGGCCTCCTAAGAAAAATGTACAAAAAAAATAAACTTTATAACAACCAATAGGATTCAAGATGATGATGTCAACCATGGGGGATGATTTACCATTTTTTAAATAAAAGGCTAAAAATATTAAAAAATAATAAAATAATAAAACTACTTTTTCAACTCGTATTTTCAACTTATCTCCCAAAATTTTTACTCAAATTTCGAGTGGGAGTACTCGTTGGATGCAGAATTTAATTCCTCATCCAAGGAGTACCCATGTTGCATACTTTCAATGAACTCTACTACACAAAAATGAGAAATACATAAAAAATGTGATTGTAATCACATTTTTTTATGTATTTCTCATTTTTCATGTAGTAGGACCCATCGAAAGTATGCAACATGGGTACTCCTTGGATGAGGAATTAAATTTCGCATCCAACGAGTACTCCCGCTCGAAATTTGAGTCAAAACTTTGGGAGATAAGTTGAAAATATGAGTTGAAAAAGTAGTTTTTTCCATTTTTCCCTCTAAAATTTGATGATGTCATCAAATCTTATTTGATTTTTTCCACTATTATTTTATAATTTCTTTAGGAGGCCCATTTTAGACCTCAAAATTCCCCTAATTCTATATGAGGTGGTTTGAAAGGGATAAGAGCTGATCGAAATGGATCTGAAAATGAGGGATCAAATCTGAAAGAAAGAAGGCTGAAGCTTTGGAAATTCAGACGTCTGAAACAGCAAAAAATCGCCCACAAAAATTGGAGGGTACTAGAGCCCTAAGGGGCAAGATTCCCACTTAGCTGAGTAAAACAGATCAGAAACAAGTCTAAACAGGCGGAGACGGAGGCTGGAAAACCCTGACAGAAGCTTCAGACAAACCCAGAAAAAAGTGTTGGAAAATTGCAGAAAAAAGTGCAGGTCGCAGGTTCTGACCTGTTTGTAGTCCAGGACGCAGATTTGGGGCAGAAAAGTGCGACCTCAAGGCCAGGTCACACTTTTTGGGCCGATAAGTGTGACCTGTAGATCTGGCTCTCTCGGCGTCAGATTTCAGAAAAATTTGTCGTCTCAGTTGCGGCTGATGTCTGTCACCTGCGCAATAAGGCCAGAAACACACGAGAGTTAAAATTTTGACTATTTGAGGGTTTTAGAGGTGGAAAGCACCATAAAAATAGGAAAAATAGAAAATGGAAGAGAAACCCTAGGGTCTGAAACAGCTGGATATGCAGGAATATATGAAACGATAGTGGTCGCAAAAGAAAACCTGTGTGGAGTCGCCAATTGTTAGTATGAATCTTTCGTCGTAAAAGATCACTTTAGCTATGCATAACAAATAGCCCTAACATTGATTATGGCTGCAAAATATCTTTAAGTTTGCTGCACAAATCTAGATCTAAGCACAAAAGACATTAAGCAGATAAAATACAATATGGCTCCATACATCCAATAGACAAGACAAGAACAATGTATTTTAAAAGAATTTTATATTATATTAAAGCATGGGGCACCTAAGAGGAAAACAAGAAAGGTGTTTTCCGGTTCTCCTCAATTGGATGGGTTCTTGAAAGTCCTCAGTGTTTCAGATCTAAAATTCCTCTCTCTTATTGTGGTAGAAAACCCAAACAAACATAGAACTCAATGGGAGCTCACAAGGCAAAATGGAAAATGGTGACCAAGAGTAGATCTAGTGTGATCTAATGCAATGGAGGTGACTAATGAATGGGGAAAACCCTTCTATTTATAACAAAATATTGGGGTGTTCTAGAACTCGATGCATGAATAAAATATTATTAATCAAATTCTAGAATCACCCTTTAGGAATATTTTATTATATTTGTTGGAGGGAAAAGAGTTTTTGACTTGGGTCAATTCCTTTATTTATAAATAACAAATAAATAAATGATTTATTTATTATTTCATGGAAATGAGGGGAACATAATTAAATAAATAATGGTTTATTTAATTATTTATATGTGATTTAGTCAAATTTAATTAAGAATATTATTTAAATAATGATTTAAATAACTTATTCATAGGAAATAATTAAATAAATAAGGATTTATTTAATTAGTTTCCTTGCTTTGGGTTAAATATGACCAGGAAATATAAACAAACAAGTTATTGCACATGGTGAAAGCAATTTTACTGAGGGTAAAATTGGTCTTACATGGTGTACTTAGGTTCATCTAATGATAATAGGTTAGATGACCAAAAAATTGGTGTAACACAAGAGATGGAGGAAAAAGTAAAACAAATTATGAAATGGTTAAAAGTTGCATAAGATAGATAGAGAAGCTATGTTGATGATCATAGGACGGATAAGAACTATTGATCAGGAGCTCAAATCCAAGCCATGGAAAAAGCTCAAAATTGAAAGTGTTCAAAATTGGTTGAAACCAAGATGGTTACATAGGTCTCATCCTCCTGATTCCAGTGCCACAAATGGTTCAAAAAATGGACACCATATGAAGAATTTATTGCACTTTGAATGTAGAGTGGGTTCGACAGAGCACAGAGGGGCCAGCCCTCCTCCTATGGAACCTCATCATATGACCAGTGTAGGAGCTTAATATTAAGAGCGCTTAATGCGCCTAATCTCAATTTTAATATTTAATTAAGCTTTAGTTAAGTGGAGTTTAACATGGCGGAGATTTTGGAGGCACTCCCAAATTTAGGTGGACTTCCACTTTTAGTGGAGTTAACTGGCAGTTGCCCCACATTTAGTGGAGGAAATTGGGGCAAAGTTGTTTTGGTCATAACTTTCTCATTAGTGAACCTTTTCGAGCAATTGTTTTTTTTATTTCGTATGTTCTCAGCATTCTGAAGCCAATGGTATAGGTTTCAAAGCCATTGGAGTTGATCTTCAGCCTTTTTAGCTTCGAAGAAGCTTTTTGAGCCACTAGGGCCATTTTAGAGTTGGAGCTGTGTTGAGCTGTGGTTAACAATTTTAGGTGAACCAAAAGTTATTTTTGACTATTTACAGCATTTTAGAACCATTGGAACAAGTTTCAGTTCTGTTTGAAGACTTTCAAAGGCTAAAAACCTTCAGGAGAGTTTTCAGGGCCACGAGGGCCTTTTTGGGGTTTGAGATGTTTTGAGTTGTGGTTATCTATTTGAGGTGATCCAAAGGTATATTTCAGCTAATTTAGACCTTTTGAAGCCATTGGAAGAGGTTTTAGAGGCATTTTAGGACTTCTACAGCCTAAAAAATATCAAATAAGTTCATAGAGCCAGCAGGGCCTTATTGAAGAAATTATTGTGTATGGTAATTCTTCACTGTTTTGTGAATATGGAAAGGCATTCTTAGCTTTTTCATACCTTATGAATCAGTATTTTCTTTAATATTTGTCTATTGAGACACTCTTTAACTTTTATTAGCATTTGAAGCTTTTTAATACAAGAGGACAAGCTTATTTTGGGAGGCTTGATCCAACCGATGTAGCCCAGGAGGGGTGAACTCCTCATCAAACACATGTGTTATGATATGCTGAAGTTATATTGTTGTATATGTCTGATTTAATAAGTTAAACAGAAAATTAAAATAACTTACCTTGACCCATAAACTCTTATACATCTACCAAAAACACTCTATTTCAATTGCAAGACATGAATAATTGTTTGCATAAATATTTTATGAAAAATAACTATCTTGAACAGCAAATACAAGTCATTTCATTTTCATATTATGAGTGTTAACTTCTACAAGTTCCATAGACAGAGTCTGTAAAGGGCCAGGTAGCCTCTAGATCTCATCCTTTCTTAAAAGGTGACATATCCAATAAATGCCCCTACAGTCAATCTCTGGAATAGTTCTAAGTAGTTGTTTAATCAGCCAGACTTGGAGTTTTTGCACACATTTTATTAAAATGGAAATGGTTACCTTGCACCCATTATCAAGTACTTCCATATTCAGATCAAATGGTATAAGAGCTTTGGTTAAGTTTGGTTGAACTCAGGTTAAGCGTTCGTTGTGCTTATGCTGAGCATTTTTTGTTGTGCAAAAGGTGTTAAAACAGTCAATCTTACTGTTTTATTGGTTGCAAAATGGTTGCATGTATGAGAATGATTGAGTTGAAAAGATAGCTATTGATAGCTAAGTCTTGGAAAGGATTAAAGAGTTGTAGGCTATTTCCTTATCCCAAAGTACCTCAAGATTATCTTTGGAAAACAAACTCCAATAGTTTGTGTTTTATGGCTGCTTA
Organism: Pinus albicaulis; assembly: GCA_034641835.2. Taxonomy (NCBI): domain Eukaryota; kingdom Viridiplantae; phylum Streptophyta; class Pinopsida; order Pinales; family Pinaceae; genus Pinus; species Pinus albicaulis. Next base: position 1,031,831,897 of record CM076577.1, on the reverse strand, counting down.
AATGAGAAGGGGTCTTTACTAACATTTGGTTAAAAGCTTGTCGTTTGTTGAAAGCTTTGGGAACTTTTCTTTAGAAGTTTCTTTTGTTAATTTGACCATTTACATGATTTCAACTTCTTCCACAAGTGAAGTTTCCTCCTTCACAAGATTCTTCAATGATGACATGAAGAATGAGTTCATTAAGGTGAAGGACATGGTGTAGATTCTCAATGAGGATCAAAGAGAAAGTGTTAAGCTTCATGCACAATTGTTTGCCATGCAGGAAGAGAAGGAAACAATTCTCCACAGGTTGCATGACATGGAGAAACAACTCCTTCAAGCTCAAGAAGCTTTGTCCAAGAATAAGCATGAGGAAGAGGTAAACCATTTCAACTTGTCTTCAATTTCCTCTATTGAAAAGTGTGTTGGTTCTTTTCAAAAACATACAAGAGGCATCAGGTCCAAATTAATGTTCAAGATGGGCTATCAAGAAAAAAGGTTTGGGAAAGCATGCACAAAGCATGGTTGACCCTATTTCAGTTGTGGAGCGGCCCAAGAATGTTGGTCTTGGTTATGTGCAGTTTTATGGCAAAGAATTAAAATCCTTGAATGCATGTGATGCAAATTTAAAGAGAACCTTTGTTCCAAGTTCTCAAATGCATTTATGTCAAAAAATTTCTAAGGATGATTGCCATTGTTTGAAGCCATCATTGCAGCAAGTAGAAGGTAAACATGTTGCTTATGGCGAGCATGCAAATGTAAGCAGTTTTCAAGACAAGAACAGTGATGAAAGTTTGAAAAGGAAAGTTGTCTCCTCTACTAGTTCATCGTCTTTCGAAGAAAAAAAGGATGGACATTCCATGCAACAAAAGAGGTATAATTATTCACATGATCAATTTTATTATGTTTTAGGAAAGAATAATAATTTTGCTTGTTCAAATGGAAGAAATTTTTTCTGTTCATTTTGTGGTGGATTTAACCATGTTTCTTCGAGATGCTGGTTGAAAAAGAAAGCACATAGGAAGCAGAAGAGGCAAAGAGAACTTTCTCAGAAAGTGCTTAAAAATTGTACATGTTGTCAAAGGAAGGGACATGATGTCTCTCAATGTTTGACTTTGCATCCAACTCATCATCCAAATCACATGCAGCTAGATGACAAAAAGTCTGGCGCAAGTGGACCTATGGATTCTGTTATCGATGTGGAAATGGAAGATTCACATGAAGAATTGCGGTTGCAACAAAAGACACCATGGAGTTGGATTGGTAGGAATTGGATTAACTTCTTATTGCAGTAAGCCATCTTCATTTTGTATATGCAAATTTTAGATTTCTATGCAAGTATTTCAATTGAAAAGTTGATGCAAGATTGCATGTATAAGCAGTTTCAGCTGAAGGAATTTCTTTGTTGTTGCAAAATTTCTCCATGGAGGTGTAAAAGATGAGCATGATACTCACTTATGTTACAGAAATGTCTTTTAGTTTCAGCTCTTAGTCACCCACATGTTTTTTGGATGATGTACTTGTTGGTATTTTAAAAGAAGAGTTGAAGTTGCACATGTACATAGAGGTTGTATGTGTAATTAGCGAACTGTATATAGTTCATTGTACATGACACATACACATGTGTTTGTCAAGATGTATCTTGTTGTTTATCGACTTGTGTCAATTGTCTCATACATGTTTATCAACTTGTGTCGGTTTTGTGCACACTTGTTACAAAATTTGTGTGTCAATTGTATAGCACATTTCATTGTCAACTTGTTGTTGATGTTGCATGTTGCACAAGATGCTTTGGTGTTGATTGGTGCAGAGAACGAAGTGTCAGTGCAAAGCCGTGCAAGATTCCATGAGTTGGAAAGGCATGCAGGCAAAGAGGGTACATTTTTCAGCAAGGGTCATTTCTGATTTCAGTATGGCAGATTGGTATGGTGAGAAAACTTGGTCGGGATTCGGCACAAGTACATGGCTCATTCAGCAAAATTCGCCATGTGAACAGTTGGTAATTTAGGATAATTTTTGGAAGCTAAAAGGAAGAGGATGTTTTTATTCTCTCATTTTCTGTACTACAATTCAATTTCATAATTTCAGTGAGCCTTTGGGGTCCAAAAGCCTCTCATTTGGGAGGCATCATCAGGAGCTCAAGTCCAAGCCAATGAAAAATATCAAAATTTAAAGTGTTAAAAATTATTTGAAACTAAGATGGTTGTATAGGTCTCGTCTTCTTGATTCTGGCACTATAAACAGTTCGAAAAATGGACACCGTATGAAGAATTTATTGCACTTTGAATGCCGAGTGGGTCCAGCGGAGCACGGAGAGGCCAGCCCTCCTCCCATGGAACCTCATCATATGACCAGTGTGGGAGCTTAATGTTAAGAACACTTAAGGAGCCTAATATCAAGTTTAATATTTAATTAAGCTTCAGTTAAGTGGAGTTTAATATGGCGGAGATTCTGGAGGCGCTCCCAAATTTAGGCAGACTTCCACTTTTAGTGGAGTTAACTGGCAGTGGCCCCACATTTAGTGGAGGAAATTGGGGCAAAGTTTTTTTGGTCATAACTTTCTCATTAGTGAACCTTTTTGAGCGAAATGTTTTTTGATTTCATATGTTCTCAACATTCTAAATCTAATGGTATAGGTTTCAGAGCCATTGGAGCTGATCTTCAACCTTTTTAGCTTCAGAGAATCTTTTTGAGCCACCAGGGCCATTTTAGAGTTGGAGCTGTGTTGAGTTGTGGTTAACCATTTTAGGTGAACCAAAAGTAATTTTTGAATATTTACAGAATTTCAGAACCATTGGAATAGGTTTCAGTTCTTTTTGAATACTTTCAGATGCCAAAAACCTTCAGGAGAGTTTTCAGGGCCACAAGGACCTTTTTGGGGTTTGAACTATTTTTAGTTGTGGTTATCTATTTGAGGTGACAAAAAGATCTATTTAAGCTAATTTCGACCTTATGAAGCCATTGGAAGAGGTTTCAGAGGAATTTGAGGACTTCTACAACCTGAAAAGTAGCAGATAAGTTCAGAGAGCCAACAAGGCCTTATTGAAGAAATTACTGTGTATGGTAATTCTTCATTGTTTTGTGAATTTGGAAAGGTATTATTAGCTTTTTCATATCTTATGAATCAGTATTTACTTTCATATTTTTCTATTGAGACACTCTTTAACTTGTATTAGCATTTTAAGCTTTTTAATACAAGAGGACAAGCTCATTTTGGGAGGCTTGATCTAGCAGATGTGGCCCAGGAGGGGTGAACTGCTCATCAAACATATGTGTCATGATATGCTGAAGTTATATTGCTATATATTTCTGATTAATAAGTTAAAAAACAAATTAAAATAACTTACCTTGACCCATAAACTCTTATACAGCTACCAAAAACACTCTATTTCAATTGCAAGACATGAATAATTGTTTGCATAAATATTTTATGAAAAATGACTATCTTGAATAGAAAATACAAGTCATTTCATTTTCATATTATGAGTGTTAACTTCTACAAGTTCTATAGATAGAGTATGTAAAGGGCCAGGTAGCCTCTGGATCTCATCCTTTCTTAAAAGGTGAAATATCCAGTAAATGCCCCTACATTCAATCTCTAGAATAGTTCTAAGTAGTTGTTTAATCAACCAGACTTGGAGTTTTTTCACACATTTTAATAAAATGGAAATGGATACCTTGCACCCATTATCAAGTACTTCCATATTCATATCAACTATGAAGTAGGGGATCAGGTTTTTATTTATATCATACTAAACAAAAGCACTATCTGATTTAGAAAGGAAACAAATTTCTCACCCCAGTTTATTGGGCCATTTAAAATTCTTGAGAGATTTGGACCGTCTCTTACCATCTTGTAAAACTACTCCACTTGCATAAAATTCATAATGTTTTTCATGTATCTATACTAAGACACTACATAGTTAATGACTCTAATAACCTTGAATGGAGGGAAATACGGGTGTCATAAAAGGGAAACGTTTCATTCAAACCATTATGTATACTAAAATGATGGTTTAACAACTCAAGAACTATTTGGTGGACCAAGTTAGGTTCTAATGGGACAATTATAGTTCTAGGTATGCTACCTAGGAAGACAGAGACACCATATATCATAATCATCCCACCCTGTTTGATTTTGAAACACCAAAAACTTTATTTTGTATAACCTTAATTTATTTAGTTAGATACAAAAGTCTATCATTTTGAACTTATATATAAGTATAAAGAGTTACACGTGAGAATTTTTTTCCAATTAATTATATTTCTCATGTATGCTTAATTGAATATGTACACGTTGATGGTACATAGATACCAATGTGAATTATTTTATGAATTAAAATTCAACATATTATTTTTTACTTGTCAGCATGTGTGATTACATTAAAACGACACATTCCTTATTATTGATGAGATGGATATAACAATAGAGACCACTCATGGCTACTTAAAAGGAAAGCTAAGTATAGGTATATTGGCTAGACATAGCCAATTATGTTATATGAACTAAGAGATCAATATAATAGATGTCAACAAATATGAATGTTGGAAACTCATTTTTTGAATTTATTTTCGGTTTTGAGTATATTGATGCATATGCTATAATGTGTATCCAAATGTTTATATTGGAGATGATATCGCTATTTTTCTTTTGATTATAGTGATGCATATGTTATAATGTGTATATTTTATATTGCAGATGATATAATTATTTTGGTTTTGATTATATTCATGCATATATTATAATGTGTAGGAAAGTGTTTATATTACAAATGATATTGTTATCAAACAAACCTTGTGATGAAAAAGCTCCAAGAAAAAGTAAGACTCAATGAGATTCCATGACAAGGTGTTGACCTTGGTCCAACTAAGAGGGTTGGAGGTGTTACCCACTATTTATCCTCCAAAACTTGGAGTCATGGGGATTGTTCATGACATGCTCCCCTAGAGGTGTGATGATGGCTTCTAGATGCCTGATCCAAGAGGATATTGGTGGCCACCTGCTTATTACACTTGGATCCCCATCATTGTTTCTTTTAGTTTTTCAGTTTCCTTGATTGTAGCATAGTTTACTATTTTTAGCAGTTTTTCGGGTCCTAAACTTCCAGAGCAGTTTTAAGGCCCTCAAAAAACAATTTTGGGAAATATTGTTTTATAGGTGAGTCAATGACTCGACATTCACTGTCATAATTTGTATTCCTTAAATATATATTTCTAATGAGGTATCATGTGTGTTAAACAGAGATCGTATGCCAAAGCTACGACCTCAGGAAATTGATCTACCAATTTACCCCAACATGGCCCATTGTTTGTTGTGTCATCCCCTAGGGTTATATTTTTAGATGTTTATGATTTTCCATTGTTTCTCAATAATAAATAGGCCTTCAAGCCTCATTGTAACAGAGTGGAAAGGTCTGTAGCCACCACATCTCTTCTCAGAGATAAGCTACCAACACCTTAGCTAGTTTATTTCCATTATGTCTGTAAGCATATTTTAGTTATGTGATCTTAATGAAATGAAGTCTTATTTCTGCAGCATCTCTTATGTTTATCTGTATTTATCTATTTTATTATGTTCCCGCATAAGTCTGGATCAATGCCTACTAGGGAGGTTAGGTCGATGTATTTGACTCTCCCACCCTTGGGTTTTATGGATGGTTAGTGTTGTACATATTAACCCTTCCATTAAAATTTCTAGCCCTCAGACCTGCATGAATCCTTTAAAATCTCCTTATGTGGCCGAAAACAGTCATATTCTGCCTATCGTTGCTCTTTCCGCCTAAAAAATACCTTACCCAAAGGCTCAAATCCATAATTGAAAATTTACCGGGCCTAGCCCCTGAGATCTCAGCCCCGCGCCTTTTTCTCTCCATGTGACCTGACGCCATGACTGAAGCGTTTCCCTTGTGGGGGCTTTACTCTATCCGTAGGGTCAAACCTTGGTGCCCCTGTAGTTGACTCCTCGGGATGGGTGAAGACTTAATCTAACAGCTGCCATTCACTACGGGGGGTCGCTCCAAAATTCTCGTGTCCGTACACCTTGGCCCCCCGCAGTTCATCTCCGCCGTCCGATCAAAAACCAATCGACGGAGCGGAACTATTTCCTGTGGTGGTCCCCGCGCCCGCGTTCATTGTGTGAAAACCAGTGGTTTCATTCCGCACCACCCATCCATAGCCGGCGGTATTTCCCGCGGACCCAGCGATTCCATATGCTAGGTGACGCGTGTCCGAGTGCACTATTTCGAAAACCGCCCATTTCGAGCATTATCTCCCGGACGAAAGCCAGGCAGCGGAATTCACCTGGGTCGTTCGATCTTGGGGACCACATCTAACGGTTCCCGCTCTCCAGAGATGCACGATTATTAGTGTCCATGTAAAATGCCCCGGGCTCACCATTACATCATCCTCCAGTTCTATTTTGACCGTTGATATTGTGTGACGATCGTATGGCCTAGAATTATTTACACGTCGCTGACCAAGTTCGCCGCATCTCCACGTCACAGCGTCCACGTGTCATCCGTGTTCCCCTCCACCATTTACATATTTCATTTACATGTCATATTATTGTGTTTACATTACATATCTCCCCCTCATGCATTCATCATCGTTTCCCTACATATTTCACCGTCGCCCTGCATCTCCTCGCCATTTCTCCTAGTCCACATCATCATCTCGTGGTCATGGTCCCATTCGCCACCCCAGTGTCTGGTTTACTTTAATGTGTTTGTGGATTTTTGCAGGTGTTCGTTTCTGGAGAGCCATTATAATTTTGGATTTGCATCACAGAGGACGAGTGCATTTCAAAGAGCTATTCAACAGGTGCTGGATGATGAAGCAAAGATCCGAGGAAATATTGTTGACAATAATTTTATTTAATGAAGCAGGGCTAGAATTTATCAAACCCTTCGGAGCAATACAAAAGGTAGCTTCTGGTAGATGAAGACATTTATTTCACAGCATAAGGATATCAGTGAAAGATCGAGAAACGCAACGCCCTGCATTAAATATCTGGGATTTTAATTCAAAGTTAGAGGGCCAAGATTACTATGCACAATCACAAGCAATCTCAAGGTTTCATGGAAGCATATTTTTCCCTTTCAGCAAAGGGTAGAACATTCGTATATTTTATTATTTGTGTCTTGTTTATAAGGAGATTTTCATCCTCAGCATTTATTTCTGGAGGTAGATTACAAAGTACAGTTAATTATATTTAGTCATTCACAGTGTGGGTGCGAATTTTTTCCGCCATTTTATTCAAATCAGATCATTAAATGTATCACCTACCTCACTCTCTAGAGCCTTCGGTTTCTCTTATAAAAATGAGGAAAAAATACATTGTGAGGGTTCTAGATTTCTATCAGAAAACTATGCAGTGATACATCTTGTAACACTTCTGTATGAAGGCTCAAAGCCCGTAGGGTCTCAGTGAGGAGGAGTTATATCTGTAATGAGGATTTTGGTCTTTGGTGTCCCACAGTATGTAATCTCTTCTTATGTGTTAATATAATATCTCATTTCATGCTATTTATCTTCTTGTATCATGTTCTAGAATGCGAGTGGCTCACTGGTCTTAAGTAAGGATTCATCCTAGTTGGTGCCCATACTTGGATTAGTTAAGCACTTTAAATAGGCCTAGTCATGATATACTGTTCCATTTTCATTTCATCCATATTTTCTGCTATATTAGTTACTTGAGGAGGGTGCTTTTAAAACGCCATTGTCATGTATGGATTCTTAGTTGGATAAGCCCATATGTGGTTTTGTTGTGTATCTGGGTATCAACCTCATGCTAACTAGTATCTTCTTCATGTTTCTTCACTGCATCCACTTTCTGATATTTGATTTCTGTGGCATATTATTTGAACTGGCCCTCTTTGCAGTAAGCTGTCTCTTAATTGTCTGATGCTTTTGTATTGGAGTTTTGCATGATGTTCCTGCATTATTCTTATCTTTGTATTAGCTTCTGAGAGAGTTTGGTTCCATTTAAACTAATTTCCTTTTTTTGCAAGAGATAGTAAGAAAGCTTTTGGATTGACAACCCAAGCTATATTATGAGCTCCTTGCTATGTTAAGATGTCCTAGGCACTGGTCTATGGCAACTCTAGGCTGTCTCTAGGGGTGACAATAATTGTCGACAACATCTTTCTGGTGCCGTTGCCGGGGACGAATTTGAGAATATCAGTTTCCCTGGGCCTCGACAAATCATATTCACTCTCTAATCAGGTGAGCACAGAGAGTTGAAGAGTTGCGTATCTCTCACCTTGGCGACTCCACTGTTCTTTATTTGATAAATCTATTGGTAGTCCTAGCTCCTCGAAAGCCACATTTGAGGTCAGATTCCTCTAAGTTAAAGACGTCCTCTATATCTGACCCAGAGAAGATTATTCATAGAAGAAGTTGGAAAGAAAGACAATCAGCCCGTGCTGAAGTCCCTGAATATTCTGTAGAAGATCATCCATCCTCTTCTTCTCAGGAAATCCCAGTGGAAAATCCCGACTCCACTGAGGAAAATCCCGAATATTACTCAGATAGCCCACCTAGGGGAAGTGCTAGAACCAAAGATAACCCTCATCCTACCCCTGAGGCTGAAGAAGTTAAAGAAGTCACAGAAGTAGCTGCTGTTAACCGTGAACTATTCCCATCTACACCTCAGGCTTCTGTGCAATTTATTCCCATTGTTATTCATACCCCACTTCCACCTCCTCCTCTTCCTTCATTTGTACATCAGATCGTTGCACAACCCCCACCTCCTCCAATGGCTAATGTTCCAGCTTTCCTACTGAATAAATATGCTCCACTGGCCTTACCACAAGTGCTAAATGATATGCCACAGGATTATTTGAAGATTCTGCCTAGATTCAATGGAGAAAATGAGATTGATGCACAGAAACATCTTGAGGTCTTCTGCACTTTTGCAGAAAACTTAAACGTTGAACATTTGGATGTAGTCTTAAGATTGTTTGTTCAATCTCTTGACGGTGAAGCCAGAAAATGGTTTAAAACATTGGCAGACCGCTCAGTTAATACCTGGGATAGAATGGAAGAGATTTTTCTCAGAAAATGGGGGAAAAAGAAAGATCATGGGATGTGTCTTACTGAGTTTAATACTCTGAAGAAGAAACATAATGAGGGAGTGGCAGATTTTATCAAAAGATTTAATAAGCTATATTTGAGCCTGCCTCCTGAGATGAAGCCTCACCAAACTGCTGCTAAGGTAGTTTTCATAGCAGCTTTTGATTCAGATTTTGGTTTCTCTCTAAGGGAAAGAAAACCTGCTACCTTAGATGATGCTCAATCAGATGCTCTTGAGCTGGAAGCAAACTTTGCCTCCACTGGAAAATTAAAAGGAAAAGCTGAACAGGAAACTAGGAGGAGAGGCAAAGAAGAGGTTTCCACCTCTAATCAAGATAAGGATGCAGATAAGATGGATGAAATAAGTAAGATGGTTAAGAAGATGGTCAAGCTTGAGTTGGAGGCTAAAAATGCAGCTCCCAAGAATTTCTATAATGCTCCAAACAGAGGATACAATCCCCAGTATAAGAGACCACCATTGCAAATATTGCCAAGGGAAGCAAAGGAGCAGCAAGATCAGGTACCACACCCATTATACTTGGAAGGTCCAGTAGATGACTCCACTGAAGATGCTGCCTATGAACTGGAAGATTCAAATCTTGCTTTCTCAAACCATGATGAAATGGAATGCCCATTGCAAGAAGAAGAAGAAGAAGCATAAATTGACCATTATTGTAAACAATTTAATGATTTCATGCAAGCACATTTCAATAGAAGATACAATCTGAGATATTCAAGGAAGCGGACCAGAACTCAAGATCGAAATGAAGAGTCCAAAGATTGCTTTCAATTTGCAAAAAGAACTTGAGAAGATCAAAATTCCAGTCCCCTTGACTGAACTGTTGAAACAACCAGCATATCAATCTCAGGTCACCTCTTTCATACTTCCTCCAGAAGCACCACTCACCCCAGATAATATCAAGCACTTCCAGGTCTTTGAGGATGAAGAACAGATGACGGGATTCCTAGAAATAGAAGGTGAATTCTCCAACATAGAGATTGATGTTGATGAAAGAAATTTGACACCATTTAATAGTCAAAGAAAGGAGGAAGGAAATTCAGTGGAAGATTTTAACCCATGGAATGAAGAAATCAGGTTGCTGTAGATTATGTTGAATAAATATGATTCAATACAGGAAGAAGAGGAGGAGAGAAAAGAAGAGATTCTTGAGCAAGATGAAAACAACGAGCTTTCTCTTGAAAAAGAGGAAATAATGGAGCAAGCCCCTGCTCAAGAATTCATGGATCTTTTCACAGAGCTCAGCACAGTAGAGCAGAATATACCAGAGCTCCAAAAGGACTCAGCTCCAGTATACGATGAGTCCTCCAGTTTAGAGAATGAAGGAGATTCTCTCCCTCAAGAGAGTCTTCTTCTCAATTTAGTGAAAGGAGATAAAATCCTGGTTGAAGCCTGCCTGCCAGATACTCTTAACCAGGTATCATTTCATGATCCTTATGTGCATTTCCTGCCAACATTTGAAGAAGGATCAAGGGTCCTTTCTAGCAGCATGTTGCCAGCAGAGAGAAAAATTTTCAAAGCTACTATTGTGGAACAAAAAGAAGAGATCCCACTGCCTTTCAAAATACAAGAAGAAGGCGATCAGGCTTTCAAGAGCCATATTGAAGACAGCAGTGGGCAAAGTAAGTTCCAGAAAAAAGAAAAGCTGGACATGGAAGTTGACAGCATCAGAAGACTGATGATGAAGGTGTCTCAGAAACAGCAGATAGCAGCAAGAAAGCAGAGAAAATTTGGCAATGGAAGAACAAGAGCAGAAAGTGAAAGCATCGTTGGAGGCAAGTTGCAGAACAAAATATGGAAACATAGAAGGGTACAGTTGAAGAATAATGCAACTAATGGATACCAGCAAAGCAAAGTATGGGACCCAGGAGGCAAAGACAACCTGGTGTATTATATTGTACATTAGTTTTCTTTTTTGTTTCATCATTCTTTTAATAATGTGTGTGTGCTTATGAATTATAAAATGAAAACTAGAGGTGTCGAAGAGCAGAATTCGCACAAAATGATCAGATGGTTTGCAGCTTCTCGACATGTCCAAGGATGATCATGTCGTCCCCAGATGGAGCCGATGTTGTATATATTAACCCTTCCATTCAAATTTCTAGCCTTCAGACCTGCATGAATCCTTTAAAATCTCCTTATGTGGCCGAAAACAGTCATATTCTGCCTATCGTTGCTCTTTCCGCCTAAAAAATACCTTACCCAAAGGCTCAAATCCATAATTGAAAATTTACCGGGCCTAGCCCTTAAGATCTCAGCCCCGTGCCTTTTTCTCTCCATGTGACCCGACGCCGTGACTGAAGCGTTTCCCCTGCGGGGGCTTTACTCTATCCGTAGGGTCAAACCTTGGTGCCCCCGTAGTTGACTCCTCGGGATGGGTGAAGACTTAATATAACGGCTGCCATTCACTACGGGGGGTCGCTCCAAAAGTCTCGTGTCCGTACACCTTGGCACCCCGCAGTTCATCTCCGCCGTCCGATCAAAAACCAATCGATGGAGCGGAACTATTTCCCGTGGTGGTCCCCGCGCCCGCGTTCATTGTGTGAAAACCAGTGGTTTCATTCCGCACCACCCATCCATAGCCGGCGGTATTTCCCGCGGACCCAGCGATTCCATACGCTGGGTGACGCGTGTCCGAGTGTACTATTTCGAAAACCGCCCATTTCGCGCATTATCTCCCGGACGAAAGCCAGGCAGCGGAATTCACCTGGGCCGTTCGATCTTGGGGACCACATCTAACGATTCCCGCTCTCCAGAGATGCACGATTATTAGTGTCCATGTAAAATGCCCCGAGCCCGGCATTACATCATCCTCCAGTTCTGTTTTGACCGTTGACACGTCGCTGACCAAGTATGCCGCATCTCCACGTCACAGCGTCCACATGTCATCCGTGTTCCCCTCCACCATTTACATATTTCATTTATGTGTCATATTACTGTGTTTACATTACATATCTCCCCCTCATGCATTCATCGTCGTTTCCCTACATATTTCACCGTCGCCCTGCATCTCCTCGCCATTTCTCCCAGTCCACATCATCATCCCGTGGTCATGGTCCCATTCGCCACCCCAGTGTCTGGTTTACTTTAATGTGTTTGTGGATTTTTGTAGGTGTTCATTGCTGGAGAGCCATTATAATTTGGGATTTGCATCACAGAGGACGAGTGCATTTCAAAGAGCTATTCAACAGGTGCTAGATGATGAAGCAAAGATCCGAGGAAATATTGTTGACAAGACTTTTATTTAATGAAGCAAGGATAGAATTTATCAAACCCTTCGGAGAAATACAAAAGGTAGCTTCTGGTAGATGAAGACATTTATTTCACAGCATAAGGATATCAGTGAAAAATCGAGAAATGCAACGCCCTGCATTAAAGATCTGGGATTTTAATTCAAAGTTAGAGGGCCGAGAGTACTATGCACAATCACAAGCAATCTCAAGGTTTCATGGCAGCAGATTTTTCCCTTTCAGCAAAGGGCAGAACATTCGTATATTTTATTATTTGCGTCTTGCTTATAAGGAGATTTTCATCCTCAGCATTTATTTCTGGAGGTAGATTACAAAGTACAGTTAATTATATTTAGTCATTCACAGTGTGGGCGCGAATGTTTTCCGCCATTTTATTCAAATCAGATCATTAAATGTATCACCTACCTCATTCTCTAGAGTTTTCTCCTTCCCCTATAAAAACTAGAAAGAAAGACATTGTAAAGGTTCCAGATTTCTATCAGCAAACTGTGCAGTGAAAGGCTTTTGTATACATCTTGTAAAGTTTCTGTATGAAGGCTCAGAGCCCGTAGGGTTTCAGTGAGGAGGAGTTATAACTGTAATGAGGATTATGGTCTTTGGTGTCCCACAATATGTAATCTCTTCTTATGTGTTAATATAATATCTCATTTCATGCTATTTATCTTCTTATATCATGTTCTAGAATGCGAGTGGCTCACTGGTCTTAAGTAAGGATTCATCCTAGTTGGTGCCCATACTTGGATTAGTCAAGCACTTTAAATAGGCCTAGTCATGATATATTGTTCCATGTTCATTTCATCCATTCTTTCTGCTATATTAGTTACTTGAGGAGGGTGCTTTTAAAACGCCATTGTCATGTATGGATTCTTAGTTGGATAAGCCCATATGTGGTTTTGTTGTGTATCTGGGTATCATCCTCATGCTAACTAGTATCTTCTTCATGTTTCTTCACTGCATCCACTTTCTTATATTTGATTTCTGTGGCATATTATTTGAACTGGCCCTCTTTGCAGTAAGCTATCTCTTAACTGTCTGATGCTTTTGTATTGGAGTTTTGTCTTTGTTCTACATTATTCTTATCTGCTTTATCAACACGAGAGTTTGGTTCCATTTAAACTAATTTCCTTGTTTTGCAAGAGATAGTAAGAGAGCTTTTGGATTGACAACCCAAGCTATATTATGAGCTCCTTGCTATGTTAAGATGTCCTAGGCACTGGTCTATGGCAACTCTAGGCTGTCTCTAGGGGGGACATAATTGTCGACAACAGTTAGGATGGTATAGCTAACACGATGGAATATTCTAGTAGAGGACATATATGATGGGGGTATAATATATTAGGAAGGATAGAATAACTCTAAAATAGATTTGGATCTCTGCGCGGGTAGGGTATGACTACTAAGGTGTAACCAATGAATGTTTAAAAATACAAATATAAGGTGTCCTCACATTATAATCGAGAATTTAATCAAGGAATCCAATCTTTCCATGACTATATTAATCAATAAAATAATTATTGATCTACTATATAAACCCTAACTTTAGGATAGTTTTTTGTTAAGAAGGGATGTATGTAATGACTCGTCTCGAATTACAGACAGAATATCATTACTAGCATGCATATGATAGTTACATATCCATGCATCACATGCACTACACTAGTATACCTACTGATTGGCTATGAAGAATGTATAAATATGGGTAAATGAATTGATACTAAATTAAATACATAACTATCATGAATGTATTAAGTCTAGAATTCTATGATGAAATTTAACGAATATACTAAACTAGTATTATAATTAATAAACCCATTAATTAATCCTACTAATTAAACCCCTTAAAAATATCATTAGTAATAAACTCTTTATGTAAAATTTGGGAACTAAATGAAATCAACGAAATCCAATTTTTTTAGTTGTAATCAATTCTTAAATCCCTTTTAAAATGCATGAAAATTTTAATAGATAAACTTCACTCTATCTTTACCTTTTAACATGGTCTAATTGTTAATGATAAATGATAGGTTAGTATCATTCAATTGTATCTATATTATAAATAAAATATTTTATATCTTAATTTATATTTACATTTTTGTTATATAATCAATTTAGTGAAATACATCAAATCTAATTTATTTCCAACATCCTTGTCATCAAATACCTCTCTCTCTCTCTCTCTCTCTCTCTCTATATATATATATATATCTATATATATATATATATATATATATATATATATATATATATCACACCTAATGATAACAAAAATAAATAATATAATAGTATTATAAAATTATATTCCTAATTTAAATAAATCAATTGTGAAGAGGAAGGAAACTCCATGATATAAGGGGATTGAAGGAGACGAAGATGGGGGTTTCTCATGGAAGAGAGAAGAAAATAGAGAATTATGAAGTAGGAGGAGGGGTGAAAATTGAGGGATGAACCCGGGTCTCCAGATTGAACTAAAAATTGGAAACTTGAGAATTGTTCTTGGAGTTTTGGGCATGAGGGTCAGAAGACATCGATCTCGAAGACTATGTGTATCAAAATCAAAGAGGTTAATCCCATATAGGAAGGGAAGAATTAGTCGGTTTGATAATGGTAGTAGAGGACTGAAATTTGCAGTCAAGCAAAGTCAGTCAGAGATCGACTTCAAACTGGAAAACCAAGTATGTACTTGCATTTAATTTGATAGATTTAGTTAAAATTTTGTTTCTCTGATTGAAATGTATTTATAGGAACCTACAATTATGAGAAGATACACTTGATTGTGTATACCATATTATATGGAGATTCATTTAGAATATCAAAACCATTGATACCTTGAAAAAACTAAAAATTTAGTTGTTATCTTCATATGTGAACACGTTAACCATTAAATATACAAGCATGAATACCAACATGATTAGCACATGTAGATCCTTGTCAATGCAAAACATACTACTTTTCTCGTGCCCCTGATACACATTTAGATCTAGATTGTGCCAAGTTAAAATATTTACTTTTGAGATATGGTATCATCACTTGAAGCTAGATGGAATGAGAGGGTGTTTAAAGTCTAAGGAAATAGTTCACAAGTGTTGAACTTTTCAATGTCATTATCATCATTGTGTCAAATGGCAAACACAAGTTTTATATCAGAAGGACAAACACTTTCATTTAGATGTGTATCTACATTTTTTGGAAATGATTATATCGCTATTTTTTTAAATATAAATATCATTTTAAGAAAACTTATAAAAATTGCATATTAGATATCAGTTTAAGCTTACATATAATTGTATCAAAATCCATGTGATACTCTCCAAGAAATCTTACACTATATTTATAATTTTGACTATAATATTTTCTATTGGTTTAAATTGATTTTCCATGGTTTAATTAGAGTTTGATTTAAACTATTAAAATTAAGAAAATAAATAGTAACATTAGTTTAAATTTATTTGAAATAAATATAAATATAGATTTATTTAATTTTAAAATTTATAATTAAAATAATATTTTTAAATATATTAATATTTAAATCATATACAAATTTTTAAAATTTTGTATTTTATTTATTTATTTTATTTTATTATAAATTTAAATTTAAAATAAATTAAATTGAATGTCAAAAATATGTTGTACATACTAGGTTAAGCATTATTTTAACTTAAATACATTTTTTTTTTTTGATTTGTGAGAATAACTTATGATTGAAGAAATTATTACTTAATTGTACCGGGGATCATATTCATTTTGGGTCACACCAACTTTTAACAATGTGAATATTTTTGGTGTTTCTATCATAATTTTGCAAACCCTCAAAATTGAGTAACCCTCATGAAATTTCACCTAAATCTAATTAATCTAATTGGCTAAATTAAATAAAAAATACATTTATTTATTATTATTTATATAAAAAATATAATAGTCTAAATCTATTAACACCTACACCGATCATTTTTGAATCCTATAGACAACCGTAGGTGGTCATCTGAAACACTTAATGATACACTGCTCCTTGTGAAATTCCATAGATGACACTTAAAATATATGCTCCAATCATCATAATAATACAAATGATGATGATGGTGGATAAGGAAAAAATATTGAAAGAATATACTCTGATAGTACATCTTATCTAAGAACATGGAAGAGTCGTCGAGATGCTATGTGTTGAAGTGCCAGCAAATGAAAATTGTAAATGGGAAGGATATCGCCTTGATCCAGATGATGTATGGAGATAAAACGTCATTTACTTATATTTTGGATTCAGAACAAGTTACTATTTTATATAAACAACTATTTTGCAATATGACATGCAAAATGATTGTCGAAAATATCAGCTACAATTCTTTGTCATACCTACAGACTGAAATTGTAATAGCTCCCATAGGGCCTTATTGTCCAATTTAACAAAGGCGACAAGAAAATCCATTAGAATTGTGTTTATTATAGTTGTGAGACTTTGGGTTTTTGTCTTTGTATTTGCAAAAGGAGATGAACTTGCACTAAATTTTTATGATAAGTCTTGCCCCAAATGTTATAGTGTAGAAGAAAACATATTTGGTTGCAACAAATTCCATTTCTAGAGAAACATTTTGTCTTGGATTTTTTTGTTACAACAGGTAGGTTGGTAGATGGATGATCTCTTGGAATTTTGTGGCTGCGTAACTTAACCCACTAGTTACTTCCCACCATATTTTAAGCAAGTATTTACATTAAAAAATATATATATAGGAATAAGAAGTAAATAAATATATACTTATTATGAGTTTCTTCCCACAATTACTTATGTAGGAGTAAAATTGTAAATTTTTAGAAATTTTAATTTATTAGTCAAATCAAGATTATAGAATTTAATTTTCACTTTGAAAGTTTTAATCTCTCTCATCGCTTAATAAATCGAGAGTTCAAATAAATTTAGGCTCATATTATAACCAGCCTAAGTCCATCTTAACTCTGGATCTATCAAGCATTGAAAGGGATCAATTCTCTCAAGGTGAAAACCTCTTTTTTGGGTGAAAAACTTGAGGAAAGGTTTGCACCTCAAGAGATTCGATCCCTCTCGACGCTTGATAATCTAGGGTTAAGATGGATCTATGGTGGTTTATGTCATGTTCAACCAAGGAAAATATATCGAAGATATGATTAATTTTATCAATAATATGTAAATATATCTAATATTAATATAATCATTTTAAATATGCTAAATATGTCTCAGATTAACCTAGTCATTTTAATTTTAAATTTTCTTAGTTACCTTTGTTTAGTGAGATGATAAATATTTTTTATAACTTTAATGGTGAAAAATGATGAAAGAAATATTTTGAATGCAAAAATGACAATAATTGTGTGGAATGATAGAAAATGTGAATAACAAAAATGTAGTCAATTACAAATAATCTTCATTGTGATCAATCTCAAACTACTTTTTTCTACTATTCTTATTGTCACCATTGTTAGTTTTGTCATCTTTTCATATTGATTATATTAGAAGGATAGTTGAAATCGTAAGTCATTTAAGTATTTAGCTCGAGATGATGTAGTAAATAGCATACCTTGTCTCTCTTGCTCCCCAATATTAATAGGTTGAATTACTATAACACAAAAATCAATGTGCATTGTCAATAATTTTTTACGCCTACACTGAAATCAATGCACGTTGTTAATCGAGTCACTTTAAAATTAATGTACCATCATACATCCAGTTACATCAAATCAGGAATTAACATCTACACTGAAATCAATGGATCAAATGCAAGCAATAAAGTAATATTAGAAAAAAAATTCTACATTGAAATCAATGCATCTAATGGAAGTAATCAAATATGATTAGAAATCAACATCTACACTAAAATAAATGCATCTATTGCAAGTGAGAAAATAGGATTAGGAACCAACATCTACAGTGAAATCAATGCATTTAATGCAAGTAATCAAATAGGAATAAAAATCACCATGTACACTAAAATCAATGCATTTAGTGCAAGTAATCAAATATGATAAGAAAAAATCTACATTGAAATTAATGCATCTAGCTCAAGCAATCAAATAAGATTATAAAACAAATTTTACATTGAAATCAATGCATCTAATGCAAGAAATCAAATAGGATTAGAAATCAGCATCTACACTCAAATCAATGCATCTAGTGCAAGTAAGAAAATATGATTAGAAACCAACATCTACACTCAAATCAATGCATTTAGTGTAAGCAATCAAATAGAATTATAAATCACCACATACATTGAAATCAATGCATTTAGTCCAAGCAATCAAATACAATTAGAAATCAAAATCTACATTGAAATCAATGCATCTAGTGCAAGTAATCAAATAGGATTAAAAATCACCATCTACATTGAAATCAATGCATTTAGTGTAAGAAATCGGATAGGATTATAAACCATCTACATTTAAATCAATGCATCTAGTGCAAGAAATCAAATATCATGAGAAATCAATATCTACGCTAAAATAAATGCATCTAGTGCAAGCAATCAACTACGATTAGAAATTATCATCTACACTAAAACCAATGCATCTAATGAAATAAATCTTCTTCCCTCTCTCCCCCCTCCATCTATATCTATATCTCACTCCATATCTCCTTTGTCTCTCTATCTCACCCCCCCAAACATAAACTCTCACTCAATCCATATTTCCTTTGTCTCTTACTCCACCCCCAACATAAAACCCCACCACTCCATATCTATCAATATTTATGTACCTCCCCCCTCTCTCCATCTCTCTCTTATTCCCTCTCTTCACCTTCCATATATATCTCTATTTTCCCATTCTCTCCCTCACCCTAGCTTCTATCTCGCTTTCCTCCTACTATCCTCTCTCCCTCTATCTCCATCTTCATTATCACTCCCTCTCTCTCTCTCCATCTTTCTCTCTCTATGTATTTATTCTTACCTTCCTCTCTCTCCCCCTCCAACTCCATCTTGCTTACCCTCCCTCTCTCCACTCTCTCACATCCTCTCTCTCTCTCTCTCTCTCTCTCTCTCCAACTTTGTTACTATATCCCTCCCTTTCTCCTTGTCTCTCTTTCTCTCCCCCCTTATCTCCATCTCTTCTCCTTTTTCTCTTTATCTCACTCCAAAAAATGCACACTCTCTCTCCATCTCTCCCTTGTCACTCCCTCCCTCTCTATCTCAACTTTTTTTTCTCTTTATCTCACCCCTAAACATACACACTCTCTCTCTTCATCTCTCCCTTGACACTCCCTCTCTCTCTCCACTTCTCA
Source organism: Pinus albicaulis (assembly GCA_034641835.2). NCBI lineage: Eukaryota > Viridiplantae > Streptophyta > Pinopsida > Pinales > Pinaceae > Pinus > Pinus albicaulis. The sequence goes on along the minus strand of CM076577.1, from coordinate 1,031,812,336 downwards.
CTCTCTATTTCTTTCTTCATCCCTCCCTCTCTCTCGCTCTGCCTCCATCTCTCTATCCCTCCCTCTCTCATCCTCTCTCTCAAGCCCTCTATCTCTTCCTTCCTCTCTCTCCCTTTCTCTCATGCCCCCCTCTCTCTCTCTCTCTCTCTCTCTCTATTTTTCTATACCCTCCAATCCTTTCACTATCTCCCCATCTCTCCTTCTCTCTCTCCCCCATCCATATTTGTTTCCCCCTCTCCCTCTCTTACCCTTATCTACCTCTCCCACTCCTCTCCCTCTCTGTCTTCATTACTCCTCTCCCCTCTCCTTTCCATCTCTCCCTTGTCGCTCCCCCTATCTCCACCCCTCTATCACTCTATGTCTTTGTTCTTCCCTCCCATATATATCTAAAGTTAATATATCATGATATATTAATATACATTATAATATAAAAAATTTAATATTGTATTAATCCAAATTTATTAAATTTAATAATATTAATATGAATATTAAATTTATTAATAATAATATTAATATTAGGGTTAATAATATTTGTTTTGCAAGGTATTAATAATTATTTGGCCCATGGTATTTGGCCCATAGGATTCAGTGTTAGTAAATATAAAGCGGATTATAGAGTAAATATGAAAATAGGTTTAATTTATTTTCCATACTTCTAATTTATTTATAGACGTTGATTTTTAATACTATTTAATATATTTTTATTTATTTGCCATACTTCTTTTATAAATATGGTATTTGGCCCATGGTATTTAGCTCATGGTATTAATAATAATTTGTCTCATGGTATTTGTCTCATAGGCTTCACCTAAATAAAACCTTTTGTTTTAGATTTTTTAAATATAAAGAAGTTTATGGAGTAAATATAAAAAGAAGTTTTATTTATTTACCATACTTCTAATGTATTTATATTTTTATTTATTTATCATACTTATGGAGTTAGTATAAAAAGAGGTTTTATTTCCTATTTTATGAGTGTTGAATAATTATTGCAAATATATTGATTATAATTGACACTTCAAATGTTTACTTACATTACATCTACACATGCACTATACTTTGATATTTCAAATGTTTACTCACATTACATTTTTTACATTACATATACATATATATTTACTTAAATTACCTTACATTTCTCACATTACATATACACATATATCCTATACAAAATTAATCCTATAATTTTATGGTTAAAAAGATTCATTACATTAATGAGCTTAACTTAAATTTGACTATATAAACAAATAAAAAATAAAAAATAAACACGATTATAATTCAACTTAAACAACGAAAAATGGATTCAACGCACACTGTAAAGTAAATATGAAGAAAGCTCTTCAAAGAGGAGCATGATTTACTACCAATATTAGAAAATTCAGTCAACGCCCACTTAAAATAAAGATGAAGAAACCTCTCCACAATACACAACCCATTTTAGGGTTGAAAACTCACTCTGAATGTGGGGCTTTGTCACAACTAAGATGAAGAAACCTATGCGCAATATACAACCGCGTTTTGTGGTTGAAATGTCACTCATGTTGGGCTGTCACGAATTTTTTTTTCCCAGACGAGAATAATGCAATTCATGTTGTCACATATTTTTTTCAAAGAATGACAAAGCTATTTTATTATTATTATTCACAGAGACATTGACATTAATTATCTAATCAATTGTTAATAGTTTTTAAAGAGGCATAATCCTTTGTTACTTTCAGTTCTAGGTGGAAACAAGAGGAATGAAAGTGTATACAATGTAGTAGTGTAGCCAAAGAGAATAACTTAGGGATATTTATGTTGTCAACACTAAATAAATAGCTTCACACAAAAGCTAGAGATCAAGTGACTTTTTTAATACTACAATTAAACAGTAATTATGAATTTATACTTTGATCATGAAATAATCTGTTTGAAAAGTTAGATGACAAAATGAATACAATAAAAAATCAACAGCTCCTACGAACTTTCTGTAAATTCATGAAAGCTCTCTGTCCGATCCCATATCTCAAAAGAGTTGGAGATTGCTTTGTGGATAGCATGAACAAGTGTGCAGGCAATTACGCTGGCATCGTTGGGGCACCCAATGCCGCCATGGCTGTTGCTGTGTCCTTCATCTCAAACCTTTCTTCTCTGAGGGACCAAGAAGACGATCACAGAGAGCTTGTGCAAGCAACAACAAAGTCGTCAGATCAGGAGCCCTTAAAGTCGTCAGATGAAGATCATCGTCATCTTCTTAAACTTGGTGTGAAGAGAATTGACGCAGAAAAGCCTTGTTATTTCTCTTTCAACAAAACCGCTGACGAAGATCTTTTTCCACCGAAAACAAAGCTGTAGTGGCTGCTGAGAACATGAATCCCCGCAGAAGGAGATATGTCAATGCTGTGTCAAGGAAAGGCCATGAACTTGGCCTACATTTGGGAAATGGTAAATAAATTTCCTTGCAAGATGTATTTACATGATAATTTACGAAAGCCGGAGTGGTTTTAATGTTGATTAGTGAATAATAATTGGGCCGTTGTCACTTTGGAAACATCTTTTGATCTTGGTTATGAGTGGAGTATGGTTGATTTTAAATGATTTTTTAATATGGTAGTATTTTATATCTATGAAATATGAAGTCTATAATAGTTGGTTTGAATTGGGTTTATTTCTCTAGTTATATGTTTAAATTTTATGGGGAAGAGTTGTGGAATGGAAGTCACTTTGAGAATTAAATTTCCAAGAGGCATTTATGGGTAGGGCCTACGGAATGAAAGTTACTTTGGGGAATTAAATTTCCAAGGGGCATCCAAGCTAAATTAAAGGTTGGACCATATTTTTTAGTAACTAAGTTGATCTAGGCTCAATAGAATTAAAAAAAAAATATATGGTAATATTTTATACGGGGAGGTTGGGACCATCAAGTATACAATCTAATGTAATTTGCAATTTCTTTTTGTTTAGATGATGAGGAATTAAATTTCCAAGGGACATCTTACTGGCAGGGCCTGCGGAATGGAACTCACCTTGGGGGAATTAAATTTCCAAGGGGCATCCAAGCTAGATTGAAAGTTAGACCATATTTTATCGTAACTAAGTTGGTCTAGGCTCAACATAATTACAAAAAATATATATATGGTAATATTTTATACGGGGAGGTTGAGACCATCAAGTATACAATCTAATGTAATCTACAATTTTGTTTTGTTTAGATGAATGTATAGCAAGGCACTACCAAGTTTACCAAAAAAATAATAATAAACTTATTTTTAAAATATTATTTGTTAATTTAACTTTAATATATTATATGTTAATTTAATTTTGAGTAGAAAAAAAATTACATATATCGTATTTAAAAATATAAATAAAAATTAATATACAAATATTTTATATAACTTAGAAAATGAAACATCATTTATATTTATGAATATTTTTGTTTATTTGTATTAATTTTAATGACACATATCCTCTCTCGAAGTTGAATATAAAAAGAAACATACATCTCTAAGAAGAAACATATTTCTCTTCTATACTAGGTTGTACATATAGTAATCAAACTTTATGAATTTTATGGTTTTAAGTAGCATGGTAGCTCTACAAGTTGATCATGTCTTATTTATAAGTTTCATATGCACTTAAAACCAAGTCCCGTGTGAGATATAGGAAGCACATCTCTTGGACCAATTTCCTATACAATATTTTTTTAATGATAAACTTAATAAATTTGGGGTGTTTTTTTAAGGAGAGGAGGGTGTGTGTGTTCGAGAGCGTGGGAAAGAGGGGGTTAATCATTTACCCCAAGCAATAATTGAAGGACAATATGCATGGAAATTAGGAGTTATTTCCGATAATTTGGCAGAAGAATATGCTCTTCTCTAGGGCATTATTTTCCATCCAAGGTGTCTTATTTTAGCATAATCATTTATTGTTCTAAGACATGAAATTTGGAAGAAAGGTCATACATATAATATTATAATTCATTCTTAGGAGAATTATAAGTTTGGTTGAAAAAATCAATTACAAGATTGAATGGTTCATTGTGTGATGGCATAAGAACAAATTGGTTGACTTCCAAGTTGAATTGGCTATTTAATTAAGAAGAAAACACTATTTTTAATTAATGGAAAATTGTTAATCACGTAACTCCTTCATTCTAATCCTCCCAATCCTTTTGTAGCTGGAAAACGTATGTATGGATGGGTATCTCATGGATATTTCACTCAACAATTCGTCACAATAGAAATATACTGAAATAAAAAAATCTATACTATGAGGGTTGATTTTTCCTTACATTTATGGATTGATTATTTTATTTTTATTTTTATGTTTTTGCATGCAATAAATAAAATGTGAAAAATAAAGAAAAATGAAATACAGTCATAAAAGAATCACAATTAACACAATGATATGATCTGGCTAGACCTTTTGGGGGAAAGCACACTAAGAAGGTGAGGTTATCACTCTCTCTCTTGTCTGAATTGAAATGATGTAAATACAAAGGAGAAGGCACTCTCTGTGGAGTTAACTAAGACTTATGGACAATGGGGTGTTACCAAAAACAAATCCCATCTTTTCTACATTCTCTCTATCCACTCTTAGCTAATGTTGGAATAGGGTCTCCCACAAGCTACGAATCTAGTCCATTTTGTATATTTTTTATTATATTTAGTCTAGAGCAGGGGTTTTGGGGCGGGTCAAAGCCCCTCATACATTGAGGCCAAGGGTAGACCATTGGATGCGTACGCTAAAGTAGTATAAATAGTTGAACCTTTTTGAGTCGACAGGGAGAGGAATGAATAGAGATTGATACTAAGTGTGAACTGTTAGATCTGGGATTTGGTTATTGGGTTAGGACTCCTGCTAGCTGTGTGTGCGGAGATCCTCTGTCCGACTGTGTGCGGACCCTGCTAGTTGTGTGCGCAGGTGGGATTTTGGGTATGTAAGAGACTTTTTGGATAAGTAATATATGCGAAGTATTGTGGATATCTGATGTTGTTTGATCTATCTGGTATGGTTATTGTGGACTCTAATTATATGTGATTCTGTTATGAGCTGTGAATGATATGTGTTTATGAGCTGCGAATTATCTGTTTTATGATAACAATATCTTCAATCTGATTAAGTCTGTTGCGAATATATTGTTTTATGTTTATACTTGGTTGTCTGCACGTGGATGTGAGCCTGTTATTTAAATCTGGTAAAATTGTACTTTGGTTAATCACTGAAAGTCCTGCGAATGGCATCTGATTGCGTGGATTTGATAGTTGCTGAATGGTTCGCCTTACCTGCTCTCTCTCTCAAGGTGCGGAAACCTGGTTCCAACACCCACCCATATTACTTCGGGTGAGACTTTGGCCTACGCAAACAGGTCACTGCTGAAAGGGCCAGTAGTATAGGGGTTTGTTGGCAAACCTTAACCTCCGAACCTAGGTTAGGACCCCCTAAGCCAACAAATGGTTCTGTTGCCGGGATCAGGAGCATTTTGAGAGAGGGATCGATTAATTCCAAGGCTATATTTGAGATCTAAGAGAAAAGAAAGAGAAAAAAGGATTTAGGAATTTGCAGTCACTGAATTTGCGATCGGTCAAAAGCAGAGCGAAGGTACTTCAAGGGCTTCCCGGGTAATTTTCTAAGGTCCTTACTGCTGTTGATTAAGATATTACTGTGCGAAAAGAGTATTTTGTGTAGCCACACCGAATGAATGACCTCTGATCTAGCCGGAAGTACGATGTGAAGCGGCAAGTACTATCGAACCAATGAAGAAGGAGACATATCTGCCTACAGTTCAGTAAGAGAAGCAGCTGCGAAGAGCCCTCTAGCCACACCACTGTCCAATCAACACAGGGGTAAGAACTCGCCGACCCTCCGCCACCACCAAAATGTGACATGGTTGCATACATGAAGTTTCCTACCTTTAAGGGTGTGGGGGATGAAGACATTGATTAGTTTTGGTTTGTCGAAGAATTAGTTTGGACTGCACAGAATGTAGCTAGTGATATGGTGAAAAGGGCACAGCTATCCTCGGCCTTCGAAGGACGAGCTTTGGACTGGTACATGGGGTATATCGGCCAGCATGCAAACACAACCATTGAAGATATCAAGAACATCTTGAAGCAACAGTTCAAGAAGCCTAAATCCTACTCTCAAATAGTGGTTGATCTAAAAGATTTCAAGAAAGGGGCCTCTGAGTCATTGTAGGAGGTTGATCAGCGATTAAAGAAGGTGATCAGAGAAGGAGGGTTCTAGTATTATGACAAAAAACACACGGAGTGATTCATTCTTATGATGATGCCTCACCTACGCGTACCTATAGGTCATTAAACTTTCAAATCGCAGGAAAAATCTTTGGAGGCTGCTATGAAATTAGAAGTTGTGCCCAGAGATGATGCCCAAATAGGCATCCAACATATCTAAGGAAAATTGGAGGCAATGCACGTGTAGATCCAAAACCTATGAAAGGAAAGGGGGGACGAAGCTAGCCCCGAAAAATGGTACATACGATGCAGGACGAATGGTCACACCTAAGATAACTGCCCTCTCTTAACAGACTATATGCAGACTGGGGGACCTATTCCATTGCACCCTAGGGAAGTTATAGGATCAAGTGGGTAGGCATTATGGTGCAAAGATTTTTGCGTTGCAGGACTGCACGATACAAACCACTGTCCCTGCCTTGCTGCATATGTCCCATAGATGAAGCAGCAATGGTGTAGGTTTCACAGGTCGGCGGGACACGATGAACAGAGCTACCGAATGTATGATTTGATAATCAATCAAGGGAACCTCTATAAGGTACAGCTGGACCCATCCTCACCAAGATCCCTCTCGAGCGTAGGTAGCTCCCCAGCTAGGGGCAGGGGAGGCGAAAGAGGTGGAATTGTAGGTCAGAGACAAGGGCAACTAATCTATTATAATTGGGGGGAATTAAGACACTTTGCCAGGGACTGTCCAAATCCTAAAAGGCAGTCCTACCAGTATTGTAGACAGCTGGACCATGCGATCGAAGACTGTCCGATCTTGATAGAAAAGATACAGGAAAAGCAGCCGACACCTACGAAGAATATGCAGAGGGTTAAGGTTGAACGGCGAGACAAAGATCCAAGTGTAAATGTTGTAACACGCAGTGGAATGGCCACCACCAGAGAAAAGACTGCGCCTGAACCTATGATCTGGCAAGTAGCTATCAAGCAGGAGGGTTTGGACCTAAGAAAATAGAAAGAAACATTGGCCGCTGTTCGCACAGACTCTGCAGAGGTAGAGGCATCTAAATCACGGTTGCTAGGAAGCCTCAAGGCAGGTGAGGAGGTCAAGCCTTTTTTACAGGCATGTATGAAGCTGCTGCGCAACCCAACGACTATGGAAAATCTTCAGGCATTAATATATAGCTGCGCAGCATGACCTAGCCCCCCTCAGAAAATCAAGGACGTATACAAGCTATACAGATATAAGAAACGCACTGGTAGGGAGATGAGGTTGACTGCGTAGATTGGTGATTATGAGATAGATCAAGTTATTTTGGACATAGGGTCAGATGCGAATGTATTGCCTAAACAGACTTGGAAACGAATGGGGGAACCTAACTTGGAATGGTCCACTATCCAGCTACGTATGGCCAATCAGTAAAAGATCATACCTTTGGGGGACTGTCAAAAATCGTGGTAGATATTGCAGGGGTCAAGGTTCGGGCTAATTTTGAAGTCATTCAAATTGTAGAAGATGCAGACCCCTACCCTCCACTGTTAGGGTTATATTTGGCCATAGATATGGGGGGTATCATTAATTTGAAGAAATGGAACATGGTGTTTGAGAATAACGGTACTATGGTGATAGTACCGTTAGATCCTACAGAAGGCGAACGATACACAGAGCCAGTATGCGACGAAGAGGAGGTGGATTACATCTACAAATTAACTGCGCAGAATGAAGATTGGATCAACCCCACAGCGGATGGAGTACTCTGCTGGGAAAAGGACAGTGAATGCTTCTCCGACTCCGACGAAGAGATGGAGAACTTGCACACTCAGTTACATAAGGCCTCTGAGCTGCGATGCCTTCGGATCACAAATAATTTCCACTGCATTTCATCGGAGGTAAGAGATCTACCCTATTTTGATGGTTTTGATAACATTAGGGTTTTTTGGTGGACATTTGAAGCAGAATTTCCCAGAGAATGAAGGTTATGGGCCCTTAACCTGGCTATGCATGCTACCCCCACATGATGGTGGGATACGCATAAAGAAGCATTCCAGAAGTGGGAGGATTATCGGGACATGTTTCTCTTACGATTTGAGACGTCGACGAAAGTATAGGTCAAGATGTTCCTTGGCCCAGGAAATCTGCAGGAACACGTGGATGCATCGATAAAGGCATGGGGTGACCGAACTACAGAAGAACGGTTTCATTTATTTGTTCATGCACTGGGTCCAATCCCTACTACATGGTACCTCGATGTGGAGCTCCATCAGCGCACCTACCATTGGGAAAACTTGACAAGCGACTTCATAAAAACATTTGGACTGATAGGGGGTTCTTAGGCACTTGAGGAAGCTCTGCAAGACATAGATAAATTTTTGTTTGGTGAATATGGCTCCTCTGCAGCATCTAGGGCACCGACTTGGGAAGCACATATGCAAGATATTATCCACTGTCGTAGCTTGGCAAGGGAGGATGGTGAAGATGACCCGCGGTTTGTCGCTATCCCAGAGTCGGAAGGGGAGCACATCATTGAAGGACCCCCACTATGAGAAGTCGACGTCACTAAGCCGCTCAAGTTGCAAGAGGTAAAAATTGGTACGAAAGAACACCCTAAGATGGATAATATTAGGGACTACTGGGATGAGGAGACAGTAGGCAATTGGCTGAGTTACTTACAGAATACCAGGACTTGTTCCTGTCAAAGTTCTCAGAGCTGAAGGGGATCACGGGGGACTTGGGAATCATGCATATCACTCTCAAACCCGATGCGCGGCCCGTAAAATAGCAACCTTATAGGTTGAACCACAAATATAAGCAGAAGGTCAAAGAAGAACTCGATAAAATGTTGTCTGTAGGTATCATCGAACCTGTTGAAAAATTAGATTGGGTCAGCCCAATGGTGGTTTAGGAGAAGAAAACTAAGGGGGAGATTTGAATCTGTGTGCACCTGCTCAAACTGAATGATGCCTGCATTCATGATCCATTCCCAACACCATTCTCAAACGAGATTTTAGACAGCGTGGGAGGACAGGAAGCATACTCCTTCACGGACGGGTTTTTAGGATACCATCAGATCATAATTGCACCAGAGGACCGCAGCAAAACCACGTTCGCCACTGAATGGGGATCTTTTTAGTATATTGTCATGCCATTTGGGCTCAAAAATGCCCCTGCTATCTTCTCCAGGATTGTGGTCGCAGTATTCAAGGAGTTCATCCACAAGTTCCTCTAGTTATATTTTGATGACTCGATTGTCTTTGGCCTGGTAAAGGTACACGTATCAAACCTGCTCATGATGTTGGATACCTACCGAAAACACCAGATCTCCCTAAATATCAAGAAGTGTATCTTCTATGTACCTTTTGAAATCTTGCTCGGCCACATAGTTTTTCGACAGGGACTGATGGTGGACCCTGCCAAAATAGCAGTTATCGTAAACATGTCGGTACCAACCACTGAGAAATAGTTGTGCTTGATCCTTGGACACACAGGCTACTACAGGAAATCCATTCAAGGCTATGCGTTGATTACTACCCCCATGGAAAAATTTCTCAATAAGGATGTGTCATTCTTTTGGAATGAAGAATGCCAAACAAGCTTCGAATTACTCGAGGAAAATATGGCTTCGGCACCTATTCTCATCTTTCCTGATTGGGAGAAGGTATTCCATGTTCATGCCGATGCGTCAGGCATTGCCCTCGGGGTTGTCCTTACGCATCAGGGAGAAGGAGATATTGACCATCCAGTTGCCTTCGCAAGTAGGAAACTTTCTAGTGCGGAACGCAACTACTCCAACACAGAATGGGAGGGGTTGGCTATGGTCTACGCTTTGCAAAAATATCAGCATTACTTGCTACGAGGACACTTCAAAATGTTCACAGACCATTCAGCTTTGAAGTACCTGGTAAATAAGCGTGTGTTGGGGGGAAAAATATGTCGTTGGCTATTTCTCTTTCAGGAATATGATTTTGAAATCATCGTCAAGCTGGGAAAGTTGAACTCTGGGCCAGATCACCTATCCCGAATAGAGAGTGGCGAAGAACCAACTGACCTAGAAGCCAGATTTCCTGATGCGTAACTATTTTCCATTAAGGTATTAGATGCCAGCCACAAATGGCTCTACAAGCATTTGAAAAGTGGGCCATCGATTTCATTGGGCTTTATCGACCCACCGGAAAAGACGGTGCGCCTTACATTATTCTTGCCATGACTATGTAACCGAGTGGGTTGAAGCCTGGCTTAGTAAATATTGTAGTGCAGATACCACTTTGCGCATTTTAAATGTTCGAACACATTCGACCCGATTTGGATGTCAAAAATCTCATGAGTGACATAGGTACGCACTTTATTTAATGAAACAATTGTAGAAATTATATGCCATAAGCATGCATATGTCCTAATTCACACAATCTCCTGATATTTAACTTCTTGCAAATACTTGAATCATTCACTTGTTAATATTTTGCGGAAAATTAATTTCACACACATGTAAAGCATAAATAAAAATAATCACACATAACATAGTTGTTTTTAACCGGGAAAGCCTGAAGCTGAAAACCCCAATTATATATTATGTATCATGGAGATCATATGAAAATCCTCATAAAAATCTTATCAAGCTCTCAGTATAGTACAATCATCATACACTAATCAGGAACAATCTTGCAAATCCATGCACCGGTCTCTGCCCCCTGCTAACCTGCCTCCACTGCACAATCCTTGCTGAAGAATGGCTCTGAATGAATTCAAATTACTCTTGCCTTGACTGCGCAATCCTCATTGGAAACTCCAATGTGTGTGTGATGCGATAAATGCATCCATATGGTGCATCCATATAGTCACAACAGATAGTCCATCTTGCCCTTTCACTATCTCTCCTTTGGTCTCACGAAATGCCATGCAACGCCAGTTGTTTGTCATTTTCGGTTGATTAATGAGTTATTATTTATGAATTAATTAACTAATTAATTCACTCCACTCTCACTAGTGTATCAATCAGTTAGACTAGATACAACTAGCTCAACTAAGTCTAACTGAGTTAAACTAAATACAACTCCATAACTACTTCTTCCAACTGTGTCATAACTCTGCCACTTGAGTTCTAACTAAGTCCTCCATGCATTAGCTACAGTAAACCCTTGGGAATTTCATAATTCCGGTCCAGCGATGTGCCACATGCATTGCCTTTGAAACAGTGCTCCCGAGAGAATAAGTTGTAGTTTAGAGTCGATTATTATTAGAGCTAATAATAGTCTGACATGCACTCTATTTTTAGATCATTGATCTATAAATAGACTTAATGATATTCTAAAAATATAATTTCATCTATTTTCCAACTTGACCAACCATCCACAAATAGCATCCTGCAACTTCTGAAATATGATCATCATGTCTAAAAATAGACATAGTCTAAAAATAGACTTGCGCCAAAAATAGCCTGCGGGCCCACTTAGTGAAGGCGACTCTTTTCACTAAGCTCGTCATCTTGTTGAATCTCAACAACAATCTAGGCTTTAAACAAGGAGTCCCGGATCCACCATACAAAGAGCACACCATATAACCCACAGGCCAACAGCGCGGTTGAAGCTTTTAATAAAATCTTGGAGCATGTGCTGAAAAATGTATGCAATGTTGATCGCAATGATTGGAATGTGCGTATTCTATTGGTCCTTTGGGCTTATCAAACGACCTGCAAGAAGCTAACAGGTAAAACCCTATTCACAATGGTTAATGGTAAAGAAGTCATCATGCCCATGGAATATATTGTTCCTAGTCTACGTATCGCAGCATTTACAAATATGGCAGAACCTAAAATCATGGAGGAATGATTGGCGCAGCTTATGGCTTTGGAGGAAGATCGATTTCTTGCGAATTTTCATAAACAAGTCCAAAAGGCCCTCGATGAATCCTGACATGACCGATATATTCGCCAGAATACATTCGTGGAACGCGAACTGGTCCTCTTATATGATATCCAATTTGCAAAGCATCCTGACAAGTTCCGACAGCATTGGCTTGGTCCCTACACAGTCAAGGAGATCACGGATGGCGGAGCACTTAGGCTAGCTACCCTGCGAGGCGATATGCTACCAGGCTATGTCAATGGTAGTCGACTCAAACCATATCGGATCAAATGAATCTATGGCCAGCGGAACTGTACAGGCTAGGGCAGAAACCCTACCACCACAGTGACTCGAGACAAGTCACAAGATTGTGTTGGGGGACTGTTGGAACATGGTCTCCCGCAAGCTACGAATCTGGTCCATTTTGTATATTTTTTATTATATTTAGTCTAACATAGGGTTTTTGGGGCGAGTCAAAGCCCCTAATACATTGTAAGTGGGCCAAGGGTAGACCAAGAGTCTGCAAACCATGGTTTGCAGACCATTGGATGCATAGGCTAAAGTAGTATAAATAGTTGAACCTTTTTGAGTCGATAGGGATAGGAATGAATAGAGATTGACGCTAAGTGTGAGCTGTTAGATCTAGGATTTGGTTATTGGGTTAGGACTCCTGCTAGTTGTGTGCACGGAGATCCTCTGTCCGGCTGTGTGCGGACCGTGATGGCTGTGCACGCAGTGGGTTTTTGGGTATGTAAGAGAATTTTTGGATAAGTAATATATGCGAATTATTGTGGATATCTGATGTTTTTTTATCTATCCGGTTATGGTTATTGCGGATTCAAAGTATATGTGATTCTGTTATGAGCTGCGAATGATATGTGTTTATGAGCTGCGAATTATCTATGTTATGATAACTATATCTGCAATCTGATTAAGTCTGCTGCGAATATATTGTTTTATGTTTATACTTGGTTGTTCGCACGTGGATGCAAGCCTATTATTTAAATCTGGTAAAACAGTACTTTGGTTAATCACTGAAAGTCCTGCGAACAGCATCTAACTGCATGGATCTGATAGTTGCCGAATATTTCACCTTACCTGCTCTCTCTCTCAGGGTGCAGAAACCTAGTTCCAACAACCACCCATACTGCTTCGAGTGAGACTTTGGCCTGCGCAAGAAGTTCACTGCCGAAAAGGCCAGTAGTATAGGGGTTTTTTGGCAAACCTTAACCTCCGAACTTGGGTCAAGACCCCCTGAGCCAACAGCTAATATTCTCTACTATGGAACAAAATACACTCAAATGACACCACTTTCTCTCATAATGGCTCAATTATAACACAACTAAATAGAAAATTAGGGCTAAGTTTGACTCATTCAAATGTGAAATAGGCTTACAACTTTGACCCTTATAAATTCGTATTCATATTTTCCATATGTGTATCCTATTTTCCAAGAGTAATGGGGGATGGTGAGATATCCTCTCGAATTATGGTGTTCAATCAACTTAGGTCTACTTCTGAGAAGCATAACTTTTACATCTAAACTCAAATTTTCATCTTTGTTGGATTATTGGAAATTTATTTGTGTGTAGAATAACATTATGGATGTGAAGCTTAAGTCGAGAATTTTAACCCATAAAAGGAATCATTTAAGGCCTAAAACTAGTCTCATAATGTTTCAAACCCTAATTCTATAAAATAGGTTTTGCCACTAAAAATACTCTTGAAAGCAAGTTCCTTCAATTTTTCCATTTTGAAAGTTTCTAGATGGATGAAAAATTATGTAGTGACCCAAACTAGATCATACCTTCCTATTTTGGGAGGCTTTTGGTCCCCAAAATAATTTACTAAATGAGGTGAGAAAAGGTTCTTCTTTCTTCTCCTTGGAGTAGCATTTATCCTTTTCTGGAATTTGTCCTTTAAACCTAATATGCCAAAGGTCATGCCACTATTGTCTTGTAGTTCTAGGACACTTCTACAAAATCGTATTCTTTTTTTCATCTCGATTTAAGTCTTGTATGGAAGATAGGAATAGATTCTCTTTTATATCCAACATGGATGGGTCATGAAGTTTTATATTTTCCATATTTTACACTAAGTAAAGGAATATGTATGGGGGTATGGAGATTTAGTGGGAATGATCTCCCACCTTTTCTAGTATCTAAAAAGGAACATATCACAAGGCCTTGACTTTATTATCATAACCCTATAGGTTTTCCTTGTTTAACTATATCCATACTCTATCTTCTATTATAAATAACTTCTCTTTTTTTTTATGTTGATAATAATTATCCTTGTATTTTTCCTATGACTTCTTTAGTGCCTCTTATGCTTGTATATGGATCTCCTTGATCCTCTCAATAAATTTATCTTCCCTTAAATCATCTCCTATAAGATCTATGACTCACTTCTCCTTACATCCATATGAATTTTTCAAAGGTTAGAATGGAAAATATCCAAAACAAGTTTCAAATGGGGACTTACCAATAGAAGTGTGCACTACTTTACTATAATAGTTTTTATGTGTCATTTTGTTATCCCAATGTTTGGATGCTTCTGATTGTAACCCCTCAAAAGCTCCACCAAAGTCTTCTTGACTAATTTTTTCCCATCTTTCTAGGAATGGGATGTTATCGACCACTTAAAATTTGTATCCATCTTCTCCCACAACATAGTATAAACAACACCTAGAAATGCAATGTCCCTATTTTAAATGATGCTTTGTGGTATCCCAAAGTGTAAGAAATCTATCCAAGAACAACTTTCTTATTTCTTTCTCGTTGATGGTATTTCTATAACGCATAAGCGTGCACATTTTGTTCAACTTATAAACTACCAAATACAGGATGTCATGTACTTCCTTGATTGTTGCTAAACCTCCTAAAGTGTCCATGGTAATGCTTTCCCTATCATAATTATTAGTTGTGGCCATGATATGAAATTTATTCTTTTCATATCTTGAATAATGGTTCTTTAGTGTTGAAATTAGTGTGTATCTCTCTTTGGTCTCCCTCACAAACCCACAATGAATTTGGGTAGCCACCCCTAGCATTGCATTTAATGATAAGAGAACCTACAAGTCTGTTGGAATTATGGTGTGCATGGTTCCAACAAGTTAATGGTGGCATTGGTTCATGATGGAAGCTAGCTCGTGTTGGCATTGATGTCAAATCTATGTAGACCAATTGATGTTTAGATGTCTTCCTTGTAGTATGGTTTCATCTAGTTGAGTTGGCATTGGATGGTTGTGTTGGCATTGATGTCAACAGTATGATGTCAGACTCATGATGGATAGATGATGGAATTAGTATGGTTGATGGTTTTTCATGTACTAGTGGTGTTTATGTTCATGTCATAACCTACTGTAGGAATTTTAGGCTGAGTATATATGGTTGCAGGATATGTTATGATGATTTGTTGATTCTGTTATAGGTAGAGGTTGTTGTTATAGGTATTGGGATTGTTTCTTAGGTGATCTATGTTGTTGACTTGCCACACTTGATGAGTTGGCATTATAGTTCTTCATTGAGGTCTTCATGCTTATACTAATGGAGATGAACTATTGTAGTGATGGTTTGGCCCTGTTATCACTCCACTGTATCTTCGAGGCTGAAAAGAGACCAAGAAAGGTAACCACAGACCAGTATTTTTCCAAGTAGCTAGCCCTACTAGGCAGGAGAGGGCTCTCTCCAATGGATCTCAGTCAATATGAATGGATCAATGAGACATTAGGCTAGGTATAGTAGCACATGGGTTTGGTTAATTGAATTTTGAGGTGTTGGATGGTGAATAGGTCAGGGAAGAAATTAGGTCAGGGAAAACAAGGATCGAAATTGTAGGGATCTGATGGAGCAAGGTAGGTAAGCATTTCAACACAAGAGGATATCTGATGAAGTGGTTTAGACTGCTAGGGTTTGAGAAAAGATCATAAGAAATATGAATTATTTTCTACTAAGAAGAAGACGAAACAAACTGTAACTATTCCTCCAAAACAAAGCATAAGATTAATGAATTATGTCTTTATGACTTAGGAAACAATTACATTCATAAATGGAATGAATATGAATCAAAATACATTCACACATTTGCATAACATAAGAAGAAAAAATGTCAAATCACTTTACCACAAGAATTCCATCAAAATGGATACAACTCAGTCTGTTATTACTTGCCAAAAGTCTGATTACAAAAAGTGTTCCAAGATCAATTCAATAGCATCCAACCCTTTCTGTGAGAAAAGAAGTGAATAATATAGACCAAAACTGATTCTCCTCGGCTCAAGGGTCGAATCCCTGACTTGTGGAGATGATCCACAAAGTGCTCAACTGTAAAGCCAAAGACTAGGGAGGTCAAAAAACTCATCCCTAACTTTGGTGAAACTAATTCATTTGTCCAAAAATACACATTTACTCAATGTATCTACCCTCTAGTAACTATTTAGGACATAATTACATTTACATGGATGAATTACATCACTAAAAACTTATAAATTCTATCATCTACATAGAAATCTGGAAAAAATTTGAAAATATCAGGTAACTGGCAAAATCACAACGCCTGAAGCAAAAGTGCAGTGCCTGAAGTAGAAGTGTAGCGCCAACTTAAAGGTTAGTTTTGGAGGCCTTCCTAAAGTCAAAATTGATCCTAATATAGCTCATTGGAAATATTATCCTATCTAGTTTCCAAAAATTCCCTTAAATTAAGAAAATTATGAAGTTAATACCCTCAAATGTGAAAGCTCCCAATACTAGTCAAAAGTGCAGTGTCAGCCTGACAAATGAGGTAGAAAGGTGATTTTGGGGGTTTTTTTTACCGTTTCTCCCTGACGGAATGTCCAAATTTGATGTTCAAATAGTTAAAATTAGATATATATGGCCTTCTAAATCCAATGGTGGTGACCATTTGTCATTTTGAGGCTCCTAGGAAAAACGCAGCGCCTAAGTGGACTATCTCAAATTTCTGGGTTTTTTTAAAAAATAGGCCTGAGAGATGGAGCACTATCTCCCTAACCATGAACTTTTTTTCCAAACTAAGAGACATTTTTTTTCTTTTCCATGTTAGGAAAAAAAACCTTGTCCCACTTCCCAATATTCTTCTCATGTTGTCCACAATCTTCTCTTCACAAAGGTGTCTAAAACAAGAATTTGCACATGCAAAAAAATAGTTTGTAAAGATGTCAATGGATCTCTCATTATGTAATACCTATGTAACAAGTGATAATTTTGTACTTTGATATCTTAGGAATGAAAGCCTCCTCCCGTTTCTCTAAATTCATCTTTGTTTGGCCACAATATGTTCTAAAAAATATGACTAAACACAACATTTCTAGAAAATGTGTCTTCAAAGATTTTTTCAAATTTCTCAATTTTTTCTCCATGTTCCTCAAAATTGCTCTAGAGATGCCAAATAAGGTGTGTTATCCTATCATTGATGTATCAACATGTAGGTCCAACTTACCCTTCTCCTTTTGAAAAATTAGGGTTTCCTTTGTAGTGTGATTTCAAGTAGGGTTTGCAGTGCTCAAGGTCTAGGTTCATGCCTTAAGATTCTCCTTCCTTTGTTGTAGGTATTTTTCTCTTCCTCCATTGTGTTTCTCTTTTCCTCCATTATGTTTCTCTCCTCCTCCATTATGATCATTTTTTCTTGAAACCCTAAGGAAGAAGGGGAAGGGAAAGGCAGTAGGATTGTAGGGTTAGAGGGTTGGGATGAGTGAGGTAAAATTTGGGGAAATGTATAAAGGGGTTGGGGAGCTTAGGGAAGTGATCAAGGGCTGAGATGTTAAGGGAAATAGGGTAGGAAATTTCTATTACATGGAGGTATCTAGCTACCTAGGAAAGCACAACTTTGTAGTGTTAGGAAATATCTCTCTATTTGATACAAAATGGACCTATCAAGCACTTAAAATGATCAAGTATAGCCCCTCAAAAATAAATTCTCCCAAGACTAGTCAAAAAGTGCAGAATGGGGGTGAAAAAAGTGTAGCGTTCTCTTGCAAGCCACTTTTGGAGGCATTATTGAACTCCAAATTGATCTCATGATAGCTCATTGGAAATATCCAGATGTATAGTTATCATTTGACTCATCTAGCAAGTCATTTGGACATTCCATCAAGGAGAAATGTTGATTTTCCAAAGACTACTCCAGAAGTGCAGCAAGTCTCCTATAGAAACTATATTTTTAGAATTCCTCCCAAAATATAAAAACTGTGTAAAACCTGAAGGATTTTTTTCTTCATTGGTCTATTATTGGAAAAAAACCTCTTTCATTTTTTTGAAATTCATCTCCATTTGGTTAGAAACATACTTTGAAGCAAAATTGGCCCTATGTGTAGCAAATGATTTGTCCCTTGGAATGACTTCTCGAAAAATGATGGAGACATGATTTTTATGAGATGTAATGTCCTCATAGTTGCTGACATGAGCTCCCTTATGCCTCCTCTTCTTATATGTCTCTGATTCCATAGAAAACCCTAGCTCAATGGAAGAGGAAATTAGGGTTTGGTGTAGGCAAAGTAGGGGATTAGGGAAATTTGTAAGAATGAAGGGCAATAAAGGGGATAGGGGCTTCTAAATTCTTAGGAACCTTTTTGGAGGTAGGTATGGATGTTAGGAAGTAGGGGAAGGTGTAATTTCAATGATTGAGTGAGGGGGAGGGGTCCAAAAGGGAAAAACACGGGCCTGGTCTAGAAAAGGTCAAATTGTAGCGATAGGCTAGGGTTTGTGGAAAATGATGATTTTGAGGGATAGGAATGATGGAAAGTGCTTAGGAAGGTATATTAAGGATAGGGGAAGGTGTAAGAGCATCAGGCTAAACTTTTTGTTGATGTTTTAACCATGGAATTCATGAAACCAAGAAAAATGCCGTCAAAACCCTAGGAGAGGGAAATGAGATTTCCAAGCACAATTGAGAGACAAATATGGTAAAAAAAAGCCACTTACTTGAAAATAATAGTTTGGAACCTGAAATTGTTGAAGCAACCTTCTTCAATGATGATTTGGGTACCCTTGGGAAAACACAACTCCCTTTGGCAAAATCGCAACACAAGAGGAAAACTTGTCTTTTGATGGCATGAAATGGCCTTTGTGAGAGTGGGGGTGAGTTTCCTTGGTAGAGATATGTCTCATGAATGTGGAATGAGAAAATGAACTTGAGTTTTAGTTTCTTTGTAGCTTTGAAAATCAATTTTCTCCTTTGGTGGTGTAGTGGACCCACCATGTACTTTCACATTCTGATTTGAACTGGAGCCTTAGAAATTAGTTGCATATAATCCATCATAATTAATATTAAAACATGCTTTTAAAAATTTGACTATTATTGATCCTTCAAACGATGAATTTGATGGTGATATGACCAATTTTCACTATTTTGACCCTATGACCTAACGATGACACAACATGGAAGAATGAGCTGAATGATGACCATGATGAATATGGGACTCTTTCAACAATGAATGACCTGATCATGATGATGTCCATTGACCATGTAGGTGAAAGGAGTAGTAATGACCTAAATACCCTACTTAGTGATCAAATTTTTGCATGATGACCTAATGGAATGACAAAAATTTGAAAATGGGACCTTAATATGACATGATAAGAGTCTAATTGATCACTGGTGGAAGAATGTAAAGACTGACACTAACATTGGCTCCAGCTAGGGGATGACAGCTCCTTGGAGGTGTCAAGAACACCGTATACCAAGTAGCCTTTCCATTGGGCATGGAGTCAAAAGAATAAAAACAAACTGAATATTGAAATCTTGATATAATAAACTGACTCAAGATTGACTCAAAAATGACTGAAAACTTTTGAAAACATCATAAAACCAATGAAACTTTATGGCCTTCACCGCGAGATCGAAGCCTCAATGATTCTTCGCTTCACACTTTGCAGAAAAATGAAATTGAAAGAAACTTGCTATTGAAAACGAAATCAAATCAAACTGAAATGATACCAACCTACTCTAATCTACTGTACAATTACTGATTAGGTGAAATGATCCTTCCAATGTAACTAATCTATCATATGGCCACTTACTAATGTTGAGCTCAGCAATGGAATAAAAAAATAAAACATATAGAACACACAGTAGAAGCAAGCATAAAAACACAGATTTTAACATGGTTCACCCCAACCAATCTAGGCTACGTCCACCTAACAGGGCATCGACAATCTCATTCATCAACTGGAGAAAATACAATAGCAGAATTTCTCATCTGCTCAGCCCTTCCTCACTACACATTCCTCATCATGCTCACTTGCCTCTACAGGTTTACATTTTATAGTTTTGAATGAAAAAAAACTCATAAATTCTCTCACAACAAATATAGGATGCATTAACTCCTCATCAGAAATTGATGGAGCCAATGTAGCAACAGATCCTATTGTTGTCACCTACATGAGATTTTCTCCAAAAATAAAAAAATAAAATCTCAACAATCTCCACCTTGACAACAATTAGCCTGATACCCTGTTTCATTATTATTTTTATCTTTTCTGCAAGCCAAGAGAAGCCAGACACCATCATAGCTTCTCTAACAAAACTGGTTTCGTGAACATGTCTGCATAGTTTTCCTTTGTATGCACCTTTTCAAGAGAGACTCCCCTTTCAGTGATAACCTGTCTTACAAAATGGTACTTGATAGGTATATGCTTTGATTTACTATGATAGGCCGGATTTTTAGCCAAATGAATTGCACTTTGACTATCACAAAATAACTTGATGTTGTCCTGTAACCTACCAAACTCACCAAACAAACCTTTCAACCAAACAGCTTCTTTGCAAGCATGTGAAGCAGCTATGTATTCTGCTTCTGTAGTGGATAAAGCAACAATATTCTGTAGCTTTGACATCCAGCTAATAGCTCCACCTGCAAGAGTAAAGACATACCCTGAAGTTGACCTTCTCTTATCCAAATCACCTGCAAAATCGGAATCAACATATCCACAAACATATTCACTGCTTCTGTTATAAGTGATACAATAATCACTTGTGCCTCTCAGATACCGAAGTACCCATTTCACTACTGACCAGTGTTCTTTTCCTGGATTTTCCATATACCTGCTGACAACCCCAACTGCATGTGAAATATCTGGTCGAGTACAAACCATCGCATACATCAAACAACCTACTACATTGGCATATGGAATTCGAGACATATATTCCTTTTCTTCATTAGTGTTAGGACATAAACTTGAAGAAAGCTTAAAATGGGAAGCAAAAGGGACTGAAATAGGCTTCACATTGTTCATACCAAACCTCAAGAGTATCTTCTTAATATACTTCTGTTGTGATAGCCACAGCTTACCATTGCTCCTATCTCTGAAAATCTCCATGCCCAAAATTTTTCTTGCTGCTCCTAGATCTTTCATATCAAACGTCCCAGCCATCTGAGCCTTTAACCTGTTGATCTCTGTTATGCTTTTTCTTGCTAAAATCATATCGTCAACATACAACTCTAAGATAATGAACATGCCATTGCTTAACTTCTTAAAGTAAACACAATGATCATATTCACTTCTTATATAATTTTGACTCATCATGAAAGAATCAAATTTCTTGTACCATTGTCGAGGCGACTGCTTCAGACCATACAATGATTTCTTGAGCCTGCAGACAAATTTCTTGTTGCGATTTTGAACAAACCCTTCTGGTTGTTCCATGTAAATCTCCTCATCTAAATCTCCATGTAAAAACGCAGTTTTAACATCTAGTTGTTGTAATTCTAAATCAAGTAAAGCAACTAATGCTAACACAATCCGAATTGAAACAATTTTTACAACTGGTGAAAATATCTCATGAAAGTCAATGCCTGCTTTCTGAGAAAAACCTTTTGCGACAAGCCTCGCTTTGTACCGGTCCTCTGTATCATCAACACCCTTCTTTAATTTGTAAACCCATTTACATCCCACAGTTTTCCTGTCTTTAGGAAGTTCCACCAGATCCCATGTGGCATTCTTGGCTAATGCCTTCATCTCGTCCTTCATAGCCTCTTTCCACTTACCACTGTTTGAACCTTCTATAGCTTCCTGATAGCACAAAGGTTCATCATCGTTAGCATTTAAAGAAACTGAAGTAACACAATCATCATACCTTTTAGGAAAACGTCTGATTCTCGTAGACCTCCTTAAAGATGTTTCTGGTACTTCCCATTGCTGATTATTATCTGTAGGAACTTATTCATGATCAGCATCTAAAACATGTTCATGATCTACATCTGAAACTTGTTCATGATCTGAATCTGAAACTTGTTCATCTGGATTATCATCAGTATTTGAACTGGTTTCAAACTGAATGTGTTGAAGCTTAGGTACATTATCCTGTTTCAATTTATCATCTACATCTGGATTTTCAAGTGAGGATTCATTAAATTTAACATCTCTGTAAATGATGATCTTGTGAGTAGTAGGATCCCACAACCTATATCCCTTAGTCCCATCACCATATCCAAAAAAGATATATCTTTTTGATTTAGGATCTAACTTAGAACGTTGATGTTTCGTAACTAGAGCATATGCATCACAACCAAAAACTTTCAGTTTAGAATAATCACATGGATAACCTTTCCATACCTCTTGAGGAATTTTGCATCCTATTGCAGTTGATGGTGATCAATTTACCAAGTAACAAGCTGTAGAAACCACTTCTGTTCACAATTCCTTTTGCAAATTGGCGTTACTAAGCATACTTCTTGCTCTTTCTAAGAGAGTCTTGTTCATGTGTTCAGCAACTCCGTTTTGCTGAGGAGTATATACAGTGGTTTTATGTCTTCCGATCCCAGCGTCCTTGCAATAATTATCAAATACCTTTGAAGTAAACTCACCACCATTGTCAGTTCTTAAACATTTAATGGTTCTTCCAGTGATGTTTTCAACTAATGCTCTAAACTGTTTGAAAACTGTGAACACATCAGACTTCTTCTTTAACATGTAGAGCCACACTTTTCTAGAAAAATCATCAATAAAAGATACAAAATATGACGATCCTCCATATGAGGTTGTAGGAGATGGACCCCAAACATCAAAATGGATATAATCAAGGATTCCCTTACTAGTATGTTTTCCAGTTTTAAACTTCTGCTTGCTTTGTTTCCCAAACAGACAATGTTTGCAGAAATCTAACTTAGAAGATTTTAAACTAGGAAGTAACTTACGATCAGATAAAAATTTTAATCCTCTTTCGCTCATATGGCCCAACCTTTGATGCCATAAACAAATAGAATTACTGTCGTTTTCAGATACTGTAGAAGCATGATTTGACTCTGTTCTTCCTTCTAACTGAAAAATATTTCCAACCTTCTTTGCTTTCATTACTAGTAAAATTCCTTTATAAAATTTCATTACTCCACCTTGAATAAAGGTTTTATATCCATTAGTGTCTAGTACTCCTAGTGAAATGAGGTTTTTTCTTAGTTCAGGTACGTGTCTTACATCAGTTAGAATTTTATTTGTCCCATCAAACATTTTAATCTGGATGCTTCCAATTCCCACAATATTACATGAGGCATCATTTCCCATATAAACAACTCCATCATTGATTGATTTATAAGTTTTAAACCAGTCTCTATGAATGCACATGTGATTTGACGCACCAGAATCTAACAGCCAATGTTGATCATGATTAGACAAACTAACTGATAACACTTCATCACTCATACCTGAAATGGATGCCGACCCTGTATCTGTCTTGTTTGCTTCTTTCTTTTCTATCGAAGAGTCTCCTTTGGATGTTTCCTGTCTCTTCCAACAGTCCTTCTTCAAATGTCCTGATTTTCCACAAAACCAGCACTTTACCTTACTCTTCTTCCCTTTCGATTTTGAACGCGAGTTTTTGTGCTTACTGAAGCGTCTTTCTTTAGAATGACCTCTAACCATCATTGCTTCTGATGTAGAGGTTTCTGAATTTGACCTCTTCCTTGTTTCTTCGGACAACAAAGCTCCAACAACATCATCAAATTCAAGGGTTTCTAATGAACTAAGACTTATAGAAGTAACAAAATGATCCCATGACTCGGGCAACGAGCATAATAAAGTTACATCTTTATCTTCTGATTCAAATTTTACTTCTATACTTTCTAATTGCACCAAGAGAGTATTAAAGGTATTCAGATGATCAGTTATTGTCGTACCTTCCTTCATGCGCAAGCTGTACAACTGTCGCTTCAGAAGAATCCTATTGGTTAAGGATTTTGTCATGTACAGCTTTTCAAGCTTTGTCCACAAACCAGCAGCAGTTTTCTCTGACACGATGTTAAACAAAACATCATCCTCCAAACACAGTCGAATGCCGCTCAGTGCTCTTTTATCCAAGTCACTCCATTCATCATCTGTCATGGTGTAAGACTGTTTGGCTTTTCCCAACAGCGCCTTCGCCACGCCTTGTTGCGCAAGTAGATCATGCATATTCACTTTCCATATCTCGAAGTTTTTTTTGCCATTAAACTTCTCGATCTCAAACCGGGCACTTTGTGTTTTTGCCATGTTTTGTCACAAAAAACAATCTCCAATTGCAACTTTTAATAAATGAAGTTTTATTTAAAAAATAATGCCCTTCACCTTATAAAATGTCTTTCCTCTTAATACCATGTGCAAATGGCAATTTAATAAACATTATAAAATGCTTTTAATAAATGGTAATCAATACAAATTACCAATCAATTTGTTTTTAAAACACATACCATATGCAAATGGCATTGGCTTTTTAAATGTCAAATTGAATTTAAAAGGCTCTACAATCCAAATCGATTTTTAAGAAAAAAGGTCAAAACAATTGTAAACCTTCACAATACAAATCGATATGCAATATCGATATGTCACAAATTGATATACATATATATGACCTTTTTATAAAACTCCAAATCAATTTCATATTAAACTCCAAATCGACTTTTTAAACCACCTCAAAAATGATTTATTCTTACCACTTCAAAATCGTTTGTTCCCTCCTTCATTTTTAAAATAAAAATGTTGCAATAAAAAATAATTTGAATGGAATCTTGAATGCCATTATAATTTAATGCAAAAATCGATTTTGGAAAACTTTAATGCAATAGCACCTTCAAATACCTCAAATAAAATTTGTTAAAAAAGGGTCAACGACATTTCAAAAAATCGTTTCTGTTTTAAAGAATGGATATAGCTCACATATCACCGTTCAATGCTGCCTTTAATGCAGCTTAACCAGCATCTCTCCTGCATACCTTCAATCGATGATCATTTCTTATAATTGGAGCTTGATTACTCGACCACGAACCAGACCTATGCTCAACGATCTACGCATGTGATCAATTTTCCACACAGTTTTACAGTGAGTTATGGCTTCTGTCTCATGGACGCAGATCCACGGCTTCTGCACTCGGCATCTATTAAATCAGCGCACGCAGCAGACTTCAATCACCACAGCCACGCAAATCATCAATATTTCATGGGTTTACACAGCCACGGCTCTGTATTAATGCTGACACTGGCTCTGATACCAAATGTTGAGCTCAGCAGCGGAATAAAAAAATAAAACATACAGAACACACAGTAGAAGCAAGCATAAAAACACAGATTTTAACGTGGTTCACCCAACCAATCTGGGCTATTTCCACCTAACAGGGCATCGGCAATCTCATTCATCAACTGGAGAAAATACAATAGCAGAATTTCTCATCTGCTCAGCTCTTCCTCACTACACATTCCTCATCATGCTCACTTGCTTCTACGGGCTTACATTTTATAGTTGTGAATGAAAACAAACTCATAAATCCTCTCACAACAAATATAGGATGCATTAACTCCTCGTCAGAAACTGATGGAGCCAATGTAGCAACATATCCTATTGTTGTCACCTACATGAGATTTTCTCCAAAAATAAAAAATAAAATCTTAACAACTGAAATTATGCTCTCACTTTCCTCAAGCAGGCATAATGACGTATATGTAGGCAACTCATAAATAAAATTGAAACCAAGACTTATGCTGACAAACAAGACAACATTCATCTTCTCCAATACTTGCAAAAGACTGCCCAAGCAATCTTAAAAATCATGAATCATTACCTTTTGTGGATCAAAAAAAGGAGATGAGTAAGCATTATTCCCATATGGTTGTAACAAATTAGCAAAAGGATCCTCCATAATATATTGAACAGCGTAAGTGTCCACATCTACGAGATCCAGGACAAACTCCTTTTCATCAGCAGACTTTTCATTTTCTGAACCTTGAGAAATATTTGTATGTACAAGGGCCTCTAAAACAAATTCCTCTTTATTACTTCTCTTCTCTTCATAATCACTTGGAAACTGGTAAGACTGCATAATAATTTCATCATTCTTAATGGATGGAATATGGATTTGCAAATTTAGAATCTGGTTTATTTCTTCTTCATTCAAAGGAGAAAGCACTCTTTGTTTTATTTGGATGAAACTATAATTGTCCTCTTTCCCTCCTAAATATTCACAAGGATGTTGAATATCTTCTTTAATCTTAAGAAAAGGAGCATATAAATTTTCATGAGACTGTTGATTTATTTCATGTGGTTTCATTTGACTATCAATATGCAAAAATATTTCATCTTCAAGCAAAGGGGAAGCTACTGTATGCTGAATATGACCTTGTGTATCAAAGTGACTAGCTTCTTTAGATTGTTGTTGAAAGGAGAAATCATTGAAGGCTTCAATGATCTCTCCATCATTCATGCATTCGATATCATCAATACCCTCAAGATATGCTATAAAACCTTCATTATAATCACAATCTCTTTGTAAGAGAGATAAAGAAATATTAGACATCACATAATGTTTGGAAAACATCTTATGGAAATCTTTAAGAGAATATAAGCTTCCTTCTAGTAACCCTCCATACCACACCCTAGCTTTATCTTCAAGAGTAGCCATAAAAAATTTCATGAGATAGTCTTCAGGAAACTCAATTCTCAGTCTACATACAACACATGAAACTTTACTAAACACAAATCAACATCATCTTTATTTTCATCTATGAATTTGGGAATATGTGTAAACCAATCAAAATAAGGCATATGATTTGGAAATTCTGGGATTTGAGATCGATCCATAGGAGCATACCTGGGAATTTTTATTGTAGTAGAACTCATCTCGACAACAATGAAGTCACCAAGTAGTCTATTCAAATTATCGGTTCTTGAAAATTCGATTCGCAATGAAAATTATGAACCTTCGATTCTTCGACACTGGAGTTGCTAAGTAAATTATTCAACCTTCATATGCATCTAACCATTGTCCACCATCAGCAACCAGATCTAAACTTTGATGATTTTCGTCCCGTGGAATATATATCACTTTCTTCCCCAGTATGGTCGCCAAGATGTTATCACTCCATCAGATCTCTGAGGCTGAAAAGAGACCAGCAAAGGTAACCACAGACTAATATTTTTCCAAGTAGCTATCCCTACTAGGCAGGAGAGGGCTCTCTCCAATGGATCTCAGCCAATATGATTGGATCAATGAGATATTAGGCTTGTTATATTAGCACATGGGTTTGGTTGATTTAATTTTGAGGTGTTGGATGGTGAATAGGTCAGGGAAGAAATTAGATCAGGGAAAACAAGGATCAAAATTGTAGGGATCTGATGGAGCAAGGTAGGTAAGCACTTCAACACAAGAGGATATTTGATTAATTGGTTTAGACTACTAGGGTTTGAGAAAACTGTAAATATTCCTCCAAAACAGAGCATAGGCTTAATGAATTATGTCTTTCTGACTTAGGAAATAATTACATTCAGAAATGGAATGAATATGAATCACAATACATTCACACATTTGCATAACATATGAAGAAAAAATGTAAAATAACTTTACCACAATAATTCCATCAAAATAGTTGCAACTCAGTCTGTTATTACTTGCCAAAAGTTTGATTACAAAAAGTGTTCCAAGATCAATCCAACAACATCCAACCCTTGCTATGAGAAAATAAGTGAATAATATAGACCAAAGCTGATTCTCCCTGGCTCAGGGGTTGAATCCCTGACTTGTGGAGCTGATCCACAAAGTTCTCAACTGGAAATCCAAAGACTAGGGAGGTCAAAAAACTCATCCCTAACTTTGGTGAAATTGATTCATTTGTCCAAAAATACACTTTTACCCAATGTATCTACCCTCTAGTAACTATTTAAGAAATAGTTACATTTACATGAATGAATTACATCAGTAAAAACTCATAAATTCTATCACCAACTGAGAAATCTGGAAAAAATTTGAAAATATCAGGCAACTGGCAAAAGCGTAGAGCCTGAAGAAAAAGTGCAATGCCTGCAGTAGAAGCGTGACGCCAACTTCAAGGTCAGTTTTGGAGGCCTTCCTGAAGTCAAAATTGAGCCCAGGATAACTCATTGGAAATTTTCTCCTGTCTAGTTTCCAAAAATGCACTTAAATTATGAAAATTATGAACTTCAGGCTATCAAAAGTGAAATCTCCCAAGTCTGGCCAAAAGCACAGCGCCAGCCTGAAAAATGAGGCAGAAAGGTGATTTTTTGGGTGTTTTTGGCCATTTCTCCCTATCAGAATGTGAAAATGTGATTTTCCAATAGTCAAAATTTGATGTAGAGGGACTTCTGAACACAATGGTGGTGACCATTTGTCATTTGGAGGCTCCTAGGAAAATTGCAGCGCCCTAGGCGCTGCGTTTTTTACAAGTGGACTCTGTCAAATTTCTGGTTTTTTTACAAATATAGGCCTAAAATATGGAGATATATCTCCCTAACCATGCACGTTTGTGACAAATGGAGATAATTTTTTTCTCTTAGGCATGATAGGAACACAAACCTCCTCCAACTTCCCAAGATGCTTCTCGGATTGTCCACAATCTTCTCTGCACCAAGGTGTCTAAAATAGGACTTTGCATAGGCACAACAATAGGCTGTGAATATTTGAATGGATATCTCATTATGTAATACCTATGTAAAAAGTGAGATAGGTTTTTGTACTTTTATATCTTAAGAACAAAAACCTCCTCCTGTTTCTCAAAATTAATCTTTTTTGGGAAAAAATATGTTTTTCAAAAATATGACTAAACATGACAGCTCTAGAAAATGTGCCTTCAAAGATTTTTTCAAATTTCTCAAATTTTTATCCAAATTTCCTCACAATTTCTCTAGAGATGCCAAATAAGGTGTGTTATGCTATCATGGATGTATCAACAAGTAGGTCCAACTTACCCTTCTCCTTTTGACAAATTAGGGTTTCCTTTGTAGTGTGATTTCAAGTAGGGTTTTTACTGCTCAAGGTCTAGGTTCATGCCTTAATATTCTCCCTCTTTTTTTGTAGGTATTTTTCTCTTCCTTCATGGTGCTTCTCTTTTCCTCCATTATGTTTCTCTCCTCCTACATTATGTTCAGTTTGTCTTGAAACCCTAGGGAAGAAGGGGAAGGGAAATGGAGTAGGATTGTAGGGTTAGAGGGTTGGGATGAGTGAGGGAAAATTTGGGGAAATGTGTAAAGGGGTTTGGGAGCTTAGGGAAGTGATTGGAGGCTGAAATGTTAAGGGAAATAGGGTAGGAAATTTCTATTATAGGGAGGTATCTAGTTGCCTAGGAAAACACAACTTAGGGGTGTTACGGTTTAGGGAATAAGGCTTGGAAATGGGAAATAAGGTGATGTAGGGGTAGAGGGAGTGTTTTCTAAAGTGTGGAAAGGGAAAATAGGGTCTTAGGAAAACAATGTTGGCTTGCAAGAGTGAAATCTAGGGTTCCTTTTCTCAAAAGTTGAAATGGTGAGTGAGGAGGGTTTACACCATGAATTTGAAATTATGAAGTGAAATGAGGGATTGGAGAGGTGAAAATTACTTGCATTTGATAGAGAAAAACCTTGCTTGATGACTGGACCACTTGTAAATAATATTTGAAGCTGTGTGTGTAAGCTGGAAAAAGAGCAGCGCCTCCCAGGAAAAAGCGCAATGACTGAAGCAAGAGCACAATGCCCTCTTATATATCAATTTTGGATGACTTCCCAAACTCAAAATTTAGCTCATGATAGCTCGCTGGAAATATCTCTCTATCTGATACAGAATGGACCTATCAAGCACTAAAAATGATCAAGTATAGCCCCTCGAAAATCAATTCTCCCAAGACTGGTCAAAAAGTAAAAAATGGGGGTGAAAAAAGTGCAGCGTGCTCTTGCAGGCCATGTTTGAAGGCCTTACTGAACTCCAAATTGATCTCATGATATATCATTGGAAATATCTAGATGTATAGTTATCATTTGACTCATTCAGAAAGTCAGTTGGACATTCCATCAATGAGAAAGGTGGATTTTTCCAAGACTACTCCAGAAGTGTGGCAACTCTCCTATAGCAACTATATTTTTAGAATTCCTCCCAAACCATAAAAAATGGGTAAGAACTGAAGGAGTTTTTTCTTCCATGGTCTATTATTAACAAAAACCGCTTTCATTTTTGTGAAATTCATCTCCATTTCGTCAGAAACATACGTTGAAGAAAAATTAGCAAATGATTTGTCCCTTCGAATGACTTCGTGAAAAATGATGGAGACATGATTTTTATGAGATGGAATGGCCTCATATTTTCTGATATGAACTTCCTTATGCCTCGTCTACTCATATGTCTCTGATTCCATGGCAAATCCTAGCTCAATGGGAGAGGAAATTAGGGTTTGGCGTAGGCAAAACAGGGGATTAGGGAAATTTATAAGAATGAAGGGAAATAAAGGGGATAGGGGGCTTCTAAATTCTTAGGAAAAAAATTTTAGGTAGGGAGGGGTGTTAGGAAGTAGGGGAAGGTGTAATTTCAAGGATTGATTGAGGGGAAGGGGTCCAAAAGGGAAAAACATGGGCCTAGTCTAGAAAAGGTCAAATTGTAGCGATAGGCTAGGGTTTGTGGAAAATGATGATTTTGAGGGATAGGAGTGATGGAAAGTTCTTGGGAGGGTATATTAAGGATAGGGGAAGGTGTAAGTGCATCAAGATACACGTTTTGTTGATGATTTAACCATGAAAGTCATGAAACCAAGAAAAATTCCCTCAAAACCCTAGGAGAGGGAAATGAGCTTTCCAAGCACAATTGAGAGACAAATATGGTAAACACAAAGCCACTTACTTGGAAATAATATTTGGAACCTGAAATTGTTGAAGAAACCTTCTGCAATGATGATTTGGGTACCCTTGGGAAAACACAACTCCCTTTGGAAATAGCACAACACAAGAGGAAAAATTGTCTTTTGATGGCATGAAATGGCCTTTGTGAGAGTGGGAGTGAGTTTTCTTGGTAGAGACATGTCTCTTGAATGTGGAATTATCAAAAGAACTTGAGTTTTAGTTTCTTTGTAGCTTTGAAAATCAATTTTCTCCTTCGGTGGTATAGTGGACCCACCATGTGCTTTCACATTCTAATTTGATATGGAGCCTTAGATGAAAACATGCTTTTAAAACCTTTGTTGAAAACCTTTGACTATTACTACTCATTCAAATGATGAATTTTATGGTGAAATGACCAATTTTCATGATTTTGACCCTATGACCTATGATGACACAACATGGAAGAATGAGTTGAATGATGACCATGATGACTATGGGACTCTTTCAAAAATGAATGACCTGACCATGATGATGTCCATTGACCATGGAGGTGAAAGTAGTAGCAATGATCTAAATATTGTAATCAGTGATCAAATTTTTGCATGATGACCTAATGGAATGACAAAAATTGAAAATGGAACCTTAATATGACATGATAAGAGTCTAATTGATCACTGGTGGAAGACTTCAAAGACTGACACTAACAGGCCCCATGATGATGATGATGATGATGATTTTTCTCTGCTACAAGTAGGCACAGATGTGTTGAAACTTTTGTAGGTGTTTGTGGAGAGTTTAAGACTTGTTGGCAATCTTTCCAACCCTTGTTTGTTGGCCCTGTTGAAATTCAACAAGAAAATTTCAGCACCCACGCCTAGTGTGGGACCAAGAGGTCCAAGCAGCACCTACACTAGGGTGGGAACACAAGGATAAATTTGGTGCATGTCTATTTTAGTTATCCCTTAATTAAAATGGATAATAAAATGTAATCTAATCTCAAAATAACTTGTAATAGTTAAATAAGTGTTATAAATTTAGTTAACTCATGAATTTCGAGTTACAGATAGTTGGTGAGGTAGGCAAAGTAATTCTAGTTGTGATAGAGTTCGAAGTGCATTGGTGCATTAGTTAATGAAGGTTGTAATCAGTTTAACTTAGTTCAGTGAGTTAAACTCAGTTGTGCTAGTTGTAACTATTAGATACACTAGTGAGAGATCAAGTGAATTAAATATTAATTAATTCACAATCAATGATCTCGCATGAAACTGAGGATTTACAATTATTAGCTGCATGCATGTCAGATCCACTCGAGACCCAGTTGAGATCTAGGTGAAAGGGAAGTTGACTATCAGTTGTAGGTTTATTGGGTTGCACCCATGAAACCAAATGCACATTAGAGTGCCCATGATACTTGCACAGTCAAGGAAGGCCAAAATTCCTAAATAATAGGGATTGGATTCATGAGGGATTGTACAAGCAAGGCAAGTTGTCTGGAGGCAGTAAATTGGATAAGTATTGGTCAATTTTATCTGAGATAGTGTGAGACAATTAGCTGAGTACAGGACGGCACTTGTGAGAAGAGTTGTATGTAATTATTTCATGATTCCATGTTGAATATACAATAGAATATAGTGGGGTTTTGAGTAGCAAGCTTTCCCCAGGAAATTATCTGTGTTGTGGCTTGATTGATTATTCTTTGCTTCATGTGATTAGTGATTGTGTTTTTAATTCTGCAATTGATTTATAGAAGCGATTCAGTATTTAAATTTAGTACATTGTTAGATCGGATTGAATCCATGATATACATGCTTGTTTTATAATTTATACATGGTATCAAAGCACATGAAATCACAATTGTGAAGGAGGAGCTGTGTTTGTGACTGGAGAGAATTCGAATTTGTAGAAAGTCTTTCTTGGTGTTACAGTTGATTCAGGATCGAAATGGATTTCAATGGCTTGAGGTTGGAGTATGCAGTTGAGGGAAGCTCAAACTATATTTCTTGGAAGGACAGGATGGAGGTAGTACTCAAATACAATGGCTTGAAGGAATTCATTAACAATGATGTTCCTAAACCTGTTGTGACAGATGCTGCAAAACTTGATGCATGGCAAAAGAAAGTGGAAAAGGTGAGGAGGATCCTATTGGAGGGGTATGAGACCACATTTTCTCAAGCCTCCATGGGAAAGCCACACCATATGCAATGTGGAAGTTTTTTACGGATCTATTTCAGAGCAGAAGCGACCATAGGAAATTGGCGCTCAAAGATAAACTCAGGAAGATCAAGATGGAAAAGGGAAAATCCATGCCAAAATATTTAACTAAGTTTTTCCAATGTCGGGATGAACTGGGGATAGTTGGCATAACTGTAGCTGATGATTATTTGGTGAGCTTGGCTCTCCTAGGACTTCCCTATATTTTGCACAGTTGTCAAAACTCTGTCAATGGAAGGGAAAAATTGCCAGATTGGGAATGACTGTGGTCGGATTTGGTGCAGGAGGATTTCAGATGGAACACCAGGGATGGATCTTCATCTAAGAATGAAGATGAAGAAGATTGTGCTTTGGATGCCAAGGAGAAGCTAGGGAAGGGGAATAAATTACATTCCAAATCCAAGTCCAAATATGGCAAGAAGAGGGATATGTCCAGGGTGAAGTGTTTTCACTATCACGAGCATGGTCATTATGCTACTAACTGTCCACAAAAGAAGAAGAACAAGAAGTTTGGAGGATCTGCAATTTGTGAGGATTTGGCCTCGCAATTTGAACTTGAATTCTCATTGATCGCATGCATGGTGTCAAGTTCATTGGGATCTGTGTGGTATTTGGATAGTAGCACTTCCTTTCACATGACGGGAGACAAGGAACTTTTCAGTAGCTTGGAGAGGAAGGATCTCCAGATGCATATTGAAATGGGTGATGACAGGCAGTACAGTGCTACCAGTATTGGTACCATTACCTTCCAGAGGCAATCAAGTAAACCCTTTCAATTAAAATATGTAATGCATGTACCAGGTTTGAAGAAAAAATTAGTCTCAGTTGCAATGTTGGAGGATAGAGGCTATGATGTTATTTTTAGTGAAGGAAAAGCTTTCCTGCAACACAAAACAAAACAACAAGCCAAGAAGATAGGGATTCGAGTTAAGAATATCTACAAGCTAGATGTAGATGGTTGTGCAGCATTGATGGGCAAGGCAGAAAAAGTGGTGAGTCGAGATGAGGATGAATTATGGCATAGGAGATTGGGCCATCTTCACCATGGAGCCTTGGAAGTCATGCAACAGATTTCTATTGGTATTCCCAAGGGTACACTTGTGCAATCAGACACATGCAAGGGATGTACTATCAGAAAATATGTCAAGGCCACCTTTCATGAGAAGGAGAACCGAGCTTCGGTGATCCTTTAGAGATTTCACACAGACGTGTTTGGACCATTCCCAGTTGCTTCGACAGTAAAACATAAGTACTATGTGATATTTTTTGATGACTTTTCTCGTAAGTTCTGGATATTCTTCATGTAGAAGAAAGATCAGACATTCTCAAAGTTTCTTGAGTTTAAAGCACTGGTGGAGAAATATTTGGGGAATAAATTGAAGGCTCTTATGAGCAATAATGGTGGAGATTACATCTCGAATGAATTCAAGAACTTCTGTAGAAAATAAGGAATTCAAAGAGAACTGATAATGCCTCATAACCCACAACAGAATGGGGTCACTAAAAGAAATAACTGAATGATTGTGTGTTCAATAAGATAAATGATGCATTATCAGGGCCTACTGATGCATTTATGGGCGGAAGCATGCAACACTGTGGTATTTGTGCAGAACTATTGTCCTCATAGGATACTTGGCATGACTACACCAGAGGAGGCTTTCACTAGTAAGAAACCCAATGTTTCACATTTTAATATTTTTGGATCATCCATTTATGTGCATGTGACCAAAGATGCTAGGAAGAAGCTAGAACTGACAGCTGAGATCGGGATTTTTGTGGGGTACACTGAAACACCCGACAACTATCGGGTGTATTTTCCAAACAGAAGAATTACTGTTGTGCAACAGGACATAAAATTTGATGAAGAGAAATCCATGCGATTGTCCCTTGACAGGGATATGGACTTGCATGCAGAGGAGGAACACTTGGTTCCCAAGGATGAGCCTCAAGATGTGGAGCAGCCACATGAGGAGGATCATGGAGTGGTGGAAAACATTCATGCAGAGCCATCCATCAGAAATGGCAGAAGGCACACCACGGAAGCTAATAGATTGAGACTTGATGTTGCAGAGAATGTAGGAGCTCCTACTTCACAGCACAAACAGAGATAGTCTCTAGAGAGGCTTACTAGATACATGGATATTATGAGAAAATTTATTGTGACTAAACAATTTTCCTTTTAGGAGGCAGTGCAGTAACCAAATTGGGTTGATGCAATGGTGGAGGAGTATGACTCCATTTTCAAGAACAGTGCATGGGAGATTGTCCCAAGATCGATCGACAAATCAGTGGTTCGATCTAGATGGATCTACAAGTTAAAGCAAGTTGTTGATGGGAGTGTGGACAAATAAAAGGCCAGATTTGTGGCCCAGGGACTCTCACAGATTGAGGGGATCAATTATGATGATACTTTTGCACCTGTTGCAATGTACTCTTCCATTAGATCCATCCTTGCACTCTCAGCACAGATGGGTTGGTGCATTCATCAAATGCATGTAAAAACTGTTTTTCTCAATGGAGTGATTGAGGAAGAAGTGTACATAGAGCAACCTGAAGGTTTCGAGATCTTAAATAATGAGATGCATGTGTGTCAACTCAAGAGAGAATTATATGGGTTGAATTAAGCACCTCATGCTCTGTACACTCATATAGACAGCTATTTCACTGGACTGGGCTTCACCAAAAGTGAAGATGATACAAACCTGTACCAGATTTTGGTTGAGGGTAAGCTATTCATTATTGTTCTTTATTTTGATGATCTAATTTTGACTGGTGATGAGCAATTGATACACTCATGCAAGGAGGATCTTTCAAGGGAGTTCGAAATGAAGGACATGTGACTCCTTCATTATTTCCTTGGCTTGGAAATATGGCATCGTGATGGTGAAATTTTTGTGTCTCAAGGCAAGTATGCTAAAGAGATACAGGGTAAGTTTCACATGGAGAGCTGCAAACCCATGGATATTCCTCTTCCAGGAAATTAGAGGAAAGAGGATGCTACTTCTAGAGAGTGGATGCTACTGTCTACAGGCAGCTAGTTGGTCCACTGATGTATCTAGTGAACACCAGACCAGATATATGCTACGTAGTTAAGGAGGTGATTCAAGCTATGGTTAAGCCTATCAAGCTCTTTTGGAAGGTGGGGAAACATGTCTTGAGATACCTAAGGGGCACATCAGAGTATAGTCTATGGTATAGACAGACAGAGGGAGTGAAGCTTCAAGGCTTCATGGATGCAGATTGGGCAGGAATTCCATCAAACAAAAAGAGCACATCAGGAGGGATCTTCATCATAGGATATATAGCAGTTTCTTGGTACATGATGCAACTTAAACTGCAATTTAACCAAAACCTTGTACCTGTGGGTTATGACCCACACAAACTCAATAATATTGCAGCTTATTTCAATACTCATAATAATGATTACCGTTGGGCCCAAATTAAGGTATGTTCTCACCCTGTAATTACTTCAAATTATGTTACAATTTTGGGGAATTCTCCTTCATCTTAACAATAAAGAAAGAAAAGATTTATGAAAGCTAGAAAAACTAGGCTAACGACAAAAGGAATGTTTTTATAACAGAAAATTGACTTCTTTTATCTCTGCATGTAGGGAGGAAGAGTAGCTAGACCGAGAGAAAACGGAAGTTAACCAACGAGCACAAATGTGTGAGATCTCGATAACTCCCAACAGCCGACAGAAGGCAGACAGACGAATTCGAGCCCAAGAACTCAAACGACAGCCACGCACAACAAGCTGTCATTTGGGAAATACTTTCTCATTTTGAGAAGTCACCTTTAAATGGACCAGGGACAAACAAGAAAAGGGAGTCGAGAAAGAATAGGAAATTCATTCAGTAATCAACGCATCAGAACCAACTTGTCTAATTATATTTTTGTAGTATCACTGGATGTAATATAGAGTTTTGAACAACGATATTTTGAATATTTTACTACGTTAGAGCTTTTGGTGGTTTGGGCCCAACCCTTAGAAGTTCCTCGCCAATTCCCATACTGTGTGTAGTCACAAAACCAATGTCCAAGTATCTGATGCGGTTGTAAAGTACATTTCCATTCAATAAAGTTATAGTTTCTCTTTTTTTTAGAGTTATTAGTAATTGTGTTCTTTGAGTATAATAATTGCAATTGTATTTTTTGGTTTACAATAATGCTTCACTACCAGTAGATGGTTCTGGTTTCTTCCAATATCGTTGCAATTGATTTACAGATCATGGAATAGTTGCTTTTGATGTTACTTGTCTTTGTGGATTGCATTTTCCTTTCAGCACAGCGAAGCATCCAATCATTGATTAATGTCAATTAATTAGTTTACAAAGAGAATTCCATTGCAAAATTATTTAAGTAATTACTATACAAATTCATTTAGATTGTTTTAATTAGACTGTTGTTAAATTCAACTCGATGGTTGTTGTTCAATTCAATTTAATTATTGTTTAGTTCATTTAGAATGATGTTCAATTCAATTCGATTGCTTTTCAGTTCATCTATATTGTTTTTCAATTCATTTAGACTATTTTTTAATTCAATTAGATAGTTGTTCAATCCATTAAACTTTTCGTTTAAACCGTCATCTTGTTGTTCGATCATAGGCTAGACAGAAGAATCAACCAAGCCACTCCTCGTTAGGTTAATTGAGTTCAGAAGGCTAGCTAATTCTTCCTCATAGGCATAGAGTAATTATCAGTCAATCTCACTCGCATATATTGTGCCAACACTCTTGAAATAAGAAGACTTACCTCAGGTTGATAATTAAATGAGAAGCACTAGAGTTGTCTATAATAAGACACCTCTGTGAAACCAACATTTTGGTGCCATTTCCAGGGAGAGTGTTAAGAGTGATATCCTTTATTCATCTTTCTCCATTGCTGAAAAGAATTGGGTATTAAAATAGAGAGGTAAGAACCTGCGTATCGGCAAGCAACATGCTTTCCCTCTAGCCCGCTTCCTAGCAAGTCATGCAAAGACCAGTAAAATAGGTGCTCTTGTTTTATGACTAAGAACAAAAAGATAGAAAAAATCTGAAATCATTCGCAAACACCCTCACAATCCAAAGGACCGGTGATCCTTGGAAGAACAACATATATAGATGAAATCATTAAGAAATTTGAATCTCAGGCATCTATAGGACCCAGAACTATTCCCATTCAAAGTCCTATCACACTCCCTCAGGCGGCAGCCTCACCATCTATAGCCTATGCTGAGATTCATGGTGAGACAGAAGGATCTGAGCGGAGCCTTCAGATTGCCAATCATATAGGCACTGACCCTTCAAAAGAGGGAGGTTCCTGTAACTTACAAGAAGGAGAAGGAGAAACTAGTGGAGGAATTCACATAGAAATATCAGAACCTAAATCCCTTGAAAAAGTGGTTGAAACAGAAATACTCAGGATCCCAGATCAGGGAAGCATTGTAAAACCTTCACCGCATTTTCCTTGCAAGCCCCCTAGGATCACTCCTCCAGACCAAGAAATCCCCGAAGTTTTCTGGCACCTCTTCGATCAAATGGCGAATAATCAAAACCAGAATCATAGGCAAACATCAACGCTAGAATACCTTATTGTTTATCATGCTGCAAACTCCCCTATGAAAGCCATTCCCTTACACAACATTCCCACCTTTCATGGATTAACCATGGAAGACCCGGATGCATTCCTATTTGAATTTGATGTCTTATGCAGGGTATATGACTACACCATCGATCCTCATAAAAAAAAATTATTTCCCTCTACCTTAAAAGGAACTGTGCTACGCTGTTTCATGGGATTAGGTGGGGGAACTATAAATAACTGGGACCAAATGAAGAAAATTTTCCTTACCAAATACCAAGACTATTTTTGAACCCAAGATTTAAAAGATGAAATCTTCAATATGTCTGCAAAAGACAATGAAACATTAGAAGAATAAGTAGAAATATTTCAACACAATTTACAAAGGTCTCCATATACCACGTTATCTAAGGACATCTTAAAAGCCACAATGATTAAAGGAATGAAATAAGAATGGGTGGAAACACTTAACATAATGGGAAAAGGAGATATTTACCAGCAAGAATATGATGAGATTATTTCCCTAGGCATTAGATGCTCCTGGGGTAGTGCGCGAAATTGGGCAAGTGGGCATGATTCTGTAAAAAAAAAACCTTAAAGATGGCAATGTAACTAGGGCAGAATTTGGAAACCTTTTGGAAGATTTAAAAACTGAAATTTTGGGTACTTTAACAATGCAACTTGATGTTTTACAAGCCAAGCAGAAACAAGCTATAGAGGAACAAAACTTGGTTGTCTTTTTCCCAAGATGTCGGAAGAAGCATAGCTAGAGGGAATGCCCATTAGATATGGTTCAGACTTGTGCCATCTGCACTAAAGATCATGCTACGGACCAATGTCCTTCACTTCGCGAGGTGAAAGCAGTCTACAAGGAAGCAGAGGAAGAGACAGAACTAGTCTATTTAATGAATCAGCGTCGACAATGGCAAGCACGACCAGGTATGCCACAAGACCTACCTC
Source organism: Pinus albicaulis (assembly GCA_034641835.2). NCBI lineage: Eukaryota > Viridiplantae > Streptophyta > Pinopsida > Pinales > Pinaceae > Pinus > Pinus albicaulis. The sequence goes on along the minus strand of CM076577.1, from coordinate 1,031,772,531 downwards.
AGTTCTTTCCTTCTTCGCAGTTTAACTAGCAAAACCTAGCAACAGCGTGGCAGACTCAAAATCCTTTTCCTTCTTGGCCAAACTAGTCGTTTCCTATGCCACCCTGGCATATACAACCTTCATCACGGAATAATTGGCTGAACTTTTATTATTCTCCTCCTTATTGGCAAAATGTACCATATCAAACCCATTGGCCAAACCCCCCTCCTCAAAACACTAATTGGAATTGGCAGCGACCCATGGTAATGGCCAACCTACCAATGGGAGTAGGAACCCAAAGTCAACCTACGCTACCAGAGCCATACCCAGTCCAGCGCAACCCACAGCCTGTCATACGCCCCCAATTTCCAGCTCAACCCAATCCTAATCCCAACAACAGACTGGTTCAACTAATTCAAATCATAGAAAATCCAAATTCCAACACCAAATAGAAACAGTGCAATGAACTAAGGCTGAGGTTAGGACGTACCATATTACCTATAGAAGCCATGACTCCACCCCAGTCCCAAATGGAAACCTCAATAGAACCTAGCCAAGCAAACATAATATAAACGAAGATAGGCAAAGAAAAATTTGATCAACGGGGACTTGAATAACTTAGGATGACTCCGCCTCCGTTTCCTGAAAGATTAACTCTGCCTAGGCCAATAACCACTCCAGGTTTTGATATCCTGGGGGAATTAAGAAACCTTTGTATCAAAATTCCTCTTCTCCAAGCTATCCAAGACATCCCCATCTATGAAATACAATTAAAGAATTATGTGGAAAAAAACAAGTAAGGAAGACAAAGGTTGCACCCACCATTCATGTGGTAGGAACGCTATCTGACTTGTTACTAGGTAGGGAACCGCTAGTGAAATATGAAGACCCAGTAAATCCCATTGTAGCTGTACAAATATCTGGCTACTCATTTCCAAACACATTGGTCGACCTAGGGGCAGCCATCAACATCCTAACTACTAGGGCCTATGAAAAGCTGGGCATATCAGCTTTAGAACCTATGGCTACACTATTGGAACTGGTTGATAGATCTGTTATTAAACCAAAAGGAATAGTGTAGGACATCCTGGTCTCTATGGACTCATGGGAATACCCAACTGACTTTTTAGTTATTAACACAAAGAATAGGATGGAAGGGCACCCATTGATTCTTGGGCGGCCTTGGCTGGCCACAACAGATGCTTACATAGGCTACTGAGCAGGTAGCATGACTATCACTAGAGGAAATTCCATAAAAAATATCATTATTTATCTGTCTGCCAAACCAAGTTTACCCACGGTAAAAATTCGCAAACATCAATGTACATATTGGGAGCAAAACATTCGCCCACCTCTGACACTAGTAGAAGCTCTTGAATTTAAGGATCAAACTGAAGATGATGTATTTAATAACTTTATGAATCATTCACCCACAGCTGCAAATTTAAAATGCCAGATGTTGAAAACAGTCATTGAAAATGAAGATCAAGAAGATCCTGTGACAAATATTGAGGGTAATCATATTTCCATGACTACTGTATGTAACAGCATACCTATTGAGATCGACTCAGGAAAAGTTCTGAATATTAATGGAAATTTGGATTATGACCAAAAACAAAAGCTCATAGAAATCCTACAGAAGCATAAAGGGGAATTTTCTTGGGATTACCAAGACATGAAGGGTTTAGACCCACAGCTATGCACCCACCACATCTATACCGATAGGGAAGCACGTCCCATAGACAACCTCAGCGAAGGCTAAACCCGCGCTTAAAGGATATTGTAAAAGAGGAGTTGCAAAAGTCGTTAGACGTAAATTTCATTTATCCTATTTCAGACAGCAAATGGGTCTCCCCTCTGGTAGTCGTCCTTAAGAAGGATGGGAAATGGAGAATATGCGTATATTTCAGATAATTGAATAAATCAAATCAGAAAGACCATTTCCCCCTTCCCTTCATTGACCAAGTCCTTGACACATTCGTAGGGAAACAGTTCTTTTCCTTCCTTGATGGGTTCAGCTGCTACAACCAAATCCAAATAGCTCCCAAAGATCAGGATAAGACAACCTTTACCTGCCCATGGGGTACTTTTTCTTACAGAGTTTTACCATTTGGATTATTTAATTCCCCAACAACATTTCAAAGAGCCATAATTAGCATTTTTTTTTTACTTAATAAACGAAGGGCTTGAAATCTATATGGATGACTTCACACCGTATGGGGAGGACTTTGATCAATCTTTAGAAATTCTAGAAAAGGTGTTGGAACGATGTATTGCTACTAGGCTATGTCTAAGCGACACAAAATGTCACATGATGATGACATAAGGAGTGGTCCTAGGTCATTACAGTTATGCAGCTGGGATACAGGTAGATCCGGCTAAGATAGAGGTAATCCTTATATTACCTACACCTCGTACACAGACATAGGTACGCAATTTTTTGGGATATGCAGGGTATTACTGTAGATTTATAAAGAACTTCTCACAAATAGTCGCACCTTTGTATGCATTAACTGGAAATGTTGAATTTCATTGGACTAATAAATGTGACACTGCTTTTGCAGATTTGAAGAAACTGGTCTCAACAACACCAATCCTACAGGGAACTAACTGGAAACTGCCTTTTCACATCTCTTCAGACGCCTCCGACACAGCAATAGGAGCAGTTCTTGGCCAAGAAGAATACAGAAAACCTTATGCCATTTATTATATCAGCAAAAACCTCACTCCTACCAAACTGAATTACACTGTGACCGAGAAAGAATTCCTAGCTGTCATTTATGCTATTAATAAATTTAGGCACTATATAACTGGTTATCAAGTACTCCTGTATACTGATCATTCTTCTATTAGATATTTAGCCAGTAAACCAATCACGAATGGGAGAATAACTCGGTGGTTGCTGTTGTTGCAGGAATTCGATATAACAATCAAAGATCATCCAAGAAAGGAAAACGTGGTCACAAACTTCCTGTCCAGGGTACCCAAAATAGACGACACACTGACAGTGGATGATCATTTCCCTGGCGAACATTTGTTTGTTGTAGCAGCAAAAACACCATGGTATGCGGACGTCGCAAACTATTTGGCAGTAGGGAAGCTACCTAGAAATTTAACATCAATATAACGGAAACTAATTGTATAGCACAGCGCAAGGTTCTCCTGGATCGATGGATACCCCTTCGACACAGGGGCCGATATGCACATACGCAGGTGCATCAGAAAAGATTAAATCTATGACATCTTATGGGCCTGTCACGATGGACCTTGCGGCGACCATTCGCAGAACGTAGAACGGGGCATAAAGTGTTGCAATTAGGCTATTATTGGCCTACGATTTTCAAAGACGCAAAGAAATATGTCCAGGCCTACGATAGCTGCCAAAGAGTGGTCCGCCTAGTTTAAGTTGATGAAATTTCGGTACAACCACAATTGGTGGTAGAACCATTCGAACGATGGGTGCTAGACTTCGTTGGACCATTCAACCCACCATTAAACCAGAAAATCCACATATTAGTTGCCACAGATTATGTAACAAAATGGGTAGAAGCAATGGCCTTTTCAAGAGCCACTGAGGAATCAGTGATTAAATTTATTTTTGAACTATTCTTGCGATAGGGTTTGCCGCGGGAAGTGATAACTGATGGGGGAACACAATTCATAGGTAATAAAATTACAGCCACTCTAAGAAATCACCATATCACCCATAGGACTACGTCTCCTTACCACCCGCAGGAAAATGGGAAAGTTGAAAGCACCAACAAAGTTCTGGAAGCAATCCTTACCAAAACTATAGCAGCACACCGCCAGGATTGGGCCACTAGATTTCCAGAAGCCTTATGGGCTTATCATACAACCTGGTGAAACACCATTGAATTCTCACCATATCAGCTAGTATTTGGGAGAGAAACTATCTTCCCTATTGAATTCAAAATCAAAGCTTCAAGAACAGCCCAGGAAGTAGGATTGGATTTAACATAAGCCCAAGTTAGAAGACTCCAGCAAATAAATGAATTATACGAAATACAACTGCTAGCCCTACAATGCACAGTGACCATCCAACAACAGCGAGCTAAATGGCATGATAACCTTATCAAGAAGAAGGTATTTCAAAAAGGAGATTAGGCCCTCCTCTATGACTCCAGATTCCAAAATTTTCCAGGAAAACTACAAACAAGGTGGCTCGGTACATATGAGATTCAGGAAGTACACAAAAATGGCACACTCACCCTGACCACTATAGAGGGGTCTGGTTCAACATTCCGAGTTAACGGACATAGAGTGCGCCTCTATCACAAGCCTCTCACAAGAGAATATTTTTTCCAACAGGTACGAACGATCCCACATCCAAGTTGTCGAACAAGGGAGTGACCACCCCACAAACTCAAGTACATGAGAGGTTTGCTACCATCAATTGTAAATACTGTATATAAATGTCTTATTTTGTTGTACATTCTTCATGCTTGCAATTTCTTCTCCTTGTGAGTTTCATTTTTATTTTTTATTGTTCAATTCTTGAACAACTATTGTTCAATCTTTGAACGGCTGTTGTTCAGTCGAATTGAATAGCCATTTTTTGGCGTTTTTATTTTTGATGTTCAATTCATGAACAGTTGTTGTTCAATCTTTGAACGACTGTTGTTCAATCTAATTGAACAGCCGTTTTATGTGTTCTTTATTATTGTTGTTCAATTCTTGAACAACTGATGTTCAATCTTTGAACGGCTGTTGTTCAGTTGAATTGAACAACCGTTTTTGGCTTTTATTTTTGTTGTTCAATACTTGAATAGCTACTGTTCAATCTTTGAACGGCTATTGTTCAATCGAATTGAACAACCATTTTATGTGTTCTTTATTTTTGTTGTTCAATCCTTGAATAGTTGTTGTTCAGTCAAATTGAACAGCCATTTTTGGCATTTTTATTTTTGTTGTTTAATTCTTGAACAGTTGTTGTTCGATCTTTGAACGGATGTTGTTCAATCGAATTGAACAGACTTTTTTTTTGGCATTTTTATTTTTGCTGTTCAATTCGTGAACAGTTGTTGTTCAATCTTTGAACGGCTGTTGTTCAATCAAATTGAAAAGTCGTTTTCAGTGTTCTTTATTTTTGTTGTTCAATTCTTGAACAGGTGTTGTTCAATCTTTGAACGACTGCTGTTCAGTTGAATTAAACAGCTGTTTTTTTGGTGTTTTTATTTTTGTTGTTCAATTCGTGAACTATTTTTGTTCAATAATTGAACGACTATTGTTCAATCGAATTGAACAATCATTTTCTGTGTTCTTTAATTTTATTGTTCAATTCTTGAACAGTTGTTGTTCAATCTTTGAACGGCTGCTGTTCAGTCGAATTGAACAGCCGTTTTTTTGGATTTTTTATTTTTGCTGCGCAATATTTGAATATTTTTTGTTCAATATTTGAACGGTTGTTGTTCAATCGAATTAAACAGCCATTTTTTTTCACCTTTTGTTTTATCTTGTTGTTCAAATTGAATAACCTTATTTTTTTTCATTTCATTATTCCCTTTATCTAGCACCCCTCTCCTAAACTGCATCTGAGCTCGAAAAACATCTCTAAGTAGACAATGGTAGTTGAAAAAGAGAGGGAAATGGTAAAATAACAAATATGATGACTCCCTGGCACTATATCCTTAAATGGGAAGCTGACATTGTGCAGACATGAAATGAAAGGCTAAAGTCATCCCCAATTCAAATATGTTATTATACGATATATGATCTTATGATGGTATATATTTCTACACTATTTGAGTAATATTCCCCTCCAACATGAAGGAATGGAAATAAGGGATATTAATTGTATTGGCATCCTTTCGCTTCTTTCGCCACCCCTAACTCTTAAGGAGTTAATGAGCCTCCCTTCATGTATAAAGAGCAACTATTATGTGTTCATGCAAATTTAAGAGGATAGGGGGTCTCATCACTAGCCATCCTACCATGATCATAGGGATTTAGCAAGTGACATGCCCACAATGGCTACCACACCCGGGTAATGACCTTCTCATCTGCTTGAAGGACAGGAGGTCTCATCACGAGCTGACCTGATCACTTTGTTACAATCCTAGTGAATGGCACTGTGACTATATGGCTATCACACCAGCACAGTGACCTCCTTATAAATCAAGATAATACAATTCAAAAAGAAGTACTGGGTCTCATCACGAGCCAGCCTACCACATTCATAAGAGCGTAGCAAGTGACATGCCCACAATGGCCACCACACTAGGGTAATTACCTTCTTAACTGCTTGAAGGACAGGAGGTCTCATCATGAGCTAGCTTGATCACTTTGCTACAACTCTAGTGAGTGGCACCATAGTTATATGGCCACCATACTAGCATGGTGATCTCTCCATAAAATTGGCAGAATAACTATTTTTACATAAGGATCTTGGCTCATTCTTTTGGGTTAAAATAGCAACCCTGTCGAGGCTATGAATTCCTATTGGCAGCAGTGGCTCTACTTATGGTATGAAAGTATGCTCCATCAATAGCCAATTTCTTTTATATACAGCTTATCCTCCATCCTTCTTCCACAATATATTACTTGAATTAGTGATAATTATAATCTACCACAAGAATAACTAACAAGAGATATGCTTACATATTTGAACCCCGGGATGACAACACCAATCATTATTTGACTTAGTCTTGCTTCTTTCATAACTTTTCATTGAAGAAGGACATCATATCATAATAATGATTATACTATTCCCTCTCCCTTTCCGGTCACTTCCGCACAAGATGCAATTATGAAAAATTTCCAAAACTGACCTTTACACTGCATATGTTAGTAATTACTCAACTACTTGAAGCTCGACCCACTCCTTCACGTACAGGTCATTATTACCAAATACTGACATTCCCCTACCTGCATTCATCATTGGCCAAATCTCTCTTGTACTTGAGGTCGTGGGCGCCCTTTCTTCGATGGAGGGGGCGTAATTGGTCTTAAATTGGAAAGCATGCAAAATATCTATGCAAATCCCGTTAGACACATCGATAAGACTAGAGGAACACTACAATTAAGGCACGAAATTACCTGCACAGAACCACAATTTCTATTTTGCTTGCATACAGAATTCAGTCGAAACAACAAATCCAAGAAGAAATACAATCATAAGAAGAAACCATATCAGCTATGGGTGGGAATTCCCTTCGAAACGAGCCTGTAAAATTTCCAATTTCAGATGCAGCCAGTGCCATCCTTAAACAAGCCAGTTGGCTGACATATGTACACCGATTACAGGGATTTGACACGGAAATTGCAATCTAGTTTCTCCAAAATTTGCAAGAAGGTCAAACCAGAATTAAAGGTTGAATTATACCAGTCACAGAGGAAATTATTGCTGGAGTTTCCATAATACCAGCAGAAGGAGAAATATGGGCAGAGAAACATCTCCTCCTACAAGAGGTAGTAGAAGCATATCAGGATCCAGAGGAGCCGTTGGAACGAAAAGGGAGAGGGATCAACCCTACCTCTCTACACCAGCCATGGCAGGAGCTGGTGGCATTCATCCAAAATTTCATTACATGTGAAGGACGTTGGGACGTGGTAAAACCTAGACAGCTCAAACTTTTAGTTGTACTTAAGCAAAAGATTTCAATTAATCTGCCCACTTTCTTGAATTCCATATTGCATCATACAGTTGTTCGATTAAGAAAATCCAAAAATCCCCAAGCAATATTCAGTCACCATGGGTTAATTAAAATATTCATCATTCATGAGCTAGATAAGCAACAGATAGCCTGGGACAATTTTGTTAACCCTTATGCACAGGAACCAGAAATAAACCCTGACGGAACCAAAATTGAGCCCCCCGGGTTAAATACACCAAGAAGAAATAGGACCCAAACTACAACTTCATAACCAAGCAGAAAAAAACAGTCCAAAACACTCCAAGGAACCTCGAACCTCATGGAGAAGGCAGGACCATCCCATGCACCCTTGCAAGACTTCGAGGAAGAAATGGCTCGAGTCCTAGGACAAATAAGGACAGACTACGAATCTAGAAACCCATCGGGAGTAGAAGAGCAAGAGGAACTTTTTGATAAATCTATCACTCCCAGTAGTTCTGGTCACATGGATGTCCTACCTGACCAAGAGGAACCACGGGATGATGGGGCTCGGTCCCCTCTTGAGAATTATGAGGTGTATAGTGAAGGGTGGATATAGGAGAGAATGGAATCATAAAATCAATCAGGTGACACTGTCCCTGTGGAGCAAAGCACACACACAGAAACAACCCCTTTGACACTAGGAGGTAGCACGACTCCACCCAGACAGGACCCTCACATTGAAGTAAACTCCTAAGATCTAATCAGAAACACTATTCTAGGAAACCCTGAGGTTGGCAACACCATCCCGGAAAATGGGAATACCGCTCCTCTACCACCTGTTTAAATCAAGACAGAAGAAAATTCAGATGAAAAGAAAATTAAGAAATTGAGCAGGGCCTGCAGAAGATTAAAGAAATTGGTGAAATATTTGAGAAAACAATTGGAGGAAATAAGGCCCCGGAAGCCAAATAAGGAAACCACCACTGCAGGAACTCAAACAAAATTAGTAAATACTGTTGAAAACGAGATGCAAACTGAATTAGCTGACATCGTTGAGACTGGAATGCAAACCGACGTCGTAGCTACTACAGAAGCTAAGGTACAAACCAACTTAGCAGACACTACTAACACTGAAATTCAGACAGAACTCACAAACACCATTGAAGCCTCTACTCAAACTGAGCAGAAAGTTACAGAAGAAAAGGAGACCCAAACATATGAAGCCCCTGCCTATGCCCATTTGGTAGAAAAAATTGTCAACCAGAAACTACGCAATGAACTGGTGTAAACACAGCAGGAACTAGCACAGTGTAGGAAGGAGGTGGTGCCATTACAAGAATATCAAGCACTACTAAAAAAGTTCACAGACCTCTCCTCCATAGAAGACAAAACATTTTCCCAGCTCAAAGGGGAACAGGCAAAGGTAAAAATGGCACAAGAATAGGTGGAGCAAGCTAAGAAACAAATCTCTACAATTTTCTCTCTGTATAATGATGTGCTATCATGCAGAGCTTCGTCGACTAAATATGCCTTGTTCTTAATAGAACGATATTTACTCCTGAAAGTCAAAGCTGTCAAGGCAAAAAGTCCACTACTTTCAGGACTATAGAAGAATTTCTCCACTATTGTAATGATCAAGATGAGCAGGTCCAACACCTCCTATGTGAACTTTTTACATGCATAATTTCTTTTTAGAAGAAGACATAGACAACATGAAGAATACAAAACTACGTCGATTACGGGAATTTTAAAGACTCACTCCATATTCCTCTCATACGGTCGCTTTGGTCTACGGCATAGAGCCTACATGGTTAGGATGTAGATAAAATCCCTCTCCTACGGTACCCTCCCAAGGACTGTAAATCACCAGTCTCACAGAATTACCGGAGAAGGATCACAAGCGTTGCCTTTGCAATCATGAAACAAAAACGGGGCTTGAGAATACGAAAATGTCTACCATGCCTACTCCTTAACACGAAGTTGCATCTCAACCATCTTGTTTGCATGAGGACATGCAATTAGGTAAACGGGGAGTATGTTGGGCCCAAATTAAGGTACGTTCTCACCCCTATAATTACTTCAAATTATGTTACAATTTTGGGGAATTCTCCTTTATGTGCTGTGATAAAGAAAAGAAAAAGATTTATGAAAACTAGAACAACTAGAGGCTAACAACAAAAGGGATGTTTTTATAACGCAGAAAATTGACTTCTTTTATGCGCACATGAAGGTAGAGTAGCTGGACAGCCGGTAGAAAATACAGAATATAACCAACAAGCGCAAATGTGACGAGATCTCGGTACTCCCGAGGCGGCCGTGAGAAGGCAGAGACGGAGACAAATGCGAGCCCCGAAGAACTCCAAGCGACATCCACACGCGACGAGCTGTCATTTGAAATATAAATTTGGTGAAATCACCTTTAAAAAGGACGAGGATGAACGATAAGAGGGGAGAAAAAAATAATATGAAATTCATTAACACCCAAATCAACGCATCAAAACCAACTTGTCTGTGAAATTGTATTTTTGTAATAATAACGCTGGATGTAATATGTTTGTGAACAACGATATTTTGAGTTTTTACTACGTTCGACTTTTTTTGGTGGTCTAGGCCCAACCCTTGGAAGTTCCTCGCAAATTCCCATACTATGTGTATTCCTTAGAACCAGTGTTTGAGTATACGATGCGGTTGTAAAGTACATTTCCATTCAATAAAGTTACCATTTCTCTTTTCGGAAACTGACCCAACAATTGTGTTCTTGAGTTGGGATAATCCCTGGCCCCAGCATTCTCCGGTTTATAATAATGATTCATCACTAGTAGATAGTTATGGTTTCTTCCAATGTCATAATTGATTTACGGATCATTGAATAGGTTGCTTTCAATGTTAGTTTGTTTTTATTATGGATTACATTATTCTTCCAGCATAGTGAAGCAGCCAATCGTTGATTAATGTCGATTAATTAGTCTACAAAGAGAATTCCATTGCAAAATTATATAATTAATTGTTGTACAAATTCATTTAGGTTGTTTCAATTAGACTGTTGTTCAATTCAATTTGATTTTTGTTGTTCCATTCAATTCGATTACTGTTGTTCCATTCAATTCATTTGTTATTTCATTCATTTAGACTGCTTTTTATGTCAATTAGATTGTTTTTCAATTCAATTCAATTGTTGTTTCATTCATTTAAACTGTTGTTTATCTCAATTAGACTACTATTCAATTCAATTCAAATTTTGTTCAATTCATTTAGACTTCTGTTTAATTCAATTATATAGTTTTTCAGTCCATTAAACTTGTTGTTTAAACTGTAGTCCTGTTGTTCAATCTTAGCCTAAGAATCAACCAAGCCACTCCTCGCTAGGTTAATTGAATTCAAGAGGCTAGCCAATTCTTCCTCATAAGTAGCATAGAGTAACTATTAGTCAATCTCACTCACATATATTGTGCCAACTGTTGAAAATGCAACAAGATGATGGAGCTTAGTGAAATGAAGTCGCCTTCACTAAGTGGGCCCGCAGGCTATTTTTGGCGCAAAGTCTATTTTTAGACTATGTCTATTTTTAGACATATGAAGCATGGTCTAGGAGTTGCAGTATGTTATTCTTGGATGATTGGTCGAGTTGGTAAAAGTAGATGGACCTCTATTTTTAGATATATAGGTCGAAGTCTATTTTTAGACTGCCTGTCTAAAAATAGGTCAGTCAAATATTATTAGCCCTTAATAATATTTGGACTCTAAACTTCAGTTTATTCTCTTGGAGCACTTCAGTTGGAGCTACGGATGTGGCCCATGCATCTGACAGAAGGAATTACGCTATTCCTTGGGGTTTGGTGAGCTCATTCATGGTTGACTTCAGTTAGGACTTCAGTGGCAGAAGTTTGGTGGAGTTGATGAGACAGTTGGTGGAGTTGTGTTCGGTTTAACTTAGTTGAACTAGTTGTGATTAGTTTAACTAGCAAATCAACTAGTAATGAGTGGAGTGAATTAAATATTATTTAATTCACTAATTATTAACTCATTATTCAACTCAAGAACACATCAGTTCACTACAGTGCATGGACAGTTCAGTGGAGACCAGTGAAAGAGGTAGACGAAAGGGTTGAGATAGCTATCAGTTGTGACATCAGTTGTGCATGAGATTTGCACCACACTTGGAGGAATTTCCCATGAGGATTGCGCTGTCAAGCCAAGGAGATTCGAACCTTGGATCTCTCATTAGACCAACCTTGATTGCGCAATAGAGGCAGGCAATTAGTGGATGAGTTTTGAACCTGTGACTTGTTCAAAACCAAGCTAGTTTGTGTGTAACTTTATGAGATAGTACTGAGTACTTGTGAGGAGTATTGTGCTATGTAATGTTACATGTTCTCTCCATATAATATACAAAATAGCTAAGGGGTTTTCAGATATAAGCTTTCCCCATTACATATTGTGTTTATGTGCGCATGCGACTGTTTCCATTTCCGCAAATTGATGATTGATTGTAGAAGAGATTATGTGTTGCATATGAATTCGAATTAGTATGTGATCAGGATAATCTCGGTGGATAAATCTTCATTATTCAGCAAATTTCTACACCAACACTCTTGAAATAAGAAGACTTAGCTCAGATTGATAATTAAATGAGAAGCACTAGAGTTGTCTATAATAAGCCACCTCTATGACACCAACAAGGTTCTGGAGTAAAATCTGGAGCGAGTTAAGACACAATGGGATGGATTCATGTTCTACTGATCTTGTTCATCAATCTTCCATGCAAGTCCTTTAAAATTTATTCTTATCTGCTGAGGATTGAAATGAGATCTACTTGTTGAAATTAGCAACAAGAAGAGGCATCTAATTTAATTTTCCCTTAATTAAATTAGAAGGAAATTGTAATTCCACATCACATGATAGCTTGTGCTAGTTAACTAAGTTGGAAAGACTTAGTTAGCTTAGTCAATTCTAGTTGGGGGTAAAAATGGAGGCATGTAGAGTTAACTCTAAGTTTTATGGGGTCTAGTTGCAGTTTATTTTGAGTTGTAATTGATTAACTTAATTATTTGAGTTAAAATCAGTTTAACTAGTTCTAACTGATGGAGGAGCTAGTGAGAGGTCCAGTGAATTAAATTTGATTTAATTCACATGTAATGATCAATCAGTAAAAAACTAATAATTCGCTATAAATAGTTTTTGCATGTGAGTTTTGAGGAAGACCCAGTTGATATTGGAGTTAAAGGGAAGTATAATATCAATATCAAGTATAATATCAGTTTCATGATTAGAAAATTTTACAGGTCATGCATGAGGTCATCAAGATGCCTTGGATTTATTGCACAATAAATTATTGGGAATTTCCTAATTAATAGGGGCTCAATTTCCCTAGTGATTCCATAAGAAAGGCTGAGCATCCAAAGGAAAGAAATTGGTTAAGTATTGGACCAAACTTGTTTGGATCAGAGTGAGACAGTCAGAGATAGTATAGAGAGCTCTTAAGCATGAGAGAATCATTTTATTGTTTCATATTCTTAACTTAATGAAATATATATATATAGATATAGTGGGGTTTTTAGTTGAGGCTTTCCCCAGATAAATCTTTATGTTGTGCAATTGGAATTGTTTCTCTTTCTTGTTCATGTGATTATGCAATCTTAATTAGATTCCACAATTTTTAGATTAGATTAAAGTATTTTATTTTATCATATTACACATTTCAGTTTGAATCTACCTAGATTTTCTGCATGGTATCAGAGCAAGCATCACTATAGAATAGAAGAATACAAGTTTTTTTTGAACATGTGAATGCAATTTGCAGATTTATTCTTCAGGACCAGTAGCAGATCATGATGTCTTTCTGTGGATTGAGAATTGAATATGCCCTTGAGGGTAGTTAGAATTACATATCTTGGAAAGATATGATGTAGGTATTCTTCGGTGACAATGGGTTGAAGGAATTCATAGACAATGATTTTCCTAGGCCTGCAACAACAAATGCTAAAAATCTTGATGCATGGAATAAGAATTAGCAAAGGCGAGAAGGATTATCTTAGAAGGAGTTCAATATCATATTGTCTTGAACCTCCATGGAACATAAACTCCATATGATATGTGAAAGGCCTTAATATATTTGTTTGTAAACAACAACGACCATAGGAAGTTATCACTGATGGACACGATAAAAAAAATCAAAATGGAAAAGGGTGACGCGATACCAAAATACTTGATGAAGTTCTGTTAGGTCCCTATATTACTAGTGTAGTCCCTTATTATTGTTAGTGTAGCCCCCTTATTGTTATTGTTGTACCACCGCAACACCCATATTGTTATTATTTTGCCCTTAAATTATTATTGTTAGCTCGACTAGGATTATATTGTGGCCCCATGGACTCCTATATATAGAAAGGAGGTTTTTTCATTTGGATCATCCAAAATTATTTCATTTATGTAATGTAAAGGAGGTTTCCCCCTCGAAGTGGCTTATTTAAAAGGTGTTGATCTCTCTTTTCTTCTATTTTTGGAGTTTTTTTCATAACATTTGGTATCAGAGCTTTGGATTCTAGGGTTTCACTGCTTCAAATAGGTCATCAATGGAATTTGCGCTATAACTTTTTTCTACGAGGTTTCAGACACCAAAAAAAAACCCATTTCGAATAAGTCATGAGGAACTTTGTGTAAAACTTTCAGATCTTGGTTCAAAACATCTTCAGAGATATGATTTGTGGAAGTTAGGGTTTTTTGCAGGCTCCCAAATTTCATCTAAAATAGGTGACCTTGGGAAAATCATCATAAATCTCTCTTTGAGAATCGGATTTGAATTATGTAAGAATTGGTCGAAATCAAACGGATTGTAGTTTCCTGTGTATCAATTTCAGATCCGAAGGAGGAAACAATGACACGTGGGACATCGTAAAAGTTCACTCTATTGAACTAGTCCATAATTAGGTCATTGTGGGAGATTGGGCATAACTTTGTCTTGAAGAATCCAAATCAGGTCAACCCTATGGCATTAGAAATAATATTGAGAGCACTAATACAACATTGAAATTCAGATATTTAAGACTTGAAATCATAGAGATAATTCAAGTTCAATATTGACCTCCATAAAAGCAAGAATAAGGTGTGTATTTTTTTTTCAAATTACATAAATCTTGTTTGAAAAATCAGTTTGAAGTGATTCCAAGGGCATATTGAAGCATAGATATCAGTATTGAGTTCTAAAATTCCCCCTAAAAATAATTCAACACCCATTAAGCCCTCAAAATACTCTACTATGACTCATGAAGAGGAAGAAGTGCAACATGATATATCAAAATTACAAGAGCAAGTGCACCAAATTTCTCTCTCACAAAGAGAAACAAGAAATGAAATGGAAGTTTTGAAGAAAGTCATGGAAGCTAAGATAAATGGTTTGAAGAAGGGTGTGGAAGCTAAGATTGATGGTTTGAAGAAAGGTGTGGAAGCTAAGATGGGTGGTTTGAAGAATGTCCTGGAAGACATGGAAGAAAAAATGAAAAACAACATGGAAGACATGAAGAATGATCTAAAAGAAGACATGGAGGGTTTGAAGGAAGGATTGACAAAGTTGATACAAGAAATGATTCCTAATGGCGGAAAGATAGTAGAGGATACTTATGATTAGAACAAAATAAATGTCAATCATGATTTCATAAACTCTAATGTTGCATTGAAGACCCACCATATTCCAAAGATCAATATGAACAATTTTGATGGCAAGGATCAAGTAACATGGATACTACATATGGAGCAATATTTTGATCTCAATACTGTGCAAAACACACAAAAGGTACGCCTTGCAACTTTATATTTAGAACAAAATACATTTGTATGGTATCAATGGATTTTCTCCCATAAAGAAATTGTCACTTGGTCAATTTTTACAGAGGAAATGATAGCACCTGATGAGGATACAAAGAGAAACATCTTCTTTAGCCAATTGATAAATATCAAACAAAAGGGTTCAGTGATGGAGCACATTGAGGACTTCCAAAAATTGAACATAAGGGTATATGATATTCCAGAGGAACACAAGATTGATGTCTTCATAGGGAATTTAAAGGATAACATCCAACATGAGATTTGCCTTTGGAAACCTGATTCATTGGAGAAGGCATTCAGGTTGGCAAGAAAAATTGAACGTAAAATTATGGTGACAAGGAAGCATACCACTCTCATCTATAAATATGGAAGTGTTGTTACTCCTAGAGTTCCACAACCTACAAGGTTGACACCACAAAAATTGGAAGAAAAAAGAGAAAAAGGGCTTTGCTACAGTTGTGACAGCAAATACACTAGACGTCATAAGTGTGCTTAGAAGAAATTATTTTACATAGATTGTTAAGAGGAGGAAGAAAATGAACAAGAAACTTTGAAAGAAGAGGATACACACCAGGAACCAACCCTAGAGAAAGAAGAAATGAGTTCGACCATATCTCGTAATGCATTGGCAGGAATTACCACTCTTCAAACTCTCAAGATATAAGGAAATATCAAGAAGAAAAATGTAATAGTGTTGATTGAATCGGGTAGTACCCATAATTTTATTCATTGTAAGGTAGCCAAGGAATTTAATTGCTTCCTATACCCAACACCAGAAATTCAAGTGATGGTTGCAAATGGAGGAACTATAAATTTCTCTGGAAAATTCCTTAATATCAAGCTAACCATGGGGGAATATGTATTGAATAGTCCAATGCTTTCCATTCTAATGGGAGGTGTTGATGTTGTACTATGAGTACAATGGTTACAATCTTTGGGGATGGTAGCTTTTAATTTTCAAGAAATTTTTTTGAATTTTTTTTCGGAAGGAAAGGAAGTTCAATTACGGGGTATCATAGGGAAGCCATGAAAGATAATAAGCTATAATTTCATGACAAAGCTTCTGGAGAAAGAAAAATGAGTCGTAATTGCACAATTATGCTCACTAGAAGTTCCAACATCAAAATCATCTATTTCTCCAGATTTCCAAAAAGTCTTGGACAATCATTCCAAGGTGTTTGAAACTCCCAAAGGACTCCCACCTATTCATGTTCATGATCATGATATTCATTTGATTCCAGGAATTGTTCCTCCAAACATCAGGCCTTACAGATATCCTTATTTCCAAAAGAGCGAAATTGAATGTATTATTGCAGAAATGTTAGAGGTTGGTATAATTCAACCAAGTCAAAGTTATTTCTCTGCTCCAATAGTATTGGTGCACAAGAAGGATGGATCATGGTGCATGTGTCCAAATTATAGGGAGCTAAATAAGATCACTATTAAAGCTAAATTTCCCATTCCTGTGATTGATGAATTATTGGATGAATTACATTGATAAATTTGTTTTACCAAGTTGGATATTCGTTCAAGATATATTCAAATTAGAATGAAGACTGAATATATTCTGAAAACAACATTTTGAACTCATGAGGGTCATTATGAGTTTTTGTTCATGCCTTTTGGCCTTACCAATGCACCTTCTACATTTCAAGGTTTGATGAATTCCATTTTCAAATCAATCCTTAGAAAATTTCGCTCATCCGTCCTCTTGACCAACCAACCCACCCTCGGCATTGACTTAGATTTGGGCCCCTCATCTGTTAAACCGCGGGGCAGGCCATTTTCCATTTCAAAGGCCATTCAAATGGCCAATTTGGAGGTGGTTGTAGATATGCAGTCCTCTATTCTAAGGATTCTTAGAGAAATAAAACTGAGGGACAAGGTTCCATCATGATTTGTCTATATTTTAACTGTAGGGGCCTTGCCAGCCTGGAAAAAAAATTGGCCCTCAGGATACTTCTTCTCACTACTCGCATTGATGTTAGTTTATTTCAAGAAACATTGGGGGATGAAATCTCCATCTCCAATATATTATCTACCCTCCTTCCGGATTGGACATTTGTGACCATTGATGCCCGAGGCCGATCGGGGGGTTGCGCATTAGGCATAAACGACAAGACCACTTGGATAATGAACTGCTGGGGTAGGGTGGGTGTCATTGCCGTGGAAGTTATCACTAGTGAATTTGAACTTCCCATTACTTTGATTAATGTATATGGTCCTTGCAATCACAAAGAATCATTTTGGGACTCCTTTCTTAGCTGCACTCTACTTTAACAAAACAACATCATACTTGGCAGGGATCTAAAATTCTCTATTGGTATCTAGGAAACTTGGGGGCCACAACCCATTCCAAATCCTATATTAGAATACTTCACCAATCAATTGGAATTGGTTGGATTACTTGACATAGATATGCCTCAGAATACTCCTACTTGGAGGAATAGGCACACTGGGGAGGCGGCCCTAGCATGGAGACTTCATTGCTTCCTTATTAAGTTGCCATTACATAATCTCTTTGCTAGATCTAGACAATGGGTGGGTTCGGGGGGTGCCTCAGGCCACTCTCCGATTTATTTGGAATTTCTGGTTGGAGAATAGAAGCCCCATGCTCCCTTCAAATTTAATGTTGGATGGCTACAGGAACTCAAATTCCAATTTTTGGTCACTAAGGAGTGGCAGAACTGTAATGAATTCCCATATTGGGAACCTGGAAGAGTTTTCAATGATAATCTCAAGCGTATCAAAGAAAACACTATCAAATGGGCTAGGCACAAAAGAATACTCGAGGAGGAGGAGCTCAGAAGGACTGAACTGCAAATTACTCATCTTATTGGTCCGGATTACTTGGGTTTTCATACCGTGTCTATAAAATAGCAACTGATTGCTTTGGAAACCACTAGAACCTCCATTCTGTGGAAAAGGGAGGAGGAATGGCGATTAAAGAGCAGGGCCATTTGGTTGAAAGCCGGGGATGAAAACACCAAGATCTTTTAACAGAGTGCTAAAGGCAGAAGGATCATCAATACTATCTATGAAATCTTTGATAATACTGGATATGTGGCCAAATCCCATGCACATCTTGTATATTTTGGAATCCAGCATTTCTCAAATCAATATAAAGCGCCACTCAATGTTAATTTGTTGCATATTATGCACATTGCTCGCACTTTTCACAGATTTGTTGATGAGGAGAAATTGGAGGCTCTCAATGCACCGGTTACCTTGGGCGAGATTGAAGGAGTATTAAAATGGTTTAAGAAGGACAAAATTCCTGGGATGGATGGATGGCCCATTGAATTCTATCTATATTTCTTTGAACTGATCGACAGAGATCTACTTATAGTCATCGAAGAAAGCAGAACAACTGGTCGAATTTATGATGGTTTCAATTTCACATTCATTACACTGATTCCCAAAGTGGATCACCCATCTACCTTCCATGCCTTCAGACCTATCTCCCTCTACAACTGCATATATAAAATTATCTCCAAAATCATTGCAAATCATATTAAACCCATTCTCTCTTTACATATAGCCAAGGAACAATTTTCTTTTCTCCACCACAAATAGATTCATGAAGCCATTGGCACTGCATAAGAGGCCTTGAATTCCATTAAAACAAAAAAACTCAAGAGCACCATCATCAAAATTTACCTTGCCAAAGCATTTGATCATGTTAATTGGAACTATGTTCACCTTATTCTCATCTAGATGGGTTTCCCTCATTCTTTCATTAATTGGATTATGGGATGCATTATGAACGCCACCTTCAGTATCCTTATAAATGGGGAAGCTACTGATTTATTTCATGCTGGTAGAGGTCTCTGGAAAGGATGCCCCCTCTCACCACTCCTTTTCCTCCTTATTATGGAAGGCCTCTCTTCTCTTATGAATATGGCAAAGGACAATGGTATCACTCATGGCATTCGATTAAATTAATTTTTACAACTGACACATCTATTATTTTTTGATTATGTTATTATATTTTTGGATGGGTCTTATTAGGACAACTCTCAAATTGATAACATCCTAAAAAAAATTTGCAAATCCACAGGTATGGCTCCCAACAACAGAAATTCCACCATCATATTGACTCGTTGTTCAGTAATTGAAATGGGGCATGCCATGTCGTTCTTCCCATTTGAATGAAAACTCATTGAGGAAGGCTTAAAATATCTTAGTTTTCACCTTAAGCCAAAGGATTATCAGATCAAGGATTGGAACTGGATGATCACTAAGGTGGAGCGCAGAATCAATATCTGGCATCATAGGTGGCTCTCGAGGGCAAGCAGATTGGTTTTAATTAAATCTATCTTCCTAGAAAATTTGGCACAATTTCCGACGGCCACTTCGTTGCTATTCCGACACATAGTCGTCGCAAGAGCGACAGTTCAAGGACACGCAAAACGTGGTTTTCCATAACGTCGCAATTCCGATGCACTGACAAAGTGTCACACTACCAACACTTTTTCTGTCGCTTCCAAAAAAGCATCTCTCTTCCGACGTTTCCCAAACCGTCGCGCTTCCGACGTTTGTAAACTGTCGCAATTCTGACGAAATGTGGTCCGACGTTTTGAACGTCGCTCTTCCGACGTTTGTAAACTGTCACAATTCTGACGAAATGTGGTCTGACGTTTTGAACTTCACTCTTCCGATGTTTTTATACTGCCGCTCTTCCGACGTGTTTAAGTTGTCGCAATTCCGACACCATACAAAAGTGTCGCAAGACCGACGCATTGCAAAAGTGTCGCAAGACCGACGTGTCCCATAGGCGTCGCAATACTAACGCATTCCAAAAGCGTCGCAATACCGATCCTAGGAAGAACTGTCACAATATCGACGGACATCACAAGACTGACGGAAATCGTTCAAGACGTCGGAAGACCGACGCTTACAAAGCGTCGGTATACTAACGGCGGGTTCAATTTAAAAAAAAAAATGAAACTTTAAAACAAGACAGTAAATCTCCAATATTTGTTATGAATTGTGGACGTTCCAATGACTGTGAAATATTAATATAATAAACCACCTCGCAGCGCTTCGACTATAAACAATCATATAAACATGGCTCTGTATTTCCAAAAACAGGTTTAAAATAGAAACAGGGCAACATTTTTTTTTTCCAATTGTTATGAACATAATTCGACTGTGAAATATTAATATAATAAACCACCCCGCAGTGCTTCGACTATAAATAATAATTTTTTTTTCACAAGATAAAAAATGCTGCTTTGAATATATTATATGAAGAAAAACAGTCCATGAAGTCATTACATTTTCACATCTGAAGATTGGAACCCAAATATCCTTCCAGAAAATTGGAAGTCCCACCCCAGACAATGATAGAAAAATACCCCATGTCACATACAGGGACATGATATAAAACCTAGTAACGGTCCAGATGGAGATTATCAACAATCTGAGAAAGCATCCAAATATGCCTGAGGCATCTATAAGAAAGTGAAATAACAGTATGTAGAATAGTAAAGCAACAGATAGAGTACCGACGTCCATTGTACCAAATACAAATTAAAGTACCCAAAATCCTTGAACAGAGAACAATGTTAATCATGTGAGTGTGATATGTCCAAAATATAAAAATACCATCAGACCATATCAATAAACCAGCAACATAGACCAGCATCGCTAGTTTTGAAGGCAGAGTGATAAACAATCATTTTTTTTCACAAGAGAAAAAACGTTGTTTTGAATATATTATATGAAGTAAAACAGTCCATGAAGTCATTACATTTTCACATCTGAAGATTGGAACCCAACTATCCATCCAGAAAAGTGGAAGTCCCACCCCAGACAATGATAGAAAAATACCCCATGTCACATACAGGGACATGATATAAAACCCAGTAACGGTCCACATGGAGATTATCGACAATCTGAGAAAGCATCCAAATATGCCGGAGGCATCTATAAGAAAGTGAAATAGTATTATGTAGAATAGTAAAGCAACAGATAGAGTACCGACGTCCATTGTTCCAAATACAAATTAAAGTACCCAAAATCCTTGAACAGAGAAAAACGCTAATCATGTGAGGAGTGTGATATGTCCAAAATATAAAAAGACCATCATACTATATCAATAAACTAGTAACATAGACTAGCATCGCTAGTTTTGAAGGCAGAGTGATAACCTGTCAACACATAAAATAGTATCATAAAGCGGATACAGGAAATGTGCAGAGACATGTACTTTTGATATACGCCTCACACAAAAAGCATCCATGATAAAGCAAAAATATGTATAAACCCAGGGTCGATTGCATGTTCTGGCTCGCTTGTTCCCGGAAATAAAAACCATCTGTAGAAACCCAGGCTAGCTTGTAAGATTAGGCTCGCTTGATTCCAAAATTGGTAACCATCTATTGCATCCGAAATGTAAGGTTTAGGCTCGCTTGTTTCCATTAGTAGCCCGCTACAACATCCACTCTGTTCATAGCAAAAAGGTTCCTGTAGATATACAGAGAAAGAGTATAATACGTAGACCATATAAACATGGCTCTATATTTCAAAAAACAGGTTTAAAATAGAAACAGGGCAACATTTGTTTTTTCCACCGTGAAATATTAATATAATAAACCACCCCGCAGTGCTTCTACTATAAACAATCATATAAACATGGCTCTGTATTTCAAAAAACATGTTTAAAATAGAAACAGGGCAATATTTTTTTTTTCCAATTGTTATGAACATAATTCGACCGTGAAATATTAAATATAATAAACCACCCCACAGCGCTTCGACTATAAACAATCATATAAACATGGCTCTGTATTTCAAAAAACAGGTTTAAAATAGAAACAAGGCAACATTTTCTTTTCTAAGTAAAGTTAATCTATTAATAGTGGGAATAAAATTATAGCATGACTTTAGTAAAAAACATTGCCCAGACTTATGGCAAATTTGTCATCAAAAAATCAAAAAAGAAGACTACCTACATACGGGGAAACCAGTCTTGAACGTTTACAGAATTCAAAAATATTACAGAGGTCCCACACAGTAATATAATCTAAAACATGCCCAATTAAGTGGGCCTGCGAAGCAAGAAAACCAAATTAACCAAGCTACTCCTCCGGTGGTTCCTCGACGATTTGGCACCATCCTTCGGAAGGTCCAGGATCACCAGGTGCTATCTCCACATTCGTGCCACCGCTCCCCTCCTGAAGGCCCGAATGCTAGCCAGCTTTTTCTGAGCTCAGACTCGCCGGACGGGTGCATTGTTCCTCCATTTGGGCCTCCTCATGGAAAAAACACGGTGATTGAAGCTGTGATTCGTGGGCGGTTTAGAGAGAAATTAAAGGAAAAAAGTGCAGTGCACGTCATGGGAGAAGGTGAAGCGGTGGGGAAATGAGGAGAAGGGGAGCCCATACGGTGGCCAGATCCTAGAACCCGACCCTGCCCACTTCTAGTGTTTGGATAGCGACCTGCGTAATAATAAATGGACTGGGAAGACAACTCGGTTGAGGGGCTGGAGGGAGCACGCAAGGGTTGACCTCCAGTGCTCCCCCTGTGGCAACGCATCCTTTGACGCAGGTGAGGCATGGGTGCAGTCTCAGCAGTGGGCACAAGACGAGACGGAGAAGCAAGATTCCACGAAACCGAAGAAGACAGACACAGACCAGACCGAGAGAAATGCAGATATGCACCAAGGTCTAAGCAGCAGTTTAGATGGCCACTTCTCCTTCTCGTCACAGTGAGCAGGCAGTATAACCCAGCAACTGGCTTGTCTGAAAAACCATAGCGAAACGCCATTTTATCGACCCAACTGTAATGCAATCGAAGAACGCCCGTCATAATTAATCTCTCATTAATGAGAGCCGAAGGCCGGATCATATTGGAGTATGCAGAATCGCTAACAGGAGTGGAGGTATGATCTTGAACAGTGTTAAAACTTAATGCGATTTGATGTGAAAACCTTGGGACTTAAATATCGGCTAATTGAACAGTGTTAAAACTTAATTGGATTGATATGAAATCGCCACATCCATGTCCCATCGCCTTAAAATCCATCGAATGCACCTGCATCCGGGAACAGGCCGGGAACAGGGCAACATTTGATTGAGGACACATGGTAGAAATTGATTGGAGCGGATCTTTGTTTGGGCCGCTCGCGCAGTGGAAATCCGGACCCGAAAAATATTAGGGCGAATTTGATAAGAAATTCGCGTCACAACTCTCCCTCCGTATGCCAGCCCAACTTCGGACCCAAAAAATATTAGGGCGGAATTCATTTGGTTTTCGCGTCACAAAATTGGCCGACGTCAGCAGGCTATTTTGGAACGCGAATTTGGTTTGAATTATGGTTTATCGCCGTTTGAAGTTCGGCGGGCTCGACTTAAGAACAATTTTGTTTGATCCCATCTTATAAAATTTGTGTTGATTTTCTTTGATAATACACATATTTATAATAAATCATGGGAATACCACACTAGTAAACATGTGGAAAAGTTATATAAATTATTGAGAACAATCATTTTTATGTAAAAATATCCAAATGTGCTTTTGGGAAATAAGAATTCAAGTATTTGGTTCATATTGTTTTAAAGGAAGGATTGAAGTTGGAGCCTCAAAAGATGCAAGCTATTACAAAATGACCTATTCCTAAGAAAATCAAGGTTCTTAGAAGATTTTTTAGACTTACATGATATTATTGATCATTTGTTAAAAATTATGCATGCATTTCAAGTCCACTCACATATCTCTTGAAGAAAATATCATTTATATGGAATGATGAGGCTACTTTGGCATTCTCTCTTTTAATGGATGCCATGTCTTCTACACCAACATCGGTTGCACCTAATTTTGGTAAAACATTCATATTAGAGTGTGAGGCACTAGGACAAGGAATTTATGTAACATTAACACAATAAGGGATATCATTGGCTTTTAAAAGCAAGGAATTCAAAGAAAATATTTGGTGAAATCTACGTATGAAAAATAAATGGAAGCAATATTACATGCAATAAAAAATGGGGATAGTATATCATTGGGAGGTACTTTAAAGTCAATATATACCATGATAGCATAAAGTATTTTTTGAGGCTATGATTTTTATTAGAATATTAACAAAAATGAGGAGAAAAAAATGCAAAGTTTTAATTTTGAGATAATCTGCAAAAAGGGTAAGGAAAATTTAGTACATGATGCTCTTTCTAAAATAGAAGAGGCCTCAAATTTATATCCAATTACATTTTCTATTCCTAGGTGGCTAGAAGAAGCTTGCCATAATGGAAAAATGACAATAGTACTAAACAAAAACTAAATTTATAAAGGATGGGATGAACTCTATGGAGCATTGGGAGTGAAAGAGAGATATACTTTGGTGCAAATGTAGAATATTTTTATGCACACAAGCATATTTGAATAAAAAAATATTAAGGGAGTCCCATGTCTCTCTGATGGTAGGACGTAGGGTTCCTTAAAACATCTCAAAGGATAAAAAAATATATTTTTGGAAGGAATGAAGAAAGATATTCAAAATTTTGTAAGAGAAGGTCAGGTTTGCATAATAAATAAAAGAGAGATAGTAAAATATCTAGGGTTACTTCAACCATTCCACATACATATTCAAAGACTAGAATATATATCAATAGAATTTATTACAGGGTTACTAAAATATAAAGGTAAGTATTACATTTTTGTGGTCATTTATATAGACAAATTTTGTAGATTTTTTTTGTAGAGCTCAAAGTACATAAACAACAAGCCAAGTGGCAGAAGTGTCCGTGAAAGAAATTCATCGTCTTCATGGTTTTCCTAAAGTAATAGCAACAAGAAACTTTTGGAAATAATTATTTAATATGAGTGGAGAAACACTAGCTACCATGAGTTCTACATATCAAACACAATCAAATGGTCAAACAAAAATAGTTAACAAATGTTTTTAAGGTTATCTACAATGTTACTCTTTAGAAAATCAATCTTAATGGATGAAGTGGTTTCGTCAAGGAAGAATGGTAATATGATACTACCTATCACACATCTACTAAAATTTCCCCATTTAAGGCCCTTTATGGATATCCAACTCCTAGTATCTCATACTTTTTGCAAGATAAGTCCAAAGTATAGGAAACAAAGTCACATATGGAAAATACTAAAGAAAATTTGAAAATTATTATGGAAAACCTTGAAATGACATGAAACATGATAAAACAACAAGGGGAACAACATTGAAGTGAAAGATAATTTGAGGAGGGTAATTGGGTATTTTTTAGATTATAGCATTATAAGCAATCTTCATTCAAGAAAAAAGAAGAATAAAGAATTAGCTCAAAAATGTTATGGCCCTAAATAATTATTCATAGGATTGCACAAGTGGTATAGAAGTTATATTTTCCTTCTTCTTGCATTCATAAGGGTTTTCATGTATCTTGCCTAAAAAAGGTTTTGGGAAAAAATATGCCAATGTAAATAGAACTTCCAAAATTAGATGAAGAATGAAAGTTGATTCTTGAACCAGAAAAAGTTATAGATAAACATTTTGTATCTCTTTGACATATAACCATTATGAAGTACCTAATCAAGTGGAAGAATATTCCTCTAGAAGAAGGTACATGGTAAAATGATCAATTCATGATGAAATACCCATGGCTAAAGGGTTCGTTTGAAGTTTTGACAAAGGTTTTGTTATATGTTTTATATAACGCGCGGCGGAATAGTTTTATTGTTTGTTAAGGTCCCACACAGTGATCAAATTTGAAGGGCAGGTCCAAATTTCAATTAGAAGGGCATATATCTATGTCAACCTTCCATAATGAAAAGCTTTAAAAAAAAAAACTTTTCAATTGACCACAATAAATTATTTTTACATTTCATTTTCAGAAAGACAAAACCATCAATCTTTATATTAATAAAAGACTGTTACATATACAACAATGAAGAAGGCTCCATCTTTCATTGCTTAAATATCTTATTGGCAATGTCAACATAAGTCTTGAAGACACTATTATAAGAATTTGGATACATACCACCGGGATATAGGATATTCTTATGTGTCAGATTGTGTAATGCAATTTTGACTTTGTCTCACAAGGAGCAGCAGCATGGAGGTCTGGATTTTTCTTATAGAACTTTTTTATTATTATTTGAAATGTTGTTTATAGATATGAATACAACAATGAAATTATGAGCATGGTGGACAATTAGTCAAGCTCATGATTCCAAACCATGATGATGTAAGTTTGGAATTTAACATTTTTACATGTTAAAGACAAATAGTCAAAATCACTGACAACTTAGTATGCCATAATTAATAATCATTCCCTGTTCACTTTTGTTAATAGGTTTATGTCACATGAAGATCTCTCTTCTCTGGCATTTACTTGTATTGAATATCACTATTCTAGGAATAAGGAGTTATTTTCTCCAAAAATAACCCTAGCCAAACATTGAAAATGCATCAAGGATATCTTTCTATGCTTCATAAGTACATATGTTCTACTTCTAAATCATGTCTTGGAAGTGGTTGTTTTGTTGGAAATTATTCACTAGTTGGTTTCATACCAAAGTCTTTTTCTCATTTTCAACATCCAATACATGAAAAAGATAATGGTTTAAAACAACATAAATATTTGAAATTTTGCAAGAATTGTATGGCACACTTTGAATATGAATTTTGAAGTCAAGTGCATGATGCTGTATAGGATCAAGTGTCATTTTGAATACCAAATGTTTCACAAGAAAATTCTCAACATGCTACCCTGCAGTAAGGATTAAATGACAATATTGCATCAATTATTTCCATAATAAAAGTGCACCTCGGCCATAAGACTAAACAACTACAAATGTTGTAGATCTAACAAGACCACACAATCAAATGTATTCCACAAGGCCAATACTATATGAAAAATGAAAAGGAGTTTGGAACCAAAAATACCTTAGGCAACTAATTCAATTAGATACACCAAACCATCAGCAAAAAGGAAAACCAACCTACTCAAAAGGCAAGCGTTTACCTCCTTTGACAAAATTTTGAGTTCCGAAACAAGGGCCTTTATTTTCTTGTCAATGCCCCTAGTAATTTGAATGGGGTTTGCACCTGTTGCAACAACCTAAACAAAAAGGTTTCATTTCAAATTATTTTCCACAAATTTAAGATACAACCATTGTCAGTTTTGTATTTCCTAACAAGCTCATAAATTTTGACAAAAGAACCAAAATTTTTTAATACCTGATAGCAATTTTTTCACTCAAAAACTATCTTAGACTCAATAAGCCCAACCCAAAACTAAAAAATCAAACACCATAAGACCCTACAAAAATGAATAGATGATCTTAATCCAGTACTATCGACAAAAATTTACCTTTACACCCTCACTTATTAAACCTTGTGCTGTTGAATTTTAACTTCAACTGCTGCAGCAGAAGGACGGATGCAGCAGCAACATTTTTTTTTGGAGGTTGCTTGCATGCCATCCAGAAATTTAATTCAACATTTAAAATTCCTGCAAGTTTTTTTTGTAGACGGCCGCAGCCATATTTCTGTACAAGATTGTATTTAAACACAACAACCGGCATTAACGCAATTCACCAACCAGAAATTAAACAAACAGAAATTTACCCGACAGTTTTGTAAATTCAAAAGGAGGACACGTGGAGCATTAATATTGGATCACATGAAATTGAAGGGAATCTGAAAACCTGAAAACCGGACCCAAATTTTTTATAGGGCACATTGGATTGAGAATTCGAGTTAAAATTAGGCAGACGTTAGCATCCCATTTTGGAACGTGAATTTGGTTTGAAATTCAATCTATTCAGACTTTTGAAGTCCGACGGAAAGGGTTCTTTAATGTTTTGATAGTTTAATTTTATGTATGCTTTAATATATACATATGTTTTAAACATATGTTATATATATATCATATGCGAAATGAAAGGTGGGCCATAGAATTTACTTTTAATTTTATTTTTTTTAAAAGAGGGTTTATTATAATATGTTTTATATGTTCCGGCATATAAAAATAAAAAGGTCGAAAAAGCTTGGTAGTTTTTTTTATAGACAGTATGTAAATTTTTTATTACATAGCAGTGTGTAAAAAGTGAAAAACTGAGTGTAACTTTTTAAGTGTGTATGCACAGCAGTGCGAAAGGGAAAAACACAGCAGAGTGTTTTAGAGATAGAGTATGTTTGTTTTGAACAGACAGTGAGTTGGTTTTATGCACTGCGTTTTGTAGCAGTCATAATTTTGTAATCCCTCTCAGTGAGGAAGAAGTGTAATAGTTTTTTTTTTTGAGTTATTGAAGGGAATAGAAGTTTGTTTTCAAAGTATTGAAACTCTGTCTCCTGTCAAAGAAATTTTTATTTTCTGTGTTAGAGGAAGGGAGATTTATTCTCCATTCATTGTTCTGGAATTTTTCAATATTCCAACATGTGCAAGAACAACAGATGTTGTGGTTCCATCCCCGGCTAAATCATTTGTCTTTTCCGCAGCTTGCCTTACCAACTTGGCCCCAATATTTTCAACTGGGTCCTCTAATTCAACCAATAAAAAGGCCAAAACCATAGCATTGAGATACATTTCATTACATTGTCAATAACAATAAAATTTGACTCAGCCATAACCCTTTACTTTTATTGTTGTGAAAAGCTTTATGCATTACTCTAATGTGGCTAGTCCATAGGCCAAGTAGACCACTGGGTAACAAATATGTTTCCTTTCACCTTTGAGTTTTCAAATTATGCCTACCAAATCTAAGACATTTAAGAGGGGGAACTAATACAACGTTAAAAAAGAAAACCAGAGCACACATCTACAAATTACCTCCTTAGCTACTGTCACACCATCATTAACTATTTTCGGAGAACCATGCTTGCTCTCCAAGACAACATTTTGCCCTTTGCCCCAAGGGTGACTCCAACAAGATCAGCAAGTTTGTTCACACCGCCTACAAGACAAATTGACAATGCTTTCAGTAAGTGTGCAATTGAATGCCAGACCATATGCCAAAACAACCCTCCATGAAAAATTAAAATAACACATTAAAATATAATATAAGTGGACAAGGAAAGATCCACCGCAGTGAAGTTTCACGTGCAGGTGACCTTCCTTTAAACATAATTTTTTCTCTGACCTGCAATTTTTTTGTCACTGAGCCATCCTTGTTGAAGTACAACTCATTTTCCATAGCTCTTGTATTAACTACCTTCTCTCTATCACGTAATCTCAGAGTCCCTCTTCTTCTTGAGCGATTAAAGGAAATGGGTGAAAAAACTGAAAGAGAAGACAATTGTCTGCCATAATTATCAAACATTGCACCCAAATTCTTCCCCTTTCCATTGTTACCCAATGAGGTAGATGTGGAAATTGTTGTCATACCACCCAAAGCAGAGGCCATCTTCTCTTATGCTGAATATAGAATTACAAGATCTTCATATTAGTATGAACCTTAAAAAACATGACTCCCATTGCTAAAAACCACTTTTAAGTTGTAACAAGAAAACTAAACAACTATCGCAACTTTTGGCAACTTCTGGAGCATTAAGAGAGAAACAACCAAAGAGAAATACAACCACAATCCTCATTTTAATGAGACCGGACTATATATTTGCATTAAGATAATAGAAAGAAATCACGACTATATTAAGGCCAGCACAAAACAATCTTTAACCAGTGTCTCTCGCGGCCTTCAGGTTGCCATGCTATAGGTTGCATATTTTTAATTTAAATTCTTGACCTCTCGTGCCCATCTATGAATGCATCCAATGGGACATCTACATCAAATGCTCCTTTATATCCCCAAAAGCAAATTCCCTACTACAAGAGCACCAGTATTGATGGATCACCCCACACCATTTCACCCACTAGAAACGGTGAAAAAGGAAACCCGAGAAAACTTCTGAAATATCTCAAGATGACTATATGGGTGGTTCTTATGAATCAACCAACCATTCAGAGCATGCTCATCAATCCAAACCATGAGTATTATGTGACGATATTCAAGTAGGCACTGAATCGGATTTCTGAAGCTATGTTAGAGAAACCCTAAACTCTCACTGAAAAAATAAAAATATACTCAGCAACAAAGATGATCACACTCTGGGTAGCCCTGGAGGCTATTTGGGGGTGATGATTCCAATAGGTCTCAATGAACTGTTGCCCTCGCCGGGGAATACTATTGCAGTGGAATTTGATACTATTTTGGATGTTGAATTCCACGATCCTAATCGAAACTAGTACCTTCAGCTCCAGTACCTGTTCACAAAAGAGGGTGCCATAGTCATTCATGCATGCAGAGAGGGTGAATTGCAGGCATTGCAACAAGAGGTGTTGTTGTTGTTGCATTGGCCACTAGATTGTTTGTCTGGTTCTGTTACAAGCGCAAAGTATTGAAAAGGACAGACAAATTTAGTTCAGATATTGTGAAATTGCCTCGGAAATTCACCTACAAAGAGCTCAGCAATGCTACGAAAGAATTTTTTTGAATGTGATTGATAATCAATAATTGCAAGCAAGGGTAATCCCCTTGTGAAACCCAAATTTCTGAGCATTTTCTAAAACCTGATGACGGATTCATTGTAATGAACAAGCGCCTAGGTCCATATTACGTCCAAATCTACCAAGCACCAAGATCTATAAAAAAAAATCCACAGTATCTGCGAACTAAGAAGAAGAGGTAGAAAATGTATTCTGCTTACCTGTTCGAATAGTGGTTGGGGTTTACCACGGCAAAAATTTGACAGAGCCCATGTAGCATTTCTTATCATTGAAATTCTGGCAGTATCATTCAACTGGGCAAGCACCTGCCTCAGAGCTCCATGACTAAGGGCAAGATCCCTAAATGTTGCAGAGTCTCCAGCAATATTTCCCAAAGCCCAAACAGCCTTACACGAACACCAGTTGAACTCAAAGTTGGGTAGTATTTTTTTAAATCAAATTCCAAAATTACAGACATATAAAGATATTTGGGAAGAATTGGCATGCTCAAACAACGAGGTGATGCAGGAATGACATGAGGGAGAAAATATCAGAAAAGCCCCAAATCTGGAGAACTAAAGCTCATCACCAACTTGAGATTGACAACTTTACATGATGTAACCTATGAAATCGTAAATGGAGAAATCATAGTAACAATAAATTAACCTATGTAACAATAAAGTCAGATTCATCCTGGGAGTGGTAATGGGAGAAATCATAGTGAACAACAGGAAACATGCAGAGTTGCTTACAATCAAATAGATGAAAAAACACATACAAAAAACCTAGATAATAATCATGAACAAGCTTAATATTGAATTATGAACTGTAAAGGAACTTACAAATGTGACATTACGAACCTGGTCAAGCGCACAAGCAAAAATATCCTGTACATGACCCTCGTTGACAAGTCGTATTGCTCATGATGCAAGAGGATTTGTACCTGCACAACCAAGTCAATCAAAATCCATCATTATCTATACAATAAATAAAATTAATTGATGTAGTATTTTTTACTCTAAGATGCATTCTTATGATAATGTTAGAACATATGTTGAAAATGTCAAAACATACCTGAATAAGCTCCTCTTCGTTTCAAGAAAAATTTATTGGAGTCGCATGAACTTGGAACAAGCCTCCCACGATCTGAAAGAGTAGCAACTAAGTCAACGGTGACTTTTTTGTTGCTACGCTGGATCGAGGGAGGTTTGCTCCAAGATTAAATCGCTCCAATAAATTATTCTCTACTAAACAGGGCCAACCACGTGAAGGTGGAATCTCTTATGGCCCCTCCCCCCCTCACATCACTCTCAATTCCCCAATACCCGATCTATATTTCATTTTTTACTTTCATGAGCATAAAAAAAAATATTCAATAACTAATAAAAAAACAATTCAACAAAAAGTACACAAGGAAACATTGCAATTAATGCTTGACATAAAAATAGTGTGATAAATGAGTTTTTTATATAACGCAAAAAACGTTCCAAGTATGGTAACGTTTGTCTTATAATAATACAATATTTTACATTATCAAAATTTCTTTTTCTTCTTCCTATTTCTAAAGCTCCTAATTACATCATCAATATCATCGTGCTCTGCTCCTGTTTCATGCCTTTCGACCTGCACTGCTGACCTAGTTGCGTATTCATGATGTCTGGGCTCATCCAATGACGGGGCATCGCCTACAAAAATAGATAATATTAAATTTTAATTGTCAGTTTTTAAATATCATTGAACTAGTTCGGTAATATTAATAAAAAAAATTGCAATGAGATTATTTACCTGGTGCACCAGTTGTTGCCGTTGGGACTATTTCCCTGTCTTCCTCTCTGGTGGTAAGATCCTCAAGGGAAACATTCTCTGTCATTTAAACAAAAAACGTTATAAGGACAACCATCAAGGTATAATTAGAAAAAATTATAATTGGAAATTAATTACCATCACGGCCCTCACTGATAGTAGCATTGTCGGCCTGGTCCCCACTACAATGATCAGGTTGCACGTGAGGATCATCTACATCTGGCTCTAAAACTGGGTTATTTGCCTCGTCGGTAGTGCTGCTCCCCTGATTTAAACAAAGTTGTTAGAAATTAAATTTATGGACGAAAACAAACATATTGAAAGGTTAATTTTTTACCTTATCAGGCATTCTGGATCTTGGGACCTGCCCCAAGCTTCTGTGACGTTCAACTACGGCTTGATAGCCGAAATGGAAAGTGATATTTTTATCTTCCTCTGTAGTTTATGTTCCGAAGTCATCACCCTACATTACATATGATTGTGTATTTTTAATCATATTTGATAGGATTACAAAAACGTTGGAAGGTGATACAATTAATTATAAGATGTTTAGCTACTTAATTACAATTCTTGTAGCTAATTTCAAGTAGCCGCCCTAGCCTAGCTTGTGATGGCCCTTTTTTTCAATCCTAGCTTTGGTTGCCTTTGAGGTGTCAGGCAACCTAGCATCAAAATATTGAAGTCAGATATGACGTAGCACACTTTTATTTTAGACATAAATAAAATTAAAGCTATTGAATTAAAGTTGTAATTTACCTTGCGGGTCCAGTTGGCATTTTTCCTTCTTTCTTTGCCCTTTTCTCTTTTCCGTCATGGATGAGTGCTCTCCACTCACTCTAAAAAACTATGAGAGGACGCTCATATCTAGGGTTAAATTGCAATTGTGTCCTATAGGTGTCCCTGGTATATTTCAAATATTTGCCGGCTACCTGAGCCACCGCTTTTCTGTCAAATGTGCCGACCCCAAAAAGGGCTTCTAGATAATCTAGAAGTTCTTTTTTCAGGTTGGAATTCTGGGAATTCCACCTTGTGTGTATGGTTGGGCCAAAAATTACCAACGCATGGCTCTCCAAAAACCTGTAGAACTCATTGTTTCCTACACAGAAAAAAAAAGATATTATCATTAATTTAAAAATAAAAATCATGATAAATATGTTTTAGATAAAGTAAATGAAATAGTTAAAATATTAAAATTTACCTGGGAGTTGTACGTGCTTTATAGGGACACCTTCATCGTTCACCAACAACGTGCCATTAATGGTCCCTGTGGAGCTGACACGTGTAGCTCCAGGAAACACAATAATGTAGTTAGCCATATCAGCCTCATCATTGCCAACACGTTCAGCGGTTGGCTGGGTGTCTGCTTGGGCAGGGTGTGTTTCTTGGCTGGCACCTAAAGGAGTAGAAGGTGTACGAGAGGGTTGTTGGGCAATCTCTTTCCCTTGTGTCCCACTACCACCAACACCGAGTTCAGCAAGTGCCAGAAAATGCTACATACAAAAGAACTTTTTGTTAGTTTATTCAATGTAAAAATTAAAAATCAAACTATCACAATTCATCTCATGCAGAACAAAAAAAATATCCTTTTGACTTTTTATTATTACCTGATATGTTTCTAGCTAGCTCATAAGTTTTTTTATCCTCTCTTCTGTTTCAGGTGTTTGAGGCGTGTCTATCAAAGTATTAAATTCCGACCTTGCATCTTGTGCCTTTTTTCGCAACAAGAACACTGGAGATAGGGATGAAGAAAGCTCTTCCTCAAAGAGGGAATCATCAGGCGTACCATGGCTAGGTGTCTGCATATTTGAACAAAATTAGTATTATTTCAATTATGTAAATAACTAAAATACCTGAAGATAGAGCAATGCTGGCACTTTACATGTTCTTCCGCTGGCCTCTTTCCGCGATCATCCCGTCTCGGAGTTGTTCCTGCACTGCTCTGATCAGTCTGCCACATTGCAATAAAATTATAAATGTAAAAACTTGAAAACAATATCTAACTTGAAAACACAAAATGAAAAATGAAATAATTTCTAATAAGACACCGGAAGACAGAGTTAGAGTTTCAAATATGCCTTGCATTGAATTCAATCCTGGAAACATGTCATTGCACATTAAGGCACCCAAACAAGAGACGAGTTGACAATGAAGACCTTATTGAATATATTGTTGGAGCAACTTCTAGTAAACTTGTTTTGAAGACCTTGAGGACATTTTTGGAGCAACATTGTTGAAGCTGATGGTATAGCATTTTTGGAGACGATCTTGAAGGGCCTTGAAGTGAAGCTTTTGGAGCAACTATTGAAAAATCCTTAGAGCATTTAAGTAATGCACTTTCTATCTTCCATCACCTTTTTCCTTTCAATATCCTTTAAATGATTTTGTTGATATTTAATGTTTGAAATCACGTTATAATTCCTTGATTATATGTGTTTGGGGACTTTCCCTTTGAAATTACCCAAAAATACCTTGGAAATTTTATCTTTAGGATGCATGTCTGACCCTATTGTTCAATATTTTGATTGATAGTAGTAAACATAGAGAAGTTAGGGGGCTCTTGACTTGGTTTGGTTGGGCCATTAGATCCCTAACATCTACTAGGGAGAACCCCCCTTGAGTTGGAGGAGAGCTAGCCCGAAGTGAAAAGAGGTTGGTGAGGTGACAATGGGGCTATTGAATTACACATGGTATCACACTTTAGCTTTAGGACTTTATCTTGAGAAGTGCGAGATTTTTCTATATCACTTCTCAAATTGTTTACAACACTATTGTTAAGAACTAATAAGAAGTGATGTTGAGGGGTTTTTGGGTATAAGAAACAATGCCATTTAAAAACTATGGTTCTCAGTCCTTGGCATTCCTTCACCTGGGCCTAGGGGCACACAAGAATAATTTCACACTAAACCATGAAAACTTAAAAGTAACTTAACAGATCCATAAAGTAATAATAATCATAATTCCTAATTTCCTATTGTACAATATAATGCAAATTATTCAAACATGAAGCAATGAAGACATGCAATGTCTGAATTTCAAGATTGATGAACCAATACAATAAGTTAGAAACTACAACTTTGATTCAATACTCTGTGTCCTAACTCCAGGAAGGAATCTAGTTTGTAGTACAGAACATGCATCGTGTATTATCAATTCTTAATTGACAACAACTAAAGGTCATGTACCTCATCAATTCCTTCCCATTTTTTGTTTTTATGTTATATTCCTTATAAAAGTGTCAAATTTCTCTCAAAGTAAGCAACCATTGAATAAAATAAAAAATAGTTGAGATATGATTGAGAAATGGTCATTTATTTATTGAAAGGATCTTCACAATTTCTTTGGTTGTTTTTCATCTCAAGAAACAAGAAATGACCTAAGAAACTATCGTGATGTAATATAAGAAACAACACGGTACAATGGCCATTTTCAAAGCCAAATGATGTCCATTGAGGACATGGCCTTTATTTGGTTCCTGTTTCATAGGAGTTTTGGGTAGAAATGGAACTTTGTTGTACCATTTCCAGTAGTAAAAAGGGAAAACCTTATTTTTCCATGGGAAATAATTTACCTTTCCTTTTTCAAGATAATCTAAATCACAAAAAATATGAACTATACTACACACATTCTTGGATAATGTGAAAGTGGAAAATGAATACCCTACACAAGTGATGCACACATGTACATTTGAACACTAATAGATTTTTGTAGTTGAAATGCAATGCTTGTTTTCTTTTAAATGTAGGGTTTTTAAAGCAGGGAGAAATAATGGCTGCCAAATTAATAAGCGTTTCTTTGGGAAAAATTTAAATCTTGTATTGGGTGATGAAGATAATAGAGGGTATTGAATCTTGATTCTTGACATTGTGTTTAACTTGAATAACTCAAATGATTATAAATATCAGTGGATGAGTTCTTTTTTTTAAGTATG
The DNA here is from genome assembly GCA_034641835.2 of Pinus albicaulis. Classification (NCBI taxonomy): domain Eukaryota; kingdom Viridiplantae; phylum Streptophyta; class Pinopsida; order Pinales; family Pinaceae; genus Pinus; species Pinus albicaulis. The sequence goes on along the minus strand of CM076577.1, from coordinate 1,031,735,989 downwards.
TCACTCAAAACTCTTATGTCAAAGCATTGTATGATGGCTAGCATTTTCTTGTTTCCCTTTCTTCAGTTCAATGTAAAAATTATATTAATATATTGGAGCACGAATGATAACTACAATTGTTTGCTCTGCAGTATATCCAGCCCCAAGATTATGAAAATTTTTCTCAAGTGGAGCTATTGGTTATTGATGAAGCAGCTGCAATTCCATTACCTGTTGTAAAGGCTCTACTCAGGCCATATTTAGTGTTTATGTGCTCTACTGTAAATTCATATCACCAAGCCAAAGGATTGGGGGGCCTGGGGACTTAAGGATCTCTCCTTTTTCGCTACTGCCCTGGCTGCAAAATTGGGTTGGCACCTCATCACTGGTCAGAGTCTTTGGAAAGAGGTGACTGTCTCCAAATACATCGCTCCCCGTTCAACTTTGGACTAGATTAGAGGCACAATTCATCAATGTTCGGGTTCCTCGATAATATGGAAGGCCATTACAAAGTCTATCCATCTGATTCAGCAGGGTTTGACTTGGCACATCGGATCGGGCTCTATGGTTCGTTTAGGTGCAGAGTCTTGGCCGAGCAGTGGTCAGAATTACAAACTGTCTCAAGACATCCTGCATCATTTGGCCCAAGCCGGTTATCTTTATCTATCATAGGTTGTTAACCCCAATTAGACTACATCATGGGCTGCTCAAGCCTGGCTATCGGCGCAGGATCTTCATATTCCTATCGATGGCCATCCTATCTGGAATCGTTTCATCCGGGCATTACATGCCTCTCACATTAGGCTTCCTGATCAAGATGACGACATATTGTAGGCTCTCTCTCCCAGTGGCAAATATTCACCAAAAGCGAGTTATATCACTCTCTATGTGACTATGGAACCACCCAATAAACAATGGTGGTGGCACTCAATCTGGAAATTACAGGCTCCCCACAAATCTCGTTTACTAATGTGGTGTATACTCAATAATTGCATTCCTACCATTGACAATCTTCACAAACGCGTTGTCCATGGTCCATCTCGATGTTGTCTTTGTCTTTCTCAGGCTGAAGATGTCCAACATCTTTTCCTCGATTGCCCGGTCATCGATGAGTTATGGCACTCTGCTTCTCACGCACTGGGTTGCACGCTCACCTGGTGCGGCACTTCCATATCAGCAGCTTGGACCGAGTGGTGGCATGCTGCTACTTGTGCCAAACTTCGAAACTTACTCTTGTTAATTGCTAGGGGATCTAGACCAGTCGAAACCATATCACCTTCGATGGGGTGCCTGTAATCTGGGACCACATCAGTTGCTTCATTATTTCTACTTATCGACTCATTCCTGATGCTGAACACACCACCCTCCGAAGGGAAATTGTCCCTGAATTTATTGATCACTCATACCCCTGGGCATATTTCGATGGAGCATCAAACAATCATGGGTGTGGGGGCGTTGGGGGGGGGGGGGTGGTTGCGGTACTACATTTATCTGCCATTCATTTCTTTGATCTTAAGATGGGTCTAGGACCAGGGACTAATAGTTTTGCCGAACTCCTCAGCCTTCGGCTTCTTTTACTTTTTGCCCGAGAACAAGGATGCAACAGATTACAGATATTTGGAGACTCCCAAATAATCATTAATTGGTTCAATTCTCATTCACAGTGCCATTCACACACACTTGCTACATTATTGAGGGAGGTGCATCATCTGAAATCATTATTTGACATTATCTCTGTCACTCATATTTACAGGTAGAGGAACCAAGTGGCAGACAAACTTTCCAAAGAAGCATCGGAGTTAGAATGGGACAGGTGGCTTATCGTATAGCATGATGGGGTGTAGGTGTTCCAATTTTATCATCGGCCTTTCATAGATGAAATACAGGATGTGGGAGCAATCATATTTTGTTCTTATTTATCTTGTCATGTTTTGACAGTACCCTATTTTTCAGCATATTTATACTAGCTGCTACCATGTTTTTCTGTACATATCTGTGATTAGATTTAGGTTTCTTTGTTTATTAGCTGCTTATCTGACAACTATTTGCCTATTCGGAGATGATATTGTAACCATGGTTTTTACATGTAAAATGTAACATGTAATTTTTCTTACATATAATGAAAAATTACGACTTTTTTCCTGGGAAAAAAAGGTCAAGGGAAAGTTTGCTAAAGAAAGGAAAGTTTCACCATAATACTTAATTAAGGTCAAGGAATGCTAAGGAAAGTCAAGGAAAGTCAAAACCAAGACACCATGACACTTAATTAAGGTCAAGGAGTACTAAGGAAAGTTTCCATGACACTTAATTAAGGTCGAGGGAAAGTTTTCTAAGGAAAGGAAAGTTTCACCATGACACTTACTTAAGGTCAAGGAATGCTAAGGAAAGTTTCCATGACACTGCTAAGAAAAGTGAATGATGGATATTTGAAGACAAATGGTTCATATGAAGGAATGAAAGTTCATAAAAGAATATAGCATTTTTGACGAGGGTTTAACAAAACCTATGCTAAGAAAAGTGAATGATGGATATTTGAAGACAAATGGTTCATATGAAGGAATGAAAGTTCATAAAAGAATATAGCATTTATAACGAGGGTTCAATGAAACCTAAAACCATGACACTTAATTAAGGAATGTTAAGGAAAGTAAATGATGGATATTTGAAGAAAAATTGTTCATATGAAGGAATGAAAGTTCATAAATGAATATATGAAAGAGAAAGAATGAAAGTTTATATGAAAGAATGAAAGTTCATAAAAGAATATAGCATTTATTACGGGGTTCAATAAAACCCAATTGAACACTGACAAATTGTTCATAGCAAAGAATGAAAGTTCAAAAAAAATATAGCATTTATTACGAGAGTTCAATAAAACCCAATCCAGCAATGGTAGCAAAATGGAAGATAATACTAACAATAACATAACACTATTCATATCCAAAACATATCTTCCCAAAACAATTGGCTTCACTTGAATATTCATATTCAAAACATATCTTCCCAAAACAATTTGGATCATATGGATTATATTATCCAATTATTTATTTAACAATTCTAATAAGCCAAAATTTACCAGGAAAAAACATAAATTTCATTTCATATTGTTAATTGGATTTCTTTATCTAATTATCTCGTTTCACTTGAAATATACAACGCCAAAATTTAAAACATAAATTTCATTTCATATTGTTAATTGGATTTCTTTATCTAATTACCTCGTTTCACTTGAAATATACAAAGCCAAAATTTACAAGGAAAAAGCATAAATTTAAATTCATATTGTTAATTATAGAGGAGAGGAAGAGAATCAATTATTTATCTAATTATTTAGAGAGGAGATTATTTGTTAGAAAAGCATAAATTTAAATTCATATTGTCTAATTATTTATAGAGGAGATAATTTGTTAAATTTAAATTTCATATTGTTAATTAGAGAGGAGAGGCAGTGCATCAATTATTTATCTAATTATTTATAGAGGAGATTATTTGTTAATTATAGAGGAGATGAAGTGAGTCAATTATTTATTTATAAATTATTTATAGAGGAGATTATTTATCTATTTATTTATCTAATTATTTATAGAGGAGATTATTTGTTAATTATAGAGGAAATGAAGTGTGTCAATTATTTATTTATAAATTATTTAAAGGGGAGATTATTAATTTATTATAGAGGAGATGAAGTGCATCAATAATTATTTATAGAGGAGATTATTTATCTAATTATTTGTTAATTATAAAGGAGATGAAGTGCGTCAATTATTTATAGAGGAGATTATTTATCTAATTATTTGTTAATGTTAATTATAAAGGAAATGAAGTGCGTCAATTATTTATCGATAAATTATTTATAGAGGAGATTAGTTATCTAATTATTCATAAAAGAGAATTATTTATCGATAAATTATTTATAGAGGAGATTAGTTATCTAATTATTCATAAAAGAGAAGAAGTGAATATTAATTATTTATTTATCTATAAATAATTTATAGAGGATATTAGTGATCTAATTATTTATAAAAGAGAAGAAGTGAATATTAATTATTTATTTAGAAGGGACTTTATGATCAGCTTGTCTTTTATAAAGAGCTTGTATAAGCCAGCTTCTGGTTTTGCATAGGCTTGTTTTCACTCTGTAACTGTTTTTTGTATACAAACTTCTGGGTTTGTCTCTTTTGAACACACATCTATGTGTTTCACAATGTAATTTTGTACTCTGCAATTATTTATTTATCTATAAATAATTTATAGAGGATATTAGTTATCTAATTATTTATAAAAGAGAAGAAGTGAATATTAATTATTTATTTATCTATAAATAATTTATAAAAGAGAAGAAGTGAATATTAATTATTTATTTATCTATAAATAATTTATAGAGGATATTAGTTATCTAATTATTTATAAAAGAGAAGAAGTGAATATTAATTATTTATTTATTAATAAATAATTTATAGAGAAGATTATTTATCTGATTATAAATTGAAGAAGTGAATATTAACTATTTATTTATCTATAAATGATTTATCTGATTATAAATTGAAGAAGTGAATATTAACTATTTATTTATCTATAAATAATTTATAGGGAAGATTATTCATCTAATTATTTATAAAGGAGAGAAAGTAAATATTAATTATTTATAAAGTTGAGGAAGGGCATATTTATAAATGAGGTTCTCAACTTCCCTCATAATAAAATAATAATTTTCTAAACTAAAACCCTAAATTAGCCTGCCTAATTGGGCCAAAAAGACTACAAATTAGTTAATTTATAAATGGTACAAAATGGGGCGCATAATGCCACATGCACATAATCTAGGGATCCAAATCCCTAAACATGACTCCTCGAGTTGTTGGCGAAGCATCTAGCCACCCGAAGGCACTTCAACAACATGCCGCCTTCCAAAAGTTTTCCACCCGAAGGCACTTCAACAACAGGCCTTCTTCCAACTAAATTGGGCACACGGCCACAAAATCTTCTTCGAAGGTGGAAGAGCGTGGCTTCAATCCAAGCCTCTGCTAGATTGGGGGGACATCGGAGGGACACCAAATAGCTCATCTTCTTTCATAAGAAATGATTCCAAGTGAGCAACCAAGCCTCATCATAGACACAATGGTGACAGGTTTAGGTTCCACCAGAACATGTATGCATAAAGGAACCAAATCCTACGACGAAAAAATCTAGAAAAAGGTTAGATTTTTTGTATTATAACAAACCACTATGTGAGGTTGGAAATACATAAAAAAAAAGTCATAATTTTTGTATTATAATAAACTTAGGCAAGGCAAATCAAACCACTATGTGAGGTTTGGAAATACTTGAAAAAAAAAACTTCAAAATCATCATAATGTGAGGTTGGAAATATTTAAAAAATATCATAATGTGAGGTTGGAAATATTTATTATATTAAAAAAAAAAATCATAATATTTTTTGTATTATAATAATCTTAGGCAAGGCAAATCAAACTACTATGGGAGGTTGGAAATACTTCAAAATCATAATCAGGTTGGAAATATTTAAATATTAAATTTAAAACAAAAATATTTCAAAAAAAAACTATGTGAAGTTGGAAATATTTAAATAATAATAATAATAATATTATTATTATTATTAAAAAAAAACTTTTTTTTTTTAAATAATAAACTCAGGCAAGGCAAATCAAACCACTATGAGGTTGGAAAAAAAAAACTTCAAAATCATAATCATATGTGAGGTTGGAAAAAAAATCAAACGACTATGAGGTTGAAAAAAAAAAACTTAAAAATCATAATCATATGTGAGGTTGGAAAAAAAAAACATAATGTAGGACATAGACATGATTTTGTGAGGTTGGAAATATTTATTAAAAAAAAAAAAAATTATTAAACTCGCAAAGCAAATCAAACAACTGTGAGGTTGGAAATACTTCAAAATCATAATCATATGTGAGATACTTCAAAATCATAATCATATGTGAGGTTGGTTGGAAATACTCAGGAATAAAAAATAAAAAATAAAAAAACTTCAAAATCATAATTATATGTGAGGTTGGAAATACTTAAAAAAAAATCATAAAAAAAAATAATAATAATAATCATAACTTAGGGCATAGAAAAAAAAATAAAAAAAAATCATAAACTAAGACATAGAAAATCCTAAAATGTAGGATATCGAAAAAAAGTAAGACATAAAAGAAAAAGTAGGACATAGAAAAAAACATTAAAAAAAGACATAAAGTAAGACAGAAAATCCTAGAAAAAGGTTAAATTTTTTGTACTATAAGAAACTCTCATTGTAATTATAAAGTAGGACATAGAAAAAGGTTAGATTTTTTTGTACTATAATAAACTCTCAATGTAGAAGCAATATGCTATGAATAGTGAAGGCAAGGCAAATCAAACCACAATGTGAGGTTGGAAATACTTATTATTGGAAATACTATAATATGCTATGATAGTGAAGGCATGGTTAATTGTGAACATAGAATAAATATGATAACGAAGGCATGATTAATTACGAGCATAAGATAAATATGATAATAAAGACATGGTTTATTTTTTTGTATTATAATAAATACAAGCAAGGCAAATCAAACCACAATGTGAGGTTGGAAATACTTTAAAAAAACCATAATTTTTTTTTTTTATTATAATAAACTGTCATAGTAAAAGCAATATGCTATGATAGTGAAGGCATGATTAATTGTGAACATAGGATAAATATGATAACGAAAACATAGGACAAATATGATAATGAAGAGGTATGGTTAATTATGTGGTAAGATGAGCTTAGGATAAATATGAAAATGAAGGCATGGTTAATTATGAGCATAGGATAAAATATGATAATGAAGGGACACCCTAAAATTTGATAAATTTAACTTGGGAAGATCAAGGGAGGAGCTATGAGGCAAGCAGGCGAGAGGGTTAATTAACTTGGGAAGATCAAGGGAGGAGCTATGGCGCGAGTAGGCGAGAGGAGGTTTTTACAGCTGGGCTACTAGATACCGCAGCCGACTCACACAAGTTCTTGGCGGCCTGGAGGGGCCACGCTAGACTGGCGGCCTCTGGCCTTAAACAATGGCGGAGCTTGTATGGAGGAGCTCGAAGACAGGTTCTTGGCGGCCTAGAGGGGTGACGCTGGACTGGCGGCCTCTGGCCTTAAACAATGGCGAAGCCGGTATGGAGGATGTTCGAGGGAGTATAACGGTGTTGGGGCCAGGCATTCCCGAAACGCTCATCCGCGGACCCCAGCCTCCCCATATTCATTTATGGTTACGATTTTGGCACACATCTATCGAACCCAGCATCGTTTTAATCTCCCAGGTTCGGTGCTGGAAAACTGGAACCCTCGTCTTGGAAGGAATGGGTAGGGCAGAGCTGCAATTTTCGCCCTGAAGAGTTTCAACGGGCGCATGACGGCGGCGAGTACCCCCACACATATTAAAATGGAACTTCGTCTCTCCTAGACCATTATTAGAGGCTTGGATCCCCAAACGTGTGTATCCTTGAACAGGCTGAAACAACGAGGGAGACGGATCATACCCCTTTTCTACTCGAATATGTAACGCGCCCCACAGTGGGCTATGTACCACAACAACCAAAAACACACATCCTGATACATGGAGGCAGCGACCCATCTTTGTCGTAGAATCATTGCAACCATCCTCCCAAAACGAACACACAATTATTGGGGCAGGCATAAACCGGAGAAAACAAAAAAAGGAATCAGCCATTACACATCAGGTAACCCGAACCTGCATTCAAATTTTCATTAGACCCCCTATGGGAAGAATATATTATTATGGATATACGATACAAAAAGAGTGATAAATCTAAAACAAAATATCAGGCATACATTGGGATATCCTATACGCATGCAATCACTAATCAGTGGAGGCAGAACTTTACAAAATTTACAAAACTCCTGGACAATCAAGGAATACTCTATAAGCACACGGTCAACCAACACCTAATACCCTATAAGCACACAAGGTCAACCATAAGCACGCATTCAACCATTACCTAATACTCTATAAGTACAGGATCAACCATTACCCTCAACCTGAGACTATTACCTAATTACCTAATACTCTATAATCACAGGATCAACCATTACCCTCAACCTGAGACTATTAACTAATACTCTATAAGCACAAAGTCAACCATAAACACACGGTCAACCATTACCTAATACTCTATAAGCACAGGGTCAACCATTACCCTCAACGTGCACCTGAGAGAACAGGGCAAATCAAATGGTCATGGGAATGCAAAGGGGTGCAATACCTCAAAGCAGGACTAATACTCTATAAGCACAAGGTCAACCATAAACACACGGTCAACCATTACCTAATACTCTATAAGCACAGGGTCAACCATTACCCTCAACTTGCACCTGAGAGAACAGGGCAAATCAAATGGTCATGGGAATGCAAAGGGGTGCAATACCTCAAAGCAGGACCCCCTAAAGAAGGTCCCTCATATAGGATCATTTTACAGGGGAAAAATAAAGCAGTTGCACCTACAAGACCAACGAACAACATCCCAAACCCTTATATAGTAGAGCAATCGAATGCCACACCAGAACTAAACATAGACATTCCTGACATTGATCATCATCGCACCACGTATGAATCACAAGCTTATCATATGCAAATTTCACTGCTTTTGGCCTAAACCAATGTAGATTTTTTCATTGGATTTTCACAAACTAGACCATGGACTGCAAAATCCATCTTTGTTCCAAAGAATTTTTCATTGTCAAATTTTCAACCTATAAAAGATGGAGCACCTATAAAAGATAATCAGCTTGCCCTTGTCTCCCTCACGCCATCCCTGGATGAATGACGGAAAGTTGAGAAGAAGAAAAAGAGAAAAACTTAATTTCCTCCCCATTTGTAATTTTAGATTATCTTGTATGAACATTGAACACCAGTCTCAAATGGTTGCTGGTCTGTTCAACCTATAAAAGATGGAGCACCTATAAAAGATAATCAGCTTGCCCTTGTCTCCCTCACGCCATCCCTGGATGAATGACGGAAAGTTGAGAAGAAGAAAAAGAGAAAAACTTAATTTCCTCCCCATTTGTAATTTTAGATTATCTTGTATGAACATTGAACACCAGTCTCAAATGGTTGCTGGTCGAGATATCAGCTGATGCAACATGTAATTTTATTTTCATAATTTTAAAATGTATTTTTATTTTTATTAATAAAATTATGATTTGTAATTTTATTTTCATAATTTTAAAATGTAATTTTATTATGAGCATAGGAAATGTAATAGAAAATTGATAATTATGAGCATAGGAAATTGATAATGAAGGCACACAGTTAATTATGAGTATAGGAAATGTAATAATTGATAATGAAGGCATTGCTAATTATAAGAGTACGAAATGTAATTTTATTTTTATTAATAAAATTATGATTTTTTAATGAAGGCATGGTTAATTATGAGCATAGGAAATGTAATTTTATTTTCATTAATAATTATGAGCATAGGAAATGTAATTTTATTGATAATGAAGGCATTGTTAATTATGAGCATAGGAAATGTAATAATGTAGGCATTGGTTAATTATGAGAAAAATAATTTATTTTCATTAATAAAATTAATAAAAATATGATTTTTTCCCTGGAAAAAAATTGATAATGAAGGCATGGTTAATTATGAGCATAGGAAAAACATGATAATGAAGGCCATAGGATAAATATTGAAATAAAAGGAACAGATGAACATAGGATAAACATGATAATGAAGGCATGGTTAATTATGAGCATAGGATAAATATTGAAGCAAAAGGAACCAACAACCAAGGTTAGATGAACATAGGATAAATATGATAATGAAGGCATGGTTAATTATGTGTGAGAAAGGCCATAGGATAAATATTGAAATAAAAGGAACAGATGAACATAGGATAAACATGATAATGAAGGCATGGTTAATTATGAGCATAGGATAAATATTGAAGCAAAAGGAACCAACAACCAAGGTTAGATGAACATAGGATAAATATGATAATGAAGGCATGGTTAATTATGTGTGAGATGAGCATAGGATAAATATTGAAGTAATGAACAATTAACACATCAAAAAAAACCTGCAACCAAGGTTAGATGAGCATAGGATAAATATTGAAGTAATTAACAATTAAACCCATCGAAAAAGAACCAACAACCAAGGTTAGATGAACATAGGATAAATATGATAATGAAGGCATGGTTAATTATGCGTGAGATGAGCATAGGATAAATATTGAAGTAATGAACAATTAACACATCAAAAAAGAACCTGCAACCAAGGTTAGATGAGCATAGGATAAATATTGAAGTAATCAACAATTAAACCCATCGAAAAAGAACCAACCAGCAAGGTTAGATGAACATAGGATAAATATGGTAATGAAGGCATGGTTAATTATGCGTGAGATGAGCATAGGATAAATATTGAAGTAATCAACAATTAAACCCATCAAAAAAGATTCTCACGCATAAGATAAATATTGAAGTAATCAACAATTAAACCCATCTAAAAAGAACCTACAACAATTAAACCCATCAAAAAAGAACCTGCAACCAAGGTTAGATGAGCATAGGAAGAACCTGCAACCAAGGTTAGATGAGCATAGGATAAATATTGAAGTAATCAACAATTAAACCCATCAAAAAGAACCAACAACCAAGGTTAGATGAACATAGGATAAATATGATAATGAAGGCATGGTTAATTATGCGTTAGATGAGCATAGGATAATTATTTAAATAATTAACAATTAAACCCATCAAAAAGGTTAGATGAGCATAGGCTAAATATTGAAGTAATCAAGAATTAAACCCATCAAAAAGGAACGTGCAACCAAGGTTAGATGAGCATAGGATAAATATTGAAGTAATCAACAATTAAACCCATCAAAAAGGAACCTGCAACCAAAGTTAGATGAGCATAGTATAAATATTGAAGTAATCAACAATTAAACCCATCAAAAAGGAACCTGCAACCAAGGTTAAGGTTAGATCAGCATAGGATAAATATTGAAGTAATCAACAATTAAACTCATCAAAAAGTAATCAACAATTAAACTCATCAAAAAGGAACCAGCAACCAAGGTTAGATGAGCATAGGATAAATATTGAAGTAATCAACAATTAAACCCATAAAAAGGAAGCACCAACAACCACCAACCAAGGCTAGATGAGCATAGGATAAATATTGAAGTAATCAACAATTAAACCCAGGATAAATATTGAAATAATCAACAATTAAACTCAGGATAAAGGAGCCACCAACCAAGGCTAGATGAGCATAGGATAAATATTGAAGTAATCAACAATTAAACACAGCAAAAAGGAACCACCAACCAAGGCTAGATGAGCATAGGATAAATATTGAAGTAATCAACAATTAAACACAGCAAAAAGGAACCACCAACCAAGGCTAGATGAGCATAAGATAAATATTGAAGTAATCAACAATTAAACCCATAAAAAGGAACCACCAACCAAGACTAGATGAGCATAGGATAAATATTGAAGTAATCAATAATTAAACCCCGCAAAAAGGAACCACCAACCAAGGCTAGATGAGCATAGGATAAATATTGAAGTAATGAACATTTAAACCTAGCAAAAAGGAACCAACAACCAAGGAAATGCTTGGTTGCGATCCAAAAGGTCAAAAATCACCAACAAGGAAAAAGAAAAGGAACCAGCAACCAAGGAAATGCAAACCCAGCAAAAAGGAACCACCAAACAAGGTTAGATGAGCATAGGAAAAATATTGAAGTAATCAACATTTAAACTTAACAAAAAGGAACCAACAACCAAGGAAATGCTTGGTTGCAATCCAAAAGGTCAAAAATCACCAACAAGGAAAGGAACCAGCAACCAAGGAAATGCTTGGTTGCAATCCAAAAGGTCAAATTTCACTTACAAGGGGAACCAGCAACCAAGGAAATGCTTGGTTGCAATCCAAAAGGTCAAAAATCACTAACAAGGCAAAAGAAAAGAAGGAAAATAAATGGTTAAATTTAAAAAAAATCCTTGTTGCAATCCAAAAGGTCAAAAATTACCAACAAGGAAGAAGGAAAATAAATGGCTAAATCTGTTAAAAAAAAAGAAAATAAATGGCTAAATCTAAAAAAAATCCATCCAAAAGGTCAAAAAATCACCAACAAGGAAAAGAAAAGAAGAGAAGGAAAATAAATGGCTACAATAGAAAAGGTCAAAAATCACAACAATGAAAAGAAAAGCAAATAAATGGCTAAATCTAAAATCAAGAAGGCAAATAAACAGTGTTACACGGGGTCTTGCCCCCCCACCTAGGGGTCTAGATTCCTCGCCCCCTCGCGCTCCGGGGTCTTGGGGACTTCTAGGGGACGTTTCCCTCACGCCCCCGCACGCGCCCTTTCACGCCCCCTCACACCCCCTTCACGCCCCCTCACATCCCCTCACCGCCCCTTTTAGTTTATGGTTTCGTGTTAAAAGTTGATGTGCCACTTAGCATGTTACAGGAATCAATGGTTGATTGAGATGATAAACATGGTTGAATACGATATAGTCGATGCGAAGTTGGATGCGAGAGACTAGTGGGGTTATAACAGTATTGTGCTCATTTATCATTATGATGTTTTATGTTTTATGTTTCGAGACATAACATTTTGCGTTTATGTTTTATGTTTCAGACTTGAGTTGTAAACTCTATTTTGAATCTTGATATAATGTCATATGATATCTTAAACTTTATTTTCATTGTACATTGTTAGTAGTTACATTAATGATTATATAGTTACAAACTTACAAACTTACATGCATGATTGTATGATGTATGTTTTAACTTTTAACTTTTAAATTTGTTTCAATTATATGATTCATCATTTATCGATTTGTAATTTTATCATTTATGATTTATCTTTCATGATGCAAGTGTATGATGACTGTATATACATTCCTTGCAAAAATATAGTTACATTATAAATATGAAATTTTATAATTTTTATGACCAGCGTCCCCACGTTTCTGAAAATTGGTAGATGAGGGAGCTTTTGCATCATTTGCTCCCTTTGCTCCCTCGCCCCTCCTCCAGAGACTTGGTGGAACATTGCGAATATGTGGCTAAATCTAAAATCAATCAATTACGACATGCCATACTAATGGCTAAATCTAAAATCAATAATCAATTAGGCATGCTATACTAACTTGTGGATGACAAGGTCAAAAATCACCAACAATGAAAAGAAAAGAAAGCAAATAAATGGCTAAATCTGAAAAGAAAAGAAAGGCAAACAAATGGCTAAATCAATAATGAATTAGGCATGCGGCAAATAAATGGCTAAATCTAAAATCAATAATCAATTAGGCATGCTATACTAACTTGTGGATGACAAGGTCAAAAATCACCAACAATGAAAAGAAAAGAAAGCAAATAAATGGCTAAATCTGAAAAGAAAAGAAAGGCAAATAAATGGCTAAATCAATAATGAATTAGGCATGCTATACTAACTTGTGGATGACAAGATAACATAAAGTGTCAATATTCAATATTGACAAGATAACATAAAGTGTAGATATTCATTTGGGATCTTTAGAGGTTGAAGTTCATAAAGTGTAGATATTCATTTGGGATCTTTAGAGGTTGAAGTTAGACATGCTATACTAACTTGTGAATGGCAAGATAACATAAAGTGTAGATATTCATTTGGGATCTTTGGAGGTTGAAGTTCATAAACTGTAGATATTCATTTAGGATCTTTAGAGGTTGAAGTTAGGCATGTTATACTAACTTGTGAATGACAGGATAACATAAAGCGTCAAGATTCAATATTGACAAAATAACATAAAGTGTAGATATTCATTTGGGATCTTTTTGGAAGTTGAAGTTCATAAAGTGTAGATATTCATTTGGGATCTTTAGAGATTGAAGTTAGGCATGCTATACTAACTTGTGAATGACAAGATAACATAAAGTGTCAATATTCAATATTGACAGACAAGCATAAAGTGTAGATATTCATTTGGGATCGACAAGATAACATAAAGTGTAGATATTCATTTGGGATCTTTAGGGGTTGAAGTTAGGCATGCTATACTAACTTGGGATATTTAGAGGTTGAAGTTAGGCATGCTATACTAACCTGTGAATGACAAGATAACATAAAGTGTCAATATTGAAGTTAGGCATGCTATACTAACTTGCGAATGACAAGATAACATAAAGTGTCAATATTCAATATTGACAAGCATAAAGTGTAAATATTCATTTGGGATCGAAAAGATAACATAAAGTGTAGATATTCATTTGGGATCTTTAGAGGTTGAAGTTAGGCATGCTATGCTATACTATACATAAAGTGTCATGACACTTTATGTTATCCTGTCATTCACAAGTTAGTATAGCATGCCTAACTTCAACCTCTAAAGATCCCAAATGAATATCTAAACTTTATGTTATCTTGTCGATAAGATAAAGTGTAGATATTCATTTGGGATCTTTAGAGGTTGAAGTTCATAAAGTGTAGATATTCATTTCATTTGGGATCTTTAGAGGTTGAAGTTTTAACTTGCCCAGGGTGGATTTAATTGAAGGGTTGCACTAGGGAAAAGAGAAATTTAAGGTTAAGGAAATTGGTCATTGCACTAGAAACTATATAAGAAAAGAAGGTTGGTTGAAAACCACTAACAACATAACAACATAAAGTGTAGATATTCTATATAAGAAAAGAAGGTTGGTTGAAAACCACTAACAACATAACAACATAAAGTGTAGATATTCTATATGAGAAAAGAAGGTTGGTTGAAAACCACTCACAACATAAAGTGTAGATATTCATTTGGGATCTCTAGAGGTTGAAGTTCATAAAGTGTAGATATTCATTTAGGATCTTTAGAGGTTGAAGTTGTAACTTGCCTAACGGTGGATTTAATTGAAGGGTTGCATTAGCGAAATTAAAGATAAGGAAATGAGAAATTTAAGGATAAGGAAATTGGTCATTACACTATATGAGAAAAGAAGGTTGGTTGAAAACCACTAACAAAGTCTATTTATCTAACTCTTCACCACCTTCAATTAACGAGTCTTTTTATCCAACTCTTCACCACCTTCAATTAAGACCAATTACATAGGCTCTTCCTAATTCTCATAATTGAGATATTGTTGTAAAAACTATATGATGTCCTAAGGAACTCACTTTTGCATGTTACTACCCTACCCTCTTCTTGTAATTTTCTATTTCTAAATTTAAAAATAACAAGAACGTCATCTTGTGTACTATTTTAAAGTATAGTATGTAAAAGGTTTACAATTTAATCTTCTAAAATAAATTAGATGTTTTAGTGAGTCCCACGATTGATGTTTTTAATGACATGTTATTCTCTTGTGGACTATTTCTAACTTTAAAAGTATCATATGGAAAAGGTTTACAATTTAATCTTATAAGTAAATTAGATGTTTTAGTGAGTCCACTAAGCATGGCCTGGTGATGTTGTCAGTTGTTAGCGTATCTTTGATTTTCTGACACTCTTCTTTAAGCTATCGCATCTGTTCTTACATACGTTATTTTAACCCAACACTACTCCGAGTAGCAGAGCAAAGGAGCAACCTTCGAACCAATACGCTGCCAGCCTATATCTTCCAGCCCATGCCCATGCTATGATATTGTGAACTATAATCTTGATTCACAAGGTGCATGAACCTTGATTTGTCTGACAAAATAATGTCCAGGGGAACAGAGAGAGAGGGAAGACTTTAGACATGAAAAATGGAGAAGCCAAAAGCTTAATCGCCTAACACCAACTCCATTTCCCAGTCCAAGATAGCCTCCATCAATGAAATAACCAGGAAAGGAAATAGATCTGAACACGGAGAAAGATACCCAGCTGGTAGTACAGTCCAAGATATCCACCATCAATGAAATAACCCAGAAAGGAAATAGATCTGAACATGGAGAAAGATACCCAGCTGGTTCATCAATGAAATAACCAGGAAAGGAAATAGATCTGAACATGGAGAAAGATACCCAGCTGGTTCATCAATGAAATAACCAGGAAAGGAAATAGATCTGAACATGGAGAAAGATACCCAGCTGGTAGTTACTAGAACATAATCCAGAGAGAGGGAAGACTTTAGACATGAAAAATGGAGAAGCCAGAAAGATACCCAGGAAAGGAAATAGATCTGAACATGGAGAAAGATACCCAGTTGGTAGTTACTAGAACATAATCCAGAGAGAGGGAAGACTTTAGACATGAAAAATGGAGAAGACAGAAGCTTAATCGGATAACATCAATTCCATTTCCCAGTCCAAGATAGCCTCCATCAATGAAATAACCAGGATCTGAACATGGAGAAAGATACTCAGCTGGTAGTACTAGACCATAATACCAAAGCTGCAAAGTGTAATTTCCTCCCTGTACAACGCTATGTAATAAGACTCGGGCATAGTCATCTATCCTGATAGATTAGAGATTCTTTTAGCATGTGCCAAAGCCCGAGTACCGCTAGGTCGACAAACCCAATAAATTCAATCCATGGATGATGAATTCGGTAAGGTAGGCTGACGTGCTCCTTTCTTCAGTCTACAACTCGCGAGCCCTCACGCCACTTTCGCTGAAATTCGCACCTCCCATAGATCACAGCATCAGCTAGAGAGCTTACACTTTTTGTAAATCTCAGAATCTCGCAAGCCCTCACGCCACTTTCGCTGAAATTCGCACCTCCCATAGATCACAGCATCAGCTAGAGAGCTTACACTTTTAGTAAATCTCAGAATCAACAGGCGAGCTTAGAACTTAAAGCACAGAGAGCATATGGCAGTCGATATCGCAGGCAAAGTGGCGTGGGTCCGAAGCCACCCCATGGCGCCAATAACCGTGTTGTGCTCGAGTGTGGTTTTTCTGATACTGAGGGTGCAGAGCGCGCTGATGTTTTTCTGGCCCCTTTTGGTCTCCACTGCATTGATGTTTGTTACCACGCTGCTCGCCCTAGGGAAAGGTTACTTGGATGAGGAAGACCATCACCGGTACTTAGCAGATGAGATCAGAGAGGAGAAGGAGGATGTGGTAGCAGGCGAGCCAGATAAATCCCTCTTAGCCTGCGTTGCAGAGCAGCACGAAGGTGGCATCATTCACTTTGACAGTATGTTGTACTCTGTTATTGCTGCCACAGCTTAGGCAGCGCAGTCTTGAACGATTATGAAAAGAGTGCGAGCCTAACACACAGTATAAACGCTATAGTGAACGGCCTTCTAAAGTGAGGGCTTAGATTAAGGAGCTAACAAATGGGGAGATTCTGATGCTCGTAAATCACCAGTTCTTATGCCCTGCCATGCCCAGAAACAACGGTACGGATCACCACTGCTGCTTCCTGCTCGATTTGGTACTTAGGGAGCCACGTCGCTGGTCCGCCAATTCCTGCCGAGCTGCAAAGGCCCTCCTCTGTAAATGCAATCGACGGGAGGCTCTATGTCGTCGCTCGCGGCTGGCTCGCGTACAGGGATATGTCTCGATGTCAATATCCTCTAAGACGAGGCTCTATGTCGTCGCCCGTAGCTGGCTCACGTACTGGGATACCTCTCGATGTCAATATCCTCTATGACGGGCTCGGGCTCGGCAGGAAACAACCAACTTTAGTGAAATCAGGTTTGCTCTTTAAGAAGGTATCGGGGTGTTGGTGGATCGGAAGCTGCCTCCTTCCATGCATCTGATTGTAGAACTCAAACTAGGCAAGATGATGTTGATTCAAGGTCAAATTCTTTCACTCTGCCTGCCTGGATAATGGCCCAGGAGCATACCCTGTTCCAGGTGAAGTTGATCAGGTCTCTGCACCAACCCCAGTAGCGGATCCAGTAGTGGATCATCTATCAGCAAGTTCAGTTAGAGTTTAAGATCCAATGTCAATACCTTGCTCAACCCCTAAGATCCAATGTCAATACCTTGCTCAACCCCTAAACCTGATGAAAAGTCTCATAACGCCTAAATTCCAGAGGGGACACTTGGGCAATTGCATATTTAGAAGTTCACTTAATTATTTTTATTTTTATTTTTATTTATTTATTCATTCATTAGTTAGTTATTGTGTTTAGTTTTTTTATTTTTAAATATTAAATAAAATAAACATCAACAATGTTGAGATTTCTTTGTGACTTGCAGTAGATTCACTCAAACATTTCTATTTTTCCTTTAGATTTTACAGAGACGGTTGTTTTGTAAACTTGGGATTGATTTCTTTTCAAGATAGCAGGTGGTTGTGGAGCTTGTGTAGTGTTTCTATCAAAATACAACATTAAAACGAAGGAGATAGATGAATTTTCAATAAGTTCATGCTTAACACTATTGGGTTCTCTAGATGGATGTTCTATTACAACTTCTGAAGGCCTTGGGAATTGCAGGGATGGATACCATTCTATTCGCCAAAGGATCGCAGGTTTTCATGCATCACAGTGCGGATACTGCACTCCAGAAATGTGTATGTCTCTCTTTGCTGCTCTTCGCCGAAGAGCACCAAAGAAAAATCTGACTCCAAGCATGGATTTTCTAATCTTTCGGTATTGGAGGCAGAGGAAGCTATTGCAGGTAATGTATGCAGATATACTGGATACATGTATGCAGATGTACTGGATACAGGCCCATTTTCGATGCCTGCAACAGTTTTGCGGGGGATGTTGATTTGGAGGACTCAGTTCTCAACTCGTTTTGGAAAAAGAATGAAGCGGCTAATCCAAATAAATTGCCGAGCTACAACGCAACTGCAGTCTGTACTTTCCCAGATTTTTTGAAGAGCGAGTTTCTAGCTAGAGGATGCTCTGTGCCAAACTACAATAGCCAAAATGGTGTAGTACTGAGAGAGCCAACATTAAATTTTTCTTAAAAAGAGGATATTAATGGAGAAGAGCGTTTCTGGACTAGACCATCCAGCTTGCAGGAGATATGGACAAATTTAAAACTCAAAAAAACTGGCAGTGAAGATCTTGAACATAAGCTAGTTGTAGGAAATACAAGTGTTGGAATCTACAAGGGAATGAAACCTAAGGTTTTTATTGATATCAGCAATATCCTAGAGCTACAGACTGGATTTTGCTATTGAGGTTGGAGCAGCAGTAACAATTGCCAAGCTTATCGAAGCTTTAGAGGATAGAAAAACCATTGATACTGGTGTATCGGATCAGGTTAAGGTGAGTTATAATAAATAAATAGTATTGAAGGGCATTGCCGATCACCTGAAAAAAGTTGCTTCTGGATTCATTAGAAATACAGCAAGTAATGGTGACAAGTTGCAACCTAGTTATGGCCCAGAAGATGTCATTTGATTCAGATGTTGCGACCATTCTACTGGTAGTTGGTGCATCTGTCAAAATTATTTCAGCTAAAAGAATAGAATCTATATTAACCATGGAGGAGTTCCTTGACAAGCCCCTTGATTCAGAGTCCTTATTACTATCAGTATGCATTCCATACTGGAATGGAGTTAGGTATTCAGTGAAAGAAGATAAGAACAATGGTACCACTGGAGTTTATGGCAATTTGTTGTTGAAGACATATAGAGCAGCCTGTCGTCCCCTTGGTAACGCAGTGTCATCTGGGGTTGAAGTAAACCACAAAGCATCCATGGTTGGGATTGAAGATCAAAGGGATGAAAAACATATTAACCTAAATAACAAGGTTGCTCATGATTCAGAAGGAGAAATGGTGGTGGCAAATGCTCAGGAAGACAAATCAGAAATCATTCCTGCAGCACAAGAGGCAAGTTAGCTGGATCCTCTCCTCGTTTCGCATGGTCTTTACAAAGAAAATCAAGATGTTCATCTTCAGCTCCATATTGATATTGTGTAAGAAATGAAGGTGGAGGGTGAATGAACTGCCATCCCATGCCATTCAAGTGTTTGTAATGTAAGACCATTTCAATCCGTGTCAAAGACTACCTTTTAGGATTATACCTTCCCGAAACTCTGGAAGGAATCCCAGTTCTTATTTTGTGCTTTCAATACTAACAGGCATAGTATCTGCATGATCTTACTCATGTTGTTATAAGAATCTTAGTCAAATATCATTACTACTGCTTCTAGTTGAAGACTACTTTTTAGGATATACCTTCCCAAAACTCTGGAAGGAATCCCAGCTCTTATTTTGTGCTTTCAATACTAACAGGCATAGTATCTGCATGATCTTACTCATGTTGTTATAAGAAGCTCAGTCAAATATCATTACTTCGTTTTAGTCACAGAAGTGACAGAAACATAAGCCTTATAGTCTCTGTTTTTTCAACTATCTTTTCAAGGAATATCCTGGACAGTCACTGTCAGGCCTTATCTGTAAGTTTTGTTGTTTGATAATACTCTCTTTTTTTCTTGAGGGTGAATCTGTGTGTGCTTTAATTAAACGATTATATTTAATGGCCTTCTTTCGATTTGAAAATGAGGGAAATAGTTGAGAGTTCCAAGAAAACAATGCAAAGATTTGGAGTTACAGGGATTAGACATGAAGTTAGACCTTAATTGTTCAATCCTTGGCATTAATCACCTCACTTCGCATTAATCACCTCACTTCTGGTTAATTATGAGCATAGGATAAAATTGATAATGAAGACATGGTTAATTTTTTTTATTGTAATAAGGCAAATCAAACCACTATGTGAGGTTGGAAATACTTTAAAAAATAATAAAATTTTCATAGTAAAAGCAATATGTTATGATAGTGAAGGCATGGTAGGATAAATATGATAACGAAGGCATTGTTAATTATGCGTTGCGTTAGATGAGAATAGGATAAATACAAAAGTAATCAACAATTATGGCATGGTTAATTATGCATTAGATGAGCATAGGATAAATATGATAATGAAGGCATAGTTAATTATGCTTTAGATGAGCATAGAATAAATATTGAAGTGATCAACAATTAAACCCAACAAAAAGGAACTAGCAAACAAGGAAATGCTTGGTTGCAACCCAAAAGGAATCCCTGGTTGCAATCCAAAAGGTCAAAAATCACCAACAAGGAAAAGAAAAGAAGGTCAAAAATCCTTGGTTGCAATCCAAAAGGCCAAAAATCACCAACTAAGGAAAAGAAAATAAGGTCAAAAATCCTTGGTTGCAATCCAAAAGGTCAAAAATCACCAACTAAGGAAAAGAAAAGAAGGTCAAAAATCCTTGGTTGCAATCCAAAAGGTCAAAAATCACCAACAAGGAAAAGAAAATAAAGCAAATAAATGGCTAAATCTAAAATCAATAATTAAAATAAAGCAAATAAAGCAAATAAATGGCTAAATCTAAAATCAATAATCAATTAGGCATGCTACACTAACTTAAATCACCAACAAGGAAAATAAATGGCTAAATCTAAAGGTCAAAAATCACCAACAAGGAAAATAAATGGCTAAATCTAAAATCAATAATCAATTAGGCATGCTACACTAACTTGCGGATGACAAGATAACATAAAGTGTCGATATTCATATGATAATGAATAAAGTGTTGATATTCATTTGGGATCTTTAGAGGTTGAAGTTGTAAAGTTGTAACTTGCTAAGGGTGGTGGCATTAGGGAAAAGAGAAATTTAAGGATAAGGAAATTGGTCATTGCACTAGAAACTATATGAGAAAAGAAGGTTGGTTGAAAACCACTAACTAGTCTATTTATCTAACTCTTCACCACCGTCTATTAACGAGTCTATTTATCTAACTCTTCACCACCTTCAATTAAGACCAATTACATAGGCTCTTCCTCAAGCATCAATTCTCATACTTGAGATATTGTTGTAAAAACTATATGATGTCCCAAGGAACTCACTTTTGAGTGTTACTACCCTACCATCTTCAGGTTATTTTTTTTAAGAACGTCATCTTGTGAACTATTTCTAACTTTAAAAGTATCATATGGAAAAGGTTTTACAATTTAATCTTCTAAAGTAAATTAGATGATTTAGTGAGTCCCACAATTGATGTTTTCAATGACATGTTATTCTCTTGTGGAATATTTCTAACTTTATTTCTAACTTTAAAAGTATCATATGGAAAAGGTTTTACAATTTAATCTTGTAAAGAAAAGTAGATGTTTTAGTGAGTCCCACGATTGATGTTTTCAATGACATGTTATCCTCTTGTGGACTATTTCTAACTTTAAAAGTATCATATGGAAAAGGTTTATAATTTAATCTTCTAAAATAAATTAATGTGTTAGTGAGTCCCACGATTGATGTTTTCAATGACATGTTATTCTCTTGTGGACTATTTCTAAATTTAAAAGTATCAATTGAAAAGGTTTACACTTAAATCTTCTAAATTAGATGTTTTAGTGAGTCCCACGATTGATGTTTTCAATGACATTCAATGGCATGTTATTCTCTAGCTTCCCTCCAACCTAGTCTCCTCTACTGGTCAATCAATATTTCAGATCCAACTAATTAGTGAACCATTAAGATAAGAATAGATCCAACTAATTAGTGAACCATTAAGATAAGAATGAATCAAGAGCTGGCTCGAGCCACTCATAATCCAACCCCAAGTTCATGAAAAAGGAAAATTTCGGTAAAAAAGAAATGGTTTGCTAATCTAACTTCTTGTATTTGTGCTTGTTTCAGAAAGTTCGATTTCGTCCTACACGTGTATTATATATGCTATAGCAAAATAAAAGAACATGGTGCATTTACTCAATTTCTCTCATATGAGAACCTATTTAGCCTATTTAAAATAGTGTATGAGAGTAAAAAAGGCAGGAAGGTAGAATGACTCTTGGGCATCCTTTAAAAATCACAAAAAGAAAATTAGCTCCTTCACCAATTAAAAGGATTAAAAGGAGTGCGGTCAATGGCTATTTGTTTCCTACATGATATGGATTAAAATGAGTGCGGTCAATGGCTTTTTGTTTCCTACATGTTCATTGATATCATATGGAAAAGGTTTACAATTTAATTTTCTAAAGTAAATTAGATGTTTTAGTGAGTCCCACGATTGATGTTTTCAATGACATGTAATTCTCTTGCTTCCCTCCAACCGTCTCCTCTACTGGTCAATCAATATTTCAGATCCCACTAATTAGTGAACCATTAAGATAAGAATAAATCAAGAGCTGGCTCGAGCCACTCATAATCCAACCCCAAGTTCATGAAAAAAGAAAATTTGGGTAAAAAAGAAATGGTTTGTTAATATAGCTTCTTGTATTTGTGCTTGTTTCAGAAGGTTTGATTTCATCCTTCACGTGTCTTATATACGCTATAGCAGAATAGAAGAACATGGTGCATTTACTCGATTTCTCTCATATGAACCTATTTAGGCTATTTAAAGTAGTGTATGAGAGTAAAAAAGGCAGGAAGGTAGGAAGGTAGAATGGCTCTTGGGCATCCCTTTAAAAATCACAAAAAGAAAATTAGCTCCTTCACCAATTAAAAGGAGTGCAGTCAATGGCTATTTGTTTCGTACATGTTCATTGATTTCATTATGAAAAATAAATGTGAGTAGACCATGAAAATGAGGAAGAGAGCAGTTCTATCCTCCCAGAATGTCCTTCGGGAGGACCATGGAAGGTGCACTATGAGATCCCATGGAAGCATCCTTATGAAAGCAACACAAGGTGCACTATGAGATCCCATGGAAGCATCTCTATGAAAGAGACACAAGGAGGCCTTGTGGGTGGAATATAATTGGTGGAATATATTCTAGGAAAGCTTGAGGAAGGAAGCTACAATAAGTCATGTGCGAAAGTATATTGAACTCTATAACATTCAAAATTCTGAGGGAGCCTATGCAAAAGGTGTGGCATGAACTCGGAACACACAAGCAAAAAGGACATTACTTAACTACCACACTATTTGGCCTAACTAAAGGACAAAAGGAAATTACGTAACTACCACACTATTTGACCTAACTAATGGACATTAGTTAACTAATGTTAATGATCCAACAATGTTATGAACTGAAAAATAAGTATAGCTGTTCACAGAAAAAAAAAGGGGGGAATGCAGGAACAAACAGATTTCTTATGTTAAGGAAATTTTTTATCTCCAAATATTAAACAACAATGTTATGAACTGAAAAATAAGTATAGCTGTTCACAGAAAAAAGGGGAATGCAGGAACAAACAGATTTCTTATGTTAAGGAATCTTTTTATCTCTAAATATTAAACAACAATCTTATGATCACAATAACCTAAAAAATTAGTATAGTATTTTGGAATCTATGAACCTAGAGCTGTACTTTTGACTAGAAAACCCTACCTCTTAGTGGGAAAGCCATACAGTTCTCCACAGCGAGGAGCTCAACTTCAGCCTTGCCCAGAACAAACAATTCACCTCACTCAACTTCAGCCTTGCCCAGAACAGACAATTCATACGCCCTCTTGACCAATTTGCACATTTTCATCCATCCATTCCGTAGTAGTATTTGTTTTCAATACCTAGGGACACCACCAGAAAACAGAATCCTTAAATTAAGGCAACCCTAGGATGGTATGTCTAGACAGTTCTTAACTAAGAGATTTCTATATATTAATGTGATGCTCTGATTGCTGATATAGTCTCTAACATAAATTTCACAAGCAAAAGGGACACCTACCTACCTGCATGAATTCGTAATCTTCATCGTTTTTCTCTTTCTGCTCCATGCCATCCCATGTGCGTGACTTGCAAACCAATCAAACACCATGTCAGAGATAGTAAGGCAAACCAATCAAACACCATGTCAGAGACAGTAAGGAAAACTGCCTTTCTGAAACCGAGTCTACAAGATCAATCGGTTCCAAGTGTACAGAGCCAATCCATGAATGCTTTCATTTTAACAAAAAAGACTATCATAAAAGAGAAAGAACATACTCTGGAGTCTGAAGTTAGCAATTGTGTTGATAGGCAACAGAGTAATTTAAAAATTGAAAAAGAGAAATATCACATTGCTTCAAATATCTATTCAGGGAGGTCTATCTTCAGTATTTCATAATTCAAACCTGGGCAATAGGTTCCGCTAGTTTCTTTACTTCGGCAGACTCGCACACTCCTCAAGTCATGTATGTAACTCGCTACGTTATCTCATTTCTGTGGACCAACCAAACCACTGTTTCAAAAAGATGAAAAATATCTCTGGAAAACGTTCTCTCTCAAGTATCTCTCAAACCACTGAAAAAGATAATGGACCAAAAAGATAATGTCCATGATGTATCATCGAGCCTTGAAAAAAGAAATGCACGCCGGGGCGCGCAGCCTATGGTTCATATAAACAAACTTGGTCTTAAAATTAACCATCCAGGAGGCACATTACATGTTCAAGGATAGATTAACAGAGAGGGAGATGTGTACCTTCTGCGCCTTTGGGGAAAGCGACTATAACTTCTTGTACCATTCACAGCACGGCTGCTCTGAAAATTCATTCAATAAACTAAATTACTTTCAATTACTTTGATTTCAGAGACCCATAATTTCTAAAAACCTCTACATGCCAACATGACTATAGTATATAGCAGTGCAAGAAGACAATAGCAGAACAGCAGTGTACCAGAAAAAAGGAGAAAAGGTAATCTGCAGATTGAACAGTTGCTCTTTCTTCCAGCCCTGCAAGTACAAACCAACAGGATTTATTAGATCAAAATCCCATCCCATTTCATCAATGGTCAAATCAGAAATTAATGCATGCAATGTAAACCCAATCAAAACAGAGTAAAGTACTACACTGAATCAAAACCTAATCACCTTCAACATTGAAACATGGTTGGGTGGCCCCTGCAACTGCAAATGTATGTACTAATGTTGGTGGACTCTCTCATCCATCCCAAAACAAACAAACACAAAGAGACACACATATACATCCCCATCACAAAACAAAGAAACACACAGAGATACAGATACACCTCCATCACAAAACAAAGAAACACACACAGACACGGATACAGGCACACAGCCAGCACTACACAAACATTCATACAGACACACAGCCAGCACTACACAAAAAGAAGAACGACCAGGAGCGCTCCACACAACATCATCACTTAACTGCGGAGCGAGCAATTGAAAGGTTTTATAACCATGATCCAGCATTGTTATAGGAAGCAACGGTTAAATTGAGCTTTTTCTAAGGCTGCGCCCTCCAATTCCATTAGAATTTTGTGATGAAAAGCACACAACTATTCTCTGAAAATGCCATGCATTTTCCTGAGATTTTATATGTTATCTGCTCCAAATTTTATTTGTTTATATATTCTATTCCACACGTATGCTGTGCGAGTACAATTTCACATGCGGTGAGACACGACGTGGAGAAGGAAGTTGAGATCTACACGTCCATTTAATTTCCCAAGAACTGGTACGTTACATCGAACTATTGTATGTATTTTTAGTATGTTGAGTTGGTGTTTATATTTTTAGTATGTGCCTAAAAGGCATCAAAATGACAGTGACGTTTAACCAACAATTGTGGATGGCTTCGCTGGCAAATGTTAAAATGAAAATGATGGAGACGATAATGACATTTAACTTGAACGCTCCATCGCTTTCGCTGGCCATGATTTAAATGAGAGGCACACTGAACCACAAAATCTTAACAGGGGTCTTTTAAAGGGTAACGGTATCCACCACAATAATATTGTAATGTTAGATGCTTTCATATTCAACCAAAAGGAAAACAAATTACCCAGTTAATTTTAAAGTTGAATATGTATGTTATCTTCTCAAGAGTTTTGTTAAGTAAAAGTTATGTAAGATTAAGATCTTACACCTTTTTTAAGAGAGTGGGCAACCTTCAAGTCATGGCCGAGATTTAAAGGATTACTTTTATAATTTTCTTTTCTTTACACCAGTAATGAATTTTGAAATTTTGTTAATGTACATTTATCACTTAAGTTGATTGTTATATTATTTTTATAATTTGTTTGAAATTTTGTTGGTATCATTTAAGTGGATTGTTATAGATTTTTATATTAAGTGAATATATCTATGTGGTTAAGTTAGGTACAAATCAAAGTCTATAATTCTTTTTTATTTTTTTTATTTTTTTATTTTTTTTCGAAATTTTGGAAATATATTTGAAGTGGAAAGGAATTGTTAAAATAAATTAATATCTTTTATTAGATTATTGTGTATGAGAGAGTATTAGAGCGAGATTATAATGAGAAATTTTTTATAAGAATGGAATCTAATGATTTTCAAAGATTGTTTTGCATATTTTAAAGTTTGGGACTCGACGATATATCGTCTTTTATTTCTTCTCTCTAATCAGGCATGTAATCTTGCATTTAGGGAAACTGAGCATAGAATGGTCATCTCTAACTTTTGGAATGAAGTGTTCCCATCTTGATCTAAAAAATATGTTGAATTATTCATAAATAAGCTCATTTTAACAAGAGCTTGGTTGGTAATGCCTAACTTTGTTTGTTGGAAAATATGTCTTTCAAGAAATAGAGCCATATTCCAATAATACAAAATATTTGAATGAATAAATTAAGTTTGTGAAAGGCCATATTATTTTCATATTGGATAAAGAAGAAAATTATTAGTTCAAAGATATACTATTGGGGTGTCTCACAACTAAGAATCATTCTTTCAAAACTTGATTAGGGGGCACATTAGAAAATCCACTTAAAGGGAGAGAAGCTTAGATGCTGGTAATTCTATTGGAGGAAATTCATTATTTTCTTTGACAAGGCCTTAAAAGGAAAGGGTGGCAAGTGCAAGGGAAATTGTGCTTGATCCTAGTGGAAAACAAGAACTAAATTTTGAATCGGGCCTTGATGCAACTACCAAAAACTAGGGTGAGGTGTTAATTCTCTATCAAGGATGTAAGATTCCTAACCCAAGGTGAATATGGAACTTAATTTTCATTGGAGACACAATAGTAATTATAAGACTCAAGCATTACTATTCTTCATCCAATGGCAATCTAGCAAGGCTCATCCTTTGGATCCAAAAAAGGGGAAACCTATTTGAATCTATAGAGTGTTTTTATGCTCTCAAAGATTGAAGTCGATAAGCTTCGTATTTCGCCAATGAGGCCTCTTGCTTGGACGATGGAACCTTTAGGTCAAAAGGAAGGGTGTCCTTTTCCCAAATCCTTTAAATTCATTAGAATGAATAATCCAAAGTTTTACATGTCATTCACTATCTAAGCCAAGTGGCATATCAAGTTTAGGATAGGAGGATAGAAACCAAAGTCCATCTTAATCCTTGTACCATCACACATATGAAGTTTAATAGAGGAGTAACTTTTTCGATTGAGCTTTATTCTAAATTTAGGCACATGTGGGATAATGGAGCTTTAATATTTCATGTGATGAATTAGGTGGTATATTTCTTATATGCATCCATTAACTCAACCACAACCTAAAAGTGCATATTATTAGCTTGATTCTATTGCTTACCCTGAGGTGTCCCTATTAAACTCCTACAATAGTGGAGGCTAGTCGCTTGGATAATTTGTAGTGATAACCTAGTCCCATATGTTTTCCAGTATCAAATTGATGTTGGTATTTGAGTCTCATTAGTGTCATTATCATTAGAGGAATTTAATAAGGGGAATTGGAATCATTTTCCTTGGTCTCTTTGGAACTTGGAGAGCATGGAAAATCATAACCACCCAAGGTGCTTCCCTTTGTGTGAGATTACAAAAATCTGTCACATATTACAAAGATAAGAGGCTCTTATAGAAAACAACAAGAGTTCTATTTTCTTTTCTACAGGTAAAATTCATGTTTAGGAGGAAAATAATATCAATGGGTATGCAATCATAATGGAGATTTTGCATGGAAAATCATAACCACTCAGGGTGCTTCCCTTTTTGTGAGATTACAAACATTTGTCACATCTTACAAAGACAAGATCCTCTTAGGGAAAGAAACAAGAGTTATATTTTCTTTTCTACAACTAAAATTCATGTTTAGGAGGAAAATAATATCAATGGGTATGTAATCATAATGGAGATTTTGCTACAATAGAAGAGACAAATTGAAAATTGAGAGGATAAGTGCAATATATTATGTCATATGGTTTCAAGTTTATATAGGAGTTCTCAGTTATTCCTCTCCAACTTTAAAATGTATATAGGCTCGAGTGCTAAGGAAATCAAAGAGGAGGAGCTTGTTCACTATAAGCCTAAAGATGTGGACATGGTTGGCATGGACCAAGATCCCTAGTCTAAGAAACATACAATAAGAATGTGTTTTTTTGTTAATTCTGAGCTTTATCATGTTTTACGAAGTTTGTTTTGTTTTAGGTGTCTATTGCAAGGTTCATGCCAAAATAATATTTTAGACACTGCATGTGAAGGATAGTAATTCATTTTCTATAATTAATCTTCAAAATTTTGGTCAATTTCTAAATTATGGAATATGGGAAAATCCTACCTATTTTTGTATTTTTATACTATCCATTGAGGTTACAACAACTTTCTAATGTAAAAATTATACATTTCCATTATCAAAAAATGTCCATTACTAAGTTGAATGCATCTAACATATGTTTATGACCTTGGAATTGTTTCTATGCCATTAATACCTCTTTGTATAGGATGTATTATCTCATAATAATTAAGAGAAGTTTTACATCGCAACATGGAAGCTCTAATATGCTATGATCATTATTGATCGAGGCCTCCTACTAACATAATGGTTGATTGGTTACAATGTGAGGTTTACCCTTGCCCCTTACCTCTTAGGTACTCCACATTACCATGTTAAAATGTTTTGTAATAACTTTTTTCATTCAAAATGATTCTTTCCAAACATATGCAACTTTTATTTCATTCCAATCATAGATCATTTTCTTAAAAAAATTACCCACAAATTCTTTAACAAAGTTAAACCTATTATATTTAATTAAAAAAAAAAAATATATATATATATATATATATATATATATATATATATATATATATATATAACCCTATTCACACCCAATGATTAATTTGAGATTTAAGGTAATTGAAACATTCTACAACATATGTGGAAAATATGTTCCTTACTCCTATATAATGCTTTGAGATAAATAATGGTTATATGTATATTTTATTAAACTTTGAATATCCAATTTTCTTTATTCATTTTATATATTAACAATAATTTGTATATCAATTTCAAAACAATAAAAGATTTTTTTAATAATTATTAAAAATATAATAATTTTTAATCGACACTTATTACATTAATAAAAGTAAAGCATTTTTTTTAACATTTATACCCACATTAATAATGAACACAAATACATATTTTCCTTTTTGAATTAATTTATTATATCATTAATTTTATTTTTCCAAAAGAAAATAGTATTTATATTCATAATAGAATATACATATTTCTTGTTCAAAATGATAATGTTTCTTATTCAAACCCCATAAAAGGATTTGGGCGCTCTATTAAGTGCATCCTCTCTTCGTTAGAGCCTCCACAATCAACTAAGTTATTCTTCATACAACATTTTTTTAGTATTTGAAAACAAAAAACTGAGACTAGTCCTATGCTATTCACTTCACCAAAAGCACATTTTTACATTAACAAAGGAAAATTAGCATAAGAGTAGTTTTTTTAAGCATGAATCACTATCTTATCATGTTATTCCCCATCTATAAATTTTGACATCACGAATGTCCCTATAGGTAGTTTCAAGGCGTATTTTGATAGTCCACCAGTGATGGAGTTAAGTTATTTGAGAACATATGTAAATGAAATCCAATCAAATGAGGAAATTGTTTCATTAATTTCCTAAATAATAGGTTGAAGAAATATGTTTCCAAATAAGACCTTGTTGTTAACCCAATCGATGGCTAAATTTGAATCACCCATTAATTGGATATTACTAACATTCTTCAAAGAGGCGATTCCAATTAAGGTACACAATGCTTGGAATTCAGCTTGATTGTTGGAACCATGCCCAAGGGCATATCTAACTTGTAGATAAACTGACAGTGAAAGGAAAAGAACCACTATGACCCCACACTTAGGTAGATGACCCTGAAAAGAACTATAAAAAATCCACATGGAATACCCTAGTCGAGAAGTGGTATTATTGACACTCTCCTTTTCATAGGCTTTCAGATGACCCTAAATTCATTACATAATTTTACAATCAATCTAGAAAAGACATTAATCAGAATATATCAAGAGCAAAATATACTGGAGTTTCTAAACCACCAAATGTTATTAATTAGGATTCATGGAAATCCTTCATATAGAGCAGTATATTTCTTTTCCTTCCATGATTTGAAACATTTTGACAATCTTGGGAGTGACCATGTACCTTTGATGTTAGACTCTACCAACACCTTGTTATATACTTGCATTGCATATGATTAAAACAAAATGAAGAGATATGAGACAGTTTCATCAGATATTTTGTATAGAGAACAACAACTAGGCCCTCCCAACCTGATTTTAAAATATTGTCCCATGTTAATAGCTTGTTATTTATTTCTAACCAATAATTTATTTTGCACTATAAGGGGGGAGGTGGAGTTTCCAAGTAAACTCCACCACCGATTCATTTCTCTTGTAAATTGTGTTTTTGTATTAGAAATGTAACCAAATTTTGTAGTGAAGTCCCCATTGCTAGGGTTCATTAACCACAAAATCTTGTCCTTAATGTCATCTATTGATTAGATAAATTTTGATACAAGGAGATGGATGTAGGATTCACATTCCGCCACCTCTTGCCCTACAAGCTCCAACATTGTGGTAGATTTCCAGCCCACAAGGCCCCATTCTTATAGGGTTTGGGCCTTTAGATTTTCTAGGACATATAACCCACTTAATGAAGATGAGTGATCAATATGGTTGAGAGTTTAAAATCGTCTCTTCAACCAAGCCACAATTTATTATCCAATTAAAAAAAAAATCCATTACCAATGCACCAAAAAATCCAATTGCCAATAAGGGGGAAGCCAAAAACAAGATCTTTTCAGACATTAAAGCCCTTAGTCGATTTTCATAGCTACCTAAACCAATCTGTAAAGGATAATGAGGGTAGGTATTTTTATTTGAGCATCTTTCCCTAAAAGAGAGGAATTGTGCACTAAGCACCAAATGCTTCAGTCCGTCAATGCCTTGTTGAAAATGTGATTGTTTTTTATCCCCAACCACATAATTGTTTAGAAGATCGATTTTCTCTCATTTGACCAGTGAGATGCAATTCAAATGCTTGATGCCAAATTACAGGAAGTGAAATAAATTCGTCTAAATTTTTGTGAGAATGCCTTTGGGGATGAATGTTATAAAATACCAATATACCAAGATACTTTCAAGTACTACCTTTATCAATATAACTCTGCCACCTCTAGAAACGAGTATGTTGACCCAAAATGTGATCCAAGATTCAATTTTCTAGAATAGCCATATCTAGTCAGTAAAATTGTATTTTAGAGGCTTGAGGAAAAAACCCAAGTACTTAAAGGCATCAATAAGATATTTTTGCAGGAAAGAAAAATAGAGACTTGCTTGAGCAACGGCTGATTCTACCAGTGGACGGGAATAATATTTTTTTTTCAATTACCAATGCACCAAACAATCCAATTGCCAATAAGGGGTAAGGGAAAAACAAGAGTTTTCCTAACATTAGAGCCCTTAGTTGATTTTCATGGCACCTAAACCGATCCGCAAAGGATAAGGAGGTTGGGTATTTTTATTTGAGCATATTTCCCCAAAGAGAGTAATTGTGCACTAGGAATGAAAGGCTTTGGTCCACCAATGCCTTGTTGAAAAGGTGAATCTTTTTTTATCCCCAACCACCCAATTTTTTGGAAGAGCAATTTTCTTTAATTTGACTAGTGGGATGCCACTTGATTTCTTGGTGCCATATCATAGGAAGTGAAAGATGTTCTTCTAAATTTTTGTAAGAATGCCTTTTGGGACATATGTTATAGGGCACCAATACACTAGGATACTTTTGAGTACTACCTTTATCAAGATAGCTCTACCACCTCTAGAAACAAGTATGTTGACCCAAAATGTGATATGAAATTCAACTTTCTAAAATTGCCATAACCATTCAGTAAATTTGTATTTGAGAGGCTTGATGAAAAAAACCAAGAACTTAATGCCATCATCAAGATATTTTACGGGAAAATAAAATAGAAACTCGCTTGAGAAGTGGTTGAGTCTACCAGTAGATGTGGAATAATACAATATTTATCAATATTAACCTACATACCATTATAGAACAACATAATGTAATTATGGATTTTAGTACAGAAAGGTCCTGTGATGAACCCTCATCAAATAAGATCATGTCATCCAAAAAATGAAGATGAGAGAGGTGGTGATTAGAGACCACTTTGATTCCCCTATAGACGCTCTTGGAAATTCACTCATGTATAAGTTTGCTTAGTGCTTCAACAACCACAAGAAAAAGTATAGAGGAGAGCATACAATCTTGTCTCAGCCTCTGAGAGGCATTAAAAAGGGGGGAGGGGGAACCGTTGGTGAGAACCGCAAAAGAAGTCAATTGAAGGCATTCCATGATCTAGTTGACAATGTTTAACCCCATGCCCAATTTGATCAGCACCAATCTAAGGAAGGTCCATCTAACCTTGTCGACAACTTTAAAGATGTATAGCTTGAGTGTGAGAACAGAAATATTATGAGTCACAATTGAATGGATAGCTTCTTGGGTGAGAGAAATTGGGTCATGGATTTATCTTCCATGCAAAAATGTGAACTATTTATTTGATATGATGCCACTAACTATTGGCTTGCGACATTCCTAAACTTTAGAGATAATCTTATAAAATACATTATAATAGGAGATTAGTATGAAATATTCAAAAGTCATCCCATCCTACCTTGGAACAAATGTGAGGAAGGTTGAGTTTAGTGCTCCCAATGCCTTCCTTAATAGTTGGGATTATACAACTTTTAAGATGTCTTGTTTAGGTATATCCAAGTAGAATTTGAGGGATAGCCCATCCCGACTAGGGATATTCCCTATTTATATGGAGAAGAAGGTCGCTTAAGCCTTGTTTTTGGTAACTTCCTCCTTTAGGACTTGGTTTAGATCCTAAGTGAGATTAGGTTCACATTTGGAGATCCTCTCCATAATCTCCTGGAGTGGGAAACCCACAATGTCTTTGAATAATATCTTGAAATGTCTAACCCTTTCCATAGCTTTATCCTTGAAAGAGAAAACCATTGAACTATAGATATTGTGGATCTCTTAGATAGAATTTTTTTTCAAATGGAGGAAAACTAGTGGAAATAATTAGTATCATTGTCCCCCTCTTTGATCCATATGGAATTTCTTTTTCATCTCCATTTAGTTTCTTCCTTTTAGCATGTCATGTATTTCTTTCTCTAAGGAACAAAGAGTATAAATGTTTCTTTCGGGGAAAAATCCACTTATCTCTTCATAGAGGGATTTAATGTCCAACTCAACACACTTAATACATGCTTGTTTTTTTATCTTTGAAATAGTCATACCAACTTTTTATGGTAGACTTGAGTCTAGAAACGTTTTCTGCAAATTGAACCATGTATGATTATGAGTGTGAAGAATGGAGATGTAATTGTAATCCCTCCACCATTTTTTTGAAATACTATTCTAGGAACCAAAAGTGATTAAATATATGGGGTAAGGGGAGCCTCTCAAATTCTGTGACCAAGAAGAGTAAGATAGGGAGATGGTAAGATAATCCACCAAAAGATACCCATGATTGTGAAATGATCTAGGAGTTTCTAATTATTTCAAACCCTAAAAATCGATTCGATTTCTTTGAAACCACTTCATCCTTTACACAAGAATTCCTCCAAGTAGAGGAAACTTGGATGGGCATGGAACTTATCAGGTGGTGTTGCTTAAATAGATAATTGAAGTAACCATTGAGAGGGTTGAGCCTCATATTCCCCCCCCGCCATACCTCTATGAAGGAAAGGGTTATATTTAGGTACCCCCAAATGGGGATCTTATGGCTCGAGAAAGCTCTAGATTTGGCCAGTCCATCCCATAAAGGATGTGAGTCCAAGTAAGACCCATATATGATGACAATTATTAGTTATGTTTCCAACTCCTTTATCCTCAAATGAGCAAAAGTAGTAGAATTATATACGAAGGATTTTAATGCACTTAAAACTAGTCTCCACCCAGTGAGGAGCCCCCTAGAGAGACCCACTACATCAAGCATGTTGAAGGATTAGTCTTTTAGCTAGGGCTCCATAAACGCTCTAGCTCTCGCTCCTTCAACCATTGTTTCATGTAGGAAAATTAGGTCTAGATTATGAGCTTGTGTTAGAAGTTTGAGATATATAATATTTTGGGTGCCCCCTAACCCTTTGTTATTTAAGGAAAGAATTATCATGTGTATGGGGAGGATAGGGAAAAACTTGCTTACTTCCCCTTACTAATATACAAAACAACCTTTTACTGAGCTTCTAGTAGTTTGGAATTGCATCCAATGAGATTGGAGAGGAATTGATCCTAAGCTAAAACTACCTTTGAAGGGATTTCCTCTTAAGGTACGACATAAGGAATGAACACATGAATTACTATAGTTAAAAGGCTTGTCCAAATTTTTATACTTGGCAAGGATGGTCAGTGATCCATTGGATGCTTCGGATGGAACATGAGAACCATGAGGATTGTGATGCTTTAAGGGGGTGACATGGTGAGAGGAAGGGGGGATAGGGGAAGGGATTGGAGCAAGGGTAGGAGTGTCCATTTGGGATAAGCGAGGGGGTGGGAAGGGGGA
The DNA here is from genome assembly GCA_034641835.2 of Pinus albicaulis. Lineage (NCBI taxonomy): Eukaryota > Viridiplantae > Streptophyta > Pinopsida > Pinales > Pinaceae > Pinus > Pinus albicaulis. Next base: position 1,031,700,392 of record CM076577.1, on the reverse strand, counting down.
CAACACCAGAGTGTAGAGGGACTAAAGGAGGGGGGATAGTGAAAAGGGGAGGGGAAGGGGGAGATTTTAAAAAAGTGGGAGCTACCAACTTGGAGAGTTTGTCAAAGGGAGAGCCATGCAGGAGAATTTATAGAAAATTGAATAATAGTGAAATCAATGAAACTATTGTAAAGATGACATAGAGACATACTGGGAGAAGAGGTGTCATCAATAAGAGGTCCTAGACAAAATTCCTTTGGGGATAAGGGTTTTGATGCAAAGTGAGATGTTGATTTGGAGGCCATTCCATTCAGTCATCATCACAGTACCATGAGATCCCACCAGTGCCTGCCTATATTTTTCTTTGAGAATTTCTTGTAACCCCTGGTTAGTGGAACAAAGATCATGCATTGATTATGAAGGTATCTCGTTGCATGATAATAGTGAAAATAGATATGCCAATAATAATAATAATTCATCCAAAGGATGGAATTATACTTCAATTGAATCTCTCCCAGGAGTTTGCTACTCACATCATCATTTAGTTGCATCCATAACCAATGACAGTCTTCTTTGGATTCTTATCTAGACTCTAGTTGTTGGAAACATCTGATTCCCCCCCTCCAAAACACTTCCTCAAGAGTCTTGAGAGGATGAACCAAACATTTTGATAGGAGGTTGGGTCTCTTGCATGATAAAATGTTATGGCCCAATGCTTCAAAATGAGATTGGAATGCCCCTAGGTCCAAGACATTGATGAAATTTGGTTACAATCACCATATTTTGGAAGATGAAGGTGATATGAAGGGATATAACTGAGAAAAGGCTTTTAATTTGTATCAAGACAAAAAATTTTGTAGAAAGGTCCTTCCTATAGAAAATGCCTAATAAGGTTTAGCTAAGAGTTTGTGGAATGGCCTCCAAACTAGAATCTTTCCCAACCTCCATTTACATTGGATTTAACTTTTCCTTGATGGTTTATTTTCCTTTTTTTGAGGCAAAGATCAACCACATGAGACTTGGGTGAGGAGAGCATGCATAGAATGAGGAAGATCCAGATGTGGAAGGATGTCTTCCATCAAGGAAAGACAAGGTGTTATGCGCCAAACCATTTCATGGATGAGTAAATGAGTTGGTTTAATGCCATTTGTATTTAACCACGAGATTGAAGCTTCATCTCCCAAATATGACCATTGATTTGTTAAAACATCTAGTGAGATCACATCAAATTTGGACCAAATATTCTGTAACATAACACATCATACTCTGATTGAGTGTAAAAGATTGACGATTGGATGGGGCAGACAAATTAATCAACTAACTCATCCTCCAATGTGTTAGCCATTTAAGGGTTTTTGATATATCTGAGTGGGGTGCTAGAAAAATTAAAAAGATGACTAGGGATGGATGAATGATGAGAGAGTGATGGATGTTGGCAAGTTATTTTGGATAGCAAGAGCTTGGGGTCTTATGGAAATAACATTAAAACTCTTTCCATATTCCCAGTGCCATAATATAGTACTCAAACTTTGAAAAAATCAACTTGCGAGTTCCTTAACTCCATAAAACCTCTATATCATTAATTTTATACTTCACTTCACTTTATATTTATTTTATCTCAAAAAAATAAAAATACATATCCCAATCTCTTTAAACCCACATATATGAGTGTCAGTGGTCCATAACATTTTTTTATTACAAGAAAACACAATAAATAATATTTGATTATATCACATGTTAAGAAAAATGCCCTTTATTTATTCAAAACATCTAAATAATACCATATAAATCCACTTTTGTGTACACTCTCAAGAGATGTTGTTGCATGAGCCTCTTAGGCCTATGTTTGTCGTCTTACCTAATGTACCAAATGTGTGTAATGCTCAATACATATGTAAAGTAAGGAAAATGAAGGATTGGTTGAGAGCAGGTACAATCGCTCCAACCATATCATCCATGTATAGATATACATAAATTCTAATAAAAACTTTGTTGGAATTCCTTCCCAAACTCTATTTCTCTTTGTGCATTTGCATATGTGTGTTCTTGTTGTTATTGTTATGATGTAGCATGTTCTTTCATGTTGTATGTTAGGCTAACAACATTTAGTGTCGTTGCCCCATTTATTTGGTTCGGTGACAACAATAGTGAATGAGGAAGAGGGTTGAACCTACAACAAGAAAAAAAAAGAATCAACTAACACAAGAAAATGAAGAGGATAGGTTGACAAGTGAGATCAATTATGTAAGATGCTTCGAGACAAAAGCTTGCTACCTAGAAAGTTGTTAATGAATGCTAAGGCTCGTGGAAGAGAAGATCATAGGATGCACATGAAAGAACGAGATGTTGCTAATAGAAGCTTGTAAAGCATGATCTTGAATTTACTTATTGGCTTTTGCATTTTGAAATTCTCTGAGGATAGAGTACTCATGCCCACGCTCACAAATGTTCATGGTTGTTGTTTGAAATTGAAATAGAGAACAAATTTTCCTAGTCATGAATGTTTTGTGTTTTCTTGAATTTTAACTACTTGATGAGTCTTTGATGCGATGGATTCGTTAGAGAGCATGAACTTATATAAGCGGTCATAAATTCGACCACATGATTTTTATTGATATATTCATGTCATAAATATCAAATCATGGACACACTTTGATTGGAGATGAAAGTGAGTGTTGTTGCATAAATTTTGTACTACATCGCCATTGAATTTTAAAAAATAATTATAAAAATGGTTGCGGAGTTTAAAAATATTCTATTACTTTGGTGTATCTTTACACCTTTAAGGGCAATTTCTAGTTTATATTAATTAATTTTTTTAAAGGCACAATGTATTTCAGTACAAAACTTTCACAAATGGTTTAATTAACTAGTTTTATATTATAAATATATTTTTAGTTATGATATAAGATTGTGATAACTATTTTTCTTTATTATTCTTATAAAATTAATACTTTTGTTGTTTTTTTATTTTTTAAGTATATATATGGAAATTTTAATTTTTTTATTTTGGGATAAGATTTATCTAAGTCTTTGGAAGTGAGAAGCACATTGATTACACATAATAATTTTATTTTTTTTACTATTAAGAAAGTTACTGGATAGGTACACCACTAATTTGTGTTTTCCTAATTTAATATGAAATAATTTATTTATTTATTTATTAGGTAGAGAAAATCTTTATATCTTTTTCTTTTCTTTTTTTCTTTCTCTTTCTTTTTTTTTTTTTTTCTTTCTTTTCTATTTCTTTTTTCTTTTCTTCTTCTTTTTTCTTTCTTTCTTTCTTCTTTCTTTCTTTTCTTTTCTTTTTTTCTTTTTTCTTTTTTTTCTAGAAGGAAAAAAAGGTTGTCTATTAAATTTATAAACATTACATTCCAAGCACATCATATTCAAAGCTGGATAAATCACAACAATGAAAATATATCAGCATTGTGTGTCCATCCGAATATAGATATAAACCTGTAAAGTTGCACAATCTAGAAAACAAAATTACAGCATCATAAAGTTCACATGATAATACATCAGCATGTAGAAAATAAAATTTCGAAACAGAATCTGTCGAATATGTTCGTCCCATATTAAAGCTAATTGATAGTTGAAAAAACCATTAAGGTTCAGAAAGATAATATTCAGCCTCGCTTGAGAATTTGTCGAATCTGTTCGTCTCATATTGAAACGAATTGATAGTTGGAAAAGCCATTAATGTTCAGAAACATAATAATCAGCCTTGCTTGAAATCGGATCAGTGACCTAAGATGGGTTCCACAAAGCAAGTAATCCACCAGCATGTCCAGCCGCATGCCAAGCTGGTCTGATAAGTAAAATAGTGCCAATTGCTTACGATTTGCAACACAACGTCTCCTGGAAAAAATCAATAATAGGATTTGCTCCATATAGCAGTTCTTCCTTTAGGCGATAGTGTTTGGAGGTATCGCCCATACCCCGCAAGTTCAGAGAAAGGATGTGGGTCATTTGGAAACACCGGAAGGGTTGCTCGCTCTAAGCGCCCTAAGGTCATCGACAGCAGAGATGGGGACATCCATAAGATCCAGAAAGTCATCTCGAAAGAGAGATTTGGTTTTAAGTCTACCCATGAAATGCCTTGAGCCTAATTTTGATTTTTTCCGCACAGTGATGTTATTTCCAAAGACAGGAGAGATGGTAATGTTGGGATCCTGTGGTACTCTACCAAAACAGTTAAAGCAACAATATCAATGTTCGAGTTACTAAGAAGGGATTCTATGTCACTATCAACAGTGCTTTTGGGCGAGTCTGAGATGTCCAATGGCTCATGCAACAGGGACTGTGGGAAAGCCCATTCCAGAGGGGGCATGGAGGGTGATATGTGCAATGGAGCGACAGGAGAGGAGACAGGCTTGGAGGGGGTTGTTTGCACAGTCGCTGCAGGGGTGGTATTTTGTGGAGGTTCATCAGATGATTCAGAAATCAAAGAAATGTTCGGGTCAATCCTACCGCTCATTTTATTGGAGCTATGATCCACCACCTTTTCATTAGATAACAAAGGGTTCTTAGGTTCACAAGAAGTACCAACATCATTGTTAAGTGGAGAGGGCTTATCGGTTAGGGTGCTAGCCGATGCAAATACCTCTTCATCAGAAGATAGAGGAAGAGACCTACCCGATGGGAGATCACCTTGAGAGCCAGTGGCCACCTTGTCCTTCCATGATCCAGCTATGCTCTTCACGCCCCGATGAGTATTTCTGAATCTCATGGGGCAACATCCTTTCAGGTGTCTAGTGCGATGACAAATAAGGCACCAGAATGGTACGCCCTAGTAATCAATTCTTTATCTATGCCATCTTTGTCCCCATACCAGGTCCACATCCTCAAGTAAGCCACCCGCGAAACAAACCTCCACCAATAGCCAAGTAATTCTCTCGTCACTGGTGTCAAGAATGCTAGGGTCGATATATTTAGTACATCCAATGGAGTCTCCAATGGCCCTAAGAGCCTTCAGAGTCCAGAATTCGAGCGGGAGCCCAGGTAATTTCACCCACACGACCTTACTTTTTGGTGCCTCCATAACAAGTTTGAATCCTAGATACCATGGTACCAGTTGCATGAAGCTTCTCCCCCTGACCCAGGTCTTTTTTATAATCTTCCTGATATCCTTTTCATCCATGAAATGAATGCTAAACCAACCATTGAGTAGTAAACTCACTTTGGGAGTGTATCCAAGTATGGGGTTCCAATGTTGTTTCACCCACACCACCATATCGACATCGCTCCTGTCTGCAAACGTCCACCGTCCAATCAGTGCCCGCTTCTGGAGGCTGGCCACACGCCCCCACAAATCTTCATACTCCAGTGTAACCTCCTTGATGTCCATAGCCGGCTTGTAGCAATTATACAGCTTCTGCCCATGACCCTTTCGTCTATATGCGCCTGTTGAACCAGCCTTCTGTTTACCCTCCGCACTGTTGTGATTCAAATTCTTATTGTTATCAGGGGGCATGAAAATAGATTGTAAGATCAACCTCGCATCAATCTCCGAGTCCAGCAACCTTTTTTGTTCCACTTCGCTCGCAGCAGCAATCAAGGCCTCTTGTGCAGACGTATCAGGAGATAGAATGTCATATATCTCTGCCATTTGGATACAAAATATGGGGATGTCAACTCTGGAAAAAGTTGTGATGTGGCAGGTAGGTGAGTCCAATCCCACCAAACTATTGGAAAGTGCAATATATGTCGTCGGTTATAATAGGAGTGTCAGGACATATATAAAGAATGTTTGTGTCCTAAATTGGAAGACCCCCATGCACAATTCACAAGACGTAAATTGTCAGCCCATTAACCCCATAGCCGTTGGATGAAGTAAAATGATGTATTAAGCTTCAATATTGTCAGCGTCCTTTTTATGCCTTTAAATGGATTCCGTCACCCTCATACACTACAACCTATATTGACCCCAACAGGACCAAATGGAGCCTAGATGTGCACAATCTATCAGTCAGAAATGCTGTATACGATCTGCCTGTCCAAAAAAATTTGAAATTCCAGTCCTAGATGAGATTCGACAGTGCAAATCTCATCTACCCAAATAAGTCCGTCAGAACAAGGACTGAAATCCAATTCTAGTGAACGGAAAACAATGGTGGCGGGAAAATTTTCACTGGAAAAACTAGTCAAACCTCCTTGATCACCATTAGACATGGCAACAGCAACAACAACAACACGCTGAGCACCTACACCATCATTTTGAGTGTTGTTGGGATGACAGAGAATTGGAGTCGGAGGATGATTCTTGTGGTATAAATCTACCTCCTATGTTTAACATTTGTTGGGTCATCTCTGATGTCTCAGATGTCATTCTGTTGTATTTAGGAGGCACTCCCCACCAGGATTAGAAGACCCATACATGCAGTAACCTGTTTTATTTCTGTGTAACCAAAAACAGGAGATGCATGCCTACATGCAAACCTTTCCACGATATTTTAAAATATAATGTTATTCTATTACAGATTTGAGACCTCCTTCTGACAGTGTGGCCACACACCCCTATCGACCTTACACAACAATCCTAACCTGATTTCTATTTGAGCTTCTATGGCTTTTTAAAGCTTTATGGTTCTAGTGTCTCTAATACACGATTGAAAATGACTCCTTACCCAAGGTAAACAAAGAATACTATGAATTGTCTATGTAAGATTTAGACCTCCTTCGGAACGTGTGGCTTCACTCCCCTCACTAGCTAAGCTTATATTACTTCCTAAACATACATGATTCTCGTACTTCTCAAACACAGAGAAAGCACAATGATAGAAAAATCCTTACCTAGAAAAGTATACTGCATTCCCTCTGGGCAAATACGTTGCTTGTCCTCTGTTCAACCACTTGCAGTCCATCCTCTCTTCTTCTCTGTCTTCGGCGTTCACCATCCTATGCTTAGCCATAATCTTAGTGGCTCCTTTCTTTATTTATTATTGCATCATTGTTTACAAATAAAAGTATGTTTTTTACAATAATCTATTAAGGAAGCAAGAGAATGACTTCCACTTTTAACATGTGATTTTAGGTCTTGAATTATTAACTTGTTTTATTATATTGTTCGAAAAAAATAAAATCTTAATCCATTAAAAATATTTTAAAAATAAAGTTTATATCATTTTCATTATTAACACTAGAGAGAAGTCATATGATATCCAGAATCAACCTAACTTAATCCCATACATAAAATTAAAAAAACAAATACTCAATTAGTTTAACCTCTCGTCTATGAGAAATAAACACTAAACGATACCTAGAGACATTTAACTATCGTTTATTAAAGATGTTTTATTTTCTTAAATTCACCCTCGAGAAATTAATTGATGTTGAGGTTGGGATCTTGAGATCGAAAAATAAAACAAGCTCTAAATCATATGGTGCACGAATTTGAGGAAGGAAGAGAAGAGAAGAAATTAATACGAGCCATTACGGAGACCACACGTGGCAAAATTGAATTGGTTCCATGCGCGATAGGGAACACTTTCTCATTGGCTGGGGTGAACAGTGTTTGCTCACCCCAAGCACGCAATGAAAATGCCTCCGGCGTAATTAAAAAAATTATTTTTCTCAGGCATATTTCCATATGTGTTTGTGATATTGACATGTCTGATTGTATCGAAAATGAAAAGGATAAAGGGTATGAGATTTTGACATGATGAAATTTAAACTTAGGTAATCATATTTTCACATCAATCCAAAATTTAGATAATTAATTTCGACTTTAACAATTATAATATATAATAATAAAATAATAAAATGTTATAATATTTTTAAAAAGGTTTTTTTTTATGAAAATAAATCAAATATACAAAAATTTATAATAAATAATTTTTAAATTAACTCCAATACATTTTATTATATACCTATTTTATAAATTGAACTTTTATTATATACCCATTTTATAAATTGAACTTATTATATTTGTTGATAGGTATGTTATATTTTAATATTTTTAATCAAAAATTTTTATTTTCAATTAGTTTTCAAAATTTTAAATTGATTTTATAAAATTTATTAAAGTTTTGAAAAAAAAAATATTTTGCAAATTAAAAATAAATTTTGAAAATTTTGAAATTTGCATTTCTATTTTTTTTATTACAATATAGATGAAATTACTAATTTTATAGTGTTATAAATACAATTTGTCAAAAATAAATTTTATTTTAAGAATAAAAAATCAAAAACTTTTTATAAGTCACTAATTATAATAAAAATACACATATCAAATCTCAATATTTATAAATAACATATATTAAATCTCGATATTTATGAATTTATGAATGAATGAATGAATGATATTTTAACGTCTACAAGACTAAAAAGAGTCTATGGGACTACCAGCTTCCTTGTTTTTTGCCTTCTGTAATTCAATCATTTTCTTACTCAAATTGATGATGAGTTCACCCAGCCTTCTAACAATTCCCTCACTGAAAAGACAATGCCACGGAATTGATGCTAACATACTGCGGTAACTTTCCCTGATGTCTTTGAAAGAATCAGATTCCAAAATGAAATGTTTTTTTTTATTCCACTGCCCTAGAAGTGCAAAAAATAAATACCTTTTCTTCCCAAGATTCTTTAGGTCTCTTCCACCGTCCCGTTTCACACCGAAGTTGATGTGAGTTAGTTCTTAATTGAGCAAGATGAACCTTTTCTCTCTATAGAATGCTAGCTCCAATGTACTCTTTTTGTTGGAGATCACAAGTGGGGTTGAATTCCTGGCCATAATACTTCTTCTTTCTACCCAACTCTTCTCCCCATATACCCTTACGGAACTTATCCGACACAAAATTCTTTAACTCCTTGTTATTTGCGGGACATGCATTAAGGAAAATATTCCATTTTTGCATCCATTTGTTGTTTTGTCTCATCCATGATTTCTTTCTTTCACTCATACCTTCATTGAAGATATCTTTTGGCCATCTACCTCCTCCCATTTGCTCAATTTGGTTTAGATACCTTATAAGACGCACCATGGCAATTGCTTCGATGGGAGCTGCCCTTGTTTCATTCAACATTATCTCATAGGGAACCAAACTTTTTATTTTGAACTTGCTCATGATCAAGCGTTTTTGAATTTTTTCAATTTGTTTCCATTTTAAAACAGGGATACTGCTAGCCCACAATTCACACCAATATAATAGCATTGGACAAACTAGGAGTCCAAAAAGTACTTTGATTGTGTTCCAATCCCATAACTTTGCCTCTCTACATCTATTTTGAAGTGCATATACTGCTTTCCACCCTCATAAAATTCTTTTCTTTCTGCAATCCTCCCAATTAAGCTTGTTGTTGAAATCGATCTTGAGGTGCTTGTATTCATTTACTTTTTCAAGAATGTTGCCTTCAAAGAAGAACGTATGCTGGCTTTGCTTCCTTTTATAAGAGAAAATCATTATTTTGGTCTTATTGGTATTGACTTGCATCCCCACTACTTTACCAAAATGCTCAAGGGCATATAGGTGCATATGCAATTCATGGGCCGATTTAACAACTAGCGCAAGATCATCGGCATATAGAAGAAGCTTTATCACAAACTCCCTCAATCGAACACGATCCCCACCTTGCAAATTTAGCCACTCTTCCAGTTTGTCAATATATAAACCAAAAAGGGCAGGGGATAAAGGGAAACCTTGCTTGACTCCAATGTCACTTCTAAAACTTTTTGAAATGCTTACTAAAGTTCTAATTTTGACTTTCACCTCTTCATAAAGCCTATGAACAACAACTCTATATTGTAAAGGAATTTCATGTTCTTCCATTCTATGCCACAACTTATCTCTAGGGATCGTGTCAAATGCTTTTTTGAAGTCAACAAAGTAGAAAAATACTTCTTCTTTGCTCCCCCAAACCTTTTCAACAATGTGTATCAGCGTGATACCATGATCTACTGTAGAATGCTTCGGCCTAAAACCTGCTTTCCCTTTTTCCCTCTTTTCTTTTACTTCTACCCACTTACTGATTCTATTTTCTAACATGCCACTGAAAAGCTTTGGAAACAAAGGATTGTTCATAATGGTTCTATAGTTGGAAGGATTATTAATGTATCCACTTTTAAAAAGGGGAATTACTAGACTAGTTGTCCAATCCCTTGGGAATCCTTAATGAATGACATTGTTGAATATTTCCATGATGTGCGGTGGCAAAATGTTCATTCCCCGCTTTAGATATTCTGCTTGAAGTTCAACCAAATCCTTTGCCTTCCCTGTTTTCAAATTTTCAATTCTTGCCTTCACTTCCTGCACTGTGAAAAGCTTTGTAGATGTGTTGATCCTGGGAGGAGGCTCAACCTCTAATTCTTTTTCATGGATTTTCCTTGCATAGTCAAACCACTGATTGGCTGTAATATTATTTTCAAATTTCTTCTTCCTTGGTTGAAGCTCCTGCCAAAAGAGTTTTGGGTTATGCTTTCCTAGATATATCACCTCTTCCCGCCTTGTTTGCATGAACTCATATTTTTTCTTTTTTAAAATCTGCTTATATAACTCTACATTTATCTCCCCCTCTCCTTCCTTTTTCAAGGTTCTCCTTGCCATTTTTCATTCCTCATCGAACCACGCATTCATAGGAAAACAAGTTGATTCTTATTTCCTATTTTTTTCTCTTTTGCACTTCTCAAGTGCACCCTGGATTATATTTGTTAACTCATGGTTGTTGAGGTTTTGTGGACAAATTTTCTCCTTCTGAATTGATATCCTCAACATTGTTTTGAAGATAGTGCAATTTTCTTGTGTTAGAAGAATTTTGCCCCTTGATGTCGATTGTTGAGAACCTTGGGTTTTCCTTCTATTATGTCTTTCTCCTAACCATGATAACTTTATATAAATTGGGTTATGATATGATTTTAAGTCCCAAATATGCTCTCCAATCTTAACTTCATATGTTCTTTCTATTAGGCTTTGTGAACCAATAACATAGTCAACGACACTTGCCCTGTTGTATGTGTTGCAAGTGAAGTTCCCGGACTTTTTCCATCTATCTAGACCATTGCAGATAATTAAGTTGAAAGCACCACACAACGCAAACAACTCCTCTCCAAAATGATTACTAAATTTTTCATATTCTGAACATCTCAACCATCGAGAATTCTCCTCTTCAATGAGCCAGATAGGATTGTGATCCTCTTTGCAACAAAGAATATTGGTTTGTTGATTTGTTGTTCTAGCATTGAAATCTCCCACTAAAAGAACTTCTCCCTATTGAGAATATGCGGCAATATCTTGCTTTAAAGCTGCATATGGATCTTTGCTGTCCAATCCCTTAATTTTGTAAGTTTTTGATACTTGGGGCGCAAAATAACATGTTGCAATTCTTATGTCATTCTCATTCTATGTTATTTTGAACCATAAATATTATTTATTTATATCTTCTTTCACTAATTGAATGTGACGACCTTCTTTTTCTTTCACTAAAACCAGTGTTCCTCCGTACCCTTTGCCATTTTTTGTTGCCTCGTTCCAAGCTGCTAACTTCAAATAACCGTCAAACATACGAGTGTTGCAACCATAATGTTCATGAGTTTCTGTGAGACACATTATGTCTCTACCTTCTGCAATAGGCCTTATCCCAGGTCTCCTCCTCCAAAAGTAACTTTTTACAGTTCCAACAAACTAGACTTAGGTAAATTTGAGTAGGATTTGATTGTTATGCGATTTGGCACATAAAACTTGAATTTGAGCCTTCACCCTTTTTCATCCATATTAATCTTGTTGTTTTCCTCCTATTATATAATTTCTATTTATTCATGTTATTATCTTAGATTTCATTTGATTAAATCTCCACTAAATGGCTATCTATTTGATAGTTGCACGGATCTGAATGCTATCATTTCCTTTATTTCCTTTATTGCTGTTGTACGACCACCTACACACAAAAATCTCCGCGTTCTCGAAGCGTATGAAGGCTTTTTTTAATAATTTATTGTCTGTACATTATGAAGGCTTCTTTTTTTTTTTATAATTTCTGGTCTGTACATTAATAAGTACATGTGTAAAAAAAACGGAAATTGCCTCGTAATTCGGACCAATATAGTTCCCGAAATGAAAGTGGATGAATAGACACCATTCTTGAACGGGGGCCAACATAATGAGAAGAAGAATATACTTCATATAGTTTGCATGGGTGAACAATGTTGTGAGCCGCAAAGATTTGGAGCACTTTCAAATATTTTCGTTATTTTTTCGTTGTTATAATTGTTTTTCCCTATAAATGATTCAAGTTTTTCAAAACTTTATGAATTATTAAAATCATATGATATAATAACTTAAAGTTATATTTTTTATTGTATTTTAATGAAATTCATATGATATAATAATTTAATTTATATTTTATTATATTTTAGTGAAATTATTAAATAAAAATATAATATAATGTATAATATTTTGATTAAAAAATTTAATAAGTTTAGTTTGTCTTCATTATTAATGTTATTGGTATCTATTAAATATTAAACGCTATGTTTAAAATTATATCTATTAAATATTATATTATTATAATTATATAAATTAAATAGTTAGTAAAAATAAATAAGTTTATAATAAATATTAAAATATTTATTTTATAATATATTTATTTTTTTAGGAAAATTTGTAATTTTCATTATAATAAAATATGAAAATTATATGTTGTGTAGTTTATAGTTATTATGTTAAAAATTTGTTGATTTATTCATATTAGGCGTTACTATCCAGAGTCATCCAAATTGTTTATATACATGAAAATACAACTTTAACAAATATGATAGTAGTGTGTTATATATAATCCAAAACATGTTCAATAAGTAAAGTGCTTGAAACGATATCAAAATGGTGTTGTAATATCACTGTAAATGTATCCGTGATGAGCTAAAATGATAAAAAAATGATGTCATTCTTGAATATCCACAGGGATGGTCCTCAGAGAAGGGACGATGATAATATTGGTAATGATCAGTGTCAACCACCTCTGTCACATGCCAAGTACCAAACACCTATTGTGCGCCTTCTTTGGATAACTAATCTGAAATATGGTTTCGCTCCCTATAAATATGATGACGAGATGGTATCAAAACAAGATTTGAGAATCATCACTTTGTCTAATAAACTTCTGAGAGTGTGTGTGTAGCATGTGGATTTCGATGTGAACCAATCAATCACCACTTTTGAAAAGCCGAAAACCTGTAGGTGACTACAATGTTTCTTAAGAGCAAATAGTAGAAGGAGTTTAAGACTGTATAACTTTGCAAAGTTGTTTGTGCCTTGTGTTGAGATTCAATAAGATGATGAAGCTTAGTGAAAATTAGTCACCTTCACTAAGTGGGCCCGCAGGCTATTCTTAGGTGCAATTCTATTATTAGACTATGTCTATTTTTAGACATGGTGATCATATTTTAGAAGTTGCATGATGCTATTTGTGGATGGTTGGTCAAGTTGGAAAAATAGATAAAATTCTATTTTTAGAAGATTGGGCGAAATCTATTTATAGATCGTTGATCTCAAAATAGACATGTCGATTATTATTAGCCCTTAATAATAATCAGACTCTAAATATCAACTTATTCTCTTGGATCACTTTATTTCAGTATACAGATTTGGAAAATCAGTGGGCTGAAGGAATTACGCAATTCCTAGGGTTTACTGGTGGTTCATGCATGGAGGACTCAGTTAGAACTGAAGTGGCAAAGTTATGACAGAGTTGGAAGAGTAGTTTATGGAGTTGTTATTTACTTTAACTCAATTAATGGAGTTAAACTCAGTTGAGCTAGTTGTATCTAGTCTAACTGAAAGATACACTAGTGCGAGTTAAGTGAATTAATTATTTAATTAATTCACAACTAATAACTCACTAACAACTGAAAATAAACAATAGTTAACTACAGTGCATGTCAGTTCCAGTGGAGACCCAGTGGAGAGATAGGTGAAAGGGTGAGATGGACTATCCATTATGACTATAGTGATGGGTGATTGCATCACACACATTAGAGTTGCAGTGAGGATTGCGCGATCGAAAAGCGAGCCAATTCGAGTCATTTGGGGGTCTTCTTCAGTAAGGGGATTGCATAGTGGGCGGTGTCGAGAGCGAGGTGGTGCCGTGGAGATACAAATTGCACTAATGATGTGTAATGATTGTTGATTGTACTAAGAGCTTGATGTACTAAGCTTTGTATGAGATTGTTACATGATCTCCATGATACATAATATATGATAGTTGAGGTTTTTAGCTTCAGGCTTTCCCGTTAAACAACTGTGTTATGTGCGATTGTTTTTATTGCTTCATGTGTTTGCAATTGAATTTTAAATTTCAACAAAAGATTAACAATGGAAGGATTCTGTATTTAGAAAGAAGATATATATTGTTAGATCAGGAGAATCTGGATATATACATGCATATGTTATATAATTTCTACATGGTATTAGAGTAGTGTTAATTCTTGAAGATTGCAATTGTGAAGAATTGTTGAGTTTGTGCTGGTGGACAATTTGAATTTGCTGCAGAAATTTCTTGGTGCGACAGTTGAGTACACATTGAAATGTCTTTCAATGGGTTGAGATTGGAGTATGCCCTTGAGGGAAGCTCAAATTACATAGCCTAGAAGGATAGGATGGAGGCAGTGTTGGAAGATAATGGACTGAAGGAGTTCATCGATAGCGATGTTCCTAAGCCTGGTCCTAGCGATGCTGCATTACTTGATGCATGGAAAAAGAAGGTAGCGAAGACAAGAAGAATTATATTGGAAGGTGTAAAGGACCATATTGTGTCAAGCCTTCATGGAAAAGCCACTCCATTTGCAATGTGGAAGGCTTTGACATATATTTTCCAAAGCAGCAGCGACCAGAGGAAGTTGGCGCTGAAAGATAAGCTCAGAAAAATAAAAATGGAGAAGAGCGACAATATTCCAAAATATCTCACGAAGTTTGTCCATTGTAGGGATGAACTGGGAAGTGTGGGGATTACTATTGATGATGATGACTTGGTGAGCTTGGCTCTCCTTGGGCTTTTGAAGAGTTGGCATAGCTACGAAGACTCTGTCAATGGATGGGAGAAATTTTCGGGTTGGGAGCGACTTTGGTCGGATCTTGTGTAGGAGGAGATAAGTTGAAGTACTAGGGAGGGCTCTTCATCGAAGAATTATGATGAAGATAATTGCGCTTTGGCTGCCAAAGCAAGGAAATGGAAGGGGAAGAAATTCCCTCCAAAATTCAAGGCTAAAGGCAAGAAGCAGGATTTGTCCAAGGTGAAGTGTTTTCACTGTCACGAACAAGGGAATTTCACCACTAATTGCCCACAGAAGAAGAAGAACAAGAAGGTTGTTGGAGCTGCAGCGAGTGAGGCCTTAGCCTCATAATTTGAACTTGATTTCTCCTTGATCACATGCTTGGTTTCAAGCTCAATGGGATTGGTGTGGTATCTTGATAATGGTGCGTCTTTCCATATGATGGGAGACAAGGAGTTGTTTAGTGACTTGGAGGAGAAGGATTTCCAAATGCATATAGAGATGGGCGACGATGGAAGATACAGTGCGACCGACATTGGAACCATTACCTTTGATAGGGAGTTAGGTAATCCATTTCTGTTGAAATATGTTATGCATGTTCCAGGTCCAAAGAAGAACTTGGTCTCGGTCGCAATGTTGGAAGACAGAGGTTATGACGTTGTTTTCAATGAGGGAAAAGCTTTCCTATGACATAAAACAATGGGTCAAACCAAGAGGACAGGGATTCGAGTTAAGAATCTCTACAAGCTAGAGGTAGATGGCTGCGCTGCAATGATGGGCAAAGCAGAAGAAGTGGTGAGCTGGGATGAGGGCGAATTATGGCACAGGAGATTGGGCCATCTTCACCATGGCGCTTTGAATATTTTGCAGCAGATTTCTACTGGACTTCCCAAGGGTACTCTTACATAGTCAGATCAGTGCAAGGGATGTACTATGGGTAAGTTTGTGAAGATCACCTTTCATGAGAAGGAGAACCGTGCTTTGGTAATCCTTGAGATAATTCACACAGACGTGTGTGGACCTTTCTCGGTTGCTTAAAAAACAAAACACAGGTATTATGTTATATTTGTTGATGACTATTCTCGTAGATGCTAGATCTTCTTCATGCAGAAGAAGAGCGAAACATTCTCAAAGTTCTGTGAGTTTAAGGAGTTGGGGAAGCAAGTGAAAGCTCTATGGAGCGATAATGGTGGTGAATATATCTCGAACGAATTCAAAGACTTTTGTAGCAAAGAAGGAATTCGAAGAGAACTCATAGCGCCTCCGCCCACAACGAATGGCGGTCGTGGAGAGAAGAACGAACGGCGTGGTGCACGCAAGCTGTCGCCAGAGGGTTAAACTTGCATGTAATGAGAGGAAGCGCCAATTCGAAAGATGAGCCTCCGGATGTGGATCAGCCACAGGAGGAGATTCATGGAGTGGAGGAGTGCTCCACGCGCGAGGCTCCGACATCGCTAGCGACTTTTAAAAGGCTGAGAGACTGAAGCTTGATGCGACACAGAATGTAGGAGTCCCTACATCACAACGCAGATAGAGACAGTCACCTGATCATTTTACTGGATACATGGCTCTTATGAGCAAGCGTGTCGTGACAGAGCCATCTTCTTTTGAAGAAGTAGTGCAGGAGCCCATATGGGTAGATGCCATGGTGGAGGAGTATGACTCCATTTTCAGAAACAGTGCTTGGGAGATTATTCCAAGGCCGGTGGGTAAATCAGTTGTAGGATCAAGATGGATCTACAAGGGAAAGGAAGCTGCTGATGGGAGTGTCGAGAAGTATAAGGCAAGATTTGTTGCCCGAGACTTCTCACAAATTAAGGGGATTGATTATGAAGAAACCTTTGCACCTGTCGCACGGTATTCTTTCATAAGGACCATCCTTGCTCTCTCAGTGCAGATGGGTTGGCACATTCATCAGATGGATGTGAAGATTATGTTCCTTAATGGGATCATTGAGGAAGAGGTGTACATTGAGCAACCTGAAGGATTTGAGATCTTCAGTAGTGAGTCGCATGTGTGCAGGCTCAAAAGAGCGTTGTATGGGTTGAAGCAAGCACCACGTGCTTGGTACACATGGATCGACAACTATTTCACTGGACTTGGCTTCGCAAAGAGTGAGGCGGATGAAAACATGTACCAAATTGTGGTGGAGGGTAAGATTTTAATCATTGTTCTTTATGTTGATGATTTAATACTAACGGGGGATGAACAGTTGATACACTCATGCAAGGGAGTTTGAGATGAAGGATTTGGGCCTCCTTCATTATTTTATTGGATTGGAAATATGGCAGCGAGAAGGTGAACTGTTTGTGTCTTAAGGCAAGCATGCCCGGGAGATACTGGAGAAGTTTCACTTGCAAGGCTACAAGCCTATCAACACTCCTCTTCCAGGAAATTGGAGGAAAGAGGATGCTACATCAACAGAGGTAGTGGATGCCACTGTTTATCGACAGTTGGTGGGTTCGCTCATGTATTTAGTTAATACAAGACCGGACATATGCTATTCGGTGAACCAACTTTCACAAGCGATGGTTAAGCCTACCAAGCTCTTTTAGAAGGCAAGTAAGCATGTCCTGAGGTATCTCTGGGGCATATCTGAGTATGACTTATGGTACAGACAGACGGATGAGGTGAAGTTGCATGGCTTCACGGAAGCAGATTGGGCAGGCAGCCCAACGGACAGAAAGAGCACATCAGGAGGGTTTTTCAGTATCGGATCTACAACAGTTTCTTGGTATAACAGGAAACAAAGATCCGTGGCACTCAGTTCAGCGGAAGCAGAATACATGGCAACAATTCAAGCTGCATGTGAGGCTTTCTGGATGAGGAAGATCCTGGTTGGTTTGTTTAGTTCACATTTAGATCCTATAGTGATACATTGTGATAATCAAAGTTGCATTAAACTCTCAATTAATCCTATGTTTAATGGTAGATCTAAACATATTGATATCCAGTATCATCATATTAGATATTGTGTGCAGCGAAAGATCATGTTGCTTCAGTACATTCTTATGGAAGATCAGGATGCCAACATTCTAACGAAGGCGCTCGGTAGGAGCAAATTTGAATACCATAGAGGCAGGATCGGGGTGAAGGATAATCCCTATCTTGTTGAGAGGGAGTCTTGAGATTGAACAAGATGATGAAGCTTAGTGAAAATCAGTCACCTTCACTAAGTGGGTCCGCAAGCTATTTTTAGGTGCAAGTATATTTTTAGACATGGTGATCATATTTCAGAAGTTGCAGGATGCTATTTGTGGATGGTTGGTCAAGTTGGAAAAATAGATGAAATTCTATTTTTAGAAGATTGGGCGAAGTCTATTTATAGATCGTCGATCTAAAAATAGATGTGTCGATTATTATTAGCCCTTAATAATAATCAGACTCTAAATATCAACTTATTCTCTTGGAGCACTTTATTTCAGTATATAGATTTGGAAAATCAGTGGGTTGAAGGAATTACGCAATTCCTAGGGTTTACTAGTGGTTCATGCATGGAGAACTCAGTTAGAACTGAAGTAGCAAAGTTATGACAAAGTTGGAAGAGTAGTTTATGGATTTGTTATTCGATTTTGCTTTCGATTAATGTTGGGAACTCGATTGAGCTAAATTGATCATGATACAGCTGAATGATACACTAGTGAGGTGGAGTGAATTAATTAGTTAATTAATTCACGAATAATAACACTAATCAATGGTGATAACGATTAACTTTCTGATTGCATGTCGGCTCCGATGGATATCCCGGTGGAAGATAGGTGAAAAGGGTGAGATGGACTATCGTTGTGGCTATAATGATGCATTGAATGCATCACCACATTAAGGTTGCCAGTAGAAGTTGTGCGATCAAGCAAAACCAATTCGAATTCATTCAGGGGTCTTCTTCAGCGGGGATTGCGCAGTGGAGGCAGGCTGTCAGGAGGCAAGAAATTGGTGCATGGAGATGCAAATTTCTGCATGACAGTGTGTAATGATTGTTGATTGTACTGAGAGCTTGATGTACTAAGCTTTGTATGAGATCGTTACATGATCTCCATGATACATAATATATGATAGTTGGGTTTTTTAGCTTCAGGATTTCCCGTTAAACAACTATGTTATATGCGATTGTTTTCATTGCTTCATGTGTTTGCAATTAAATTTTAAATTTTCGCAAAAGATTAACAGTGGAAGGATTCTGTATTTAGCAAGAAGATAAATATTGTTAGATCAGGAGAATGTGGATATATAAATGCATATGTTATATAATTTCTACACCTTGCCCACAACTTGCTTTGAGTTCGTATTGGTGAGTGTCATTGAGATGTAGGACAACTTCGCCGCCGCAACAACCTCGCTGTGAAGAGCAATCAAAATATGCCCAGGGGATGATGTGGTCAATTGCTTTCATGGTTACCAATCGAGGAGTAGATGGATTGTCATCATCCAAGAGGAGAGAGTATATTGCATAGATTTTTGCAGAAGTACGATCTAGGGAAAAAGGGGTGTCATGGAAGATCTTTCTGTTCTGCCCAATCCATAAACCCCAACATGTGAGTAGTGAAATGTTCCTTTGCTTTTTTGTTGTTGACTCATTCCACCAGTTTTCCCATGCTTGTAGTAGATTCCCTCCCCACCATTTTATGGAAATGGATAACCCTTGGTATATAGAGTTCTAGACCTAACAGGATACCTCACAAGTTAAGAATAGGTGTTCTGTTGTTTACTCTAATTCTATGCATAATGCACACCATGAGGGGCCACAATATGATCGCTTTTTCAGATTTTCCCCTGTGGGCAGTTTGTTTTACAAAATACACCATAATAGCATCTGTGATTTTTCAAACTACTTTAATTTCCATAGGTGCCTCCACCACCAGTTGAGTGTGATGGGTTCCTTAGAGGCGATTGTGAAAAGATAACCCTCTTTTGGAGAGTAGGTTCCCCACTTTGAGAGTGCCCACAATAGTTAATCCACACGATAAATTAATCGAATGTGTGTCGATGAAAACAACATGGTATATTCTCCCCATACATTGTGCCATTGCTCAGGTATCTGAAGTTCCGATGCTAAAAACTAGTGTTTTCCCCACATATCAGATCGCGTCGGGTCCCCGATTTGGTTAAGATATTTGATCCTGTGAGATGTGAGGTGATGAGCTCCATCATTAGACATATTTGGAGGGGTTAATGGTCACCTTTTAACCTTCTTAGATCTTTTTTTCTTGCATTTTTATTATTATTTGGTTTTATGATGCTAGTATAGGTGGTGATTAAAGCTAACACACTATGAGTGTCTAATATGAGGTTGAGTGTAGAAAATCATGATTTATTAAGCATTTTTATAAGGATTTTATCATAAAGACTCGGAGGAGACAACAAAGAGAAATTATTGAAGGATTTTCCACCCTCCTTAAATCTCAAAGGCAACCAAAGGATCCCAAGGATTCTCTCTAGCAATTTGAATCCCAGAGGCAGCCAAGCACTCAATCTTTCTTTACTTAGAGTCAAGTGGACTCAGTCACCATTTCTAGGGAGTTGTTGGTAGCTGCCCTGTAGAATAAACAGAGTAGAGCTAGAGCTAGGAAGAGTTAGTCAGTTAGTCGATTCTAGTTGAGACTTTGTTGCAAGCTATTGATTTTTTTATTATTTTACTTGGTGAAAATGTGAAGTTGGGTTATACTTTTTTCTCTTTTTTGAGAATTTTTTTTTATTTTTTTCTGTTCTTCAACTTTCTGCAAGCCAAAACAATTTTTTCTATTTAGAATTTCATTTTGCGATAAAAATAAAAGTTGTCATAGAAATTTTATTAGCTTTCTATTACTTATTTTTTGGAATTTTTTTATACACATTTGATATGTCAACTTAGCGTTTCTTTGAATGTGTGTTTTTTAACAATCAAAGGATTCATAAGAAGTCATGTTAATATGCATTGTTGTATTCTTTGAAACTTTGTGTTTTTGAGAAACAAACTATGTTACAACAATCTAGATAGAGTCTACTTCGGTTTCGTTATATTTACAAAGCCAACTAATGCATATCATAATTACTAGAATTTTTTGAACTGGTCCAATATGAAAAAACTACATATTTTGAATATGTTTTGCGACGCACGAAATTTCTTAGCATATAAGTTATAAACTAAAAATATAAAACCTACCCATTACAGACGATGGACCAATGTAATGCACCATAATTTTTTCAATTTTTTTACACTGCATTTTGGAAGATACATAATTATGGTTTCACTGAATCATAATGACCTTTAGAAATTGTTTGCACCCGTTTTATTACAAAATTAATTAAAATTAATAAATATTTATGAAATTTCATGTTATATTTCCTGAAAGTAGATTGAATTCTAAAAATGCTTGTCTTGGTTCCAACAGTTAATTCAGAATGTTCCATGGAGTTTAATTAGTCCAAAGTTGAAGATATGTATTTAGAGCTTGGTTCTGCGTAATTGCAGATGTGTTAGTTCGGCCGAACTCTTAAAAAAAGTTCGGTCAAATTGTTTTTGGTGCCGACGGCCCGTCAAGTCTAACGACATAAAAGTTCGGCCAAACTTTTACCTAACTTTCAGTCGGCCGGAAAATACAACGAAACCCCTCCAAAATACCATTTCGCGGCAATATAAATTGATGTAAAAACATTCATTATTTTCGCATAATTTCGCACATTTGGTTTGATTTTGCAAAGAATTATTTTGGGTTTAAGAACTTTTCTTGGAGGTACATTCAAAGGACATTTTTGCAAAGAATTGTTTTGGGTTTAAGGAGTTTTATTGGATGTACATTCAAAGGACATTTTTGCAAAGGATTGTTTTAAGTTTAAGGACTTTTCTTGGAGGTACATTCAAAGGACATTTCTTGGAGGTATGTGATACATTTTTTTGATGTTTTTTGGGCTTTATTTTTTTTTAAGGTATTTTGTTTTTAGAGGATTTGGGTTTAATTTTCATTGTTTTTAGAGGTTTTGGGCTTAATTTTCAAAGGACTCTTTTTAGGCTTAATTTCGAAAGAACTCTTTTTAAGCTTAATATTCAAAGGACATTTTTTGAAGGTATTTTTTAAAGTGATATTTTTTTAGAGGTTTTTTTGAAGTATTTTTTTAAGTGGATTTTTTTAAGAAGTTGGAATTAATTTTCAATGGACATTTTTTGGAGGTATTTTTTGAAGTTACATTTTTTTAGAGTACGTGTTTTGGATTGAAGTAAATCTTTTATAATGATTTTTTAAAATGAGTTTTTGTCTAACTTTTTAAATGAATTTTTTTTGCAGGACTTGGAAGGAAATATTTTGAGCTTCGTTTCATTTTTATAAGACATTTTTTTTCTCGGATTTTTTAAAGCAAGTGTTTTGGATTGAAGTATATATTTTTTGCAAAATTTTTAAAGTCAGTTTGTTTGTTTTTGTTTTGTTCTTTTTTTGTTTGTTTGTTTTTTTTAATTAAATATTTTGTGATGTTTTTTTTTTAATTGAGTTTTTGTCTAAATTTTTGAAGGAAATTTTTTGAACTTCATACTCTATTATCATGGGAAATTGAAGGAATTGCGCGAGAAAATATAATCTAAAAAGAGTCCCTGAGGAACGTAGAGAAGAGACGAGAGAATCTCGCAAAATAAAGAGAGAAGCACTCTCAAATATTGAAAAGGAAAATCAACCTTAACTAGAAGTTGAAGCAGGTATGTAAATGTAAATATTATGAATTTGATATTTAAAATTTTCCTAGCGTAAAATGTGAAGCTTAATTTTTATTTGATGAAATAATTTGAAAAATATTTTGCAATGCAAATAGAGAGAGATATTCCTCAAAACATTGTTGATGAGATACAAAATTTTAAAAGAGAAATGAAAGAGATATTGAACCAATGATTGAAGATGGTGAGAATGTTGAAAGAAATTCAAGTGAAGAAATTGAATCACAAGGTATATATATATATATATATATATTGAACACATGCACGTATTATTGAAATTATACATATTTATTAATTTAGTTATTTATTGAATATGTAAACATATTATGTACTATTCATTCGAATATGTACTGATGAAATCTATGTCGATGATGAGATGTTAGAAAATGTTGACACTCACACATATGGAGATAAAAGAGCTGACCATGTTATAAGATATTGTGTTAAACACATTTTTTATACGTACTTCATAAAGGAAAATGTGACAGTTCAAGCCCAAACGTTGAAAGGTCTCCTATCATTAAGGAAATTAAAAGAAACTACGAATTTATTAGTTATTAGAAAATCAACAAAAGATAAAAAAATGAAGAAAAATGTGATACAAAATATAAATAGTGCTATAAATTCAATTAGAAGATCTAGAAAAAAAAATGTTTTAGTTGTATGTAGAGTAATACATATGGCAGTGGTTTCATCAAGTACTAAAGATAATCGCTTGGTAAAATCTATAGCACGAGCATTAGGAACCTCACGAAAAACATTGCACAAACATCGGAAATTTCGGTTGCAAATAGATGTAAATGATGAAATCGCTTGTTGGAGAGCTAATTGTAGGCAACCATACAAATATAGACTTGGAGAAAATGTTAAAAAAACAATATATGAATATTGGAAGAAAAATTCACGTGTTTCGCCAAATGCAAGGGATGTGATGCGAAGAATAATAGCACGAAATCAATACGAACAACATGAAAAACATTTCTTGGAAACCACACAGATAGAGTTTTTCAACAAGTTCAAAGAAGAGAATCGTGGAATTCATGTCTCAATTAGTGCTTTTCTTCAGCAAAAACCATGGTATGTAAAACCTATCACCGTACATGACACTTGTTTTTTTCATTATCACGTGGAATTTGAGTTAAATTATGACACGTTCCTTAATTTTGGTAGAGCATTTTGGAAAGATTCACCTCATCCTTCCACTATCCATGATTTCATATCTCAAATTCTATGTGAAAGAGAAAGCGATGAATTATTTTACGAAAATAAATGTGTTGGTGGTAAAAAATGCAATGTTTGTGAAAATTTGACTAAATTTAAAAACAAATATTGTATTGATATAAATGATAAATCATTGTCCAACATGAAATTGAAATGGAAGAGATATGAATATATCCACACATCGATTCACAGTTCAAATAGTGCTAAAAGAATTGAATTACAAGAAGAAGAATTTTTTGTGATAGATTTTTTGTGAAAGTTTGTGGCAGAAATTTATAAATACACCAAGCGTTCCCATAGAGCTCGATGGCAAGATTTGCAATTCAAAAAATCCCGTGAAGTTTTTCCACCAGGGACCATTTTGTCAGTAATTGATTTTGCAGAAAACTACACATTTGTTCCACAAAAAGAAATTCAAAGTGAATACTATCATTCTGACCAAGTCTCCATGCTCGTCCATATTCTATATAGACATGCTGAACAAAATGCCGATCATATTGAAAGCACTAGTGGAAATCAACATGTTATTAAAGAATATCACTTTTATATCTGTGACGATCGTACACATGATACATATTTTGTACAACACTATTTTGGAAAGATTTATGACTCCTTGAAAAGTCATGGAATAAAATTCAATGAACATTGGATATGGTCAGATGGATGCGCAAGTCAATTCAAATATTCACGATCATTCTTTTGGTTGTGTTGTCTTCATAAGAAAACTTGCATTAAACATTGTTGGAATTTTTTTGAGACTGGCCATGGAAAAGGAGAACATGATGGTGCAGGGGCATGCATAAAATGAGCACTTCGAAGATATCAAATGAACCCCTCTGCAAGCCAACGTATGGATGATAAAGAAGTTGTTCAATGGTGCATCGCTGCTCTAAGCCATGAGACTAACCGATTAAGGGAAGTGCGAAGGTACATTAAATTTAATTTTTATTGGATATTTAATTTTAAACAGTGTACATTTATCACAATGATTATCTTTGATGGTATTTTGATATCCTATTTACATTCTTCTTTGAATTTTCCATATATAGGTTTTTTTGGCATATTGGGATCGAAGATGTAGATAGATCAATTGGAAATGACGTTGAAACAATAAAAGGGACTCGAAAATTGCATTCAATTAATACAAAGTTGTCCACAAATGTGTTTCCATTGGATAAAAGAAAATATTCTTGTTTTTGTCATGTTTGCATAGACAACACTGAATCCAATGATGTTTGTGAAAACAAAATGTATGTAAAAGATTGGAAACATACAGAGCTAAATACAAAGGGGAAAATTTCCATTGCAATGTTGAAGGAATGAAATCAAATGAGACTACAATATCATCTGATGGTGATCAAGTTTCTGATCTTGTTAGAGAAGGTAACATTTGAATTGCTTTCAAATGATAGAGATCTAGAAATAAATTTAAATACATAAGTTTGTTAAGTTTGTTTTATTGTGCAGGAGATGTTTTTGCTGTAATTGCACCTACTGACAACGATGAAAATGTGAAGTATTATTTGATGCGTTGCAGTGAACGAAAAATGAAATTATTAGAAAACTATAATGATCACGGGTTTCCATATGAAAGAGGATCTATTATATTGAAAGGTTATTTTTTTCAGACAAACTAATCAAAGTGGGGATTTTTTTTACTTTGAAGACTATGAACCTAATGCCATAAGTTGTCAATATAGTCACTTGGTGTGTGCACCACGCATAAAGTTGATAGAGGTTCAATCAAAGAAAAAAATGAAAAATTAAGAAATGGAAAATGTCAAAATCTGATCATGAACGGATCATTGAAGATGACATTCCATTGGAATTTTTTTGATTGAACTACCCAAAAATTTCTTCTCTTTGGATTCATGTTTTAGAACTTCCAGAACTCAACTAAAAATTGAGCTGCCTTGTTATGTTATATGTGCAAGTGTTTGCATATGTACATTGTTTTGGTACATACACACTAGTATCAACTGAAAGTAGTTTTCTATACATGCATTATATATATATATGTGTGTGTGTGTGTGTGTGTGTGTGTGTGTTCTATAATGCAATTCACTGAAAGTAGCTTTTCTATGTGCATTGATGAAAAATGTTGCAAGTACTAGATATATATGTTCTAGAAGTATTGGATATATATATATATATATATATATATATATATATATATATATATATATATATATTCTAGAATTCAATTAAAACTGAAAGTAGCTTTTCTACGTGCATTAATAAAAAATGTTACCAAGTACTCGATATATATGTTTTAGGGCCAATTCCATTAAAGTAGTTTTTCTATGTGCATTGATGAAAAAATGTTTTAATCTTGAATATATATATATGTTCTATAATGAAATTTTAGCTGACCCAAAATGGTTACTATGTGCATCGATGAAAAAAATGTTTCACGTACTAAATATATATATTCTGGGGTACGATTAAAGAAGTAGCTAAATTCTGTGTACTATTGATGAAAAATATTTGAAGTGGATATATGTGTTTCTAGAATACGTTAACTATTCAAGTAGCTTTTCTATGGTGATGAAAAATGTTGCACGTCTTTGGATATATATGTTCTCTGATGGAATGCTTTGGAAGCATTTTCTATTCTACATGCATTGATGAAAAATGTTGCACATACTAGATATATATACATTATAGAATGCATTTTTAAAATTTTATGATTGTTTGACACATTTAACAAGACTTAGAATCTTATGATTGTTTATATATATATATATATATATATATTGTACTTCAATCGTTTTAACATATATATTCAAACATGTGTAAAATCATTTCTACATGTACATATATTCATGTGAATTTTTTTTGTTTGGAAAACGACAACTTGAATTTTAAAAACAAAACATAGTATCATAATCACATGCCAAATGTAGTTCAACCATCCAAAACTTGAGTTTTAAAAACTTTTTGATTATATCACAACATTACTTCACATGCCATGCCAATTGTAGTTCAACTATCTAATAAAAACATTTAACATTATATCACATGCCAAATGTAGATCAACCATCCAAAATTTAAGTTTTAATTTAACAAAACATTATAGATCACAACATTACTTCACATGCCAAATGTAGTTCAACCATCGAAAACTTGAGTTTTTCAAAAGAAAAACATTAATATAGATCACAACATTACTTCACATGCCAAATGTAGTTCTTGACCATCCAAAACTTAAGTTTTAAAAACAAGACAAATTATAACACAACATTACTTCACATTCCAAATATAGTTCAACCATCCAAAACTTGAGTTATAAAAACAAAACATTATAGATCACAAGTATCAAAACTTTTTAAAAACAAAACATTATAGATCACAAGTATCAAGTATCAAGTAACATTATTTCACATGCCAAATGTAGTTCAACCATACAAAACTTGAGTTTTAAAAACAAAACAAATTATATATAACACTGTAACATTACTTCACATGCCAAATGTAGTTCAACCATCCAAAACTTAAGTTTTAAAAACATTATATATCACATTCAGATGTATCAAATGTAGTTCACATAAAATATGTCCAAAATTTGTAGATCTCACAAGTATCAAGTATCAAGTTATATATGATTGCATCTAGATAAGACTATATACAACAAAGTAAATTTAAGACTAAATCTATTGAAAATATAATGTTGCACATGTGCATGTGCATCATCCATCAAATACAGATGGATGTAGTGTCTTTTCCAGCAAAGTCTCAATCCTCGAGCTATCCTGCGAAGCATGGGGAACTTGTACAAAATGTGTACAAACATTAAAATTTGACGTTTTAAAATTGAGTTAGAATATATAGAACTTCAGGTTTAAAAAAAAAATGTAAAAAAAATCATGCAACACCTCATGAGGTTCCCTCTCCATTTGTTGCTCATCCGCTACAACTTCCCCCACAGGAACATCTCCAACAGTAAACTGTACAATATACATGTACAGTTATATATATATTAAAAATTTTCAAATGAAAATGCATATATATAAACTTATTTTCAATAATATTAAAAAAAAAAGATAGACAACTTGTCCAAATAGTTGAAATGGTGTGGATATTCCTATCTCCATCGCTAGAGTCCGTGGAGAAAATATATCCTCTATAGAAATCTAAAATTCAAAAAAATTAAAAGTATAAAACAACTCAAGATCAAGATCTCAATTTATAATAAAACTTTTAAACTTCAATTTATAAATTATAACTTAAAAATATATATTTAAGTGAAAAATTGAATACTTCTGCTAGTGGATTTGGCACATCTCCTAAGAGAGGCTCCAAAAGAAAATCTTCAAAAACCTAAAATTTAAAAAATTTAAAATAACTCAAAATCTCTAGATCTCAATTTATAATAAAACTTTTAAAACTTCAATTTATAACTTATAACTTAAAAACATATATATATTTAAGTGAAAAACTGAATACTTGTGCTGGTGGATTTGGCACATCTCCTAAGAGTAGTTCAGAAAGAAAATCTGCAAAAACCTAAAATCCAAAAAAATTTAAAATAACTCAAGATATAGATATATGTCATTTTTAAATGGAACTTTTTGAGGTGGAATATATAACTTAAAAACATAAATTTTAAAATTTTAAAATTGTCCATACTTGTGATTGTGGATTTGGCACATCTCCTAAGGAAGCAGAAGGTACATCTCCCAAAGAAGAAGAAGGTACTGCCATCCCAAAAACATTGGACGGAACTAGAATCTGTTAAAACATTTTATTATATATATGTACATGTACACGTCTGCACAATTATTTATTTTAAAAATATCTCATCATGTTTCGATATATATAATAATAGATAAAAATAATTGTACATGATCATGTTCACTTAAAAAACATTAACATTTGCCAACATATCTTGATGGTGAGAACCATCTTGATTGTATGATTGATGGTGAGACCCATCTTGGTTGTTTGAACCAGAGGCTTCGACTCTGATACTAACATTTTCTTCATTCATCAAGCGTGACACTACAAATGGTGTTAACATATAATGATACATTTTTGTTAGATTAATATATACTAACAAATGTATGTATATATGTATTTATTACAAATTGTACATGTGTTAAAATAATTGAACCCTAACCATTAACACATACCGTTCCCATGCCCTCTTCCTTGTGAACAATTAGGTCCTGCCAACCATTGCGACAATTATTTGCATATGTTTTGAGATCTTCAACACTCATGTTGTCAATCTCTTCATCTGTATAATACAAAAAATTAGCGCATACATTCTCATGTGCTCTTTGTCGATTCATACAAACATCGACTCCACCCAATCCACTGTGAACATTGTCAATGATGGCATCCCTTGTTTCTCGAATAATTTGAGAAGTGGCTTCCATCTCTGACCGCAAAGTTTCGACATGAAAAGGTCGACTAACCAATGGTGGCTCAAGGTGAGGCAACTCAACATCACGCCTAGCGCCCCTACGGTCACACAATTGATCTTTCCCAAGACCAAAAAATTCAGAGAGAAGGTCATTGTAATTAGGTTTCATTTGCAAAAATAATTTTGCATGAAATAATTTTTCAAAATAAAGTGGAACCTCATCGTTCTATGGGAGTCTTCCATAGGCTACAAGGTGTCTATCATACAAATAGTGAGCTATATTAGGGTGCTTGAATATTGCACCTTCAACATCTTTTTTTTCGGCACTCCTTTGAAATTAAACATAGACTTGGCCATATCTGTTGTAAATCTTTGTTTAACAACCTCCCATTTATCGGGACCTATCACTGTTTCCTTTCTTTTTCTCATGACTTCTACAAAAGTATCAGTGGTTGGCCCAATCTTTTGGTACACATCTACTAGTTTGCCTAAATAGTGTGTAACAATTTCCAAGCTTTGTCAACTTTTAGCAGGTAGAGTCAAAGCCATGAGATCTCTCTACAATTTTGCATGAAGATGTTGACACTTTTCTAAGGTGCATTGTTGCATATTTGTTTCCCAAGTTATATCGGAAATGTCGTCCGGATAAGTCGTGGTTGGTGGAAAACCTTATTCTTGAATGACGCGTTCTTCCCTGCGTCTTTTTTTAGCAACATTTTAAGCCTCTGCATCAATATATAAAATTTTGTATATTAAAAAAAACACATGTAAACAAATTTGTACAAATTGAATGAAAAAAATATTCAAATTGATGCCCACCTTGATGTGGTTGGCTAGCATCTTACCCACCCTGATACTTTTGAGAACCATAATGACCCTGCTAAGAACCAACATGACCACTGATTGGTTGAGAACCAAAATGAAAATCTGATGATTGGCCTCTAGGGGAATAAATATCACCACCTTCATGCAACCCGCCAGCACTTATTGATGGCCGTCTAAGGGAATCTGAACCACCACCAACCTCACGAGACGAGAGAGAAGCTTCATAAACAAATATGAATTTATAATCAATTCAAAAATACATTCATATGTATGAATACGTGTACATATTCATTGATTAAATTGTGTGAACCATACCACGATTGCGTGAACCATGGGCATGCTCCATTGATGGAGTAGACACCCTTCTCCTTTTGGCTCCAAAAAAATAAAAAAATGAAACTTATTTACAACTAATTTAACTCACAAAATTGATAAAAAATAAATTCCATATGTACACACATGTATGTATATGTATGGAGATTTAAGATTATATTTAAATACCATGAACACCCCTTGATCCCTGATCCCCCTCTCTTGTAGAGATATGGGATTTTGTTGATCTTTGTTGTTCATCCTCTATGATATATATATCTACAATGGACATTTACAATTATTTTTTTAAATTACAATTTAAAATAAATTTCAGAAAATTAATGTAATTTAGTGTACACAAATTATGTAAAACACAACTTTCAAAGCACTAATTGATGTGTGAAACTCAATTTAAGCAAAAAAAATTATAAAAATGTTAAGTTCACCAAATTGCGCTTTACATGGTGGGAGCACAGTTGGTATAAGATTGAAAAAAACACATGGTCATTAAAAAAAAACATGAAACTCCATTTAAATAAAAATTTGTTGAAGTCCCCGCATTTTAATTTTATAAAAATGTGAAGTTCACCAAGTTGCGCTTTACATGGTGTGGTGGGAGCACATTTGGTATATAATTGAAAAAACACAGTCATTAAAAAATACACATTTATAAGTACAAAACACACACATATCCAAGATATGTTACGATGTCCATCAATAAATTTTGAAGGAGAGCGTTTCAACACTAATTCATCTTTGAGAGATGAATCTTGAATTTTTGAAGAAGAGCGTCTCAAAACTAATTCATCTTTGAGAGATGAATCTTGAATTTTTGAAGAAGAGCGTCTCAAAACTAATTCATTTTTGAGAGATGAATCTTGAATTTTTGAAGAAGAGCGTCTCAAAACTAATTCATCTTTGAGAGATGAATCTTGCATTGGCATTGCCCCGTATAATTCTAATTCATCTATAAATTCATCTTTGATAGATGTATCTTGAATTGGCATTGCCCCACGAAATAGATCATCAGACATCTTATTCACATTTGTATAATGTCTTTTACTAAAAAATTGAAATTGGCTAACAGTATTGTTTGCTATTCCATGCAATTCTTTTAGCCTCTCCTTCTTAACTTGGTACACGCCATTCATCTGGTTGCACACAAATTCATAATTGGTGAAAACTACAATTCCATTTGATCCATACTCCATAGTTGTTCCCAAGCCTTCTATCAATGCAATATAATATGCCTCGTTGTTTGTTGTTCTTCTTGGTATATTCATTTTCCTTTGGACGACTTTGCTAGTCGCAATATTGGAAAGAACATATGTAATCATTGCTTTCCCTGGATTGGGATAGCAAAAAACATCTATGCATAATTTCAATTTTTCAACCATATTTAGTGGATTTTTTTATCCCTGAAAAAAACAAATTCAATAAAAATATATTAAATTGACATTTATTGCAAATGCATGGGAGAAATGACACATGTGCATGAGATAAATGACATGTGCATGGTTTATCTTAAAGTTTCACTTAAATTTTATGGTAGAATTCACATCTAGAAATGAGATGCGTTAAAGATTGCATTGCCTAGAGTTTAAGAGAGATTTATGACACATATACATGGTTCATGCATGGTTTGCATGAAAGTTTGCCTTAAAATTTATGGCATAAATCACATCTAGTTCAACAACATGCCTTAAGAAAGGATGAGATCGAGAGGCTACCTAGCCCTTTATAGACTTCTTTAGAACTTGTATAAGTTAAGACTCAACCAACAAACTAAAATCCTATGGAAGTTCAGCCAGTTTAGGTTCAGTTTTTAGGCCTTAAAGTTTGCCTTGAATTAAAGGGGGAAAGCCTTAAGTTTGGGGATACTATCCTATGAGAGTTCAGCCAATTTAGGTTCAATTTTTAGGCCTTAAAGTTTTCTTTGAATCAATGGGAAGAAGCCTTTAGTTTGTGGGAGAAATGACATTTACATGGTTTGCAAAATTATTTTATGCACTTACTAAAACAATGTTAAGTTTTTAGGCCTTAAAGTTTGCCTTGAATTAATGGGGGAAAGCCTTGAGTTTGGGGGATAATATCCTATGAGAGTTCAAACACTTTAGGTTCAGTTTTTAGGCCTTAAAGTTTGCCTTGAATTAATGGGAGGAAGCCTTTAGTTTGTGGGAGAAATGACATTTACATGGTTTGCAAAATTATTTTATGCACTTACTAAAACAACTAGTTATGTCAAATGTCACACCTTTATGAGTTTGTGGGAGAAATGAAATAGAAATGATACATGCCTTAAATTTTTCCTAAACGTTTATGGGAGAAGGGAGAAATGACACATGTACAAGGTTTACCTTAGAGTGGTAGTGGTTTATGGATATTAAAATGAAGAACTTCTATTTAGATCTGTTCCAAAGATTGACTGTAGGGGCATTTACTGGATATGTCACATTTGAGAAAAGATGAGATCTAGAGGCTACCTAGCCCTTTATAGATTCTGCTTTTAGAACTTGTAGAAGTTAACACTCAATAGACAGACTAAAATCCTATGGAAGTTAAAAATCCTATGAGAGTTCAAAATCCTATGAGGGTTCAACCACTTTAGGTTCAATTTTTAGGCCTTAAAGTTTGCCTTGAATTAATGAGAGAAAGCCTTTAGTTTGTGGGAGAAATGACATTTACATGGTTTGCAAAATTATTTTATGCACTTACAAAAAAAATGCTTTAAAGTTAATGGGAGAAAGCCAACATGACATGTATGCTTTAAAAAATTTGCCTAAGAATTTATGGGAGAAATGACACATGTACACAGTTTGCCTTAAAGTGGTTGTGGTTTATGGATATTAAAATGAAGAACTTCTATTTAGATCTATTCTAGAGATTGACTGTAGGGGCATCTACTAGATATGTCACCTTTCATAAAAGTTGAGATCCAGAGGGTACTTGGTCCTTTACAAACTCTGCCTATAAAAATTGTAGAAGTTAACACTACCTGTCCCAATTATACCCTATGAAGTGTGTAGAGGACTCGTGGAATCACTCACACTACTTTACATAGACATAAGGGTGTATAAGAGTGTACTAAGTTAAAAAATATGGTCATATTATTCGATGTCTTTTGCAAGAACCCAAATGTACTCATTAATTATACGTGGGGTCTATATAACCATCTAAAAAAACTAGTGATTCTTTCCAAGCTAAGGATAATGTATGAGCCATGTGTATACGCACATTATATAGAAACCATAAGCCAAAATAAAGAGTACTTAAGTGGTTTGAAGAAAAAATAGCACTAAGAAGCTTTGAAGGAAGGGAATAAGAACTGGAAATAGGAGGATAAGAATAAAATAGCCACTACACATCCATGCAAGGGTAGTAGAAATAATTCTAACCATTGCAACATTGATGGTCACATTAAGGAGAATTATTAGATGTTTGGTATGTATTATATTCTTTATGTGAATACCCCATGCACTATATATTTTTCTAAGCATAGTGGTGGGAATAAAATGGGAGGAAAGGACCCCCACTTTAGGGTTTCATATATACGAAAAATACCCCACACACAGGTGTTCAGGGGTAGTGCCCCAAAAAAGCGTTTTTGGGAAAAGAAAAAATCTCCCTTTATGATGGTTTTCATCACATGGTTTTTTCTTTTAGCATTTTTCTAGTGCATGGTAGTTTACCCCATGGTTCTACAGTTTCAGTTAAAGAACTAAAGTTTTATCTGATCCAAGGTAATGGATTGGCAGTTTATAATTGTCGTGGGATATATACATATATACATACATACATATGTGTGTGTGTGTGTGTGTGTGTGATGGTCTAAAAATTAATATACTAATAAAAAAAATGATCATCTCGTTTTTGGTTTCTTGAGTAAATTATATGTTAATGCATGTGTTTTACATTGAAAATTTTTCATGGTATTAAGAAGCTATTTGAAACAATTAACTATATAAGGTTAAAACCTATGTTTTGTATCAAATTACTTTTGGTTTCAATGGGAAACTTTTATGGCTAATTTGTTTTTCTCAAAATGTGATAGACCCCATTAAAATGGGAGATATATTAAATTGATTCCTATGGCAAAATAAAATAGTTGAGCAGTTTAAAGATATAGATGCATAAATTCAATGAGCATAGTTTTGAGATATATAAGTCCAAAATAGAATAGTTGTTGGTGAACAAATATCAGTGGATCACTATGGATATATCTGCTTCATTAAAAGGGATTTTTCTAGAAGGATGTCCACTAAGTTGGAAAGAAGGGAAAATATCACAATTATATGTTAATGCATGTGTTTTACATTGAATATTTTTCATTTTATTAAGAATCTATTTGAAACAATTAACTATATAATGTTAAAACCTATGTTTTGTATCAAATTACTTTTGGTTTCAATGGGAAACTTTTATGGCTAATGTGTTTTTCTCGAAATGTGATAGACCCCATTAAAATGGGAGATATATCAAATTGATTCCTATGGTGAAATAAAATAGTTGAGTAGTTTAAAGATATAGATGCATAAATTCAATTAGCATAGTTTTGAGATATATAAGTCCAAAATGGAATAGTTGTTGGTGAAAAAATATCAGTGGATCACTATGGATATATCTGCTTCATTAAAAGGGATTTTTCTAGAAGGATGGACTAAGTTGGAAAGAAAGGAAAATATCACAATTATATGTTAATGTGCATGTGTTTTACATTGAATATTTTTCATTTTATTAAGAATCTATTTGAAACAATTAACTATATAAGGTTAAAACCTATGTTTTGTATCAAATTACTTTTTGTTTCAATGGGAAACTTTTATGGCTAATGTGTTTTTCTTGAAATGTGATAGACCCCATTAAAATGGGAGATATATCGAAATGATTCCTGTGGTGTAATAAAATAGTTTCAAGCAGTTTAAAGATATAGATGCATAAATTCAATGAGCACAGTTTTGAGATATAAAATTCCAAAATGGAATAGTTGTTGGTGAACAAATATCAATGGATCACTATGGATATATCCGCTTCATTAAAGGGATTTTTCTAGAAGGATGTCCACTAAGTTGGAAAGAAGGGAAAATATCACAATTATATGTTAATGCATGTGTTTTACATTGAATATTTTTCATTTTATTAAGAATCTATTTGAAACAATTAACTATTTAAGGTTAAAACATATGTTTTGTATCAAACCACTTTTGGTTTCAATGGGAAACTTTGATGGCTAATGTGTTTTTCTCGAAATGTGATAGACCCACTTAAAATGGGAGATATATCAAAATGATTCCTATGGTGTAATAAAATAGTTGAGTAGTTTAAAGATATAGATGCATAAATTCAATGAGCATAGTTTTGAGATATATAAGTCCAAAATGGAATAGTTGTTGGCGAACAAATATCAAAAGATCACTATGGATATATCTACTTCATTAAAAGGGATTTTTCTAGAAGGATGGACTAAGTCAGAAAGAAGGGAGAATATCACAATTATATGTTAATGTTACTCCCATGTTTGAAACACCACCTCACATCATCATAAGGGTTGGAAACCACTAATAAACCCATACTAATTTCCCTAGAAGGGATGACTATCATATTTAATGATTGGGTTTATCTCCAAGGTCAAAAGGAAAATCAAAGTTAGGAAAGGGAATTAGAATAGAAATTAAGGTAAGATCATGACCTTTTACCCAATATTGAACGAAGGTGAGCAACCATAGAGATCATGAAGGAAGTTCAAGAATCCAAACTATCTGATATGATAGGTAAGAGTGTAACATACCTCAAATACATATAAAGAAAAAATTGCTCCTTTCAACGCTACTATAATTGTGCATGCATAAGAAATATTATATTTTTTCTAGAAGGATATTTTGAGAGGAATCTTAAGCAAGTTCTTGAAGGCTTAAAGAACAAAGCTCTGGGATTATCAATTGTAGGTTTAGACCCTCTATTGACCTACATTGAAGGCAATTCAACTATGCAGTCCTTGACCAAAATTGCAGAGGCTTAAATTCAGGTTTCCTAAGAGATTTTAGAGGTGACACTTGGTTGTTTCGATTGGTTTTATGAGCAACTTTGGTCAACTGTCGTTTGGATTTTGGAGGATAGTTTGAAAGTCAAAGCCTTGAATTTGACTTCATTATCGTTGTAAAATATTGAATTATCTCTCTCTCTAAACATTTACATCTATTAAGAAGAAGAAGATTTGTTGGGTTTTCCCTTATCTGTTTTGTCTTCTAAATTTTATTTCTATGTTCTATATACAATTACTGTCAAGATCCTTGACCAAAATTGCAGAGGCTTAAATTTAGGTTTCCTAAGAGATTTTAGAGGTGACACTTGGTTGTTTCGATTGATTTTCTAAGCATCTTTGGGTCAATTGTCATTTGGAGTTTGGAAGACAGTTTGAAAATCCAAGCCTTGAGTTTGACTTCATTATCGTTGTAAAATATTAGATTATCTCTCTCTCTAAACATTTATATCTATTAAGAAGAAGATCTGTTGGGTTTTCCCTTATTTGTTTTGTCTTCTGCATTTTATTTCTATGTTCTATAAACAATTACTGTCAAGATCCTTGACCAAAATTGCAGAGGCTTAAATTCGGGTTTCCTAAGAGATTTCAGAGGTGACACTTGGTTGTTTCGATTAGTTTTCTGAGCATCTTTCGGTAAAATGTCGTTTGGATTTTAGAGGACAGTTTGAAAATCAAAGCCTTGAATTTGACTTCATTATCGTTGTAAAATATTGGATTATCTCTCTCTACACATTTATCTCTATTAAGAAGAAGAAGATCTATTGGGTTTTCCCTTATCTGTTTTGTCTTCTGCATTTTATTTCTATGTTCTATATACAATTACTGTCAAGATTGATCTAATGATTAATGTTATTGCTATTTAAAGTAAAATTGTAATTGGGATAATAAAAGGACATTGAAGTAATTTTTGCAAGAATATAACATACCATTGTTAAAAATTAGCATGGTGTCATATCCTAGTTTAACCATTTAATGTTTAATAGAGGATTTCATACTCGAAAATTCGCAGATGAAGCCGCAACGAGGACGAAGCCAAGAGATCAATTCGCAAAAATTTGCAGACGAAGTCGCAACAAGGACGAAGCTGGGAGATCAATTAGCATAGATTCGCAGATGAATCCGAAATGAGGACGAAGGTGGGAGATCGTTGAAGACGTCGTGGAGGATTCCCTGTGAACAACAAAAATTAAATTAATTTCAAACAAAAAAAAAATCAACAAAAAAAATAGACCAACTGCAACACCCCACCTCGTCACAAAGCAACACCGCAACAGAGACACACCTCAACAGAGCAACACTTGAACAGAGCAAAACAGAGACAGACGTGAGACATAGACAGACACGGGACATATGTGCATAAGAAACCTGTTAAGGTTTGCGGGCCGATATATTTATAAGATCAAGTTCGGCCGCCCCCAATTCTCACAAAAGTTTAACCCAACTTCGCATTTTTACCCCTCAGTGATCAAAATTTCAGAGATGTATGAGGTTATTCTTTTATGAAATGAGCAGACTGATTTCATTCGACTGATCTATGTTTCAGAGAGCTAGGCTCATGGGTTAGGGCCCAATCCATGTGCCTCAGCCTCTCTGCTGTTACTATCTTTTCCTTTCTGCCATTAAGCTAGTTTTCTTTCTGTCATTCAATTAGTTTTGCTTTTAATAGTTTCATTGCTGCTTAGTCTTTGCTTTCAATTTGCTATTGTGGTTTTTCATTTTCTTGTGAGTAGCATACTAGAAGATAAAACTCTAAAATTTGCGGATCTAAACTTCCCTTCTCATCTTTGTCAATAGAGCTTGAGGAGGGTAAGCCTTCCCACAGACCAAAAACATTGAAAATTGTTCACTATTTCCATCTCTACGTTAAACCTCTAAACCTTGCTTTTACGCCTCCATTCCCTCCTATTTTCCGCTTATTTCAACTACTGCACCCACCTTTTATTCCCAAAAATACTTAAAAACCCTTCAGCCCGCCTCATTCCTTTGTCTTTTGTTATTCACGATTGCCTTACCTTCTTAACGAAAAACGTTTGAAAACCATTGGAATTCAACCTTCCGCCCTTTCTCCTCGAACTTCCCATTACCATACATTGCAATTCGTAAATCGTAGTGTTTAGTTTATTTCCATTAACACTTATCGGTTCCCGAAAATGGAAAATCGGCGTCGCAAAGTGGTAAGTGTTAATGGAAGGAAACTAAACACTGTGATTTGCGAATTGCGATGTATGGTAGCAGGAAGTTCGAGGAGCAAGGGCAGAAGGTGGAATTCCAATGGTTTTCAAACGTTTTGCGTTAAGAAGGTAAGGAAATCGTGAATAAAAAAGACAGAGGAATGAGGCAGGATGAAGGGTTTAAGTGTTTTTGGGAATAAAAGGTGGGTGTAGCAGTTGAAATAAGTGGAAAACATGAGGGAATGGAGGTGTAAAAGCAAGGTTTAGAGGCGTAACACAAAGATGGAAATAGTGAAAAGAAATAAATGTTTTTGGTCTGTGGTAGGGCTTACCATCCTCGAGCTCTATCGACAGAGATGAGAAGGGAAGTGTAGATCCACAAATTTTAGAGTTTTATCCTCTATTATTCTACTCACAAGAAAATGAAAAACTACAACAAAAAACTGAAGGCAAAGACTAAGCAACAATGAAACTATTAAAAGCAGAACTAATTAAATGATAGAAAGAAAACTAGCTTGATGGAAGAAAGGAAAATGTAGTAACAACAGAGAGGCTGAGGCACATGGATTGGGCCCTAACCCATAAGCCTAGATCTCTGAAACTTAGATCAGTCGAATGAAATTAGTCTGCTCATTTCATAAAAGAATAACCTCATACATCTCTGAAAGTTTGATCACTGAGTAAAATAATAAAAAGCTCAATAGCTTGCAATAAAGTTTCAACTAGAATCGACTAATTGACTAACTCTTCCTAGCTCTAGCTCTGCTCTATTTATTCTACAGGGCAGCTATCAACATCTCCCTAGAAAATTGTGATTGAATCCACTTGAATCTAAGCAAACAAATATTGAGTGCCCGGCTGCCTCTGAGATTCGAATTGTTGGAGAGAATCCTTGGGGATCCTTTGGCTGCCTTTGGAATTCGAATTGCTGGAGAGAATATTTGGGATCCTTTGGCTGCCTTTGAGAGTTAAGGAGGGTGGACGATCCTCCAATAATTTCTCCTTGCTGTCTCGTCCAAATCTTTATGATAAAATCCTTATAAAAATTCTTAATAAATCATTATTTTCTGCACTCAACCTCATATTAAGCACTCAAAGTGTGTTAGCTTTAATCACCACCTATACTAGCATCATAAAACCAAATAAAAATAAAAATGCAAGAAGAAGAGATCTAAGAAGGCAAAAAGGTGACCATTAACCCCTCCAAA
Source organism: Pinus albicaulis (assembly GCA_034641835.2). Lineage (NCBI taxonomy): Eukaryota > Viridiplantae > Streptophyta > Pinopsida > Pinales > Pinaceae > Pinus > Pinus albicaulis. The sequence continues at coordinate 1,031,660,610 of CM076577.1, read as the reverse complement.
TATGTCTAATGATGGAGCTCATCATCACCCCCCTACTAAATGGTTGTTCATCCTCCTCCTACATTTCCTTCAAGGCTTTGATAACCCCCCTGATTTCCTGAGGAAGAAGTGTGGGAGTTTCCCCAAGGGGGTAAAAACCATTATTCTTTTCTGCATTCTCCTATACTCTATCTTGTGCATATGTGTCCTTTTCATCCTTCAGCCTTAGCAGCAAAGGTGGGCTGAGCTTTACTCCCGACCATTGGATCATTTTGGCCTGCATGGCCTCTTGTATAATAGCGCCCTTTCCAATGCACCCGTCAATGTTTCTGGAGTATGGTACTCCCTATTCTTGAGGCTATGAGTGAGGTTGTTCCATCTCCTCTGGCTAGCCATAATGCACCCATCTTCTATATGCCTAGAAACATCATCAAAGTGGCCTATCACCTGGGTTTAAGTCTGAAGGTAGCTTTCAACCAGTGCAGGATCCCTTTCAATCTCTCGATGGTTAAGAATGACTCCTCTTAGGTTGAACAATTATGGTTTGATATATAAAGGTTCTATATTTCTTATTCCCATGACCCTCCATATCTCTTTTTCTCTAGTGTCCTCATTCATCATCCAAGATATTAGAGCCATCAACTGCATATCCCCCATTGTAAGATTGGGGTCCCAAGTATCCAGATTTTTCAACACAATGTTATGCACATAAAACTCTGCCATCTTTGCTCGATCAACCATGTTAGCTTTCTTATAGAAATTCATGATTTGACTACAATCTTGGAAATGTAGTGATCCATGGGAGGCTAGAGTTTTGATTTGAAATAGGATCCATTGCTCCTTGAGGTACACAACATATGAGTCAGAAGGGAATCTGTGCTGAAGGGATTCTATGCATAAGTCTGCCATGGTGGCTACTTGCTGCCCTTTTTGTTGCAATTTCTCCTTCAATGCTACATTCTCTACCTGTGCCTTCTGCTGCTACTCCGTCAGAACTGTTCCTTTGATTTTTTCCTCCTCCCTTGGTGATTCTTAAATGGTAATCGGGCTCGTGGGAGGAGTTTCTGGCTCTCTCTGACTTATCCTATGACCCTTGTCAGCTCTGAAATACATAGAGGTCTACGTTTTTCTCTTTGCGCTCAGAGGAGCTAAGGTGGAAACTACCTCTTTTCCTTGAGAGGATGTGGTGTTGTGTTGTGAGTCTGCTTCTTTATCACTTTCTGCTACCTCTATGAATTCTATTGCCATTTCTTTCGTTTTTCCTTGGCCCTTTGTTTCTTCCTCTCCTTCTTCTGGTTCTTCTTGTTCCTCTTCTGGTTATTCCTCTTCTTCTTCTCTACGGCTAGAAGTGGAATTCTGCCTTGATTGGGTTGCTATAAAAGCTTCCCTGCTCATATTTACGGAAAAGGACCAGGCCATGGATAGGGTGACGCTGTACTGCTACTGCGGTTGCATGCTGTCCCAAAATACGCGGCTGAAGCTCACTGTTGTTGTGCTACGAGCTTCCGTCGGTCTCTCTCCCTTTTTTTAAAATTTTTCAATTTACTGGTTTAGATGAGACGGTCCCTCTATATTATTAGATTGTGCAGCTAATTCTTTGTTGTAGATAGTTATGTAACGCGGCCCAGCTCCAGTTTCTATTGTAGACAATTATACCCTCTTCTTTTCAACTGGTTGATATTGTGTGTCTCCTCCTCTCGTCCTCCTCCACTTCAACTGATTAATTTTTGTTTTGTTGGCCCAGGTGGTATGTACTTCCAGTTTTTTTTAGCCATACCTCACGGTGGTGGCCAAGTTAATTGGCCACCTTTTTGCCTCTTAAACTCTTAGTATGCAAATTTAATTACTTCCAGCTATTATGAATGCATAGCAAGGGGTGAGGGGTTATACCTAAGCTTACCAGTTGCTGTCAAGGCGATTGCAGGAGCTGGATTTTCTAGACAAGCCTCTTATATGTTGCGTTCTTCAATGTTTTTAGTTCTCTGAGTGAGCAGCTCTCTGAGTGATCTGTTGATCTTTCCTTATTGTTTCTTCCTCCTGGAGATGCTCCAGATGCCATGGGTGGCACTATTGTCTTTCCGAGGGTCTTCTTTATCGGCTCCTCCTTGTTTTTCTTTGCGGTCCGTGAACAACCTTTGTTTTTGAAGGAACTTGCTGATGTTTATAGCAATTTGTGGCTTGTTTTCTTTTGCTACATTGTGCTCAGGAATGGAGGAATATGGTGTATGGAGGTGATGGAGGAAGTTATAAAAATGAATGGAGTGAATGATGGGATGGATGGTAAAATAGAAGAAGGGAAAAAAATACGAATGCTTCACTGTGTTTCTAGAAACCATTAATGACCTGCAAAACAATAAACACATAAAACACAGAAATGAAAATGTTTTTTTTTTTTAAAGAAAGTGGGTTGCCTCCATGGAGGTTTTCAACCCATAGACTTGCCTTAGGTGCCTCAGAGAGATTTTCACCCATGGATCTTTATTCTCTCTTCTTCTTCTTTTTTGAGAAAGTGAATTACCCCCATTGAGGTTTTCAACCCGCAAGCTTGCCTTAGGTTTTCAACCCACAGACTTGCCTTAGGCGCCTTAGAGAGGTTTTCACCCATGGATCTTCTTCTTCTTCTTCTTTTAAATTTATTTATTTATTTATTCAGGAGGTGTGGGAAACTATGGAGTTTCCCATCACATACACCTCTCTGCTTATTGAATTTTTGAACTCTGCCTTTGACAAAGGCTTCTTGTAAATTTTAAGTCTATAACCATTGACAAGCAAGAGGATTCCTTCCTCATCTATGGTTCTGATTTTAACTGCGCCATTATCAAAACATTTTTCCACGGTGTAAGGTCCCAACCATCTTGTCATCAGCTTGCCTTTGAAGTATTTAAACCTTGAATCATACAACAACGCCCAATATCCTTCTAGGAAGGTATTTTATTTGATGTTCTTTTCATGCCAGACCTTCCGTTGCAGCTGAACTACCTCCGTGTGAAGAAGTGCTTGCATTCTGAACTTGTCCATCCATTTAGTTGCAGCAAACTCTCTTTTTGGGAATTTGATAGATTTATATTTAATTCACCTGTCATTCTTAAAGCATTGAATTCAAACTCAACTAAAAGTAGAGCCTTCTTACCATAGACAAGTTCATAGGGAATGAATCATGTTGTTGTCTTCCAAGTAGTGTTGTAGGCCCAAGTAGCTTCTACCAATCTATCTGCCCAATATTTTCTGCTGTTGCTCATAACCCTAGTGAGGATGCTATCTAAAGCTCTGTTAGTTACTTCTACTTGGCCATTCGCCTGAGGGTGATAGGCAGTAGAAGTTCTATGCTTAATCTTATGATTCCTCAAAAAATTCTCAATGAGGTGAGAGGTGAATTGTGCTCCCTGATTAGTGACTATTTCTCTGGGGTACCCAAACTTGTAAAACACATTCTCCCTCATAAATTATGCTACTTTCTCCTCGGTTTCTACCTTCACTGCTTTTGTTTCAACCCACTTTGTCAAGTAATCAGTGCAGACTATGATATACTTCTTTTGTTCGAATGGTGGATCGATAGGTCCAACAAATTCCATGCCCCACTTCTCAAATGGCTCAAGAGCCACTTGTGGGTGCAAAGGCATCTCATCCCTTTGTGTGGGTTTCCCCATCCTTTGGAATTGGTCACACCTGCTCATGTATCTTTTGGAATCTTGGTGAAGGGTAGGCCAATAGTATCCTGCCTGCAAAGCTTTGTAAGCAGTTCTGTTTGCAACAAAGTGACCTCCACATGGGTTGTCATGACATGTAGAGAGGATATCAAAAAATTCTTCCTACCTCACACATCTCCTTATGATTTGATCAGGGCCTAGCTTGAAAAGTTTCCCCCCAATCCATGTGAAAGGGGGGCTTTTCTGATGATTTTTCTCCTCCCCCTGAATGAAAGATTAGGAGGGAGTCTCCTAGTAACCAAGTAGTTGGTTATATCAACAAACCATGGTGAGAGTGTTGATATAGCAAAGAGGTGCTCATCTGGAAGCTAGTAATCCACCATTCCTTCTTTTCATGCAGGGAGAGCTAACCTAGACAAAAAATCTGCAACAAGATTCTCCTTTCCAGGTTTATCAATAATAGTCAAATCAAATTGTTGCAAAAGTAACAACCATCTAATTATCCTAGCATTCACAACTGGTTTGTTCATTAAATACTTGATGGTTTCATGGTCAGTGTGAACAAAGGTCTGATATCTAGTTACATAATGCCTGAATTTGTTCAAGGAATGGACAATTGCTAACATCTCCTTCTCAGTAACGATATAATTCAGCTTGGCCTTGGACAAGTTCTTGTTGATGAAATAAATGGCATAAGGAATTTTGTCCTCTAATTGTCCTAATGTTGCCCCTATAGCTTTTTCGGATGCATCAGTGTGGATGTGGAAAGGCAGAGTCCAATTTGGACCTCGGAGGATGGGGGCAGTAGTCAAATTTATCTTAATAAGCTCTAAATCCTCTTGACAAGGACGAGACCAAATAAAATCAGAATATTTGGGAAATAACCCAAATAATGGTGAAGCCATCTTGCTGAAATCTTTGATGAACCTTCTATAGTAACCATCTAAACCTAAGAAAATCCTGACATCTTTTTTCTTTTGAGGAGCAGGTACCCTTTTGATGATAGTGATTTTGTTCGGGTCTACCTATATTCCTTCTTGGGATATGGAGTGTCCTAATCCAACCCCTGCTTTCTTTAGGAATTCACACTTTTCTAGGCTCAAGGAGAGATGCATATCGATGAACCTTCTTAGCACTTTACCCAAATTGGAGAGAGCTTCCTACAAGTCATCCCCATATGGTGTGAAATCATCCATGTAGATTTCGACAAAGTCATGGACTAACTCATAAAAGATGCTCAGGAAAACTCTTTGGAAGGTATCTGGGGCATTGCACAACCCAAAGGGTAGGACTCTATAAGCAAAGGTACCCCAAGGGGAGGTGAAAGTAGTCTTATCCTAGTCTTCAGGGTTGATTTGAATCTCATTGTGTCCACTGAATCCATCTAAGAAGGAAAAGAACTTCTTCCCTGTAAGGCCATCCAGGACTTGTTCCATAAAGGGCAAAGGGAAATGGATTTTCTTGGTGGATTTGTTAAGTTTTTGATAATGAACACAAATTCGCCACTTCCCATTTTTCTTCGGGGCTAGGAAAAGAGGATATACCCATTCACTGTCGGATATATGATATATGAACCCTGGATCCCATATTTTCTGCAGCTCTTCTTTGAATATTTTCTTAAGAGTTGGACTCATCCTTCTTTGGGGTTGTCTCACAGGCTTGCATCCTTCTTTGACGTAAATATGATGTTTGCACACTGAAGGATGCACCCATTTCATGTCTTTTTAATCCCAAACGAATGAATCTAGATTTTCTTTCAAAAGCTGGCACAACTGTTTCTCTTCTTCATTCGAGAGGTTTGGGTTTATTTTCAGAGATCTGGATGGGCCAAACTCAATATCCTAAGGATGGGCTCATAGAATCCTCGACTAAGGTTTCGAGAGGAATGTTAGCGGAGAACTGGTTTTGAATGGCGTGGTCGATGAGTTCATCCTCATCAAGCTGCCCCCCTCTAAGAATAACATCTACAATACACATAGGGACAATGTTATATAACTCATCTTCTTCATCCTCCAACCATATAGGGATATCATGATCAATGGAAGGCTGGGTTGGAGGATATAATGCTAGCTGTTTAGATAAAGGTCCATTTTTGATAGTCATGTTTCCGACCCGACAACTAATATAAGCATCTACAGTGGCTAACCAAGGTCTCCCTAAGATGAGGGGATAACCATTGAAATTGGTTTTTGGTTGCAGGTCCAGGAAATCTATAGGATACTCCCAAGATTCAATGGTAACCATAACATCCTCAACAATTCCTTCTAGAGTTACCGTGGACCGATTTGCAAGTTGCATAACTATTGTGGTTTTCCTCAAAGTCCCTTAGAGATTAAGTTTCAACATAGTTTCCTTTGTCATGATATTGATGGAAGCCCCTAGATTAATCAGAGTGTTGGGGACTATGACACCATCTATATGTTCATCAACAACTGGACTACCAGGGTCCATGTATTTTGAAAATATCACCTTCCCCATAATTAGGTTAGATATTTTTCCTACCACATTAATGGTGGGGGTATCTCTCTTCCTTCTCTCAGGTTTATTGAAACACTTTTCTTTGATGAGCTTATTGTAGATAGGGACATGCTTAATGGCCTGGAGAAGTGGTATATGTACACACAAATTTTCCAATTCTCTCAGGAGTTCAATATTTTCTGGGGTGTGTTGACTAGGGTGGATCAAGCGCTCAGGAAAAGGAGGTTGTTGGTTCTGAGTGTTACCTTCTTCCTTTTCCTCCTCAACTTCTACAGGCAGAGATGGAGGATGGTTGTTTGGGAATTATTTTCTCGACCTGAGATTAACCTCTTGTATCTCCACAACATAAGATGGATAGGATGTTTCTCCAATGGGAGCCTACTGTTCCCATCTGTTGTTCGGGTTCAGATTGGGCTGTGTAGGTATAGGTAGCCTAGGTGGAGCAACATGAGTAAGATGAGGTTGAGGTTGGGGTGGAGGCATTAGAGCAGGTGGTTGATTTTGTTGAGGCCTCCACGCCTGGGATGGATTGTTCCACTAAGGTTGTTGTGGAACATACTACGGGAATGGTTGGTTTACTGGCTGATGATGATATGAAGGGTTGTAAGGTCAAATAGGAGGTGTAGACTAGGACGGAGGAGTGGGGGTGTACTAAGGTTACATGGGTGCACTCTGATTGTTGGGATAGTAAGAGTAAGGTGCACCTTGCATAACTTGTTGATATGGTTGAGGGCCTTGAGGCCTTCTCTGGTCGATGAAACAGAGTTGCTATGACATTGCTTCCCCACCTTGATATACAACCTTAAGTCCAGGTAAGGAGACACACTTTTCTATGGCATGATTGTCCTCACATACTAAGCAAACCTATATGAAATTCAGTGGAAATTCATTTCTTGGGTGCTTTTGGGTACATCTAGGAAAAAATATGGCCAAGGCTCTCCCTGCTTCCTCTTGCTACCTTTTGACCTGCATTATGTCCATTTGCAAAGAAAAGGTGTGCAACATGTGACTTTTTAAGTCCTTTAGCATGTTTCCAATCTCATGTTTTATGAAGGTGGAAGAGGAAGGGGTATTGGATGTACTTTGGTTAGCTTTTCCCTTCTTCTTAAATGCCCTAGAATGGTTCCGGAAGACAATTTTGATTGCTTCATAGGTTTGTTGGTAGATATCTCCTCCTGATAGCATATTAAGGTTTCTATCATCTCTTCACTGATCCCTCGAAGAAGTACAAGTTTAAGTGATGCAGGATCAAGAGTGTTGTTGGGTCTCTTATAGTTTAATTGAAACCTCTCTTCATAGTCCTCTAGGGATTCATCAGGTCCTAGAGTCATCCTAAATATTTCATCCTTAGTTTCCTTGGACCTACAATAGTCTCTGTATTTGCTACTGAATGTCTCTTCCATCTGTGTCCAGGTAGTGATGCTATCCCTAGGTAGACCCATGAACCAAATCACTCACCACAACTTTTTCCCTTTTCTTTAAGACCTACCGTGCCAAACATCGATTCTGAACTCTGCTGCATCGCAAATCACACTTCCATGTGATTCTCATTAACGCTTTCTACTTCCAAATCCCGATTTCAAAATATCGCAATCACATTTAGGTATTGCATAGAAACCATTCAAAAACATAAAAAAAATAGACTTCCACCCTTTCTCCTCAAATCTCCTGCTACCGTACATCACACTTCACAAACCACAACATTTCCCTATTTCCTTTAACATTTATCTCTTCCGAATGCCGATGTGATATTACCGCCGCATCGCAAGTCGCTCATCACAACCTTTTTTGTTTCCTTATTTAACACTTACCGCTCCACTTCGACGATATTGCGATTACGATATCGGCCCCACCTCCACGTCACCACTTCGCATCGCACATTGCAAATCGCATTTTTTTGTTTTTTTTCCTTAACGCTTACCGCTCCAAATTTGCAAAGTTGCGATTACGATATCGCATATCGCAACTTTTTCCTCCATTGCATCTCCGCCATCACACTTCTCAATTCATTCCGCTCCAAAGCCATTTTTGTGCTATAATAAAGCTTTTATCAGGTTTAAACCCCCGCTCTTTCCACTTCTAAGCCTTGTCTCATGTGTTAAGCTATCCATTAGCCACTTTAGCCCTTTTCTTTCCTCCAAGCTGCAAATCAACACTTTTTCAATTAGGATTAAGTCATGGATATCTTAGTTGCATGGGTAGTAACATGGTAGATAGACCATAGGATAAATAGAGTGCATTTAGTCGTTTGGCCAAGCTAAGCGTGGTTTAAATTAGTTTCCTTTTTGTCATTTCTTTCCTACAAATTAAATTAGTTCCATTTCTGTCATTTCTTTTCAACAATATAATTTAGTTTCTTTCTGTCATTTCCTTCCTGCACATTAAATTAGTTTCATTTCCGTCATTTTCTTTCTGCAAATTAAGTTAGTTTCCTTTCTGTCATTTCCTTCCAGCAATTTACTTTTCATTTTTTATCATAGTTTAAGATATAGAACCCTTTCGTAAAGCAGAAGAGGATGACATGAACAGAATGCATCTTATGTGCAGAGAAAATTTTAAGAACCCCCCTAAATTTATATATATAATAAATGGGTGAATCCCCATGATACATAGGAAAAATGGAAGGCGATTTTATTAATAATATAATATGTATATATAATTTTTTGGCGAATCTCTCACAAAATTATATTATCTTATAGAATCATGGTGAATCACTAGTACAAATGGCGAATCACTACTACAAAATGGTGAATTGTTGTCTAGAGGAGTTCGGGGTGTTGGTTCCAATGAAGATATGGTAGTTGAACCAGGAGTTGAAGGAAGAGAACCACCGAGATCAAGCATGGCACATGGTGACTCATGAGGGAAGTAGTTCTCGTGCAATTTGGAAAACGCGTTCTTCTAGTTCTGTTAAGCGTAGTGTTGTTGCTCATGCTACTACTAGCACTGATATTAAGGTTGGAGAGGAGTTTGAGGAAGCATGGAAGGTAGAAGTGGTGGAGAATTACAAAGAATACTCCATGATGGGCTCTATTTTGTCCGTTGGTATTTGTGCCTGCAAGATCTTCTGTCCATTGAACCAACAATTAACCGTTCAACCAACAATCAATTTGACTGAGTTGATTAGGTACGAGTCAACTTAGACTAATCTTCAAAACTATGCTTTGCACTATCCCATATTTATCACACTAATGTTACACAACATTGTGTATTTGCACCCAACTCTCATGCATGCACACAAAATTTTCATTAACATATATAACCCTAACCAAGTGAGAATTGATCAAAAATTTGCACCAAAGTTTGTTATAGTGTTGAAAGTTCATAAGAAATTTAGATCCATGGTACCTTAAATCAATTTTGAGATAACCTCCACAAATTCGCACTATCACCTCCAACCCATTTTGTTGTTATCTCAAAATTGAAAATTCGGACAACCATTTGTGACACCATGATTTTATTTTCTTTTCAATTTTTTCCACCAACTACATCCAGTCTTCCTTTTTATAATCATTTGGCTTCATCTGAAAACCAAGATATTTTATCCCTTCCTCAAGGGGAAAGGACTGGAAAGGAAAAATATTAAGATCATGTGTAACTTCGAGTTATGAACATTCACAACATGTAATGGTGGTTTTTTGTTGATTTTGAGACATACTTGTAGCAACACATAAATTATCTAGGAAATATTTGAGTTCTGCCATGTCACTGCATGAGCCATCGAAGAATATTTGAACATCGCCAACAAACAAGAGTCGAGAGGGGATTTATATACTCCCAATGTGAATCCCCTTGAGTGTACCCTAACTGATCGATCTCTATACTAGTTTGTTGAGTCCTTCAACAATCAATAAGAAAAGCATAGGGTACAACAATCATCCCTTCTTGAGCTCTCTCTCAACATGGAAGAAACTAGAGGCAACACCATTGATTAATACCAAAAAAGAAGCTGATGTGATACATCACATGATCCAGTTGATAAAGGAGATATGGAAACCCACGTGGGTAAGGAGAAGTCTAATATAGAGCCAAATGACTCTATCAAAAGCCTTGGAGAGCTCTATTTTGAGGATCATACCCTTCAATTTCATTGTTTTAATACTGCATAGCCCTTCTTGTGCAATTCCAATAGCTTTGTGTATTTGTCAATCTTCTAGGAAAGCAAATTGCTCCTGAGATATGTGTCAAGAGAAGATCGGATTGAGCCTATTCGCGATGATTTTGGAAATGATCTTGTATATGACATTGAAAAGGGAGATTGAATGGTAGTATGGAAAAGAAGAAGGGGCATCATATTTAGGGCTTAGTTCGATGAATGTTGAGTTGAAATCATCGTACCTTTGGCCAAATGTTCGACATTCCTCTACTACATTCAATAGGTATCGACCGATAAGTTTGTAAAAACTAAGGAAGAATTAAATAGGCCATCCATCTAGACCAGGAATTTTATCTTTTTTAAACCAGTATAGGACAACCTCCAATTCCATGGGGGAGACACCTGCTGAAGATCATCACTGTCTTCATCTGTGGCAAATCTGGGAAAGGCTCAAGCAGTATCCATGATTTCCCCTAGGGTGGCTTGTAGATGGGCCGAGAAAATCAATTTGAAATGATGAACTCCCATTCTGGCCAGGTCCTTAAAATTTGATGTTGTATTACCCGCTCCATTAGCGAGGGACCAGGTGGTGTTGTAATCCCTCCTTTCCTCGTAGAATTGATGGAATAATTTTATGTTGTCATCCCATGCCTGTAGCCATATAACCATGCTCTTTAGTATCCATGTATCTTCTATAGCTTCCCAAAGTCGTCGCCTCTCCATTTTTAGTTGAATGAGGTGAAGTTTGGATTCATTTGACGAATATCCCCCGCCCTTAGGCAATTCAATCTTTTCTAGTTCATATTCGATCTTCTTTAGGGCTTCCTCATCCCTTTGTCGTTTCCCTTTAAGCCACTCAAGGGTTTTCCTTTTTATGATACACAAATTCTCATTAAATTGTGAGGCCATCAATCTTTTCTCCAATATCTCACACTTCCTCTAATTATCAGACACCACTCTTTGGAATTCCTTGTCTTTGAGCCAAGTTGCGTTAAATTTGAAGGGAGCTATGGGCTTGTCAAAATGACATGCCATGTGAAGGTAAATGGGATGATGGTCAGATTGTCTCCCCAGACCTACCCATTTCTTGAAGCGGGAGAGGTGCTTCAGGAAAGGTTCCTTAATAAAAAAATGATCTAATTTGCAAGCAATCGATTCCCCCCCCCCACATGACGATTTCTCCAAGTAGGTAGAATTTTGGCCTTGTCAATGTCAATGAGGCGTTGAGAGTCCATAAGCTGGTTGAAAAAATATGAGAGGGTATCCTCTTGTGCACGGTGACCCCAACATTTCACGCTCCCAATGGATAAATTAAATTCTCCTATGATAATGAGGCCATCAGAATTCATGAACGACTTGTTCATCAATGCATTCCATAAAGCTACACGATTATGACATGGTCCATAAATATTAATGATCCTGAGAGATGCACCGAGCTCTTCAGAAAATATATCTGTTGAAATGTAGTTTTGATGTCCCTAGATATTGTGAATATGCACAATTTTAGGGTTGAATACAATAGCGACCCCCCCAGATCGGCCCCTCGCATCAATAACATGGAAGCTCCATCCCTTGAATAAAGTTGACAGTGAATGCTCAACCTCCAAACAAGGCCCCATGGTTTCTTGGAGGATAATGATGTCAAGATAATTTGATAGGATCAAATGTTTGAGAGATATCTTTTTGAGGCCTCGGGAGTTGTAGGATAACCACTTCATGGGGGAGCCAAAGATGGGGCTTGAATGGCTCTAAGGACCCCTTCTAGAGATAGTTGTCTCCCAACCGCTATATCCACTATCAAGATTTCTTTATTTTTATAAAAAATAATTATATTATTATTATCATTGAATATAAATAAGTTTTTTTAAATAAATAAAAATATTATAATTATTATTAAATAAATTCTAAAGATGGTTATGGGAAAGATCCAAGATCCAATCATAATAGTTGCCACTATTCACCTCAATCATGTGAAGGGGGACATCATTTCTATAAATACTTAATTAGCCAAAGGATTCCTATTTCAATTTAAGGTGGATGAAGATTTGTTGATTTTTATTTTTTATTTTTTTAATTGATGGCCTAGATCGATTCTCAAGGGAATATGCTCAACATATGCTTCGTTGAATGCTTATCAACGACTCTAGTGTGTTAGAGAGTTTGTTAGGTTGCATTGTCTTTTAATAAAATAAAAAAATAAAGGCCACCAATTTTTTAGAGATTTTCAAAGCATACATACTTTTAAAAAAACTACCTTATATCCTAGTTGTAAAAGATAGAAACTCTTAAACACTTACGGTTTTTATCAAGACATAATATTCTTAAGGGTTAAGCAAAATCAAAGTTAATAATAATATTTTTGTTGTAATAGTTTGTTTTGTTATATATTTATCGATGGTAGATACAAATAAAGTCTTTGGCTATATCAACCACATTAATATTTTTAATGTGGTTGTACTAGTATATAAATTAAACAAATATACATTTAAAAACATATAACAAAATTTTAATTATAGAAATTAACTTTTACTTTATCATAATAAACATTAGCATGTAAATAAGTTTTGTTACAATACCATGAAAGAATATCATAACTTATTCATACCACATGTCTCAAAACCATAATTTATTTTATATGATATTTGTTTATATATATATTTAAGCGATTAATATAATTAAAATACTATGAAATTATTAATAAATAGATTAATTTTTTATTTTATTTTATTTAATAAATAAATTAAAAGTTGAAATTATATATTTTATTTATGTAAAACAAACATGAACGAAAGAAGAAAATAAACAACTCGTATCTATTGAAAACAACACTATGATCACGTATCTAATTCCTAAGTAAAAATCACTTCCCAAATGATTAATGAGATGCTTCTTATTACTACAAAATAAAAATCATTCTAAACTCAAAAAGAGGTTGAGTAAGGTCGTAGCTTTTTAGTTAAACCTTTATAGGATAATATAGAAGGGCACATTCCAAAATATTTAATTTACAAGTAGAAACTAATTATGTTTATAACATTTTTAAAGTTTTAATTTAATTATTAGTAATTATTAAGTGTAGGGTGGAAATTTAACTTTCATAAAATAAGTTAAAATATTCATAATGGTATACATTGATTCAAGAGAAATATCTATTATTATACTCGTTACAACTCACTATAAGAGAGATCTCTTATATTGTCAAGTAAAATTATATTTAAAAATAAAATAATAATACTTAAAATAATATGTTAAAAAAACTATAATAAAAAAATAAATCAATATTACTAATCAATAAAAGACTTCAATTTTCATTTTAATTATACATCTATTTTATATAGAAATAAAGGAATTGAAAGTACAAGGAAAAAAATAAAAAACAAAAATTTATTTTTCAATATTAAAAAGATACCTAATTCCTTCACTACTTAATATGCATTTGACAATCGCCATATAAAAACAATATAATTGATAATGCCTGATATGTAATTCATTTTATGTTTATTTGTTATGTAATAGTTAACATAAAAATATACTAATAATAATAAAAAATTATTCCTAGTCATAAATAAAATATTTCAATGTGCATATTAAATAGAATAGTTTTATATCAAAGTTTATATAAAGAAAAACAAATTAATTTAAAAAATAGTAATAAAAAAAACCAATGTCACTATACATAAAATATTTCAATTCCCACTTTTTTTTTTTGCAAGTCAGCACCCAAAGGGGGATTGGAACCGATGACCTACCGCATGGAGTGCCTTAACAGTGCACCCTTCATTGTCGAATCAAAGCCCCGTGGGCTTCAATTCCCACCTTAATTTTACATTTAATAAATAAAGAAATTTGAATATTAAAGACATATATAATGCCTTATTTAATATGGAGTTGACAAGATGACACAAAAACAATATTACTCATATTATATTATTCATTCTATGATTAATTGACATGTACAACTTGAGTTGGCCTAATGATTAAGAACGTGTGTTTTCTCGTAAGAGGTCACAGGTTCAAAACCAAAGGGGGGTAGAGTATGTATGCCTCCATAGGCTTAGCAGGCAACTCATTGTGCGGAGGTGGGTCCCTTGCCCCACAAACAAGGGGGTCTCATACACAAATGACCCAAAAAAATTTAATCTTTAGTTATAAATAAAATATTCCAATATCCATATTAAATAATATAACTTTATATCAATTTTATATAAAGAAAAAGAGTAATTTTAATTAAAAGATTTCTTATATTTTCAATGAGAAAGAGATTGTTTTCTTATTTTATTAATGAGTTCTTTCCCATTCAATGTATAACAAAGATTTGATTTTCATTCAATGTAACAATTTAAAAAATATTCAATATAATATATATATATATATATATATATATATATATATATATATATGAGAACATTTTAAGGATATATGTTCTATCTTCAAATGTGAGGGATCATGTGTTACTATTTTAATGATTTGATTCTTTTAGATTCAAAGTTAAAATAAATCTATGTTGGTTTTAAAGTTAGATATGTTATGTTAATTAATTTATCTTAAATTGATTAATTAAGGAAACTACCATATCAACATTTGTCATATTGGATATGTGAAATTGATAAGCCATGGTATTGTAACTAAATCTATTTACAAGTTATGGATTTCAATGGTAAAGTGGGGGTGAGTATCCATGGTTAAGAATATTATTTAACTCATATATTAATTACTTTTATAATTAATAAAAATAAAGTTATAATTTACTTAATTTTTATGAATTTTTTTTTGTCAATTTGAAATGTATCATGGAGTAATTATTTTAATGATTATCATGCATTGATGTCTATCGACATTTACCAACCATTTAATTTATATGAGTGTGTTGATTGATGAGATGCTTCTTATGACCAATTGAATATACACAATATTCAAAACTCAAAAAAAGTTGAACTAAAGATCTAGTTTCTTAAATAAACTATTAAAAGATAGTATTGAAGGGCACCTTTAAAAATATTTATATTGTTACAAAAACTATCATTCTTAAATATAAAAACTAAATGAATATCAATAAGAAAATGAAAAAACAAAATTAAATTATGTGACATAAATCATTAACCCTAATTTGAAAAATAAAAACCAACTTTTCATTGTCCTAAATTCAATAAAAAATAATCCCTAATGGGGCTATTAATCCTGATTTGATGGTATCGTTAGAGGGTGTTCCCTCCTCCTCCCAAGTGTACCAACTCCATGAAGGAGCTATGATGGGTGGTGGCATATTTTAATATGGTAGTTAGTGCTTGCATGCTCGATGATGGGTGGCAGTGTCCTCCCTTTTTATTTTGGTCTCCCTATTTTTTTGCTCAGTGGTGTGATTAGTGTGAAGGGTGGAAGTGAAGGCCATCTACCACCTTCGGTTAGTATGCCTCCATTGTTTCATGTCTCTATTAGTATTCTTGGTTCGATAGTTCGTTGGTGAAGCTGATGTGTAGCGATAGTTCCCTTTGGGGGCACGATATTGGATATATTGGTGTGTTGGCGAGCAAACTTTGGATTGTTTCTTCTCTTGTATTTCAATTCTAGATTTGGCACCTTGGTGTTGGTTTGTTTAGTCCGTCATCAAATTATCATTCTAGGCCCTGTGGTTTTGCATTGATATTATTAATTGGGCATTATCTAGTTATACTTCTAGTCTTTTGTTTTTTAATTTCAGTGCAAGTCTCCTTTGGAGTTATAGTGTGTTTGATGCTTTGAATAGCTGGAAGGTTTTTTTGTCATATTATGTTTAGCTCATATTAGTTGGGTTGTTTATTCTTGGATCTACCCTAGTAAAGTTGGTCATTTTTCTTTCAAAATTAAATAAGTGTAATGGTTAATTCTTATTTCTATATGGACATTGTGGGTTGGTCATGGTTCTTGTCTATTAGGAGATAAATTACTTGGTGAATTTAGGGCCTTTCGTTTGGAAGTCTAGTGATGACAAAGTGGTTCTCAGGTATGGTGTTTTTTGTATGGTGTTGAGTCTTTCTTTTGGCTTATTTTTTTAAAGTCCTAAATCCTTTGGCAGTTTCTGCAAGTGTTCTCTTTATTATGTTATAATGCATTTGAGGTAGAGGATGGCCTCTAGACGAGGTGGTGGAAGTCATTCTTCTTGGGGAAAAAGTGGCCTCGCCCTTTTGCTTAATATTACGTGGCTTCTGTTTTCAATGTTGTTCCTCCCAAGGTGAGAAAAGAGCTTCATGTTTTGGACATTTAAGATGAAGGGGAGCACTTATATCATTCAAAACAGATTTGGTATATGTTGAATTGAAATGGAAGCGCATTTCATCTCGTGGTAAGTCTAGGGGTAAGAGACTTCATCATTTGAGTTATGTTGCTCTAAATATTCAAGTGTATACATTGTTGTGAATGGTATTTAAGGATAGGTAGGTGGAATATTATAACGTGTTCTCCTCTCTGGAGGATATCAAGTGCAAGCTCCGAAATCACAAGTTTCATCAGGATAGTTTGGATTCTCATTTTTCTCGTGTAGATTGATTTCTTTTGAGTGATTCGACCTTTGGGGACGTTACTGATCCTGCGAGATCTAGTGCTTAGGTGCTGACTACACTATCTTCTTCTAATCAAGATTAAAGTTGAAGAATTTCATAGTTTTTGGTAACAATTTTGGATAATATTTAATGTAGTTTTCAAGGTATGGCCTTTTGAATCCCTCGATTCTTGTTTTGAACTCCCATTATGTTTGAGTCCTGGTGTGATTTGGTTGAATACTTTTTCATGGTTATCCTATGGTGAAGTATTGGTGAGTGATCCAGTGGATTAGTAAAGTGCTCAAAATTGAAAGTGTTCAAAAGTGTTTGAAACCAATGCCAAAGCGAAGATTTCGTTGCCCTGAATCCAATGCAACTTGTTTCACTCAAAACTAATATCGTATGCTCGTGATATTGTGTTCTAACAGTTTTCTCAAACAATTAATTTTTTTGTAATTGAGTTGTAGGTATGCCTAGTCAGCAGTCTATACACTAACTAGGCAAGTGACTGGGCAATTGATTGTGGGTCAATGGTTTGTTGAGAAGTGTCTCTTTTTTATTGGCTCATGAATGGTGGTTTATTATTGGTTTATGGTTTTTTGAAGTGGTTGAATTAGAAGAGGTCACGTGGGCCAATGGGTGGCCACCATGTGGCATCCCGATGTTGGTGCAAAAATTGGTATGGGTCTCAACTGACCTTTATGTGAATCGAATGGGAGACCTCTGGGGTGGCAACACAATGCTCTACCACTGCGCCACTGTTGTTCATTGTAAAGAATATGACACGACTCCTATTTAAATTTTAATGGAATACGTATTGGGGGTCGGGACCAGGGTTAACCCCTGGCCCCCAATCCACCCGATGCCACGAGACCGAAGTTGGGCAGCCAGGGGTGCAGGGTTGATCCCGGCCCTAAACCACATGTCACAATACAAAACTATAGTTTTTTGGATGGGTCATTGATCAGATTTGGATCAGGACTTAAGTGATAGCTCAAATTTCAAAGTGTTCAAAAGTGTGTTGAACCTGAGCGAATAGATAGATCTCATCTTCCTAATTCTGACACCATGAACGGTTCGAAAAACCGACATCGTATGAGGAAGTTATCACGATTTGAAAAGTCCAGTAAACTGCAAATTTTGACATTTGACTAGGGTTGACTGGGCAAAGCTACAATAAAAAAGGAATATTCCTCAAAATATTCCCTCGAAATATTCCTTCTAGGCTAATCCAATTGTGACAAGTGGCACAGTCCTATTTGATGGATGGATTGTACGTTTTTTGGTTTGGGCCAATCAGGGGCTGACACGTGGTGAGCCTTGAGGCCGCCACGTGTCCCCCAAATGCCATGTTAAAATTTTAGTGGAGCGGACAAGAATCGACCGTGAGACTTCCCCCCTAGCTAGTGGGCTCGCGTGCCAACACGCCATGCAAGTGGTTCTTACAATATACAGGACCGATGGCATATTTGAATTTAACATGTTTTGTATGCGAGGGAGCGGAGGGGACAGCCCATCGGGCTAACCCCTTTCCCATAGGATCATGCCCATGCCCAAGGGATAAACCATCGTTGCAAACGTTAACCAACATCCCCGTTAGCGTGATCACATGGCACATGTTACGTGAAATATGATTGCATAGTTATGAAAATCGTCAAGTTAAACTGTCTTTGCTAGCATTGTAGGCAACACTTGTCACATGGCCACAAACTCCGTGCGGGTAAGTCTTAACCCCCCGACAGTTACGGTTAGTCTCGCAGTTTTGGGGTTGGCATGTGGCCACCCCAACCATAACCTTAAATGTTACAGTTAAATCTGGCAGGAATATTGGAGCGTGCCCAAATTTGGGCGGAATTTTCCAAATTAACTCCAGTTAAGTGGAGTTCTCCACAATTAGTGGAGCTTTCCTAGGTGTAACTGGGAAAATGAGTTGGAGGCTCAATTTTAACCATTCTGAGTGAAAAGAGAGTCATTACGAGCTAATTGGAGTGTTTTGGAGCCATTGGTGATGTTTGAAGAGCCATCAGAGAACTTCTGAGCGTGATTTTGCTTCAGAGAAGTTCCATGGGCCATCAGGAGCCAGTAGCAGAATGAGACCTAGCCAGGGCAACTAGAGCCCATTCTCAGGAAACGAATAGTCATTTTTGGATGTTTTAGATATTATGGAGCCATTGGTGAGGTTTTCAGATCTAGATGAGGACCTCTGAGCGTGATTTTTCTTCAGATAATTTCCAAGGACCAGTAGGGCCAGCAGGGGCCAGCAGGAGAATGAGGCATATCCAAAGCAGCCATAGACCATTATCAACAAACCAATAGTCTATTATGACTATATTGAACCTTATGAATCCAATGGAAGGATTTTCATAAGCATTTGGATACTTTTGAAGGCCGAGATGCTACAAAGAAGTTTTCAGTGAGCCTAGAGCCACAGGGTGCCACCAGGTGTTGGAGGCGTAACCATAGCAGCCAGAGGCCAATTTCAACAAGTGAATAGTCATTTATGACTATCTTAGACATTATGAATCCAATGGAAGGATTTTTAGAGCCATTTGGAGAATTATAGAGCCGAAGAAGCCACAGGGAAGTTTCAGGACCACCAAGGCCACTAGGGGATGGAGGCCTAGATTGGGGAGCTCGAGCTCATTTTGAGAAAATGAACAACCTATTTTAGATGTATGATATATGATGGAGAAAATAGAAAAGGTTTCAGGGACAAAAAATGACTTCTAAGGGAGTTTGTGCCACAGAGAAGCTCAGGGAAGCTTAAGGGCACCGATAGAAGAGGCCAAGTCAAAGGGAGCCTAGGTCCATTTCCAGAGAGTAAGTAATCATTCCAGGGGTATGATGGTATTCTAAACCCATTGGTACAGCTAAAACAACAATTGGAGTTAAGCAAAAACTTGTAAAATAAATTTTCCATCATAATCCCAAAGAGCCAAGTCAATTGACAAAGGCTCAAGGAGACGTAGCCCAAGACATTCGGGTGAAATCCTTTATTAAATTTGTTTTTATGTGTTGATGATTATTTGCTGCACTTTATCATTGTTTTACATGCTTATTATCAACAAAAAAAAATGTTGAATTCCTCACACTTAAAGCATTAAAACAATTTATAACACATACACCTGATTCAAGTATTCAATTCTGCACTATCAAGTACAAGCAAGATCTTAATTTGTTTAACTG
This sequence comes from Pinus albicaulis, assembly GCA_034641835.2. NCBI lineage: Eukaryota > Viridiplantae > Streptophyta > Pinopsida > Pinales > Pinaceae > Pinus > Pinus albicaulis. Next base: position 1,031,640,709 of record CM076577.1, on the reverse strand, counting down.
AGTGGGAGGTGCTTGCATAGCATAACAAGTCAGCCACCCATTTCAGATTAGTCATCTAACGCAGAGGCACTGGAACCAAATCAAATGGCAACCATAGTAAAGAGAAGAGTTATGGTTTATATTTTGGCGCAATGTGTTGGAACCTTACCATAGTCCAACCATGGTGTATGCCGGGATGGAGTTTGATATTGGCGTGAGAATTCAAACATTAACCCGATGGGAACTCCACCATGGTTCGACAATGTAACCACGATCCAGTGCATAGTCATATAGCTTGATGATGTTTAAACCCTACTATAGTGCTACCATGGTTGGCTCAATAGTTAACACATTTGGCGCGCAGTTTCAACCAACTGCATCCAACGATGCATAACTCGACACTTGACCGATTTTTATTGGTTTGTGGGGGTCATTGAGAATTTAAAGTGTCCGAAAATTTTCACCCAAATTGATGCGAATCTCGTTGGCGTGGGGAAAATTTGTCGCTCCATGTGGCCAAAAAATGTGAAATTTGTAGGATGGATTGCACGTGGGTGCAAATTTGTAACGACCCAACTCGAATTATGGAACATAGAAATATTAGCATGCATATGAGACCTGCATATGATAGCTACATATGCAGGTATCACGTGTACGACACTAGTACATGCACCAAGAAATTATGAAAAGAAACTTGGTGTAGAGTAAGGAGTGAATTATTGAAGTACTGAGTAACTCCCTAACTCACCATAATATAATGAAAATTAATACTTTGTTTAAAGAAAATTAAAATCATTGACTTATGCAAATAAATGATGATATTTTAATAAATCCAAGATATTTAATAGATAAGAATATTTTAATAAATCTAAGATATTTATTAAATAATAATATTTTAATAAAACCAAGATATTTCTTAAATAATAATATGTTAATAAAACCAAGATATTTCTTAAATAATATTATTTTAATAAAACCAAGATATTTATTAAATAATAATATTTTAATAAGTCTGAGATATTTATTAAAATATAAAATTTAAGATATTTTTCAAAGATATTTATTGAAAGATCATATTCTAATAAATATCAGGAATGGAGTTTGTGTATAAAAGGGAGAAGAGGGGTAAACTTGATGGGCATGGGTGGTGAATGGGAAAACTGCCCGGATGTTGTCAGAGGAGTTCTAACTGCGTGGTTCATGAGCAGTGAGTTCGAGAGTTCTAACAGAATCATGGAATGCTCTCAATTTTTATTGGAGTTTTGGGCATGGGGGCCAGAAGACTTGTCTTCTGGATTTGGGGACCAGAAGACTTGTCTTCTGGATTTGGGGACCAGAGAGGTTGACCTCAGATAGGCTGGGAGGAAAACGACTGTTTGGTACCGGAAGCTGGAGCCATGACAAATCAGGAACATCTTCAAACATAGTTCCAGGTAAGTATTAATTAGTCAGTTGATATATATGTTGTTTCAAAAAATCTCACTCTGAATTCTGTAGTATGAATTTTGTGAATGATTGTTAATTTCAAAAATTAAGAGCCTTAAACTTATGTATTTTGAGATTGATGGTTCTGAAAGTTAAAGTTTAAGGTTCTTACACATGGTATCAAAGCCAGGTTGAACCTTTAGGACCTTAGGGCATTAAAATTTTAAAAATAGGGCCTTCAACATATCGCTCCTATTATAGGGAGTTGTTTAATTTATTTTTTGTATTTTCTAAATTCACATAAACCTGATAGGCGCTAGAACATAATGTCTGCAAAATTATCCTTGTAGCCTTAGACCTCCATCACTGGTATAAGGCTACAACATTTTCAACACTGTCATGCTAGGTTCAAGTCACTACTGCCTGTGGTGAATATTAGTCCTCCAAATTGACTGTCATAACCGAGTTTTGTAGAGGAGATAATCCTTATACCAGTGCCTCAAAGATGTGTAAGGAAGTGGGTCCAAATGTGCTGAGGCTCTATGGTTTATAAGTGTAGTGAGAAGATAGTGCTGGTCCGAACTGCAGTATAGAAGGTTTGTGTCACAGTCTACAAAAATTTCACCAGTGTTAATCCATAGAAAGGTTACAAGTCCAAGCTGATGTAGCTTCAATTAAGGCCGAGCTATTGTAATGATGTATAGGACCGAGCTAAGAGATTGAGCCACAAAAATGTAATGCTGTTACGATCCAAGAACCCTAAACCACTGTAATAGAAAGGATACGAGCTACAAAAGTTGAATCAGATTGCACCTAGCTACAAACAGATCTTTGTATGAGGCAGATCCGAGCTACTGCATGAATATACAGGTCCGTGGGTGATAGGTTGCGTATCAATCAGGTCTGTGGCTAGTATAGTGGAATTGCACTAGGTCTGAGTTGATTACTCTTTGTGCTATATCCCAAAATGCCAACCGTTGCCCGGGGTCAGGGAACATTCTCCTCCACCCCTCCTCCATTCTCTTCCATTCCACTATTGTAATATCTCCTCCCAAACCAGCGTATAATAATGTCACATGGCATGTTGTTAACACACCTTATTACTGCCGATGAGAGTGGAACACGATAAAAAAAACGTCGATGAAAATTTCGTCCGACATTTTTACTAAAAAACAATAAGATAAGTGCAAAGGCTATGCTCAGTTCACTCTTTCAAGGGTGTCGGGATTCACAGAGGATAGGATATTGTGCAGATTATTACTCTTTATTGATGCCGACATTTATTCGAAATAAGAGTTGAAGATTTTGATTTCAAATGGATAATGGGTGGATTGCCATGATTCTATCTCATCTATCCCCTATGAATTCCGACCGGCAGGCGCCCAAAGACAAGCACTTTCCTACGGTGACCGGGAGAGTATTCCCTCGAAACATCTGCAGTGCTAAAGCCAAAATTGGAGTTCTCAACGGAGGAGGTGTCTGTTCTTGCAAAGATACAAATACATGCAGTTATAACTGTAATTCTGCGTTTTTAGTGGCCAAAGCGGATAGGGAGGAGTGTGATAATGGGGAGCATGAGGCTAATACTATGGGGAGTTGTGATGTAAGGATCATTGGATCTGTGCTTTCCCAGTTGGCGAGGAGTCCTGAAATTGTTAACGAGGATCAAAATGGTTGTATATTCTGTGAAATTATAAAGGGCCGAGTCAAGGAAGACGGGCGGATTGAAAGCAGAGGCAAGATCCCTGTGTTGCTGTTGGAGAAACCCTGGCGAGTAGATTCGTTTGTAAAGTGGAGATGAAGTTGTGGAATTTCTGGAGAAAGCAAGGATCATGGAAGAGTTCTGAAATCAGTGATGGAAACAAAGTCGAAGTGTTCTAGAATTTGGGATCTGCGAAGTTCGTGGCTGGGCCTGAGCCTCAATGAGGGCACCCTCACATATTTTCTTTCGGGGCGCAAATTTATGAGATGGTGGTTTGGGGAATTTACCAGTAATATGGCTACAGGAATTGGGGTTGAGATTCGAACCTGAGGCGTGTAGCTTTAAGGATTTTTCAGTAATATGGTGGCATATCATATAACGGTGGGTCCAAACAAACATATGTCACGTTGGAATATAATATATGGTTCAATTAAACATTTCAAACGTGATTTATGTAGCGCAAAAATCATGTACTAGGAGACGTGGAATGTACAACGTGCTATTGGAGGAAAGACCAACACCAATTAATAGACTAACTCCGATAGATTAACACTAGTTCCATGTTTAAACTTTCGTTAGGACCTTTATTTAAACACTGGTATGGCAACGAGAGCTGGCACATCGAGGTCTTTGGGACTGCCATCGAGGTGCCACAGGGTGGTGAGTTGATCGGTGGGATCGACTTATGTCACCATTGATAAGAGAGAAGGCATATCACTTTTAAGACTTGAGGGGATCGAGTAATGGAGCCCATCAAAGTAAAATTCTATCTATTTTTCGGTCTGTGAACCCTTGTAACCATAGATAGCCAATGTGTTAGTTACGCGTAGAATAAGTAATTTATTCCAAAAGCTTTCTGCTGAATCAAAAAGAAAATAGTGTGAAGGGGGTTTCTTGGCTTTAAAGACCCCAATAAGTTTGACGTGGAATATAATTCATAGGTGGGTTTGGTAAACATGCTAGGTATCTTGCAGAATATTCTTATCTTAATTCTGTCATACAGTAAAACTCAAAATGTTAAAAATGTAACAAAAATAAACCATGCCTTTAATTATTATTTTAGGTAGACATTTGCATGCATTTTAAGGAGGTTCAATGACCAATATATGGAGTCATACAATATAAAGAGTAGAATTTAGAAAGAGTCATACACGAGGGAAGAAATAAAGAGTAAAGGAGTTTAGAAAATAAGTTATGTGGGGACTAGGTGTGTTTTAATATATATATATATATATATATATATATATATATAATAAAATGTGTTTTCTTGTGTGAAATTTGCATTTTGGTTTAGTTATTATATCTTGTCATGGTAACTAAATAAAATTAAATAATACAAGTTTAGACCATGTAAACTAATCTTCTCATATTTTATTAAATAATTGAGTTTTGGAATTGGTTATTACTCAAGACTTTCGGTGGAGACACGATATGACTATTAATTTAATGAGTCACCATGCAAAAAGGAGTAAAGATTGGGAATAGGATTTTTCATTTTATTAATATATATTTTGGATGAGATTGATAAATTTTATGAGATAACATAAATATTATTTAGGAATAGTTTTTAGGGTAGTTTGGGGAAAATAAATAAATAAATTTAATAAAGTGGTAAAAAATAAATAAATAAATTATTAAAAAAAAATTGTGCTGGAGAAATTTTGTAAGGATGTATAGTAAAAGAGTTGGATAGAAAGAAGTATTATGTTTAGGAATTCAATCCCTCTGTGATCTTCAACAAAAGAGTACATTGGAGCTAGCTTTCCATAGAGAGAAATGATTCTTATTGCTCAATTAAGAACTAACTCACATCAACTGTGGTGGGAAACAGGACGATGGAAGAAACCTAAAGAAGCTTGGTAAGAAAGAGTATGTACTTCTTACACTTTTGAGGCAGTGGGATCAGCAAAGCATTTCATTTGGAATGTGATGCTTTAGAAACATGTTATAAGTTACATTATTCCCAGTGTTTATTTTAGTGGATGTAAAATGTAAAATTTGACATGGATAAAAGTGTTTACGATGTTAAATTGATATGAATAAAATCTATGTCCATATTATCATCCCAAAGAACTTGGAAAGCACCCTAACTATGCTATGTACCTTGGTGGCTTGGTAGTTGGGATATTTCCATATGGACATTTCATCCTTACATTTACATTATATATATATATATATATATATATATATATATATATATATATATGGTAAAGAAGTCTTTATCATCATACCTTATTAAGAACAAGTATAGTAAAAATATACGTTTCCATGAGAAAAGAGGCCCACACCTAGTAGACAAGGAAGGAATCTAGTGTAGATACATCTTAGTATGGATGATTGCTCATATAGTTTGGGAATTTTTGAATATTGGGAATTTTACCTTTAAGAGGGTCACGAGACACATGATGGGGCATTGCGAATACAACTTCATATTTGAGGGTTCACAGAGGTGGAATCCAGGAAATTAAGAATATGGCTTAGGAGCTAAACCTTTACAATGGTTATGAGGCAGATTAACAAAACCCTACTCAGTGCAAACATTGTTTGTCAAGAAGAAACATTTGAATAATGATTTAGTTAATGTCTTTTGATTGTATGGTAAAAATTAAGAGAGGGTATTGGAAGATAAGATTTACTTGATGAAATGAAGTCACATTCTTAAAAGTGACTTATTAACCACCAAAAGTTAGTAACCCGTAGGAGAAAATTTTCTCGTCTATGGACAACCAACCAACCAGTAGCCCTATATGATGAGCACATAACATTATGACACTATGTAAGATGATTCATGGTGATTATTTAAGTATATATAAAGATTAGTTGGCAAAGTTTCTCCAAAGAAGTTAACTCTTGAAGGAAAGAAGAATGGTAATGAAAGCATGAATAGGGACTTTATGACAAGACCATTAGATGTAAAGTAAGATACAACCACATAAAAGGCTAAGCTAGTTTGAGGGAAATTGATGGATGAAAGAAAACACTATCTATTCAAGAAATGATGGGAGAAATCATGAGTAATCAAATTTAGGGTACAAGTATAAGTATAGGTCACTAAATGTACACATCAATCGAAGACCAGTAGATGAAACATATGTAAGATGGTAAGGAACCACCCTATAAGGTAGTAAACACACTATTAGAACAAGACAATATAGTTACCAAGAGAGTACAATGGAAAATTTCAAAGTTTGATGTCCATTGTTACCCTATTATAATCAATATAGTACCTAGGGAGGATGGGAAAAGAGCGAAATGGCAAACTTCTAATGATGCTAATAAATGTTAGTTATCGTAATCAACTTAGAATATTGAGATCGACAAAATAGCACCAAATGTGAGTGAGTGGAAGTTCCACAAAGCAATATAAGAAGTCAATGAACTTAGATTAAAGAGTGAATCTACAATAACGTCGATCAATTATAGGATAAATTATGTGCATAGGCGTCATCTATTATAGTTTCTCCCTTTAATGGGAGAGTCACATTATGAAATTATCCTTAAGTGACTAACTATATCCATGGATTATGGACATCATGGAGTATGATTAGGAAATTCTATCCTGTAATGTCTTAAAACCTGAAATAATAAGTAGATTAATTTTGATATCCACGTTGCTGAATTTATTTATAGGGTCTTCCCCAAGTTGGGAAATAGTAGCGACATTTCCAAGTGAAATAAATGTATGCGTTAAGAGAAGAAAAGAAAACCATGATGACTAGATATGAGAAAACAAATTCAATTTGATAAATATGTCCCTTTTCAAATTGAAGTAGACATGGAATATTGGGAATATCCGGTATAAGGAAATAAAGGGATGTTTTCTATCAAGAAGAATTTTCTTAAGGAGATAAGCAACTGGATTGGTAAAGGTCAAAGCAATGACCTATAAGGAGTTGTGAACACACCTAATTTGTTAAGAGTAGCAAGTGATAAATTGGGAAAATGTTTAAAAATAAATATTAAAGATAATAATTATACACCGTTAGAAAACAAGATACACGTGGTGATAAGATGAGACCTAAGGACTAATGAGAAAACGATTAATGTGAAGAATAAGGAGAGGGTATAGCAGTGATGTGTTATGTATTTGGATTAAATGAGTCAACATAATAGAAATGAAACAATGGTTTAAGGAATGATGGTAAAACTAGTAATATCCTAGCTAGAGTTAAGACTCTAAATGGTGAAACTTGCAAGAAAAGAGACTATATCAAAAACTATAACATACTAATAATGCGACTATGCATATCTTATAAACTGTGAAATTCTTATTAAAGGAGGAAATTATATGTTTGTCAACAATTGACATCTTGTTGAAAACATGACACTCTTAGTAGACCAAGTATAATGCAAAGTGAATAATGCATTTTCAAGTAGTGACAAATTCCTTCTATGAAAATAAACCTCTCACTAAGGGACCTTTAGAGTAGTCAATTAATTCTTCCTCCATCTCTAGCATAACCCTAATGATTAGCCCTACGAAAACCCTACTCCTTTACTTCTAGCTTTTAGGCTGAAGATGAGTTGAGATAACATGATAAAGAGGTTAATGTTATTATTATCTCTTTAGATCCAGATTACAAATCAAAGGTAATTAGACTTAAAATACAAATAAATAACAAGAATTAAAAGATTGGCTGGATCCATATGTAGTTTTGTGTTTTAGAGTTCTTAATCAACCTATATCAAGAAATTAGATCATGCTTCGACTAAACAGTAAGTGTTTTATGCTCTTGTTTCAATTCATTTCGTTTCTATATATATGCAAAGGATGGAGCATCCCTCCATTTAGATTTAGAGCCTCAACCTGTGACTTTTTATAAGATTAATCGGTTAATAGAGTATAGAAAATAGTGGCTACATCCTTATTTGTATATCCGTGTTCGATTATTCTATATGACAATTATAATTGTGGGTTATATTTATAAGCCTTTAAAACTTATTTTGTATAGTTTTACCTTGTTTTGGATGGATACTTAAGACTGTCAGTTTGTATTATGACATGTGAGAATATGTTAAATTGCTTAAACATTGTTGGTACATGGATACCAATATGAAGAAAGTTTTGCTTAAACATTGCTGATACGGGGATACTAATATAAATTATGAATTATGTTATGGATATGGTATCTATAATTTTACATATCAACCTAAAATGATGAGGTTGAAATGAAAGAGTGATGGCACTTGAATATTCAGGGTGAAAATGAATTTACAAACCTATTTTAGAATGTGTAGAAATTGTTATATGGGTAGCAATTTGTTTTGAACATATTGATACATATGTGGAAAAGTGTTTTAACCAAGTATGTTATATGAACTCAAGGATCAATATCACATATAGCAACATATTTGGAATGTGTAGAAATTTTTATATGGGTAACGATTTGTTTTGAACATATTGATACATATGTTATAATTTGTGGACAAGTGTTTTAAATTGCAGATAATATCGTTACCAAATCGACCGCGTGATGACAAAACTCCAAGAACAATTGAGATGCACTGAGATTCCATGATAGAGTGTTAACCCTGGTTCTACTAGGAGGGGTGGAGGTGTTGCCCACCGTTTATCCTCCAAAACCTGGAGTCATGGGAGGGCTGTGCGAGTCACGCTCCCCTAGACGGTGTGATGATGACTGCCGGATGCCTATTGGTCAATCAGGTCGACATAAGCGACGCTAACACCCCTAGGTTTATGGATGGTTGGATCAGTAAAAATGATACCATGGCATACTCTTATAGAGGTCGAATAGGATGGGACTGGAAGAGATTAGGGAGGATAAGATGATTCTAGAATAGCTTGGGAACACTGTTGGGGCAACACGTAACTACTAAATTGGTAAACCAATAAATGATCAAAACATAGATGTTAAAAGTGTTATCACATATTAAATGAAAATTCAACTATGATACACTAACCTTATATGATTATACTAATCATTGATATAATTAATGATATACGACATAAAACTTAACTTCGGGATGAAGTTTTCTGAAGGGGGGGTGTATGTAACGACCCAACTCGAATTATATGGAACATAAAAATATTAGCATGCATGTGAGACCTGCATATGATAGCTACATATGCAAGTGTCATGTGTACAACACTAGTACATGCACTAAGCAATTATGAAAAGAAACTCAATGTAGAGTAAGGAGCGAATTATTGAAGTATTGAGTAACTCCCTAACTCACCATAATATAATGAATGTATTAATTATATCTACCATTATCATAATATAAACTAATACTTTTTTCAATGAAAATTAAAAGCATTGACTTATGCAAATAAATGATGATATTTTAATAAATCCAAGATATTTAATAAATAATAATATTTTAATAAAACCAAGATATTTATTAAATAATAATATTTTAATAAATCTAAGATATTTATTAAAATATAATATTTTTAAGATATTTTAGAAATCAAAGATATTTATTAAAATATGATATTTTAATAAATATTTGGAATGGAGTTTGTGTATAAAAGGAGAAGAGGGGTAAACTTGATGGGCATGGGTAGTGAATGGGTAAACTATCCTAGATGCTGTCAGAGGAGTTCTAACTGCGTGATTCATGAGCAGTGAGTTCGATAGTTCTAACAGAGTCATGGAGTGATTTCGGTTGTTCTTGGAGTTTTGGGCATGGGGGCCAGAAGATTTGTCTTCTAGATCTGGGGACTGGAGAGGTTGACCTCAGATAGGCTGGGAGGAAAACGACGGTTTGGTAATGGGAGATGGAGCCATGACAAATCAGGAACATCTTCAAACATGGTTCTAGGTAAGTATTAATTAGTCAGTTGAAAAAATAATATGTTTCAAAAAATCTCACTCTGAATTCTGTAGTATGAATTTTGTGAATGATTGTTAATTTCGAAATTTAATAGCCTTACACTTATGTATTTTGAAATTGATGGTTAAATTCTGAAAGTTAAAGTTTAAGGTTCTTACAAAATTGGAGGAAAGTTAGCAGGAAAATTGTTCTGAAGGATAACTCAGCCATTTTTTGACATTTTTGAGTGCAGAAAGAGCCCAGGTAGGGGTTTTTTATTATTATGGAGCCATTGGATACAATATTTTTGCATTACAAGCACTGTAAATATATCTAAACACATGTTTCTGAGCATAATGAAAGAGGCCCAACATTGGAAGTTGGACCAGGAGTGGTGAACACCTTCATCATTTGTTGTCTTATTTTTCTGTTATGGTAGTATTGTCTATGTTATTTTATGCAAAACTGAGTTTAAAATCATCATTTATGTGTTAATTGAACTTACATAATTGCATAAAAACCCTAAAAAATTCACTTGCAAGTTTCATAAAAAAACCTTCAAGTTTTCATATACAGATCCGTTTGGTATCAGAGCTTTGGTTCTTTTGTTATATTGAGGGTTTAATTATGTTACAAGTGTTTATGATGCTTACAAGGTTGAACCTCAAAAGAGGATAAGGAAAGCTTATGGTAGCAAGTCCTCAAGCTAGTTCAAGGAGAGCAAATCTGCCACAATCTCCAGGACAAGTTTCACCTCAAGTGTCATCAAAGGCCTCACCAATCATGGCACATGAAGGAGAGCCTGAAAATATGACTCAGGATGAGAAGGATTTTATAAAATCATTCTTTGACATAACAAAGATGGTGAAATTTTTTTATGAGGAGAGGAATTCAAGGTTGCAAGGTGAGAGTTCCAATCCTCCAAAATGAAATGGAGGAGATGGAGATAAGCTTTCAAAAGCAAATGGAGGAGATGGGGACAAGACTTCAAAAGGGAATGGAGGGAATGGTGACAAACCACCTCTAACTCCACCTTTCTCTTCACCATCATCATCTTCTACAACAACCCCTTCACAAACACCTCTATATTCTCCAAAGGGACATGGTAAAACTCCACTTTTAAAACTTGACATAAATTTTGAATTGCCTATGTATAATGGAGAAGTAAATGCTAAGAAATTAGATAATTGGATTCATCAGATTGAAGTGTATTACAGGATACAGAGGATCAAACATGATGAGACCAAGATTCAACTTGCTTCATTAAGGTTGGAAAGTGAAACACTTATTTGGTGGGAAGCCAAAACTCAAGAGGAAATGAAGAAACATGGTAAGGTTTTATCCTCTTGGAATGATTTTGTTGTTGCATTAAGAAGAAAGTTGTATCCTTTAGCATACATGCAGAAAGCTATAATGGATTGGCAAAACTTTAGGCAATTAAAGGGTCAAAGCGTGCAAAGTTATAACCCAAGAGTTTAGAAGGAGAGCATTGATTTTGGGTGTAGATTTGTCCTCTCAAGACACTATACTCAAATACATTGGAGGTTTAGATAGCTACTTGAGACACACTATTCTCATGTTTAACCCTACAAATTTAGATGAAGTTCGTGTACATGAAACACATCTAGAAGCAAGAGGGAAGAATGTTTCCGATGAAACAAGTCGAAGTCCTTTGCGTCTGGAGACAAAGGAAAGGGGAAGTTCAAAGGAAAAGGGAAGAAGAATTCTACCATCAAGAAGAAGGGAGAAAAACCCACATGTAAACATTGTTCCAAAGAGGGCCACGATGAAGACCATTGTTGGAAAATCCATCCTAAGATGAGACCCGAAAAGTTTAAAAAAAAAGGAGAAAGAAAAGGTTATTGCAACTATACAACAAGATTTAGGATCATATTCCAGGGATGAAACAAAGATCACAACCATGGGATTTAAAGGTAAGGAATCCATTACAAGCACTAGTTCTTCAAATAGTCTCAATGAAACTCATTATGAAAAAAAAAAGAATAGATTTGTTCCATATTAGAGTTATTTCAAAACATAACAAGATAGATACATTGCTTGATAATGGATCACAAGTAAACCTCATTTTAGAAGACATTGTCAAGAAATTTAATTTAGAAACCATTCCTCATCTTAAATCTTATCATTTAGGTTGGGTATGTGAGAATGCAAAATTGCAAGTGACAATGAAATGCATACTTAGATTTTCCATCATTGCAAACTTCCTTGATGAGGTAGAACTTGATGTACTTCTGCTTGATATATGTGGTATTGTTTTGGGAATCCCATATCTATATGATAGGAGATCAATTTTTCATTGCTATGAGAATAAATATCATTTGTTCATAAATGGGATTGAGTACATTGTTAGAGCACATAGCAATAAAATGAGTTTATCTCTTATGAATTCTAGACAAATGAAGAGGCTTGTTAATTCTAGTTAGAATTTTGAATTATTTCATTGAGGCTATTAATCCATGTGATAATATGTTTCGGGAGTCTAACATGTTGCCTCCTAAAAGAGGAAAACAATATGAAGGGAAATTTCAACACAATGCATCATTATTGAACATTGGTCTGAACAAGATCCTAGTGTTAAAGAATGCAGGGGTCAAAAAGTAGATGCAGAAGATATTTGACAAAGAGGACATTGGTTCTAAGACACATTCTTGTGGGTTTCATAATGTTTTGTCTTTGAATAAGGATGGTGCATGGCGATGACAATCACATTTGGTAAAGAGTCAAGGCAAGTGAAAAGCTAGATATGTTAAGCATCAATATGAATACAATGTTCAAGGTGAAGTGAACTTGAAATGGAATAAGTCTCCTTTGATTAAATATTGAGGAGGGAATGTTTAAATTTCGTCAAGGGTAGTTTTCTTTTCTCAATATCTTGGAAAATTGCAACAAGATATAATCTTTGACAGAAAGACAAATACTTCAAAAGAAAGGAAACTGAAGTACCTTCATGAGGATCTCAAAGTGGAAAACGTAAGCAAAGCTAAATGGATTGAGATTGGAAGGGTGAGGGAACTGTACCCTCATCTGTTTATTGATTGAAAATGAGGTTTTGGAGGTCCAAAAGCTTCCAGCGGGGAGGAATGATCCAGTGGATCAGTAAAATGCTCAAAATTCAAAGTGTTCGAAACTGACACAAAAATGAAGATCTCCTCTCCCTTAATCTAATGCAACTCATTTCACTCAAAATTGATATCGTATGCTCCCAATATCACATTTTGAAATTTTTCTCAAACAACTAAAATTTTTGTAATTGAGTTGAAGGCATGCCCAACCAACAATCTGTACGTTGACTAAGCAAGTGACTGGGCAGCTGACTGTGTATTTTGTGGGCCAATGGTTTGTTGACCAATTTCCCTTATTTTTGGTTTGTTGAAGTGGTTGAATTAGAAGAGGCCACGTGGGCCAATGAGTATCTTCCACGTGGCCTCCTAGCGTTGGTACAAAATTTGGTATGGGTCTCAACTAACCTCTATGCGAATTGAACATGCGACCTCCGGGGAGGCATCGCAGTGCTCCACCACTGCACCATTGGTGTTCCTTGTAAAGCATAGCACACAACTCCTATTTAAAGTTTAATGGAATATGTATTGGGGTTTAGGGCCGAGGTTAACCCTTGGCCCCCAAGCCACCCCATGCCACGAGATCACAGCTGGGCAGCCAAGGGCACGAGGTTAATCCCGAACCCAAATCACATGTCATGATAAAAAAGCCACAGTTCGTTGGAGGGGTCAGCTAACTAGGAGGCATCAGAACCAAATCACATGACAAACATAGTAAAGAGCGAAGTTATGGTTTAAATTTTGGTGCGCAGTGTTGGAACCTTACCTTAGTCTAACCATGGTCTATGCGGGGTTGGAGTTTGATATTGGCATGGAAATTAAAGGGTTAACCCGATGGGAAATCCACCACGATTCGACAACGTAACCACGGTCCAGTGCACATTCATATAACTCAACGATGTTTAAACCTTACCATAGTGCTACCATAGTTGGCTTGGAGGTTAACACATTTGGTGCGCATTTTCAACCAGCTGCATCCAACGACATAAAACCTGACACTTGGCCCTTTTTTATTGGTTTGTGGGGGTCACCGGGCATTTAAAGTGTCCAAAAATTTGCACTCGAACCAACGCAAATCTCGTCGGCGCGGGGCAAATTTTTCGCTCTTGTGACGTGGTCGAAAAATGTGGAATTTGTAGGATGGATTGAATGTGGGTACGAATTGGAGGATAGTTAGCAGGAAAATTGTTCTGAAGCATAACTCAAACATTTTTTGAACTTTTTAAGTGCAAAAATAGCCCACTAGGTGTTTTTGACTATTTTGGAGCGATTAGAGATAATATTTTTTCATTTTGAGCACTCCAAATACATGTAAACACATATTTTTTAGCATAATGAAAGAGGCCCAACATTGGAAGCTAGACCAGGAGATGTAGCCTAGGAGGGGTGAACTCCTTCATCATTTGTTGTCTTGTGTTTCTGTTATGGTATTATTGTCTCTATTATTTTCTGCAAAATAGAGTTTAAAATCATCATTTATGTGTTAATGCAACTTATATAATTGCATAAAACCCTGAAAATTGCACTTGAAATTTTCATAAAAAAACTTCAAGTTTTCATATACACATCATTCGGGGATGCCTTTACTCTCATCATTTGGTTTGGATGTAGCTATTCAATATTATTATGTCCATTAGTGCTTATGAGGGCGCTCTACTGTAGTGCTTCTTCATGGTCACTTCTATGCTATGTTGGTTCCGACTCCATTGTACATCTTGCATTGGTTGTAGGGTTGATATTTATCAAGGGGGGTCACCTATATATTGTTTTTTTGCTATCTTGGCATATCATGACACCATGCTTTGTCTCTTAGGCAGAGAATTTCTATACTCTTATTGATCTAAAATTGGAGGAGAACTTCTCCTTCCTAAAAACTGACCGTCCGTTGATGCTTTGCAAGTAAAAATGGGTCTTAGGTAAAAACAAGTTTTATGGTCTCTTCAAGGATTATGAGTTAGTTATTTATGTGAACTTTAATCAAGAAAAATATAACTATTTAACTCATAAAGGCATTCATGAAGAGAGACAACACAAAATCTGGTGACAGAGTTCATCCATCCTGGGCTACATTTTTGTCCTTCCTAACACGGCTAGACCGCTCCATAGATTTCAATGATAAAGAGTACATAAAGTGTGCTGACAATATGAGTGGGTAGTTCACCCTTCAATGAAACATTCTCTTGTAAATAAATCTCACTCTAAAAATCACAACAAGCTATAGTGAACCATGAAACAATCATCAAGAATAGGGCTCTCACATCAAGACCTTGCACTCCATCTGAAAATGAGCATAAAAAGTACAACAATTCCACATTGAAGTACTAAAATAAAGATTTACCCAAAAAGACATAATGAGAAAAGAGAAATGTGAGCTGCACCATAGTTGTCACAACTACTGTAGATAACATATGAAGGTTGGGAAATCCCTACAAGGTCCTCTCTATGCTCAAAAGCCTTCAAAAACTGCTCCAAACCACTGATTGATCCTAACAATTATAGACTTAAACCTAAAAATAAGTACCTTCAGAAGTGCTCCAATCAGTAAAAAGAGGCTTCTATTGGATCTAGAATGTCAAAAAACCCCTATCTGGAGTCTTCGTGAGCTCCAAAACGCAGAAAACTCATCAAGTTATGGCTCTCCCAAGTTTCTGTAGTTATTTGTCAACCAAATTGGATGAATATGCTTACAGAGTGACAAATCCGCCCTTAATTCCGCTCGGGAGGTGAAACATTTCCCGAATATGGTGCAAATTGTCGGACAATTAATTTTTCCAATGATCCTTATGCGCTAAACTAAGGTCATGTGGTGCACCAGACATCGAGGGGTTGGGCCAACAATCTGCCCTCACCGACCTAGGCACCTTTTCCTCTGGGTTGTTGGTCACATTGGAGTTAATGTGGTCAGGAGTTGGGGCTAACTTCCCATCCCCGTTGTGCTAGCCCTCCGATTACCTGGCCTTTATTTTCACGCCATCAATGTGGCCAGGGTCCAAGGCTAATTGCCTGCCCCCGCCATCGGAGCCCTATTCCTCCTCACTGGGGTCACCTGTGAATCCAAAGGACCTAGGCTAGGGCTTATAGCCCGCCCCCTCCACCAAGCTCCCAAATTCTTCGCGTTATGGTCTTGTGGTATTTGATAAGACTATGGGATAAGTCTAGATCTCCCTTCCTTGTCGCTCCTTTCCACGGTCTTGTGGCTGCCGGTGACCAGGGGACAGGGCTCAGTCTTGACCCCTTTCTCCCAACGTATATTCACATACACTTTAACATAAAGTCAGAGGTGATATATGTTAAGAAACATGTGCAGGAGAGTTGGTAAGGCGCGACAGTGTTTTTTGGCGGGTCACAGGCTTGATCTCGCCAGGACTGTGGGCCGAAACACAAAAAATTTAACCAACCGTGAGGTGCCATGTGGCGACATTTAGTTGGGCCATGTGGCATCCTCTCATTGGACCACCACCACCAAAATCAACCAATGAAAATGTGCCATCCTACACCTGTACGAGCCTACCACTTGGCAAGCCATGATTGGTACGTATTTGCTCAGTAGGCTTGCTGACATCAACGACACAAACTGCCCAGTAAGCCCACTTGCAAATATTTTTGTTGTTGAACAAAACTTCAGAACATAATAACTTTGTCCTACGACATCATATTGAGGTGATTCAAGTATTTTTGGAATTATAATGACAAACACTGCAAATTGACGCCGATTTCGAAATACTCCGGGAACTTTCATTTTTGAGCTAAATTTCAATCTCAGAATCACTAATGGTTATGTTATTTCTTCGTGTTGTTTTTTTGGTTTCATTGGTGATTTTTCCTAGATGGCATTGTTATATATTTTGTTGGTTGTTGATCGATTGACATTGGGAATTTTCTGATGTTGCGACTTCATTAATTTTTTTTAACAATGGAACGACAACATTGTGCTTGGCTTGCTTCACTATCAAATGTTAGGTATTTTCTGGAAAATCTTGTTGAATCTATGGAAGTTGTCTTATGATGATTCTAAGCTACAAGGAGGAGGTTTATGTTATGCATACCGATAATTGGATTTTGACTTTGTTGATGTAATCCTTGTCTCGCTAGATTGGTTCTTAAATTTGATATAAGCTGGTTCTTCTTGGGGTATTTTTTGATCCTACTTTTACAACAATGTAACTTTGTTTTCAATAATAATTTCTATGGGTGTGGTATCATGTAATATTGTTTGATTTTTCTGAAGAAATGATTAGTAGTTGTGCTAGATTGATTTTTCTTCTCTCTAGGTTTGGAAGTAGTTGGATTTTTTAGTTAGTTTGGCTTTATGATGTACTATATAGACTTAAATGACACAATATATATCCACCTTGTTAATGAAATACAAGCTTAATAAAAAAAGATCACAAAAACAAAAATAACATTGCATAATCATAATGAAATTGACATTAAAACAATATTTATAATATGTTGGAACTATTTATTTTCTAAGATGAATAAAATCGACATTGAAAATCACAATGTCTTGTAATACCTAGTTTTAGAAGAAATATTAAATGTAACTATGGTTTTTCTATTATTATAAATTAATAAAATTCGGTTGAATAAAACTTAAAAAGTTTATTTCCAGATTATTAATTAAAAAAATAATATAATTAAATATATTAATTAATTTAAATTGATAAATTTAATAAAATACAATTAGTTTCATAGTAATGGTCATTGATTTAAATCAAATGTTATATATATATATATATAAACACAAATCTAATATAATATATTTTTTATATGGACTTCATTTTTAATAATATTTTTTATAAATTTAAATTCGAGTGAATATTTGATAAAAAATTTATTTAATTTTTTTCATTTGAGATTATAAAACAAAAAATAAAGGTATATTTATCTCCAAGGTATATGTTGAAAATAACCTTTATTATACGTGCTGCAGGGAGTAGGAGATTGCATTGAGTTTTTGGTCACACCCATATTAGTTTGAGTTTGACCAAAAAAATTTGCAAAGTTTCCATAGTTTAATTTTGCACATTAAAATTTTGGATTTTCTAAGAATATTTTAATTACACCAAAGGTGTTTTCATTGCGGGCATGGGGTGAGTAAACACTGTTCACCCCAACCAAAACTCACTCTCCATTTTCATCGTTCAGTCAAGTTAAAATCTAACGCATGGAAAGGTTTTGCGCAACCTTTTTTCGTCCGTTCAATCAAGTTAAAATCCAACGTGTGTAATGGTTTTGCACAACCCTTTTTCGTACGCCTTTGATCTCGATGTTGTTGACCAAGGTGCATGATATGAAATTGGCGAAACCGTTGGATGGTTTACCATTTGAAACTATTTTAGGCGCAGACGAATTAACTTAAGTGCTAGAGAAACGAGAATGCAATGGGGAAGAACCAGAGGAAGGAACTGAATTATTATTATAGATATTCACTAGGAAGAACCAAACGAAGGAGTTGAATTATTATTACCATGATGTGTAGTGCGATCTCCATCAATATTTTCATTTTCCAAGGAAATACTTTTATTAACCCAGATTGATTTTTCTTCTTCTGTGTGTAGCTGGTGCAAATTTTTAGATGATCTTCGTCATCTACAACCGACGTCTGAGACAACCATGGGCTCTGTGGTGGCACTTGATTTCACCTATTCTTGATTTTTTTATGGGTAAACAATATCTAAGATTTTGTTATTCAAGGACTAAACACATATCAACCCATTCCCAATTTCTCTATTATGGGTCACATAGTTCCTTAATTCATCTCCCATTATTACACTTTGTTACTAGCCTCCTTTAGTCATCTCTATAATACAATGTTGATTGGGTTTATTGAAATCTAATGAATTAAGGAATTATTTGACCCAAAAACATTTATATGTTTCTTCCTTTTCTGGGTTGATGTCAATGTAAAGGATTTTGGACACTCAAGCTATTTCCCCTCTACAACAACTAAACCAATAATGTCAAACCTTGATATACTTTCACTATATTCCTCTTAACCTAAGCTCCTTGAATTCTTCTGAAACAAAATTATTTCCTAGGTAACCTTGAGTCTAATCTACCTGGTAATAATTATTTTTGCGACTCTTTAGCTGGAAGACAAGGTAGAATACATGGGCTACAACCATGACACAACTACTCAACCTTGAAAGGGATAATTATGATTTTCCAACGTGCAATTATACGTGTGTAAAGTGCAGCACAATTATGATTTTCCAACATGCAATTATATGTGTGTAAATTGCAGCACAACTGGGAAAAATAGGCCCATAACAACCATCAATAATAATCCTCAGTTGACAATAGTAAAAAGCTTGTAAAAAACATGTTCTTTCTTATGATGAATAACACCACCCATGAAAAAGGCACATCCAAGCACAAAAAACATGTTTGACAAGACGAAACCAAGTAAAATATCATTGCATAATGCGAATCATTATATTATCAAGAGCATATGATGAGATGATCATCTCAGTCATGTTTCCAATTATATCATCAAAAGGCCTCCAACTATGGGATTAGTGAAAAATTCTTGTTGCTCTACTACAAAACCTAGTTGCTTAGGAAAAGGTGTTATGTATGACCAATTGAATAAGAAAACCCATCTATGTTCTTCATTTAAAAGCTGAGCTAAATTCACAAATTCGCTTGATTTTGTTTGACTATAATTTGAGACAATAGAGGAAGGCCATAAAAACAAGCTTATCTGTTCAACCAGCTTATCTATGTTCAAGCTTATCTGTGCAAATGTTCACCTTTTAACTACCTTCTTCATTACTCGAAGCAACAATAACTTAGTTTGGAAGTCTACAATAGATTAAAAATAAAAACTCAACATAATCTCAACAATACATTTCTAGCTATATATCTGAGAATCCTCGGAGAAATTTAATTGAGCTTCCAGAAGAAGAAGTATTCATATTCGATTACTTTGAAAATGGAGTGAATCATTCCCGAACATTTAATGAAAAGAGAGGTATACTCTCCAGCTATTTGTTCCAAACACTGTGAACTTGTTTCCCAAAGTGAATATTTGACATAATACCAGAAATATCACCACTGAATCCATGTATGGCCTCCTGTATTTTGTCAAAGCCTTCTGATCTTCTTCTAAAATCCCACATTTGGTGCATATATAAACAAGGGCACTTTCTATGAAGACATTTATATGCGATCCAATTTTGATGATTTGAGAATGGATATGCTTCCCATGTTCAATAATAATAAGGGCACCACAAGTGACTAAGAATTCTAGAGTAGGTGAACTGAAAGGGTTTCATGCCAGTTCACTGTATTTACTAAAAGAGCTTTTAGAGCATCCTCACTTTGCAGATTCTGGGCAAATATTGTTCAATTCAATGGAGGATAGATGCATCCATTGTGAACTCATATGGCGGAAGATGTCGACATTTGTTTTAGTTGACAACTGGTTTATCTTAAAAAAAATAAAAATTATCATAGTGGTTGTTTCTTGCATACAACTAGCGAGTTCTATTCATAATATACATGCACACACTTTCTGAGACTTTTTAACAAGTTTATAATTGTGTTGTTGTCATACAATGGTATGGAGTAAACATACTTATAGCCATTTGCAATGTTGTAAACCATCCAAGCAGAAGCAAATGGAGAAGTTATATGTGAATATACATGTGAAGCTATATGGAGAAGCTATATGTGAAAGGAGTAAACCATCCATTTGTGATATTTTTGATAAAATTAAGGATTACTTTAATTAACTATTTTAATTCTTTGAATGTTTTATTAGTTTGCTTGAATATGATTGATATTATATTATTTTAATCTCACTAAATATTTAGTTTAAATTTTCTACATAAAGACATCAAATAATATTAGATTATATTAATCTCACTAAAGACTAGATCAATCAATGGGCTTAATTATATTATAGTTATAACAAAGGTTGTAAAGTGTTTAGTTAAGAACATGTTTTTCCTCTTTGGAAATAACAAGTTCAAAAATAGCAGGGGTAGAGTTCGTACACATTGAATGATTAATATTGGACCATTGTTATGATACTTGAAGAGTAGCTACTCCCTACAGTGGGAACCCCATATGGAAGTGTCTCTAGATGTCTTGACCATTTCCAATTCACAAGTCCCTAGTAGTATTGGATTGCAAGATGTCAGTGATAGCTACAAGCCCCCATGTCCTCAAAATTTATATATTGTCCATGGTTCATAGCTAGGGTGGTTGGGAGAATTATTTTTTTTCTCCCAACCTAGGTTTAGTTCCCACAAGTGACATCTTCACCTACTATGATAAGAATAGAGGGGTAGACAACCATAAGATCAATCGTTGGGCTTCATGATATTATAGTTATAGTAAAGGTTGTAAAGTATTTAGTTAAAAACACGTGTTTCCTCTTTGGAAATCACAAGTTCAAAACTAGCAGGGGTAGAGTTTGTACATGTGGAATGATTAATATTGGACCATTTTTATGACGCTTGAAGAGTAGCCACCCCCTACAATGGGAAACCGATATGGTAGTATCCAAATGTCTTGACCATTTCCAATTCACAAGTCCCTAGTAGTATTGGATTGCAAGATGACAATGATAACTACATGCCCCCATGTCCTCCAAATTTATATATTGTCCAAGGTTCATAGATATGATGGTTGGGAGAATTATTTTTTTCACTCCCAACCTAGGTTTAGTTCCCACAAGCAACATATTCACCTACTATGATAAGAATAGAGGGGTAGACAACCCTAGGATAGAGGTCCACTTTTATGTGCCTTGGGATGCCTCAGCTCATCAGTAAAATGTTGTGGATATTCTAATGGAGAATTCATCACAATAAATATTCTAAAAATAGACTAAAATATAAAATATATACTATGAGGGAAATTTTTACTTAGATGTTGTTTTTCTTATTAATGGATAACATGTAAAAAATGGAGAACATTGAAACACAAACACACCAATCAGAATGAATAGTAAGATCTGAACTAGGAAACCATTTTGAGGGAAAACCCAATTGGAAGGTGAGGATGTTCTTCTCTTTTTTGTCTGTCATGAAATGATGAAAGTTCAAAGAAAAAATCACTCTTTAAGGAGTTACCTGAGACTTATGGTCAATGTGTCACTACAGAATTCAAACCTCCTATGTTTTTTTCTCTAGCTATCCTCTCCAAACCACTTTACTCTACTATAGAATAAAATGCACTCAAATAGAATGAAAACATTTTTTCCTCATAGTGGCATGTTTATGACATATGATAACCAACTTGGGGTCAAGTTCGACATCTTTAACTTTGAACTAGAGTTACAAGTTTGACCCTTGTAGAGTTTTCTTCATAGTCTCCATAGGAATATCCCCTTTTCCATGAGTAATGGGAGTTGATGTGCCATCCTGTCGATTTATGGTGGTCAATCACGATAGGATAACTTATGGCATTAGGGGAATTTTTAGGTCTAAAATGTGCCTCCTAAGGAAATTATAAAATAATAGTAGAAATAATCAAATAAGATTATATTACATCATCAAATTTTAGAGGGAAAAAAAGAAAAAAACCACTTTTTCAACTCATATTTTCAACTTACCTCCATATGGATTTAATCAAATTTTGATCGGGACCACTCATTGGATGGATAATTTTATTCCTCATCCAAGGAGGACCCATGTTGCATACTTTTGATGGACCCTGCCACACGAAAAATAAAAAATACATGAAAAGTGTGATTGTAATCATGTTTTTTCATGTATTTGTCATTATTCATGTTTCATGGTCCATTGAAAGTATGCAACACGGGTAATCCTTGGATGAGGAATTAAATTTTGCACCCAACAAGTACTCCTCGAAATTTGAGTAAAACCTTAGGGAGATAAGTTGAAAATACAAGTTGAAAAAGTAGTTTTATTATTTTATTCTTTTTTAATCTTTCTGCTTTTTTACTGCAAAAATGGTAAATCATCCCCCATGGTTGACATCATCATCTTTCATCCTATTGGTTCCTATAAAGTTTATTTTGATTATACATTTTTCTTAGGAGGCCCATTTTAGACCTCAAAAGTTCTCTAATGGAGGAATACATTTTGCATCCATACTTCAATTGACATATTTCTTGGATTTTTGGAAAGGAATTTATGTATAGAATAGAATCAAAGGGTGCTATATTTAATTGGAAAAGACCCCCCCCCAAAAAAATTCCATTTAAGGCATCAAATTAGACCAAAAATGTTTTAAACCTTGATTCTCCAAACTTGTCCTACCGCCAAAACTAGTCCTATAAGTTGATTCCTTCAAATCTGAGGGGTATTCTTTCTTTTTCCTTTTACGTTTGGTATTTTAGGATATTATTTATTTTTCCTTTTGATGTCATCAGTGAAATGTAAAGGTAACTGATTATTCTTAACTTCAAGATGATCTTCCCAAATATTTTATTCCTTCACTGTATATTTGCACCTTTATGGGAAATAACAAGTTTATTTATCTTCAATATCATTGGATATCAAATTGAAAATGTTATTTCTCATTATATTCATTAACGAGCGATGGGTACAAGAGTCCCATCATGGATTAGTGGTCCTTCCTTCTGCATTTTTGCAGATCTACTCTACACACAAAGAATGGCGGTGGTCGGAGATAAGATAGTTGTTGTTGGAAATGCATATTTCCAAAGTTATCGTGGAAAAGACTTCAAACGAATATTTAATGTTGTTTTACACAATAACACCACCCTACATAGGGTTCATGGTATGTAACTTTGACATGAATTTTATTTGATTAATAAACAATGCACAATGTTCTTATTTTATGGTTCACACTTTTGCAACATCATAAGCACTGCATCATCCAACCAAGAAAAAGCCTAAGAACTCTGTGTTTTCTTTCCACGAATCCAATACAATGTGAAATCAATGAATAATGTGCTTTCCATGAAGGGTGGAAACGAATAAACCAACTATGCTTGCCTTTCTTTCACATAGGAAGATGAATGGAAACTTCAAGCATATACTTTTCTATAACACACTTCCCCCACTCTTGACTTTTATACATGTTGATTGGTAAAGCAAGTAGTAGGTCAAGTCATCATTCGCCTTCATTCATAAGATTTTCATACTTCTCTATAATGTACTTCCCTGAGTTCCTTCAATCTCGGCTTCTCCTTACATGATGACTGGTAAAGCAAGTCAAGCCATCATTAGTCTTCGTTTCATAAGATTTTCATATATTATAAACCACATGGAAAGAATAATTGGAAACAAATTTTCTATGACAAATTTAAAACGTCAAGCACATGCTTTGATTAAAGTTCACCAACAACATGCCCCTCCAATTTGACATATCTTTACGTATAAAACACCCAAGCAAGTCAATTTAGTCACCTTGATTGAAAAGTGCACTAGTAAAGAAACTCGAGTCATCAAATTTGATGCGATAAAATAAACTCGAGTCAAAACTATATTAAAAGTCCGGAGACAGATACAAATAAGGATAGTAACACATGCCAAAAATGATGTATTTTTAAGATAAAATTTGTTGTGTTTAGCAATTTTGTTCTTGTGGGAATTGGGTAAATGTGTTTGGTCTAAAAAAATCATCAATTCAAAAAATCTATCGCTATAATGTTTGATCATTCATATATATATATATAATATGAAAATTTATGCTTTAAATTTTGATATTAATTATTTTATGATTTTATTTGAATACGTTTTCTAATTCACAAATAACACCATAGAGAATGATAAAATTAAATATCTATTATTTGGTTAAAGATTGTCAAGATTGTAGATATTTTGTATTGTACAACCCCATTTCTATGTTATAAATTTGATAGTGAAAGGTTTTTTATTCCAATCTTTTCCATTCAGTACATTTCTGGCACCACTATTTTCTACCTTCAATAACAATATGTCAATGGTAGATGTAGAGAGATCTAGGTTTTTATCTTCTTGAAAATTAATTCACTATGACCATATGATGTGGCATGGGCGATTCCATCATTTAAAGCATGTTGAAGCCCTACAATTAGGGCTCTATAATGGGCCAAATTGCTTGTTATGATGGAGGAACCAAGATATTCGCAAAACTCCTCTATCATGTTGTTATTTTTAGAATTGTAAATCACCACCCCAATGTTACCGTTGTCGGGATTTCCACTACACGCTTATGCAAAAAAGACATTTCCATGAATTTCAAATTTACTTCTCTTCACTTCACTGCATCTCCTTTTCACCATGGCTTTACTCCCCTACACTTGACCATGTCTTTTTTTTTTGTAAGCAAATATTATCATATTATATTAACATGTGAGAAATTACATAAAGTACAATCAAGGGTGTCTTCTTTGCCTCAGAAAGAGGAAACCAGAGATAAAGAGCAGAAGGAATCTTCCCTAGTTGGGAGAACTAGAGCCTTGCAATTTCATTTTTTGCATTGCAAAACATATATTGATCAAAATCATGCATTAGAGAATTTAGATAATGTAGTTACTGCATGAGCATACAAAATGAAGAATATTGTGCCAAATAAAAGGTGAGTAGTCGATCCACAGAGCTCTAATGTGTAGTGTGCAAAAAAAGTGTGTCAATGAGCCACTAGGATCTGGGTTGTTCACCTTTGAGGTGGTGGAACATAAGTGACATGCAGAGAAATCAAAATGAGGAGAGATAGTCAACTTGAGAGTTGCCATGTCATCGAGAGTTAAACTATGTCACGCTGAAAATGCATCCTGGCCATGCTGGAACCACATTGCACTTGGGTAGTACCATGAGCCTGCATACTGTTTGTGTCCCTAGGGTTCTCCTCCATGATGTAGCAGACCTAGGGTTAGGGCGAGGAGGAGACGGGGTCACGTCAACCACCAAAGGGACGAAAGCCTAGGGAGGAGATGGAGGAGCCATAGGGGCGCAAAGAAAGGGCAAGGAGGAGGAGCCAACCGATGGAGGGTGGGACAGGGAAGGGGTTGGGGAATAAGAGGAGGGGATGTTGGTCGAAAAATCCAGGTGCAAAACTCTAAAAAGACGCCTGCGAGAGGAGACACTATAGCTTTGATGATTAGAGAGCTAAAAAATCCAGGACATTGGTTTCATTTTCTCTTGGGAACGCTCCTTTAACTGGTGCGTGAGGATATTCTTGAGTGCCCAAAGCATTGGGTGACCCTGACGTAGTTCAACTTCCTCCATAGCCAGGAATTCCCTGCGTATGGAGTTAGGAATCCCACTGTCAAACATGGAGATGATAATAGCATCGTCGAAGTTGTTTCCCGGGGGGGGGGAGGGGTGCCCATGAACTCTCCCTTTTCTGAGGTGCCTTCCTCTTTCCCTTTCCCGGTTCATGGTCATGGACAGTAAGGTTGCAGGCATGATTCTGAAATGTCTTCTAAAGAGAATGTAGGAAGGAGAATGCAGACCGGCTAGGGGGTGAACATGAGGATGAGAAGTTTAATGGCTGGACGCGAGGATGGGGGGATCCTGTACTCAGGCAGCTAGCTCGCGTGAGGTGGAGTACATTAAATAAGGTGTGGAGGGTGATCCAGGTGGGAGTTGCAGGTTGGACGCCTTGGAGTGAGAGCTTGTGATCATGGGGCAACCATGATCCGGAGACTTGACCATGTCTCTTTTTAGCCATGGCTTTGCTTATTTGCAATCTTCTAGACTAAAACTGCTCTTTCATTTGCACTATCTTCTTATATAGATAAATGGGTACTATGTAGAGTAGTAATGAGGTTAGTGCTTTAGATTATCTATACATAATTAACATAATTAATATCATCCATACATAACACTTAGGGTTTAGGATTAGGGTTAGGGGTTTACTATAATATAAATTTGATTTGAATTGTATAAAATAATAAAGTATACTTACAATAAATGATAAATAAACGTAGAGGAATTATTAAATTCAAAAAATTAATAAATATTGTAAAATCATTATTATTTTAATTAAAAAAACACAATAAATAACAAAAACAATCACTATTGTAACTAACTAAACATTATATTTTAATTTAATTTTTTTATCTTCAACCTGATTGGATATCAGATTGAACATGTTATTTCTCATTATATTGATTAACAAGCTAGGGGTACAAGAGTCCCATCATGTGTTGGTGGTCCTTCCTTCTGCACTAGTGCAAACACCCTCTACATTTGAAGAATGACAATGGCCATATACAAGATAACTGTCATTAGGGACACAGATTTCCAAAGTTATAATTGAAAATACTTCAAACACGAATTTAATATTTTGCTGCACATTAACACTGCCCTCCATAGAGTTCATGGTACGTAATTTTAACATGACTTTTATTTGCTTAATAAATTGTGCACAATGTTCTTATTTTATAGTTCACACTTTTACAACATCATAAGTAATGCATCATCCAACTCGGAAAAAACCTGAGAGCTCTACATTTGCTTGACACAAATACAATACAACATGAAACCAATGAAAAATGTGTTGTCCATGAAGGGTAGAAACTAAAAGGCCAATTATGCTCACCTTTCTTTCTCATAGGAAAACACAGGGAAGCTTCAAGCAAATACTTTTCTATAACACACTTCCTTCACTCTCGACTTTTCTACATGTTAAGTAACAAATCAAGTCATCATTCGTATAATCGTCTTAATTCATAAGATTTTCACACTTCTCTATAATGTACTTCCCTCAATCTACTTGTAAAGCATGTCAAGCCATAATTAGTTTTCATTTCATAAGATTTTCATATATTATAAACCACATGGAAAGAAAATTTGGAAACAAGTTTTCTATAATGTACTTTGAAAACGTATTTTAAACATCAAGCACACACTTTGATTATGCTTCACTAATATCATGTCCCTCTAATTTGACATCTCTTTACTTGTAAAACGCCCAAGCAAGTAAAGCGAGTTGTCTTGATTGAAAAGTGCACTAATAAAGAAAGTCGAGGCATCAGTTTTGATGCATGCTTAGCAATTTTGTTATTTATTTATTTATTTGGGAATTTCGTAAATGTGTTTGGTCTCTATATATAATATGAAAATAGGCTTATAACTTTAAAATATGACAAATATATAATTTATAATAGATTTTATAATTTATTATTATAATTTTTTTTATAATTTATGTTTATGGCTGAAAATTTATACTTATAATTTTGATATTCTTTATTTTAAAAATTTTATTTGAATACTTTTTAAATTCACTAATAACACCATAAAAAATAATAAAACTTAAATATCTATTATTTGGGTAAACATTATGAACATTGTAGATATTTTGTATTGTATAACAACTTGATTTCCATGTTATTTTTTTGATAATAAAAGATCTTTGATTTCAATCTTTTCCATTCAATACATTTCTCGCACCACTATGTTCTCCTTTCAATAATAGTATGTCAATGGTAGACGTATAAAGATGTAGGTTTTCACTTGCTTGCAAATTAATTCACTAGGACCATATGTAGTGATGTAGGTGATTCCATGATTTGAAGCATAAGCCTTGCAATGAGGGCTCTATAATGAGCCACATTTCTTGTTATGATGGAGGATCCAATTAGTTATTCAAAAAACTCCTCTATCACGTTGTTATTTTTAGCATTGTAAATCATCACCCCAATGATTCTATTGGGGTTTCCACTGCATGATCCAGAAAAAAAAGGTCGTTTCCATGGATTTCAACTTTTCTCTTCTTCACTTTATTGCATCTCCTTTTCTCCATGGATTTATTACCCTTCACTTTACCATGTATCTTTTTAGCCATGACTTTGCTTATTTGCAATCCTCTAAACTACAACTCCTCTTTAACTTGCACTATCTGCTTATATAGATAAATGAGTCCTAAGTAGAGTAGTAATGAGCTTAGTGCTTTAGATTATATATACACAATTAACATAACTAATATCATCCATACATAACAATTACGATTTAGGATTAAGGTTAGAGGTTTATTATAATATAATCTTTATTTGAATTGTATAAAATAATAAAGTATATTTATAAATGATAAATAATTATGGAGGAATTATTAAATTCAAAAAATAATAATTTATTTATCTTCAATATGATTGAATATCAATCATGTTATTTTTATTTTTTAGATTTAGGGGAATAAGTAACTGGTGGGGATATCAATCATGTTATTGCTCATTATATTGATTAACTAGTGAAGGGTACATGAGTCCTTTTATGGATAGGCAGTCCTTACTTTTGCATGGTTGCATACCTCCTCTTCACTCGAAAAATGGCGGTGGCCGAAGACGTTATAACTATTTTTGGGGACGTTGATTTCCAAAAGACTTCAAATGAAAATTTAATGTTCTACTGCCCATTAAAACCACCGTGAATAGGGTTCATGGTATGCAGCTTTGACGTGACACTTATCTTCTCAATAAACTGCATACGATGTTCTTATTTTATGGTTCACACATTTACAACATAAGCACTGCATCATCCAACTGAGCACTCTGCATTTTCTTTACACGAATCCAATACATCATGAAATCAATGGAAAATATGTTGTCCATGAAAAGTGGAAACGAAGAGACCAGCTATGATCACCTTTCTTTCACATAGGAAGACAAATGGAAACTTACTTCAAGCTATTACTTTTCTGTAACACACTTACCTCACTCTTGACTTTTCTACATGTTGAATGGTAAAGCAAGTAACAAGTCAAGTCATCATTCGTCTTCATTCATAATATTTTCATGATCATTTATAATGTACTTCCCTAAGATCTCTCAATCTTGGCTTCTTATGTGTTGAATGGTAAAGCAAGTTGAGTCATCATTAGTTTTCATTTCATAAGATATTCATATATTATAAACCCCATGGAAAATAAAAATTGGAAATAAGTTTTCTATTACATACTTTGAAAATGCATATTACACTTCAAACACACACACTTTGATTAAAATTCACCTATAGCAGGCCCCTCCAATTTGACATCTCTTTACGTGTAAAATGCCCAAGCAAGTCAAGTTAGTCATCTTGATTAAAAAGTACACTGGTAATGCAACTTGAGTCATCAATTTTGATGCCATATAATTTTAATACAATCAAAACTAAAACTATATTAAAAGCTTAAAGATATAATTTGAATTGGGTAAATGTGTTTGGTCAAAAAAAAATATAATTCATGCTTATAATTTTGAAATATAAAAAAATTTACAACTTATCATAAATTTTATAATTTATTATTATAGATTTAAAATGAGAAAAAATTATGCTTATAATTTTGTTATTCTTTATTTTGAGATTTTATTTGAATATTTTTTTCATTCACGAATAACACTATAAAAAATAATAAAACTTAAATATCTATTATTTGGGTAAAGATGGTCAAGGTTGTAGATATTTTGTATTGTACAACTCCTTGATTTCCATGTAACATTATTACTTTGAAAGTGAAAGGTCTTTGATTCCAAAATTTTCGATTTAGTACATCTCTGGCACCACTATTTTCTCTCTTCACTAACAACATGTCAATGGTAGACCCAGAAAGATCTAGGTTTTTTCCTGCGTACAAGTTAATTCACTATTACCATATGTCATGATGTGGGTGATTCCATGATTTAAAGCATGTTGAAGCCCCAAACTGAGGGCTCTATAATGAGCCACATTGTTGTTTATGATGGAGGAGTCAAGATATTCATAAAAGTACTCTATTATGTTGTTATTTTAGAATTGTAAACCACCACCCCAATGCTTCCATTATCGAGATTTCCCTTGCATGCTCCTGCAAAAAAGATGTTTCCATGAATTTCAACTTTACTTCTCTTCACTTCATTGCATTTCCTTTTTTCCATGACTTTATGCCCCTACACTTGACCATGTCTCTTTTTAGCCATGGTTGTGGTTATGTGCAATCCTCTACACTACAACTGTTCTTTCACTTGCACTATATGCTTATATAGATAAATGTGTACTAAGTAGAGTAGTAATGACATTAGTGCTTTAGATTATATATACATAATTAAACTAATCAACATCATCCATACATAATAATTAGGTTTTAGGTTTAGGATTAGGGGTTTAGTATAATATAATATTTATTTGAATTGTATAAGATACTATAGTATACTTATACTAAATGATAAATAAATATATAAGAATTATTAAATTCAAAAAAATAATAAATATTGAAAAATCATTATTATTTTAATTAAATAAGCATAATAAATAAAAAAAGCACTCCAGGGAAAATTTTAGGGGCGAATTTTAAGGGGTTTTAAATTTTGATAGGGCAAATTTTTTATATAAAGCCCATTTTCTATAGTTTTATAAAGTTAGCCCTATAATTATTTTAAAAATAATTAATTATTAAATATTAGCCCACCAAAATAAATGCCCATAAAACTGAAAAAATGGAATTCGCTCCCGATTTTCTTTGTTTGGAGCGGATTTCAATGGAATTCGCTCCTGATTTCTTTGTTTGTAGCAGATTTCAATGTCATTCGCTTGGATTTACTGGGTCGGAGGGAGGGGTTGGAGTGATTTGCCCCATTTTTTGACTGGTTGGGGCTTGGAAGTTGGAGGTGCAACAAAGATTTCGCCAGAATTTACTGGGTCGGAGAGGTGGTTAGGGCTTGGAAGGGGCTTGGAAGTTATGTTCAAACCTACCAGATCGATGGAGGTGGAAACTTACAAGATCTAGACGCATTGACCGATGACAACTACATGCATTGACGAGGGCCACTGGTTCCGGGAGACGCTAGCTGGATTTAGAGTACCAAGGTCCAAGATAGTCCATTTCCATGGTGCCATGGAGCTAAACCCGTGCCGCGAGGAGGAGTTTGGGCAGTGGTGTTGGCCCTTGGGTTGCAACTGTAATTATATTTTTTTTTATAAATTTGCTGAGTCCGAATGCTTCAAGTGTGCTGTGATTGCTTTGGCCAGTCTAACAACGCTCTGTAACTGGTGATTACTTCAAAGTTCAACGAGTATAACAATGCAATGAATGCAGGTGCTCTGTGCTAGTCAGTGGTGAATGCTTAAGAACACACAGGAAGTTTCAGAGGTTCAACGTGTGAAGAGTGCAAATTTTCCCTTGATGCAGTTTAAATTCAGTGGGATTTCAATTCATCTCTGATGTGAAAGGCTTTCTCTGAGAACAATTCCAGAAGTAAGTGTGATCTTTAGGTTTTGAAATTAATATGTTGGTCAAAAAGTGTTGGCTTTATCTTTACAGGATGGCTTACAAAATTTTAGTGAGACTTCTCTCTTTGAGATTGATTTCTTTCCCCAAAAGGATAGGGTGCGAGAGTTAGCTTGAGTTTCCTATTGGTTATAAATTTCCTCTCCTTTCTGTTGAACCCAAAAATGGTCAGCAACCCTGATTGCCAAGTATTGCAATCTGCTTCATTTAATTATGAAATTATGCCCTCTACGAAAATTTGGCATGTTTAACCCAAAATATTAAAACTTGACTCTCTCCATTCATTAGTTCATGCTCTCCTTCACTAATACATGGGTCTCCCACTACCTAGTTCCTTGAAATTTTGTAAATGGCATGTACGATCTGGCAATGATGGCAGTTATACAATTGCAATTTGACAGTCCCAATGACATAGTTGATATCCTCACACAGTGATGTTAGTGATGTTGATGTTGTGGATGATATTACTTGATGCTTCATGATGGGTGTTCTTTCTCACTTTCACATAATCTTGTTATAGATATTAGCCTCTACTTGATGCTTTTATTGCTGTGGTCGTGTCAGGCATTAATTAATTGTCTTCAATGTTCAATATGTGAAGAGTGCAAATGTTCCCTTGTTGCGGTTTAAATTCAATGGGATTTCAATTGATCTCTTATATGCAAGGCTTTCTCTGAGAACAATTTCGGAAGTAAGTGTGATCTTTAGGTTTTGAAATTAATATATTGGTCAAAAAGTGTTGGCTTTATCTTTACAGGACAACTTACAAAATTGTTGAAGATGGATACAAATAGGTGAATGCTGGTGATTGCTTCAAAGTTCAGCGAGTCTAACAGTGAGGTGAATGCGGGTGCTTTGTGCTAGTCAATGGTGAATGCTTAAGAACACACAAGAAGTTTCAGAGGTTCAATGTGTGAAGAGTGCAAATGTTCCCTTGATGTGGTTTAAATTCAGTGGAATTTCAATTGATCTCTTATATGCAAGGCTTTCTCTGAGAACAATTCCAGAAGTAAGTGTGATCTTCAGGTTTTGAGATTACTATATTGATATTCATTGTATTTCTTTTTTGTGAATATTACATTGCACATTTTCATTTTCATGATAACTTCCCTTCCGAATGATAGAAAAGGTGGACCATGGAGTAAAGGTGCTGTAGGTTGTAGAGTAACATGAAATTTTACAATATGGGTTTGGTCATTTATAATCTTCTCTACAATGTATGTTGCTGCTCTAATGTTAATAAGTTCAAAAAGAGAATCTCAATGCACAATTGAGGCATTTGCATATGATACAAGGAAGTTGGAACTAACTCACAAACCTAGCATTGTTAAGTCATAGCAAGTTTATTTGCACTCATCTTTCATTCTCTCATGAACCGAGTGAAATTTCTTAGGGAATTTCTAATCAACAAGTTCTAGGAGTTTGTGTCAGATTTGGGTAGACTCGTATAGTGATTAGCTTGTGGCTGCTATAAACTCTTTTTGTCAACCCATGGATACATGGGTTAAATTTTCACTTGATTTGTAGTTTCCAATGATTTGACACTAAGAATCATTAGCTGACTGTGATGATTGGTTGACTTCTTTTCTTCTTTTTTGCCCCTTTCCCTTAGATGGTAATGCATGGGAGGGGAAGTTCCAGTGAATGTATGATTTGTGGTGTGCATTTATCTGTTGGTTAACTCTTTGGTAACATCCCATGACTGTTATTTCAATGAAAGTTGGTTAAATAAAAAACATTAAGTGCTAATTAGAAGTTTTAAATGTTTGATACAATAACAAATTTTGGCTTATAGGATCCCAAATGTGATTTTTGGGGCCTGAAACTTTACATGGCACCCCTGTGTTTACAAATCATGGAAAGCATTTGAATCTTTTTAGGTTATTTCCAAGCCATACTGGACGTGTTTCACTACCTAAACATTTCCAGATATTAAAATACAGGTGGTTGAATTTCCTGCAATTTAGGTTACATAAAACACAAATTTTGGTCAAATTTTGTTAATGCATTGAACCCTGGCCAAATTTATCAAATCATGTTGTGACATGAGGGAAGAGCTTGTAGATTGGCTTTGATGCAAAATGGCTAGGACCTAGGTTGGTCCCATACATGTTGGTTTACAAGGGGCTTTGATACCAAGAACAATTATAAAAAGCTGCAAATAATGTTTTGAAATTTTGATATGATAGCAGTCCATGGCTCCATGCTCATGAAATTGGACAACATACCATATTTATATTCTATTTGTTGAGTGTTTCTTCCAGCTTTAGAATGCAAACTAAACTGGTTATTGAATGCAAGAGTAGAAATCCCAGAGTAAATTTGCCATGCATGCGGGAATCTCACCCAAGCTAGTATGCCACAAGTAAGAGTAGAGCTCCCAGAATGAATACACCTTGAAGGCCTAGATAAATGCACCCTACCAGAAATAAGATGAGGTTGTCTACAAATCAACTTTTCCACATGAGAGACTCTTCCACAGGTGTGCCCTCTTTCCATTAAAGGCTAAGTGCTCTACCACCAGAAGGAGAACATGCTCGTAGCAACATGGTAAATTAACAGTTTGGTTTCAGACATGCTCTATCCCCTTAAGGTGCCTATTATGATGGACGTATCGTGATTGACCCTACAATTTGAGGTGGTTGCATTTCTTGCTTACATCTTTTCTCCTGTTTGTCTATGTAAACATGTGTTTTAGGGTGTAGAACAACCATTCTTTAACAATAAGTTGATTTGGAGAGAAGTGAAAGTTGGTTATGCAATCGTTTAGTGTTGCATTCTTCTATGTTTGGGTCAAGGAAAGGAGTTTCATAGATATGGGATTTCTAGGCATTTACAATTGTATTTAGTTGCATTAGGGGCTTGGCTTTTATGCTACGTATGTATAGGGGATGGGTTTTCCTGAGGTCAATAATGGATGCCCCCTTGTGTCATTACGCCTTAGACATATCATTTTGGTTGTACATTTTCGTCTTTCCGATGATTATTGCATGGATGGAAATTTTGATATATATTCATGCCATTGGTACACATTTAACTTAAGTGGAAAGTTGTATAACTATTGGATTGATATTATAAGAAAGAGGGGGAGGGGTCTGTTCCATGTTGAAGTGTTGATATCCAAATTGCTTCTTTATTGATTTTTAAAAAGAGCTCCATAGCTCACAAGAAGGATCAGAAAATAAGCAATTTTTTTAACGTTGAAAGAATATGTGTCCTCTTTTTTTCATACAAAATGTTGAGTTCCTCAAGGGTCATGTGGAAGGAGATGAAAAACAAGTCAAGGTATGTTTAGATCCTTAATTTTATAGTTGAGAACCCAACTCATGGATGAAGAAGTAGAATGCAAGATTCTGTTACTATATGTAAGGAGATGTACCTTAATGTCAAGGGTTGTATGGTTAAGTAATATGGAAAAATTGGACTTGGGAATAAACTTGTGGGGGTCAACAACTTTGAAATTCAGCAACTCGAGAAAACAATGGAAATGACTTGGAAAAAAATGGCTAAGCATTAAAAAATGCAAAATATTTCATTTTTTTATTTAAAATTATGTATAAACTAGCAACAATATATAATCATATTTCCATACCATATGAAAAGAAGATACATATATAAAAGGTGTAATATGCCAAATGATCTAGTATCTACTATAAATGCCTCTGCTCCTTTAGTGGGCATATATATTGGGTCATCCTCTAGTAGTGGAAGGTTCTGTGGCTGGAGTCAAACATAGTGGTGGGTACTAAGTCTAGTACAGGACTTTGTCCATCCTGTAGTGGCTGGTTAAGGACATCTCTACTGCCAGCCACTCCTGCTCATACTTGAAATCTACCCAAGCAGGGAAATCCATGAAAGATTTATTGGCACTGATTATATACTCCAGTGTGTTTTTTGAAATTGTGATTTTTTCAGGACTCAGAAAAACTTGCAATTTGTTTGGGTTATTTCTTGGGATGGGAAAATCGGAAAAAATAAATATATTCCAATGTTTTGGAAAAATTTTCCGCATTATTATAGAGAATATAATATTCATTGACATTGAGATGCAGGGAAAGAATTATACATTGAGGCAAAATTTGCAACATGTTTTGCTTCAGAAGCTTATACCAGTTTTCCCATCACATTTGACATAGAAAAATAAATCTTTCACTAGAATTAACAAGGAGAAACTAATCCAGAAAGGGAAAAAATGGAAGTAGACGGATGATTGATTTGTCGAACAAAATAATGATCTATTCTCAATTTTGACATGGTCAAGTCTGGATGGCACAGATGACTGCCCAAAGCAACTGTAGCCAAAGTGTGTCTATGCTGACAAAAACAACTTGAGCATGTGTCTATGATAGTTGAAAACTGCTAAAAAATAGACCTATTTGATTGTGCAACCCCTAATATTTGGGTGGGTAGAAGAACATTTTAGACTGATAATTGTTGAACTGAAAAATATTTTCATCCCAGGGGAAGGTAGGCTAAGAGTTTCTCCAGAGAGGCATCTACAACAACTACGTAATTGACATAAATTACTCTAGGAGTGTGCAAGTGTTCAAGTTCGACTCTTCAAAGTTCCTCGTCTATACAGTGAAATTTCTCAAACCAATGTAGGTTGTCCTTTGATGTATATGAGACCAACTAGGAGCATGCATTTTAGAAAGGTAGGATAAGCTCAAAATGCAAATAATATAACTCTTGCTATAGATACGATTAATTCATTGTCAAGCGCTTTCTTCGTTATAGGAGGATAACAAACTCCTATAGGTAGCACTATGCCATTATAGTGAACAAGGAAGGGTAGATGTGATATCCTTATCTGAGGCCCTTGGTGGCCTTGAAGATTCAAGAAAGACATTGTTCTCCTGTTGACCATAGTTTTAATTCAG
Organism: Pinus albicaulis; assembly: GCA_034641835.2. Classification (NCBI taxonomy): domain Eukaryota; kingdom Viridiplantae; phylum Streptophyta; class Pinopsida; order Pinales; family Pinaceae; genus Pinus; species Pinus albicaulis. The sequence continues at coordinate 1,031,603,750 of CM076577.1, read as the reverse complement.
GGTCAAATGTAGGCCTTGGCCCACAGAATGAAGTTCTCAGCAAAGCCAAATTTCTTCATAGCTGAGAATAAGAAATTATACCTCACTCTATCCAAGGCATTCACCATATCGAGTTTTATGACTCATGTACTTCTTTCTAGATTGGTGGCTACTGTGAGTAGCTTCCTAAACTCTTATGTTGTTTTCACAGATAAGTCTGCCCTGAACAAAGCAAGTTTGTTTCTCTGCGATAACACATTGCATCAATGGTTTAAATATAGAAAAGGTAGTCTTACCTAGAATCTTTTAGTTTCTGACGTTAGGGATGAGGGTGAAGTAGAAGGAATTTATTTTTTCTTTAAATCTGCATTGCTTCCTTGGTTCTTCCACATAGCTTAAGAAGCCCTTATTGATATATTTCCATGCTTACTAAAAATGTGTTGAGAACTTGTCTGGACTTTGGACTAGGGAATTTGTTAAGTTTCATATTCCATACTGTTTCTTGGACTTCCTTTCTTGATATGGGTCCTAGGAGTTTCTCATTATCTAGTTCTTGTAAAAGACATGGATCTTGTCCAAAATTTCCTCCCAAGCACTTCCAGTATCTACTCTTATTCTGAAAATGGGTTCCTAAAGTGAGAGAAGGCTGCTACTTTGATTTCATTAAACCATCTGTTTTCAATCTGTCTAAGAGTTACCTCAGAGATGAAATTTTAAATTCTTCTTGAGTGTTCTTGGTAATGGAAAAATTTAATGCTCCTGTTCCCTGCTTTCAGCCACAGGCTCCTTGATTTCAATCTCTAGATTTCTTCTTCGACGATCTGAGCTTTGAATAGTTTAGCACTTACTTCCTTTTCCCCTTGCCTGAGTTTTTTCAGAGAGCCCTTATTCTTCAATTTGGAACTTGACTTCTTCAAGGATTCCTGTCTTTCTGGAATGGGACGATCTTCCTTGTGGGATTTAGCCCATTCTTTCATTTCAATTTTAATCTCTTTATTTTTTTCTCCCAGATGTAGGAGGCAAAGCCATGAACTGGGAGAGATCCAGAATTTCTCACCATTTCTTTAAAGTCTGGCTTGGAGAACCATACAGGGCTATATTTTAAATGACCTGGACCAAGTGCTTGAGAGTTTGATACTGAGAGCATAATCGTCTTGTGATTGGATATTGCACTTGGGATACTTGTAGAATTTAGAATTACTCAGAGAAAAAGGAGCTTTATAAAAGAAACCTATCAAGTCTTTCCACAATGAACCCTGGCCCTAGCTCTCTATTGCTCCAATTGAATTTTCCATTAAAAAGGTCCTATTATGAAATTATGTCTTCAATGGTCCTAATGGTTAAGAACATGTTGGTTTTTTTTCCATTTCACTTATTAAACCCATAGAAAGGGTCCATTATATTGATTAAACAAGTGTAAAGATACCGTTCCATTGATTTACCCTACAAAGGGTCCATTTCACTGATCAAACCCATTAGATGATTTAACACTTGCAATTTCTTTTGCCCATGCTTGTTCCATGCATTTAAACCCAAATCATTGGCCCACCTAGCAATGTGGCCCACTTGGTGTATTAGTGTAAGAACACTCTTAAAAATCCTTAGCTCCTCGTCAAGCTCATGAAATATTACTTGCAATGATTCCAAATTGTTTTGATAATTGTTCATATAGGAAAACTAAAGGAATTTGCACCTATGATTAAAACATAAATCATTAGGGACTTGGATGTTGTGTATATGTGAAGTTGTTTCTAGCCTATGCTTGACAACTACCTCATAAGGAGCTTCTCCTTCATTTGTCCTTGCAAGCCATTTAGTCGCTAAAACCGTCCTTGGTGCATGGCTGTTAATTAGCCCAAGTCCTCCATCTTCTCTATGGAGGGTGTAAATGTCACTAGTAACTGAATAGTTGCCTTCCTCCTCACTTTTATCATGGAAAATGATAGAGGATATGTTTTAACTTCTTATAACCAATTCATCAAGGGAAAGATAAGTAAAAGAATCACTAGTAATTGACTAGTTTCCTTCCTCACCTTTATCATGGAAAATGATAGAGGATATGTTTCAACTTCTTATAACCAATTATTTACAACTTAAGGGAGAGGTGTTTTGCAAAGGATGATTAAATTTATTGTAATATTTTGTTGTTTTGTTTAAATCTTTCAAGTGTTCATTAGGTGATTTGGAGATATGAATTAATTTAGTGGAAATTTTTATATATTTTACATTTGAATGATGTTCTTTGTTTTATAGATGATGACTCATGATGTTATTGTTTTGTGTATAATGATTTATTTTTTCTTTTGGGCTTGGGCATTGGCACAACATTTTAATAAAAAATTGCATAATGGTTTTTGTGAACATCACACTTATTTTACTTTGAAAGCTACGTACAAATCTAGTAATTCTCAACTCTCAGAAACTACTGATGAATATTTCTAGATCGATTTGAAATTTTACTTCTGGAATATTCAGTGAGATGTCAAAAGCTAATCCTAGGAAGAAACTATCAAGGCAAATTGATGTATTATCATACTTTAAAAAGTATCAATCCAAGAATACAAATTCTCTTCATGCTTCAAGCTCCTTTGAACAATTTGTTACTGAGAGAGATGTTAAATCTTGTTAAAATGCATCTGATATCCATATGATGGATGAGATAATAGGTTCCTCAATTGATCAGGGTGAGATAAATGCAGTTTCAACAGAAATTAGTGACGAAAATTTTAAGATATTTCCTTAGAAGGTGACACAAACCATTCACGGAAAAGGAAAAAAGGCCAATGGACCATAGGGAGAAAATTCCAAGATGATTGGGTCTCAAGTTTTCCATTTATTGAAGAAATACCTCCTATAAATGAGGATTTACAAGAAGTTAAATGTATTGCGTGTAGTTGGAAAAGTTGCAAGGTAGTGAAATTTCAGATGAAGCTAGATACAGTACAAAAACATGCAGGAAAGGTTTATGAAAATAAAATTGTAAATGGTAAAGAGAAATTTATTGTCAGATGGAAATATTTGGAGGAATATCGACATATCCAATGTGTGGAAGAATACAAAAAATATTTAATAAGTAAGAAGAAACTTGAGGCAAGTGGAGGAACCATCATATCTCAATTTGAAAAGACGATGGAAAGAAGTTTGTTATCCAAGACGATACAATTGAGCACTGTATTTCACATCTTATGTAAAGGTCGTCCTATGAAAGATTATCCAGATCACATGAAATTTCTATCTTTTCTTCACGTGCCAAACTTTCTATCTTCTCATTGGTTCGTAACTAGTGGTTGGGAATGGGCAAGATATCTAGCTCAAGTAGAAAATGATGATTTGAAACAAGAGATTGCAAATGCTAGGTTTTTGGCATTGTCTTTGGATGAGGTTACGACTAGTGATAATACTTCATGGATCTACATGAGAATTTATATGGTTAATGACCATATTAGGCATTCCTATCTACTTGGGATTAAAAATATGAGAGAGACTTCTACAACTAGAAATATTTATGAACTTTTTCTTAATACTTTGAAGGAAAGTGGTATGGATCATTTAATGATTGCAAAAATGTTGGTATGTGTTGGAGCAGATGGAGCATCGGTAATGCAAGGACAAAGGAATGGTCTTTGTGTTAGACTACAACTATCAGCTTCGCCATATATGATTAATATTCATTGTATGGCTCATAGGATGAATCTTGCATTTAAAATAGTAAGCAAGTTTCCATTAGTTTCAAAAGTTGAAGATCTTGTATGTGAGACTCATGCATACTTTTCTCGTAGTCCCAAACAATATTTAGAGTTTCAACAATTTGCAGATGGTGTTACGGATGGAAAACTACTGAAAGATGTTGATACAAGATGGATCTCATTAAATGGACCAGCTCAAATACTATTTAGTGAGTTCAAATCTTTGGTAGGGTTGATGTATGAAAATCGCTACAATGTAGACAAAGCTCAAGATCTTCTTTTTCGACTAACTGATATAGAAACATTATTGACATTGGCTAGAATTCTTCCTATGCTACATGAAATTAATGTCCTCGTGAAAATGTCTCAGAATCGCACAATGTATATTGCTGAATACACAAATGCGAGAAAGTCAGCATGCTTTGCATTGGATAATTTGTATATGATGTTAGACTCTTTTACTGGTCCAGAGTTTACAAGTTGGACTAAGATCATCAATATAGAAAATACTGAAATTTTTTTTACGTTTGATGAAAAAGGGATACTATGTATCACAGTGAGTGGGTATATGGTCCCCTTTCATTATATTAATAAGACGGGACGAATCACCAAATATTTCCCCGTGTTAAGAGACCAATTTGATAATATTGTGATCTCAGTGAGACAAAATTTGATAGAAATTTCAAGATCACTATCATCAGAGATAAGAGAACAATTTCCTCGAGATGATTTTTGGAGGCCATGTGTGTGGTATACCCTCAATATTGGAACAATTGTTAATGTCCAAGAAATTTAAAATACGATTTTCAAAAGAGATTAAAATGTTTAGTAGACCACTTTTGCAAGAAAGTCTCGATACATGGAGAACGGATCGAAGGTATTTTAGATTCATCAAAATTGTATCAATAAGGTGGACGCTTTGCTGAAACAATGTGGAAGCAATATCCTTTTTTGGAGAATCCTAATGAAAATGGTGCTATAACAAGATTATGGAATACTTTAAGTGCTAGCCAATACCTGCAAGAAAACATATCAGAATATTTCAAATTAGTAGATTTGTGTCAAACCATGATTTTGGGATTAGTGGAGGGTGAGAGAATGTTTAGTGCACTATCATTCTTGAAGTGAAAGTTGAGGAACAAGCTTGATAAACATGTGGATACATGTTTAAGATTATATGTAACAAAGTATGACGTTAAAAATTTTCCATATGAAAGAGCACTAGCGCTTTGGCGATCAAATTGTGATAGAAGGGGAGAAAACAATATAACAAATTTATCTAATGAACTTGATACAGAAGATAATGTTTTGGAGGCTCATAATGACAGTACATTTGGAGAAGATCATGTTCACAATGTGGAAAATGATGACCAAGATGAGAACTCGAAAATTGAAATACCCTAGGACTCTCATTTTGGTATACATGTTCCGTTGATCATGCAAGATTATTATATGTCAAATTTAGGTAAAAATGGGTTCTATATTTTGTATTTTTCATTGTAACATTGCAGCTACATTTCTTTCATGCGTGTTATTTTAAGATTGATGTTTCATATTTAATCCTTACATTGTTTCTTTCTTATTTGTGACAGGAAATGAAGCTGGATTTGATGATTCCGGGACCTATTTCTTTTCACATAGATAATGTCTGACTAGTATTAAATGATAAATAACTAATTTAACAAGACTAACGCAAAGCATCAATGGGCTCATTCAAGTACATGAAACTACCTTGATGTCTAGCTTTGACATCTTGGAAAATTTTAATGGTATATATGTTGCTTGTGTTTGGGGAATTTTGCTGAGTTTCGAGTTTTACATTTTCTTGGAAAATATTTATTGATATTTGGAAAATGTGTGATTTTATATTGGTATTAGAAACGAAGTTGGTTTTGATCTTTAATTGGAAATGAAGTCGGATTTGATGAAGTTGGGACCTATTTCTTTTCACATAGATAGTGTCCTAGTATTAAATGATAAATAACTAATTTAAGAAGTCTAACGCTAAGCAACAATGGGCTTATTCAAGTACATGAAATTGTGTTGATGTCTAACTTTGATATCTTTGAAAATTTTAGTGGTTTTTTTGTTGCTTGTTTAGAGGATTTTGTTGAGTTTGAAATTTTTGGTTTGTTTTGGTCAGATATTTTTAATCCTTTGAATGCTTATGGGTCTCATATCATGCATAGATCGATAGATCTAGTTTTATTATTATAATCATTATTTTTTTCTTTGTATATTTGGTGGTTTGAGGAAAGAAATTTTATTTCCTTTCACTTTGTGGCATGATTTCGACATCTTCACCTTTTAGAATATAGTAAACTATTTTTCTTATTATAGATTTTTCTTGGAAAAGAATTATTGATATTTGGAAAGGTAAATAAGCCCTCAGTAGCTAAGTGAAGAGAAAAATTGTCTATGTACTAGGTTCCTGTGCATTCGTCGTAGGAGACCTATTGGCATGATACCGACATTCCTTTTATGCAATTACACTTTTGATGCCAAGGCGGAGCTGAGTTTGCTGACCTGGGAAGAACAGTGGCAGTTGATCATAATGCTAAGGAGATTAGAATGCTGGTTTCACAAATAGCTGACCATGCCACCAATGCTGGTGGAACCAAGGGAACCACATCAGCTTATTATGATTCTTTCGAGATTGCTTAGGGTGAAACCAAGGCTATTTTGGGAGGTATGGAAGGTAGTTGTGGTTGCCTAACATTTAGTAGCAAGGTATTATTATGTTGATTGCAGATTCCTGGAATATCTTGAAATCTGATGGTTACAAGAGGGTCAATTGTTTGACCTTTCTAGTGACAGTCAGATTCCTAGATATTCCTGGAATCTACAATCCTCACAAGTTCAGCAATCAATACAATAGCATGTGTTTAGTTTTAAGAGGTAACATATTTAAATTCAAAAGCATTGAATACCCCTTCCTAAATTCACATATGTATTCCTTAATAGATTTTAATATTCAACTACCTCTTTATTATTGTAATTAACTACAAGGAGACTTTTTTGGGCAGTTTGATTATCTACTGGGTGTTCTATGTAAATGACTGATTGTATTAATTTCGTTTGTGTGCAGGAGTTATTGATATGAAATGTGCACTCTCTTCAGGAATACAAAGGGCATGCAGACAATTTTATTTGCTATCTTCTGCTTGGAACATCCTATTCACATGCTCAATATACTCCAGGTGATCTCTTATATTTTACTGGAATTGAAATATAGTACACTTGCTCTCTCTTCTTCTAAATTTAACACTATATGTTGTTGTGTAATTAGGAGGTCTTCTTTACACATTGCAGGATACTAATTTGCAATACGTTACATCTTCTTCCTTCTTGCTCTTGACATATGCAAAATACTTGAGCTTCTCCAAATAAGTAGTAGCTTGTGGTGGGACAGTGACAGTCACTCCTCAGAGGCTAAGAGTACTTGCAAAACGCCAGGTATAGATTCATAATAGCCAAATGTTTAATTTTCCTATTATTTCAAAAAGTTATTAATGTATGCAGGATCTAAATCAATTTTGCGTTGATGAAGGTTGATTACATACTGGGAGATAATCCTATGAGGATGTCATACATGGTTGGATATGGTTGCCTCTATCCAAAAATTATTCATCACAGAGCCTCTTCTCTGCCCTCTAAGGCTAATCATCCTCAACCCATTCCTTGCAAAGAAGGATTCCAATCTCTGTACAATAGTGCACCCAATCCCAACATCTTGGTGGGAGTTGTCGTGGTAGGCCCAGAAAACATGGATAGGTTTACTGATGTGAGAAACAATTATGATCAATCTGAACATTCCACCTACATTAATGTACCCTTAGTGGGTTCCCTTGCTTATTTGGTGCAGAGACTGATGTTATACTTCTGAAATTTCTTCGTGCCAGAGATTTCAGGGTGAATGATGCATTCATCATGTTGCAGAATAGTGTGGCATGGAGGAAGGCATTTGGAGCTGACAGTATAATTGAAGAGGATCTGAATTTAGTGGCCTTCATGCATTGTTATGATAAAGTGGGCACCCTATGTGCTACATTGCTTATGGGATTTTTCGAGACAAGGAGCTCTACCAGAAGATATTTGGAGACGATGAGAAGCTAAAGAAGTTTCTGAGATGGAGGGTCCAAATTCTGGAGAAGGGCATCAAGCTCCTTGATTTAAAGCCTGGTGGTGTCAATGCCATGATTCAAATCACAGATCTTAAGAATATTTGGAAGAGAGAATTGAGAGCTGCATCAAACCAAATTCTTTCACTTTTTCAAGTTAACTACCCAAATATGGTAGCAAGAAATGTCTGTAACTGCTCAAAACACAAATGTTTTTGCCTTTTCTGAGCTTTCCTAGAACAATCTATCTGAATGAATATAAATGATCAGAAGGATGAGGTTAGATGTCCTCGTAGATCTGGTGTTTTGATAATTTTGGCACACCAAAAATTGGAATTTCTGATGCATCTCTACATATTTATTAAAGTTATATATATATATATATATATATATATATACTTAATAGGAATAAGTAATCCAAGATACCTCTGCCTAGATATGATCCTGTGATTTGAAATGGAAGCATGACAGAGATGTGCCCTGGATTCCTCTTCTAATGGTTATTTTGATCATTGATCAGTTTTGGGCACCCTGATTCGTGATTTGACACAAATATGATCGACTTTCTTGATGAATCGAGTATAAACCATGACAATGTCAACATCCCTATAAGCTCTTAAGACATTTGCATTTGAGGAATGAAATCTTCTAATTTCATTAAATATCTTAGTTCACACCTGAAGTTTGATCAACCTACAATGGCATGTTTATTGTTTTGATATCCTACCTTGAATGATTGGTTATGATTGTACTGGAGCATACCTCTGATCAGTTTAAGTAATGACCTAATTGAAGACAAGTGTTACTTTCACTTGGCATATTTAAGTTGAAGAAGTGAAAGGGCATCAGAATTAACATCTCATCATTTCCACAGTAGTTGTGTTGTCAAGAAGTCTCACTATATACAATAGATTTATCTTATTGCAACATTAATCCTCAAGGTTCATCATTGCCCTGCAACAGTTGCTTAAGACTATCATTGCAGTGTTTTGATACAACACCCTTGTGACAATAACCTTTTGTATGAAAATAATCCTAAAGTGTTCATGATAGTCCTCCTGTGGGCCTAACTGAATTATACCTGCGGTGAGTAATTTCTGAAGATCATAATATTCGCTAAGCACAAAGATCTTCTAGAGTTTGCTGGCATGATACTATAGTCATTAACACTGTCTTGAATGAGTGGTTTGAAGAACAAGGCCAACAACCTGAAGGGATCTTAAAAGGCATCAATAAGCCTAAACCTTGTGGTATATTGTTGATAGCAAGAAGCTTCAGAACAAAAAGGCATCATCACACTTAAGGTATATTTCTCATTGACACATGCAAAACAGAGAATAGTAGGCAGGTTGCTTTAGATGCATTTGATCAATGTATGATACTAGCTGATATAACTTGACCAAAGACTTTAATTTTATTTGAACAGAGACGTTAGAGGCACCACTGAGAGTGATGATGAAAATAATCAATAAGATAGTAAATTTTATTTACTCTGGATGCTATGTTATCCACATATGCTAATAGTTAGTAGCAAGATATTTTATTCAGCCTTTATTTCTTTCTGTTTATTATGATCGAACTGTTTCCTTACATCTTCCATAAATTGGATTTATGATACAATTTTCAATTCTTCATTTTACACAATTAATTATGTTACAGAGATTTTTTATTGACCTCCTTTGTTACTGATTTAAATCTTTTGCGTCTTCTGAGTGATATAGAAATGGAGCCATGTTGTCTATATAATAAATATGTATCAAACATCTCAATTACAATCTTCTAATGGATACACGCCAATGATTATACACATGATCTTTTAACCCAAAAAAATCCTCTTAAGTAAAAAGTTTGCTACTTTGTCTTTTGTTTCTTATTCTTACATAATATACCTCTGTGAACTCCCTAGGACAGAATTATTTTCCTGCCTCCTATGGAATATGCTAAATGTTTATGTTTCTAACCCATGTGCCCCTTCTTTTTTCTCCATCCTATTTGCCTTTGCAAACTCTCATGTTCCTTTTCAACAACTCTCTCTGTTTTTCTTTGTTGTCCAATTCGTTGGCTATTTGATTAGGTTTAGTTATTTCTATAGTACTTGATGGCTCTCGTGAGAATTAATAATATATTTTGGTGGATTATAAATTTGTAATTTATTATTTAGTGAATAATTTATTTGGTCATCTCATAGCTAGCCCTCCTGTTTTGCTTTACATTGAGAAAATTTATGGAATGTATACTGGCCATACCTCCTCTATTTGGGAGGTTTCAGGTTCAACACTAACTTATTATGTTAAAGAGGAGTGTGGTTTCTTTTGGGTCATCTCCTCCATTAATATCACTTGGCTATGCTTAGAATTTTACCTTCTAAACCATTCTGTAAGTACTCTTTGGCCATTTCCTATAAGCAGAAATCTTTCTTTGCAATATGATATCATGTACAAGTTCAGTTTGCATACTAGATATCTCCTCAACTGCTAGAACTATTCTACATCTTCATCCACATCTGACATTGATGGTTCAAAGAATTCAACTTTTCATCATTCAATATGGAAAGGATGTTCATTTATAATGGGAGGTACAAGTTCAATGAATGCTTCCAATCCGTTGTAAAATCTTGAATGGGCCATAGTGACAATGTTTCAACTTTTTCCCTTGTCCTTGGAATCTCTCTTTGCTTAAACGTAGCCACATAAAATCTTCAACCTGGAAATTTTTAATAGCGATTATTTTCCAAGGACAACTATATGGGGAAACCTAGTGGATGCTTCCTCGCATTACTAGATAGCATTCGTTGTAAACTTGTTGGTATAGATTAGTGCACTTCACTGGGGGATTCAAGCTAGGCCCCCACCCACATAGAACTAGTAAAATGCCCAATAATATTAGCAACAACAAGTTGAGTTATCTCTTTCAACTAAATTATGAGTAGTTATAGTCTAATCTGCCTTGATTTATACATTGTCTGAACTTTTTGGAGTTGTTCTTGTATCTTCTTGTGGATTTGTTGTATTCTTTCGATCAATTTGGATGCTTTGCTTAAAGTATTGTCTACTCTGTGTTGCATCAATACATTTGTTAGAACAATGTCAAAAGGAGTTTGAGTTAGAAAACCTAAATTTGTTTGAGAAGAGGACTAATTGGTTGAGCAATAAATTTCTCTATTTTAACAATGTTGAATATAGTGTAGGTATGCATCCTATGTTTTTGGGCTTTTTTTATTATATAATAATAAGAGTTTGTACCATTGTCCAATTTACAACTTTATTTTGTGCATTTGTCTATGGATAATGAATTGGTATATTGTAACAATGTTGAATTTAGTGTAGATACACATCCTATATTTTTGGGCTTTTACGATCATATTTTAATAAGAGTTGGTATCATTCTCTTATCCACAATTTTAGTTTGTGCATTGGTTTGTGGATAAAATGTTGTAGGCCTCTTCAACTTGGTTTCCATATTTTCCCAAAGCATGGTCCAAAAATTAAGGAATCAAAATACAGATCTAACTAATCCAAATGAATTCAAACTTCCTTTTAGAATGTGTGTTTTTTTTGGACTAGGAAATATTCTTACACGGGATTAACTCCTTCAGGAGGCATCAGAAATGAAAGCATCCCAAGAAAAAAAGTTCAACTATCTACATTGAGTCCTAGTATAAATCATCAAGGGTGTTCAAATGAAGTTGGATCTGAAGATTTGGTTAAATTGGAAGCATCACAAATTTGTGACAAATCAATTGAAAATGATGGTAAAATATTTCCTATTGTATCTCTTTAGAGACTCAAGATTACAAGACCCCATTAGCAGATCGGAGTTCTCTGGAGGACATGAAGCTAGAGACAAGAAATTTTATTGAGCCACTTCCAACCAATCAGCAGGTTGTATTCTCTTAATTTTGCATTAAGTATGTCGAATGTACGCATGTAATAATTTTGGTAATGATATGCATGTAAGAAACAATACTGCCTTTTATTCTTGCTGATAGAAGCCAATATTCATCTATTTTTTCCATATCGAAGTCATCATCTTTACGTTCTTGAAAGATGGCTCACGAAATATCACACTTTATCCAAAGGGACCTGTACTTGGTTTTTGTGATGGAAAACCAGTCTATCCTCGAACATGTGTCCAAAGTCTGCACACAGTAGAACGATGGCTACGAGAGGGATTGCAAATCAAGAAAGGTGAAACCCCTGCAAAGGTTTGAACAAGCAATCTTTTTTGCAGTGAAGGTTCATCCATTTATGATAATTTTAGATGGTTGATTTTTGAGTATATTATTTCACATCATTGATATTTGTGTAATAGTGTTTTCTTTCAAGGTTGTGAAGCCTTCACGAAATCTAGCCAAGGAATGTTCTTCTAGTCCTACATTATTGGAAGATGACTGTTTGGAAGGGCAAAACACTGCATTGTTTGGGAAATTCAAGACATATACGTTACAGTTGCCCTATACTGTGGTTAGGATTGTGCCAAAGTTGATTGTTAAACTCAAATATGCAACTAAGCATATTTGGCATACCTATAATTGGAATATATTTGTGTGTGCGCCATAGGTATTACCCCTTTCAAAAATTGTCATGTTTTGGTTTTGTATGCCTTGTGTATCAACTAAATTTTATATTTGAAAGCTGCCAAAAATTTCCAGTAAGGGTGCACATCTCTTTCAGAAATTCCTATTAAGCTAGAGGAGTTCCCTTTCATTTGATGGTTATCAGTTAGTGGCAAAACTTGAGAGGTGGCCTTTTATTTTTCTCTTACCATAAATAAGGCATGTTGAGAGGGAAGTCTGCAGGGTAGCTAATAATGCAAAATCTAAAAAATAATAATAATAATAATGCAAAACCAAATCAGGAATTTTAGTTTCAGTGAATTCCAACAATGACTGCCCAGAAAGGAGCTCTTTGTCCATTCTTAAGGGGTATCTCTGTTTTGGTATTTTGTCTGTTAAATTAATCAAGGTGTTCCCATCTCTGTTTTATTCAGTTTGTTTTGGAGGCAGTTATAATGTGTTGTGATATGAAATGTTATGTAAATTGTGAATTTCAAGGTTTGAATCTTTTAATTAACCAATATCTGCAAAAAAGGCACACCTAAAACCTTAGTTAAATCCATTGGAAATAAATTCCATATAAGAAAGAGGATGCATGTTCTGATGAAATACTACCTAAACAAGAAACAAGAGATAATAGTGGTTGATCATACTTTATTTGTGAAAATGTAGGAAATTCACCCAATTTCGAGCAGGTATTCATATCTAAATAACACATAATGTTTACCATTTCTAACATGGCCTTCACTGCAAGTCCAATGAGTTTATGTTGTAATCTCTGTAGAATATCATTGTCATTTTCTCCTCCCTTTGCAGGGATCAAGCTGCCTCGTCTGTGATTAATTAATCACCCTGTTTTGTGGCTACAGCTCCAGGTTTGTCTCAACTTTCTCTTTATCAAATGATATAACATCCCTCTACATGATTGTGCCTCCAAAGGTGTTAATTAATTGGGTTAGACATTACACTTGGCCCCTGTACAGAAGCTGAGTCATGGAATTATACTCCCCAAGGCAACATCATCCTCAAAGGAACTATTTTATGTGTGGAAGCTATTGGACTAGGAAAGGCAGCGAGGCTGGGTATGTTCTGTATGGGTGAAAATACCCAATGGAGAATGATGTCTAATAATAAATTGCATTTATCTACAAAGGTAGAAGACAGAACTACAATGTGTCTTGATGGTTCATCCATGCCATCTGTTGTAACTAAAAAATGCAATTGTTTGAGGTGGGATTCTAGTTGTGATCCATCAAGTCAGTGGTTCAAGATCATCACCACAACTAGATCACTGTCACTTGTTTCTAGTATATAATAATATCAACGACAGTAGTGCGGATACTATAACATAACATAACCCTCAATGTTAAAGGAAATAAATGTATAATAACACATCAAAAACCAATTGTTTTCTTTTCATTGAGTTGGCCTCCCCAAAATTGTAAGTGACCATGATCCATCCTCAAATGTAAATGCCCAAAAAAAAAAAAAAAATCAGAGGGAGGTATCAATCTTCAAAAGAATGGACTTGATGAAATGCTATTGGATCTTCTGACTTTATATAGTATAGGAACTCCGAAGGGTATCCTTATCCTTCTTCTTGTAGTTGATACACTTGGGTGTTAGGTTGCTCGTAATATTATGGCAAGTTCCATTAACTTACATGAGAATGAATCTTCCACTCAGTACTTGTCTTTGAAGTTAATGTGTTTTTTTTTCAATATGTAGGCTTGGGGTGTTAGACATATCACGTTAATTGGCCATGATCATGTGGCTATGTTGAATCCTCTGTGATAGTGTTTATATACTCATGATGATTTTCTGAATGGATGTCAACTAAAAGGTATTGCAACAACATATAATTTGAAGCACGTTTTTCTTGGTGTGGTAGTTTCTATATCCTTTAGTGGCTTGATTTCTTTGTTAATTATTTTGAGAGGCATGTGACTATATTTTGCTAAATTGTTTTGTTCAAACCTTACTAAGTAGGAAGAAGAGGGTGTTTCTATGACCATTCCAATGCTTGGACATTTTGTGACAATAGACAAACTATAAAATTTTATGAAGGACTGTATGCACCTTAAATATTTGATTGACATCCATGATGTCATTTTCTTGCTGACCAATACAAGAGAAATTCATTGGCTTCCAACACTTCTATGTGCTAATGCTAACAAGGTGGGATGAAATTGATTCAAAATATCTACAAAATATCTACTGAAAAACTCTAAAATCTGCTTGCTACATATCATATGGCATGATTTTTCACCTACGATATTCATTTCAATGGATGCTTTTGGACTGTTGCAACATAGTACATATTTAAATTTGATGGATTAACATATTGGTGCACACAAGGAGAGAGGAATATCACTAAAATGGATGGTATGCATTCTCAGATGCATGCATACTGAACTGAAGGGTACACCTCCCTAATTCTATTCTTGGCGGCATGCACAAGAATTTTGGGACTTAATGTGCAGGTTTCAAGGAGGAATAGCTTTTTAAAATAAAAAAAATCATTGCAACGAGGATGAATTCTAGGAGTTTTGATCTCTACCATTGTAGATTCAGAATCTAAAAGACTTATAAATGCCTGAAAATTTGGAATGAGTAAAGCTTGGGCACTTGGTCGTCTTCCTCATGTATTTTCCATTGTTGGTGAATGCTTACATCTCTATTTTTCAGCCTAGTCAAGTTAATTTTGTGACATGGTGTGGGCCTTTGTCCCCTGGTTTCACTAAGATTATTATGAATTTTCCTAGTGGTCCTTGACCACAAATATTGGTAAGGTAAGAACTTTCCTCTGATTAGGTTTAAACAATAAGGGTAGGGTTGTCTCTAGGAATATGTTGTAGGGTTCAAAATAGTGTTACGTAGTGAGATTCATCTAACATAGATGCCTCACAAGAATTCTCTATCTCTTATTTGACTTCAAGACCCAATGGAAAACACCTATTGTTGGATCCTTCCCAAATATTATCATTATTTTCCTTGTTTATTTTACTAGTTGGCATAGTTCATTCTCAACGATTTATTTGTAGATCATAGGCAGGTGATACAGATACCCCTTTTTTTTTGGGAACAAAAAACCAAAAGTGAGAGGATTTCAAGAGGTGATAGTTCTTTTTCTATGAAACATGCACCCAAGGCTCATTTTAGGTGTCAAAACATTCCATGAAAATAATTGTGCAGTCAACATCTCCAATGATCTAAGGAAGTGTACCACATAAGCATCAAGACAAGGTCTAGAAATTCCCATAAGAAAGATATCTTGAGTGTGAATATTCATCATGGCACAACCAAGGGTTATTAACATATCATACACCCCACATCAGATGAAGAGCCCCCAAGCATGATTTATACACTTTTTCCTTGCACCTAGAAAATGATAGGCTAGAGTTTTAGATCTTCAACCCACCTTCTCTTTTCAATTTTATGCATTCTTTCTAAAAGAAAAAACACTTTTTATGGGAAATCCACACTAAATTTCCTTTTAAGGAGGGCCTTATCATACCCGGATGGTCACAATACACACCAATATGTCGTGTTGTATTCCTGTACTTGTAGTATTCTTGTACTACTAGGTACAAAGTATGAAATATACTAGTACTTGCTTGATGTGCTCTAGGCTTGGGTTTACATACCCATGATGCATACGTTTGTGGCCATCTTGTTTAATATATTACTACATATGAAGTTCTACAGATGTTCAAATTTCTAAAATTCTGCCAATTGTGGCATGAGTATTCTACCACCATAGGTATATGAAAGTTTAAAAACAAAACTTCCTTAATTTTTCATTCACTTCCATCCGTGCCTGAAACCTATAAACAATATTTTATCTCAATGTTATAATATTACTCCCTATTTTCATAATTAATAAAAATATTTCATCATACTTTTAGTTCCAAATCCACCTTATTAGCAGCTTGTTCGATACCCTGTTCTCAAGCCACGATGCTCATTGTGAAGCACTCATTGCTTCGCTCACTATCCAGCATGGCAACAAGGTATATGTACTAGAAGCCCTTTGCTTACTATCAATAAGTAAAGCATCATGATAATGTATCACTCTGTCCGAATCCCCATGAAATTGCCTTGCCGAGTAGTCCACCTCCTGCACTCCAAGAGTAAACTCTTGAATATACAATCCAATCCCCGTGGGGATAAAATCTCTCTCGCATGGGCTTCCCTTGATATCCCCCTGCTGACCAAATTGCAATGCTGATGAAGTCCCCCATGCCATCAACGAGTCACAAAGGCCCAATGGAAGATCTAAATGATCTCTCCTTGTGGTAGCCAACTCATCCCTCAAGGTCACTGAGTTGTCTAGTACTGTGATGCCCGGGTCCCTTGCTAGTCTTGGAAGGGTGCCACCATGCTGCTGCTGCGCCACTCTGGCTCTGATGGGTTGCCCATCGTGGGCACACTATATCCTCCTCCTCTGAAACCTGGTGGGTCCCTTGCTAGTATTTGAAGGGTGCCACCATGCTGCCGCTGCGCCACTCTGGCTCTGATGGGTTGCCCATCGTGGGCATACCATATCCTCCTCCTCTAAAACCTGGTGGGCCCCTTACTAGTCTTGGAAGGGTGCCACCATGCTGCCGCTGCGCCACTCTGGCTTTGATGGGTTGCCCATCGTGGGCACACCGTATCCTCCTCCTTTGAAACCTATTGGCGAAATATCAACGATGATCAACCTCATCATGTCTAGGTATTTATATGATGTCAATATCTACCCATCCATTGCTAACCTTGATCCTGAGTAGCAACTGGAAAATCCCACCTCGCCATACAGTGGAGGCCTTAGCGATCCCCCATTAGTCAACCCCAAAGTGAGCTAGATCATCCTCTGCCATGACCTTGCTCATCATGAAATGGAGTGACCTGTCAACCAATTGAATCCTCGAATCCCATAACCAGATCCACTGCGAGATAGTCTTGATGATTGCTAGAACCTTCTTGTTCCACATCTCTACTCCCTGCATGTAATCAATATATAGACTTCACATATCATGAATCCACCTGGTGTACTCAAAACTGCCCTGCACTTGCCATAGCACATTGTGAAATCTGTGATCCTGCCTCTTGAAAGCACTTCTTGATACTACCTGGAGCCTAAACATCCACCCGCAAGAGAGGTCATCCAGCTGCTGTATATGTTCCCATGACACCTCTGAGTGCCTCGCCCAAAATGTGTCATGTATCCCCTTAAGATTTGTCATATATCCACGTAAGTGTGAACCCAAGGGTGGAACATACGCTACCGCTGCAATAATCCATGCACTCCCAAACTTGTACCTGTTAGCTCGTGTCCTGACCCAATGACACTGTTGAGGAGTCTCCCCCCTAGTGTGCTGAATCCCATCCCAATATCTCATGTGAGCTCCCAGCCCCTTGCTGCTCGTGCCCAAAGTGTCAAGGGACAACAACTAAATCATTTGTGCTTGCAAGCAATGCAGAAGAGGAACAGGCATGTGAGTCTCCATGGATACTATCAAGTGTCGCTCATCTGTGTCCTCGTTGATCCTGGGTGAACTACACCCAAAGGTATGCCTAATGTCCCTATCCATCAGTCTCCTAGGAGGTAATGCTCCAAGAGCCCGCTGTGCCACACCATATGCCACTGCATACCACCAAGTATCCCTGTACTCCTCGGCATGCCATTGTACACCGCAACCTGTCCCTGTACATTGCTGGCTTGCCCTGCCTACTGCTATATCCCCTGTACCACTGGGTGTCCCATATGTGCCAATGCATCCGTCACTCCACTAACAAACCCCATATGGTGTGAGTCACTACCCCTACTACATGGTGTAAATCCATGCACCGCTGCACCCTGCCATGCACCTTCGTGTTCACCTGCAAACCACTACTCAATATTGTATGCTCCTACACTCCATTGCAGGCCTTTTTCTAAAGTTGAGACAATACGCGTTGTCTTGCACCGTACTGGTATCACCACCTACACTATCGCATCACCATACTCTCTGATGCATGGGCCTCACCCCCAAATCCTCCCTGAGAGACACGAGTGGTGAATCCCCCTATGTAGCAGTGGCGATACCACCATTGTGCTCCTCCTTCGTGACCACTGTGCCCCACCTAACTGGCGAGAACCCTCGGCCCCATACAAGGTATTGTATGGTGGCCTTCGAATACCACCTCCTCCGACAATTTCCTGCCGAAGTGCAAATCATCCCGCGACCTCATGCACAAGTTACAACCAACATACCCAGATGACCCATGGAGTCCCCTCACAAATTGACTGGCCCTTGGTGCTGACTGAAACTCCCCTAGCAAATGTGTGCGCTCGACCATTGGGTCAACTATGCCACTGATGCTGTAGTCAATCTGCGTATTTGGTAAATGGTAGGTAGTCCCACCTGGATCCCAATGCTAGTCTGAGCTTTTGGTATCCCCAATGTCTGGAAGCTCCTGCTGAACTTCACCTGGATCAACTACCATCTCCATAATCCTAGCCCACTCCACCAGGTACCAACTCAAAATATCTTGCCATCCAACTCCAAGGGAGGGATCGAATGTACGAACTCCCATACATAAAACAAGCCCTCCATCTCGCGAATGTTGCACCTTGCGCAGCTCATGGCGCCTCATCTCACCATCTTGGTCAATGCTCAAAATCTATTGAGGTGACTCTGACTCTCCCTCTCCAATGTGCAGAGGCAACCTACTAGTGCTACCAGCCCCATCTATGTATGTTTGAAGAGGGTTGCTCCAATGCTCTAATGTGCACTCTAGCTGGACCATTAGGGAATCCAACCGTTATCCAACATTAGACTGTTTGGCCGCTGACTCCGCACAAATCGCTCTCACGCCCTCCACCTCCTCGTTCTGTTGCAGAATAACCTATCGCACTATCGTGGCTTTCCTTTTCAGTGCTAGAAGGTCGGCTTGGACCTGATGAAATTGCTGTGGGCGACCATCATCTAATACTACTGTATCTCCTGGAACCTCATCGATCTGTTGTGCGCACCTATCACCTAAAAATTCAGACACGACCTTGGGCACCTCATTAATGGATACCTCAACAATGAATGGCACCTCCTCAATGGTGGGCACCTCTGTGTCTCTTGGCACCTTGTCAATGGATGGCCCTATGGGTGCATGCTCTACTCTCTTCCCTAAGGTGTTAGTTGGAGCTGTCAAAGGAATCTACAACAAGGGTGACTCCTGCATCATGCTGGGTGTATCTATGTACTCCTCACAACCCTGCGTGCCCTCAACCTCACGCTCAACCTCGTCCATAGGCTCCTGATATCTAAAGCCAAGTCTCCACCAGCAAAAGCGCCTCTTCGTCTCCCCCTCTAACTGTCCTTGTCCTGCCTGCTCCTTTTGAGGAGATGTGGTGCCCTGATTCTGTCGATTTCCCTCACATGGTGTAAATGGTTGTACCCCCATGGCCTGCACACCTCTAGTGTCTCTGCTGTAAGGGTGAGGATGGATCTGGTCTGTTACCTTCCTCAATTGGGCCAACCTCTCATTGTTCCAGTGGATTCCACCCCATAATTCTCGCAGACTGAATCTTCCTTGAGCCATGAGTTTGTCTATGGTTTCACTCATCATTATGCATACATGCCCAACACCTTCATGATCTAGTTGGCTATCCCATAAGAGCGTGGCTCTGATACCACTGTAATATTCCAAATGGAAAAATACCATAGAAAACAGAAGCAATGAACTAGCTACAACTACTAAATTTAGAAGTGCACAACCATACACATTTGAACACAAAAATATGGTTAAAAACTCTGAGTCATTGTATTAATTCTGATAAATATGAGTACAATAATTGAGATCAGAGGAACTTGGGCTTGCTACAGCAAGCTAGGAAAAACCTAGGTTGGAATTATGATGCTCAAGTGCTGGAATGACTCCACCAAAAACGTCTGCGCTGACCCAAAAAATTACTGCGACTGCTGTTGTAGGTGAACTAAGATTTTGGCCCTCAAATCTGCTCCAAAAATTCTGCAAAATTAAATGTAGGCTTTCCACACCAGCTCCAACTAAACCTAGAAATATTTCACGGACCAAAATGGTGGAAATGGTTTCGAGGTAAACTGTGCCCTCCAACTATTTTTGTAGCTGGCTGTTGAATGGAACTAGGAATTCTACTCTCAAAAGTGCTCAAAAAATTCTGTAAAATTAATCCTAGCTTCCTCTCACTAAGCCCACTAAAACCTAGAAAGGGTATGGGTTGAATCCATCGAACCCTCGTGACCCCCAACAAGTGCAAATGGCCCAATTTTTCCAGAAAACGCCCCACAAAACTGATACTATTGAATTAAGCCCAAATACACCACTAAAAATATCTCCCAACTTTGGCTAAATTCTCCCCTGACGAATACCTCCAATCTCTAGCCCTTATCTCTCCTAAACCTCTATTCCTCCAGCCCCTGCGCAAGTCGTCCTAGAGACCCCCACGCACTTCTAGAATGTTGAATTTCTTTCCCAAGAATTCTCTCAAACTCAACCCTGCTAATCACCCAAAATCTTCGGCTAAATTAGGGGAAAACCCCTGCAAATCCTCCGGTGTTCTACTCCTCCATAAGTAAGTTTCCCACAAGCAATTCAAACCAATTCTGGGCCCTGGAAGAAAAACGTATCATCCGAAATAACCTGCAAATACACCAAATGGAAACTCTGAATTGAGCTCCCCATATTGCTTCACTAGGGAGACACTCGAAGTTTCCAAAATGAGGGTGGAATTCCCCCTTGGAAATTCCTTGAGTTGAACAGCATGGTTGTCTTGGCTAACCAGCGCAAGAGAACTAATGTTAAATTGTCAAATGATCAAAGATACCAAATGAAGGCCCCCAAGCTCTATTTATAATTGTTGGTCCTCTCTCCCTTGGTGGTCCGCACCTTCCACTAATTCGCATCCCTTCCTTTCTCTCTCTCTTCTCACTAGTGCGAATTGCCACTTGGGTCGAATTTTTCTCCTTGTGGTCCCCACTCTCCACTAAAGTTGTGATTTCCCTTTTTCCTCCTCCTAAGTCCCAATGCCAGAATTGCCTCCTCTTCCAAAAATCGTCTCTAATGCAGAAAATCAAAATTGGGGATATTATAGAACCAACACAATTGCATGATGAGGTGTAGGGAAGTGATGATGTGGCAATGCTAGGCAGGATGTGGAAAATTGAAGCAAGACCCAGTTCAGATCAGGACAGGTCACAATAGACCCAGGTGTTAGAAGGGTCAAATCATTTATTTACAAAATTTGGAAACTTTTTATTTTTGTTTTAGTTTAGGAAATTTACTTGCTGATTTTTCAGATTTATATCATAAACAAGAAGATTGTTTACCTTGGGATAGTAAATATAAAACTAAATTTAAGCTAATGTTTGATACATTGAGTTGGAATTATCATTGGAATCTGGATACCTTTACATCTTTGTATTGAGTGATTTTATTGCATATCTGTGCCTTTTACTGGCTGTTACTGAAGAAATATTGCAAAATTCTTCAATGTTTCCTGCTCATACCAAGTAAGTTCTTCATTTGTAACCTTGCACATAGACCGTACCTTGAATTTATATCGTTGATTTATTGATTAAGAGACAAAATACATTTATTTCCAATTTTTGTTGAAGTATATTTAATTCTGGAATATTTTTGGGCATAGTACCCAGTGGGAAATTGGAATTGATCTCAGGAACACAGAAATACAATTTCCAGCTTGTTGGTGATTGGTGTTTATTGTTGTTCATATTCTTGGGAGTGGTCTTTCAAGCTCAAACTCATATCTTCCGGCTTCCCCACCGATAGATCATTTATTAGGAGTGCTTTGGCACTCATTAGGTGCTTTGCTTTACTGCAGATTTTGCAGTTGGCAGCTACAGGGCAGCAAGCTGATTTGATCTTTATCACCTTTAACTAGCAATAACCAAAAGTTGAAAATAACTTTAGAACTGGTTAGTATAACTATATTTTTTCTACATCAAATTTTGTTACTCACATGCCATATGAGGGACTAGACTCTAGAGGAAACATTCACTGGGATGGAGCCAAAGATAGGACATTTGAGGATCTTTGGTTGTCCAATATACATCCATGTGCTTGTGAAGAAGAGGATGAAAATGGAGCCCTCAGGAGAGAAGGGCATATTTGTGGTGTACAACGAAACTTCTAAGTGTGAAAATTCCTGAAACTACTTAACAGAAATTTATACTGCAGAAATCTGGTTTATTTCTCCTACTTGTATTTTTACATTTACAAGTTATTTTCATAAATATTCAAAAAACAACAAAGTAAACACACTGCAGATCTATGCATACATACAGATTAGGTACTGAAGAAATAAGCACACATGACAAAGGACACACAAGATTTTTTGGACAAATGTCCCCGGAAAAACCCAATGTGGGAAAACTGGTGCATCAGCTCTTAGAGGGTTTTATTATTATGTAGAATTCTGAATACAATCAAGGGCACCAGACATGGTTTGCCCAAACAGAGAAAATCTCAGCAGATATACTTCTATCTCTTGGAGACAAAAAATATGGCTGATTCAGATGAGGATGAAGAACCCCACAGGTGCCTACGCAGTCACTGCGTCACCCTTCAGTGTGCCTGCTTCACACCTTCTGGATCTGCTGAAAACGAGCCCTTTTTGGCCCATTTGAACCCCAACGCTGCCTTTTCCATCTCTGTGTCAACCCTCTAGCCTTGAGTGAGCCTCTGCGCTGCTCTGGTTGGGTCTGCGTCACCCCTGCTGAGCCTATGCAATCTCTGCGTCACCCTCTATGGACTGCGTGAGGCTCTGCGTTGCCTCTACGTGAGCCTGGCTGGACTGCGTCACCCTTGCTGGGTCTCTGTGCTGCTCTAGTATGGATCTGCCTCTCTGCCAATGTATTTTCGGCCTCAGATCTGAAATCCCATTGTCGATTTGCCCCTCACTGCACTGCAAGCTCACTTGAAAATTCAGAGCAAATCGTGCCCCGAAATTTCGATTTAGCTCAAGTGCTGCCACTATGTGTGTGTTCTCCAACTGACCCCAAGCCTTCCTTTAATACTTTTCTCGTTGAAAAATCAACGACCGTGATCTAATCTCTAATCGACGGCTAAGATTAGAAAAGACTTGATCCACGTCACTTCGAAAATTCTCACCCACATGTTTAAATTAATCCCCTTTAATTATTTAATTTCCCTAAGTTAGACTTAGGGTCTCCATTAAAATAATTAATTTTTGAAATAACTTAGGCTTCGTGTGGAATTTCTCCAAAACGATTTCTGGGTCATGGAGATCTCATGTGTTCTAGCCCCTTCACAAATTTTCGGAGGTAGAGCACATCTGATGCTACCCAAAATCTCAACACAAAGGTTTATAGGATCTTCATTCCAGCGTAGAGGAAGACAATTGTGAGCAAAGATGTGAAGCTCGAGGAGAGCATGATGACCCACTACCAATGACAAAGGACAAGGAGCAAGAAGCTTTGAAGGATGAACGACATTCAACAACTTCTAGTTTAGGGAGTTAGACTTCAAGTGGGGATGAGGAGTCAATTGCTTCTCCCAGCTCTGTTAGGAGACCTAGGTGGTTTACACAGACATTGAAAGATGCTTAGGAACATGTTTAGGCTTCTAGGAGCACATTCAGGGAGACCATGCCTTTGAAGAAGTTTCCGAACTATATGGTGTTAATGAGTAGCATCGTTGAAGACGTACCAAACCAACATGTTTGGAGGAATTCCATGGTGGAGGATAATGTGTGGGACATTGTGCCAAGACCGGAGGGAAAGCCATTTCTAGGTAACTCTTCAAGAATTTCCTTCCTCGCTAAGAGGAAGTGTTAATTTTTTTATATCGGACAAGAACCTCTGCACAAGTTTAGGTTTCAAGATGCGTGGAACTTGTCCAAAGCCTTAAACTTAGCAAATTCACTTTTAACTGAAGTAGTTAATTAAAGTGAAGTGCTTTTTGTAAAAGTGAATTTAATTTAATAAAATGTAAAGGTTTTTACTTTAGTGAATTAAATGAATCTTAACCGTTGATCTGTGTTGAGCCGAGTGCCAGTGGCTGTTTGGCATATGCTCAGTGCCGAGTCGCGACAAGAACCTTTGGAGTGCCGACAAGATTCAATAATGTTGCGCGCCTTTGGAGTGTCGACAAGATTCAAGAACAATCGCTTTTGGAGTGCTAAGGGAGACGACCGACTTTGGTTAATGAAAAACCAAGAAAGAAACCTAAAATTTAAAAACCTAAATGAAATCCGTTTGAAATCCGGCTTGACTTAGAAGGATTCGTTTCTGATCCGAGGGATCCCTTTATGGAAGACGAGATCTGTTTCCCGAAAAGCCAGATCTGCCACCCAGCCATTTGTCAGCCGGTTCAAGCTGGATTCGGATCGGATACCTAGAAAGGCCCCTTTTGGACGCAGACCTGCTGAATCCGGTAACGTAGCTTTGTTGTAAAGCTGAGGATGGATCTAGTCTGTCACCTTCCTCAATTGAGACAACCTCTCATCGTTCTAGTGGAATACACCCCAAACTTCCTGCATACTGAATCTTCCTTGAGCCATGGGTTTGTCTATGGTTTCACCCGTCATTGTGCATACATGCCCAACACCTTCATGATCTTGCTAGCTTCCCCACAACTGGCCAAGATCATCCTCTGATGCCACTATAATATTCCAAATTGAAAACTTACAACAAATAACAGAAACATGTACAAGGAACAACAACCATAAAGAGATATCGCACATGCATATCAAAACACCAAGAAAATAAAGCAGAACAATGACACCATTTTATTAATCTCGAGAATGATGAGTACAATGAGTAAGGAAAATGGAATCTGGGCTTGTTACTGCAAGCTATGCAAAACCCTGGTGATACAACTCTGATTTGGAGGAAATACTAGCCCAAACTGGTACTGCGCACTCCCCAGGAAATTACAGTTGTTGCTGCTAGGATGGGATTGAAGATTCTGCTCTGAAGGATGCTTGGTTCACCTTGAAATTGCAGCCATAGCCTCCACTCCTCATACCCAAAAATACCCAGAAAGAGTTTGGTCCAACTCCAAGCTAAAACTGAACCTACAAAGTGATGCAAATTTACTAGCTAATCAAGAGTACACCCTGCTATAAGAATGAGGATTTCACGCTTGAATATCTCTTGGAAAATTCTGTAAAATTAGCTGGAGACTCTCTCAATAAATCCACAAAACCCATAAAGGGTTTGCGTTGAATCCACCGACCCCTAACAAGTGTGAATTGCCTAATCTGGCCAGAAAACGCCCCACAATTTTGATACTACTGAATTATGCCCAAATCTACCACGAGAAATTTCTCTCAGCTCCAACTAAATTCTCCGCTAAGAAATACCTCCTATCTTCAACCCTTATCTCTCTCAACTCCACTTATTTAAACCCCTACACAACACTTGGTCAAATAGCTTTTGGGCCCTTGCCAAAAGATATAAAATCGACCTAGGTAATAACCTCCAATCCAACCCGGCGGATCGGCGTCCAAACTCTTGTCTAACAATAACAAAATTCCTTCAGAAGCCCAAAGCTTCTAACCCAAGCGTGCTCCCAGAATGTGCTCCACAATGCCCATTGCTGAGTAAAATCCTGCAATGATGTCCAATGGAAGCTCTGAATTGAGCTCCCCAAATTGCCTCACTAGGGAGACACTCGAAGTTCTCCAAAATGAGGGTGGAATTTCCGTTTGGAAATTACTTGTGCTGAACAACACGGGTTGTCTTGGCTAAACAACTCAAGAGAACTAGTGTTAAATTGTCAAATAATCAAAAGATACCAAATGGATGCCTCCAAGCATTATTTATAATTGCTAGCCCTCTCCCTTGCCGGTCCCCGCCTTCCACTAATAAAATATTACTTTACTGCCATTCTTCATTGAAATAATAATTTCCACTTTTCTCCCAAATTTTTTTTTTCTCCTTTTTATTTAATATCACCAAAAATTGGCAAAACTCCTTAGTGAATTTTGCACTCACAAAAATTGGGAACATTACATACTGAGTTTTGTTGGAGGCAGAGCTCGGTTTGGAGGTTGAGATATGGATTGGTTTGGATGCAAGCTGCTAAAAAGGCATACCTTTTGAACAATTTCTAAGCCTAAATATTGTTGTAAGTTGGTTATTAACAAGGTTTGGTGTCCTCATACGCTTGACAAGTCGGAGCCTGGAATTTTTGTGAGTTGGCGCTTGCAGAGGATTGGTGTCCTCATAATTGGTTATAATAAATTGAAGACTGTTTGAAAAGCATTCAAGTGTTTCTTCTTCAAATTTGGATTTTCACGTTAATCTCTGTGTTTATGCTTGATGATTGATTATGTGATGAGATTTGATTTTTCATATTAATAGAGTGAAAAGAATTTAAATCCAAGTGATACTGATTCACCCCCCATTTCAGTATCATTGTGTATTTCCAACATACTTTACCCAACATGTGATCAAAAGTCTTAGATTTCTCCAAGACTAAGAGCATTTATGTTATTATAGTGAATGATCTCCACTCTAGGGCATAAGAATGACAGCAAATAACTGCAATCTGTGAAAATTCTCAACCAGTTGCAGTGATAGATTTATTTCTCCTACTTATAATTTCAATAAGTTATTATTCATAAAACTTCTGGCAAATACCGAAATAAATACTACTGCAACATTCACAATTATATATTCAGAGAAATAAACAGTAGAGAACATAAGCACAAGAATCAATCACATGTACATAGTTTTTTTTGGACAAATGTCCCCGAAAAACCCAATGTGGGAAAACCGATGCAGTAGATGAGGGTTTTATTAATTCTTCAGAAAATGATATCTTTACAAGGAAATATTCGATAGATAAATTCTGAGGCACCTGAGACTGAATGCCCAGCTCTCTCGGACAAATTTCTAACACCCAGAACAACCCCTGCAAGCCCCTGTGTCAGTCTGCGTGATTCTCTGTGTAGTCCCAGAGCTGGACTGCGTGAATCTGCGTGGAGACTGCGTGGGCGCTGTAGCCTCAAGCTAACTTTAGTGACCCACTGTTGCTCTCCTACCCTGATCTCGATCACCCCTGACCTTCTGCTTCTGCAACTTCTCGCCCTGCAACTCTCTTGCTGAGATCTAATTCTACATCAGAATGGATCTCCTTCAGGTACTGAATGTGTGCTTGGCTTATCTTCCAAGTGACCCTCAAGCCTTCTTTTATAGTCTTCCTGTTGGAGAACCAACGACCCAGATTAAAAGATTAATCAATGGCTAAGATTAAATCTTGACTTGATCCATGTTTTCTAGAAGATTCATACTCTGAATTATTAATGCCTTTTAATTATTTCCTTTTCCTAAGTTTGGACTTAGGGTCTCCATTAAAATAATTAATTATTTTAATAATTCTTGAACCAAGTGGAATTTCCACAAACTGTTTCCGGGTTCTTTGGAATACTGCTGTCCAAGCCTCCCTGCAAAGTTTGAGACTTGGAACACTTCCGGATGCTACAAAAATCAACACTCCCTCTTAGCGAGGAAAGTGTTCCAATAATATGCCTGTTGCATGCTGCTTTGATTCTGAAGCACCTTCTACACTGTTGCCCCTTGTACTGCTGCCTTTGACACTGCCACTGTCACTTGCTGCATCTATACTACAACTCCCTTTGAATACTGAATCCTCCATTCTTGCTACTGGAAGGGATTCTTCATCATCCCCATCTTTTCTCTGAAGTAGACAAACTTTGTCTTTCCCAGAGCCTTGGTAAGGATGTCTGCCACCTGTTCTCCTATGGTAGTGTACTGCAGTTGAACAACTCCACGTTGTACCCAGTGCTTGATGAAGTGACACTGGATGTCAATATGTTTCGACCTATCATGGAACACAGAATTTTCAGAGAGCTTTATGCAACTCTGATTATCACATAAAATGCTGGTCGCTTCCATTTTCTCCTTGAGTAGATTTACTAATAGTTTCCTAAGCCATATGGCTTCGCACGACGCTGTGCTAGCTGCCATATACTTTGCCTTTGCTAAGCTCAGTGCCACAGACTTCTGTTTCCTAATGCACCAGGAAGTCATTCCCGATCCCAGACTGAAACAATACCCACTGGTACTCTTCCGATCAACTGAACTTCTAGCCCAATCCGCATCAATAAAACCACTCAACCTGACATAATTGTCACGGGTGTACTTCAATCCCAGCTCGACTGTTCCTCGAAGGTACTTGAGAACATGTTTGGCTGCTGCCCAATGTGTCCTCTTCGGTTCCACCATGAATTGACTTAAGGTATTAACAACATAACAAATGTCTGGCCTTGTATTTACCAGATACATCAATGACCCTATGAGCTGTCTGTACAACGTAGGATCAACTTCATCATCATCGGACGTGTCGATTTTCTTCCAATTGGTAATCATTGGAGTGGTCATGGGTCTACAATCCTCCATCTGAAATCTCTTCAGAGTCTTTGTAGTGTATCTTCCTTGACCAAGGAAGATCTCCCCATCCTGCTGCCAAACTTCCAACCCTAGAAAATAGTGCATCTGTCCCAGATCCTTCATGTCAAACTCTTCAACTAAGTTCTTCTTGCAATTTGTGATGAGCCTTGATGATCTTGTCAAGATCAAATCATCCACATACAACACCAGTATCAATGGCTCACTCCCTACTCTTAGATAGTAGAGATTGGGATCTGCATCAATCTTGACGAGTCCCATCTTCTGCAGATAGCTGTCAATTCGACCATACCAAGCTTTGGGAGCTTGCTTCAGTCCATATAATGCTTTCTTCAATCTACACACATGAGTCTTCTGATCATGTGTCTCAAATCCCTCCGGTTGTTCTATATACACTTCTTCTTCTATCACACCATTCAAGAATGTTGTCTTGACATCCATCTAGTGAATTTCCCATCCCATCTGCGCAGCAAGGGATATCACGGACCTGATAGATGTGTATCTTGCTACCGGGGCGAAGTTTTATTCATAGTCTATTTCTTCTTTCTAAGCATACCCCTTAGCTATAAACCCGACTTTAAATTTCTCGATGCTGCCATCTGCAGCATGCTTGATCTTGTAGATCCACCTGGATCCTACAACAGATCTCTCCTGTGGTATGGGTACTACTTCCTAGACATCATTTGTCATGATAGAACTGTACTCTTCCACCATTGCATCAACCCATACCTGGTGCTGAGCAGCTTTCCGAAAATTGGAGGTTTCTCCGACTTGAGCAACGAATGCTTGATACCTCTCGGGCTGCTTACGTTGTCTCTTCTCATTTCTGGAATTTTCGACAAAATCCTCTGCATCCTTCAAAATCTGTCGAAGTTCCCTACTCGTTCTTCCACTAGTGGTGGGTGGATTTATTGGCTCTCCTTCTTGCAAATCCTCAGGGGACCCATCCTTTGGATCACTATGCCTTGGAGAGGCAATTGAGTTTTCTGCTGCTGGTTGCTGGGGCTGGACCAGAGGCTCTTCCTCTGACTGTGTAGCAGAAGGTAGTTCTCGTGATCTTCTGAAGGCTTTCTCCTCCATAAATTTCACAGCTCTTCGCACCACTACTTTCCTGCTCTCAGGGACATAGATGTGATAAGCCTTTGCATTCTCACTGTATCCTACTAAATACCCCCTTTCAGCAGTCATCTCCAACTTCTTCCTCTTCTCACTAGGTACATGATAGTAAGCTGTACTGCCGAAGATCTTGAAGTGACTCACTTTGGGCTTGCTGCCAGTGAAGACACTTTCTGGTGTGATCTTTCCCAGTGCAGTGTGAGGAGTTCTGTTTTGAATGTAGACAACTGTATTACACGCTTCAGCTCATAGGAATTTGGGCATGTCTTGGTCATACAACATAGCTCTGGTTGCTTCAACAATAGTCCGGTTCTTCCTTTCTGCCACTCCATTCTGTTCCGGATTGTATGGAGCTGTGCATTCTCTTTTGATGCCTTCCCTTGTGCAGAATCCGGTGAATTCTTTATCTATGTATTCACCTCCATTATCTGATCGCAATACCTTGATTCGCTTTCCTGTCAGATTCTCCACCAGAGCTTTGAACTCTTTGAATTGACTAACAGAGAAGCAACAAAAGCAGAGAGGCAACGAATGTAGAGAGGCATCGATTGCAGCAGAGGCAATGAATGCAACTAAGAAGGCACCAAAAGCAAAGAGGAAGTGAATGTAGAGGCAGCGAATGCAGCTAAGAAGGTACCAAAGGCAGCAGAGGCAGCAAATAAGCAGATACAACAAATGCAGCGGATGAAGGAGAGAGGTAAGCGAATTTCTTCAGTGCACAGATGATCAAGCCAAGCGAAAGAGGTGAGAGCTGAGAGACAAAGAGGGATTTAATCAATATGAAAAGGGTAGATGTCGAGTGTGATAACTCGGGAAGACATTCAGTAACAAAGACAAGCTCAGGAACAAGCGCAAGAGGAACAACGTGGAGAAATCGGAGTTACAGAGCGGAACAGTGTAAAAAAACGAAAAATCGACTAAGGCAGAGAATTATTTGAAGAATTCCAAGGGAGGCAAACAGATGGTTAGGACAAGATTGCAAATATAAAGGCCAGAGATGGACGGCTGAGATCGAATCGCATCAGGAGCGATGCCGCAAATCAAAACATGTAAGAGTTAAGTGTTAAGGCATCGCATGGTAAGTTAAAGTAGTTGTGATGCGAAGTGGAGAAGGGACAAGTGTCAACACTGCACAATATCGCAGATCGCAAGAAATAGAGGGTAACCACAAAGTAAATCTTATAAAGTGTGAAGTGCGATTAGATGAGGACCGTTAGATCTGGGCACAGATCAACGACGGACGGAAAATCGCAAAAGCGCACATCATAAATTATAGCTAATAGAGCTAAGGCATCGCGTGATAAGTTAAATTGTTTACGATGTGGTAAAGATTGGAATATGCAATGCGATGCGATCACATATCCCAGAAAATAGGAGATACGTTTATTGAAAAACATTAAAACTTGCAGGCAAGAGAAATGCGATGCGCTGTGATTGGTCACCGTGTTGTGGGACCCTATAAGCCCTTGTTTCGTGTATGTTATATGCGCCATATTATAAAGTTTACGTTGTTGATGGCTAATCATATGCCTGTTATATATATATATGCGTTATTGATCGATAAATGTATGTATGTTGATTAAAGCTCGGATTTGTAATCCGTCGCGTGTATAAAGGGAGTTGTATGTGGGCCATATCCCATAGGTCACAAAGAAATGATCTAAACACAAATCGAAGGACCAGGAGCTCAGGAAGAATAGGGTTACGACAGTAAAGCTAACAAAGGGGCTGAATGTGGAAGAAGAGTCGGGCTAAAAGGGGCAGTTATGCAGAAAAGGTGGAATATAATGACAGAAGCAGAAAAAACACAAAGACAAGAAGAAGAAGAGGAAAAACGCACAGCAAAGAGAAGAAACTGATGGGCTGAGTAAATAATTGATTTTAACTGAAAATGTATTATTTATTTTTATATTATTTGTGATGCACAGGCAAGTCTCTGTAGGCAAAGAAAGACTCCAATTTAATTCTGAAATGAGTAGACAATGTTGTAACCTCATAAAATGATGAGCGAGAAAATGAGAAGGTGGAAGGCAAAGAGTCGTGCCTGTTCATTTCATATTCCCATGTGGAATGCAAACAGTGAGAGGGTGATCTCTATAAATGATGTTACTTTCATATGCATTGAGAGGTTAGAGAGTGGAAGAAGAAGATAGAGCAGATAGAGAAGATGTGAAGATCCAGAGATGATATAAAGAAAAATTGAAGGCTGGAAGGACAACAGTGAAGAAGGAAAAAAATAGAGCTGATATCCAAGTAAATCAACATATGATTTTATTGTAGAGTGAGGAAGTTGGTGCTTCCATATCAAGTTGTAGCTTGATAGATGTCTAGTTGTAATTGGTTGAGGTAGGAGCCTCATGGGGTTGTAGCCTACAAACAATACATGGGAGTTGGTGCTTCCGTTTCAATTTGTAGCTTGACAGATGTCCAGTTGGAGCTGGTTGAGGTAAGAGCCTCCTGTGGGTTGTAGTCTACAAAAAATACGTGGGAGTTGGTGCTTCCATTTCAAGTTGTAGCTTGATAGATATCCAGTTGGAGCTGGTTGAGGTAGGAGCCTCCTGTGGGTTGGAGCCTATAGAAAACAAATGGGAATTGGAGCTTGCTTGCAAGTTGTAGCTTGCATAATTTGAGGTAGTAGCCTCCAGTAGGTTGGAGCCTACAAAAAATCAATGGCGAGAGGGAGTTGGAGCTTTCCTTTGCATCACAACAATAATAAGATGTATTTTTACCCCTTATGTGTTTCCAATTATATCTGTTGTCCATATGCATGATGATTATGTGTTGATGTTCTGTATTTAATCTTTTTAATACTTGTTGCTCACATATTAAGATTGGCGTTTCATTATATATTAAGGTGGTCATGAAATGAAGGTGTAAATAAGTTTAAAGGAAAGTTTTAAAAGTCCATGAATGTATTAAACTAATTCACCCCCCTTCTCAGTTTAACTAAAGGTTCAACAATTAATATTAGAGCCGGTTACTTTGGTGTAAGCCTAATAGCTTGAAGGAGATACGGTTGAGTCATGGACTATCAAAATGTACCTGAGTTGAATACAACAAACTTTATTGAATGGATAGATAATGTTAAAACATATTTAATGGCTTATGAACCTGAGGTATGAAAGCTTGTACGTGATGGTTACTGCACAAACTCTCCCTCGTTGCAAGAACAACAGTGGAATGCCAAGGAAAAATGTGTGATATATAATAGTCTTCATAACAAGGATCTTGATATAATAATGGATTAAACCTCTGCAAAAGGAATCTGGAATAGATTGCATCTCATGCATGAAGGAGACACTAGTGGATGCATTATCAAGAAGGAGAAGATAAACCAGAAGAAGAAGATAAATTCATTTCAAAAGGAAAAATTTCAATCAAATGAGATGCCTACTAGGGTGAATGGATGTGAGTACCATGAAGAAATTACAGTTGAGGAAAAATCCAAACATGACACAGCCTTGAATGAAATAGAAATATTGAAGAATGAAAACAAAAAACTTAAGACATTGGTGCAAATATGTGATGAGAGAGAATATGAAGATAAGGAAGAAATTATTGGCTTGAAAGTATAACTTGAAGAGGCTAAGAAGGTGGAAGACAGTCTGCTAAAGCAAATTAAAGATAAACATCAGGAGCAAGACAAATTGGAAGAAGTAGTAAGCCTGAGAAAGAAACTAGAAAACTCCCAAAGGTAAGTATCTATGAATATTCCACAAATGAAAAGCTATGGACAGTTGGACCAGATTCTAAATGCTCAAAAGTCTCCTCTCATAAACGCTAGGATAGGCTATGAAGGAGAAACCAGTAAGTCCAAGGTACAAGATAACAAGAATATCATTTTTGTAAAAGTTGTAAAGGATAATGAAACAACTCAAAAGATTCCTACAGAAGTAGAAGCCAGCAAGAACATGATTTGTAAAGAAACAAATAGAAACAAGCAACAACATGAAAGGATAGAGAATGAAAGGATGAAACAATCAACTGCTAAAGGCTCATACGCTCCTAAGGATGAATTGAACAAGTTCGGAAGATGTCAAAGGAGGTTCCTTCCTCCTATGAGAAGTATAACTTGTTTTGCCTGCCAAAAACCTGGACATATTGCAGCATACTGTAAAAGAAATCAAATCCAGTCCAACCAACTAAAGATGCAACCAATGAAAGTACTACCTGAAGCAAACAAATGGAGAAGACAATCTATCACAAGGTACACAAATTATTTCCATGGCTACTGTTATGCATGCAATAATTTTGGACATAAACTTTTTGAATGTAAATTATGTTCAAAAGGGAGCATAAAATATTATACATCAACTCAAGCGTACCTTGGTAAAATAAGATGTTATGTATGCCTCAAGATTGGTCACAAAGAAAAAGGTTGTAAGCTTCCATATACATTAAAGAACTCTAGACAGATGATGGAATCCAATCAAATCAGACAAAACTGTGAATATAAAATAAGTGAAGACATTATGAAGAACCCAAATAAAGTATGGAAAGAAAAGAGAAAGGGGGAGCCTATTACATCAATAACATAATGAATCCATCATAGTCTCAAGGGGAGCTGCTCTAGGAAGCAACACAAATATCCAACCAGTAATAGATAAGAAGCAACATCCCAGGGGGAGATCAGTTTGTAAATAGTCCCCATAAAGGTAGTTTAAGAAGAGGTCCTTGGAATAAGAAAAACTAAAAGTTCAAGAAGGGAAAGGACAATTCCTCAGACAGAAAACAATAAAGGAAGAAGGATACCTGAAGCATTCAATAACCAACAAGATTGATGGAAGGAGAGAAGGTAGCAAGCATCCATGGTGGTAGAGGGATCATCAGCCATGAACATGTAAGCTAAGAAGACAACAACACACTAAGTGATGAATGGTTAAAATCACAAAAATTATGCTTTGAGATATAGAACTAGAAAGATCCATAGAGGATGATCACAATGTGCATCACACTACAAGAGTTAACAATGAATCAAATTTAAGAAGGATGAGTAGGAGAAATGCTTATCATCATGATATCATTACATCTTTCATCTATAGAAGGTCCCCTTGGAGGAAAGCCATTAAATGAGTGATAAAACTATATGTGGTCTGCCCTTGTAGATTCCAAGAAAGTGAAGATGTCTTCTCGAAGATCACTCTATTAGAACAATTGAAGTGTATATAGAGCATCAATGTTTTTGGAGCAGTCCTAGAAAGGAATATGCAATGATATTCTTTTAAACCGGAATGACAGAATAAGCAAAAGGTTAATGATGTCAGGATCAGATTCAGTATATTGATGATTGCTGTTTAGAACAGTGGAGAGCTCAATAGTAGAAACTATGAAGGTTATCTTAACTATGGGGCATGTGTGAGATGAAGTGAAATTACTACATGAATTATCAAACTAGTATTAATTGGCATTTGGAACAAGCAACCTGCCTATCAGCAGAATACCAAGTGTTATCAGTAGAGCATAGGTATGGTACAGGTCCTCAGGATCAGAATATTATGGAAAAAATACATCAAGGTAGTATTCCTAGTGTTATCTTCATTATTAAAGCATGAAAAGGTCAATAACAGTGCTAAAGGATCATTATCTTGTTTACACTTGAAGTATTATACTGAGCATTGAAGCAATATCTATTTCTAGATATAACTGCATACCTTCCTCAACTTAGTACAGATATATCTTCAAGGCCTCTTTCTTAAGATCATTCATAAAACTGTGTGAAGTCTGTTCGCTGAGATTTCAATTAAATAACTTGAAGATGTTTTGTTGAAGATCATCTGGTAGAAAAGTTAAAGTATCTGAAGTATGAAGGACTAGTTGTGTTAATCTTACATTTGAAGCTCAAGAGTCTGTTATTGATTCATCTAAAGCATACTTCAGCAGAAATTATTTGATGGTATTTCACCATTAAAGAGAGGTTGATCATTTACATACATACCCCCTTATGCATAAATAAAATTGCATAGTTGATAAGTGAGACTGACCAATACATTGAATGTATCTAGCCTCGAGGGTTTGTTTTGAAAGTAAATTGTACAAGTAGTAAAGTAATTTGGTCTCTTAGATTGAAAGATATTGTCTAATCTCACAATAAGTTGTAAGCTCTGGTTTGATTCATTGTTCACATCAGTAACAAGGACCTTTCAGTTGTTGAGTGTAATATCCCTGTCAGCAGCCTAGCTCATATCACCACCAATAGGCAGTAAAGGTGAACCACATCTATGAAATATATATTGGCATCGTCATATTTGAATAGATGTGTACTACAAATTTGTATCTTAGATGAAGATCATAATATGGACTAAAGTATATTTGGAGTAGACTTTATATGTCATATGGAGCATTCTCAGTATTTTAGTATTGTTCCAATGATGCATCTCTGATCATATCAGTATGATTATATATGTTTGTTCTATGAAGTATCCTTATCATCACTTTCAGCTATAAACAAGTGCAATGATTCTGTGCTTTGTGATGGTATCAACTTACTGTGTATATACAAGTTCAATGATTCTCAAAAGTGTTCTCCCAACAACTCTTGTACACCAGTCTGGAGCAGCAAGGTATAAATTCAAAAGAATAAGGCCTAAACACAACTCATAGAGAGGAAATGCAAAGACAGAATCTACAATGGGAGATGTGAAACCCTTTTCCATTGATGTCAAAGGGGGTGAAAAGTAAGCAGAAGAAGAAAGGCTCTTATAAAAAGCAAGCAGAGGAAGAAACACATTTCTCATAATGAAAGGGGGAGGAAGTCCTGGAGGAAGTATTGGAGTATTGGTGGATGTGTTGCCATCAATACCAAAGGGGGAGACTGTTGGAAATATTGTCCTTGATGGCAAAGGTACAGAAAGGAGCAATATCAGAATCATTGTTGATGGCAAAAGAGCAGAGAAGCAGTGGTTATAAGGAAGAGAGGAAAAGGAGTAGCAATAGAAGTATGACCTAAAGTAGAGAGAAGCTACAAAGAGGCAAAGGAGCAGCATGGAGAATCTTTAGTGTGATTATTTAAGGCAAAGAAGCAGCAAAAGAACAAAGGCAGTAAAATCAGTTAAGGCAGCAAAAGAACAAAGGCAGTAAAATCAGTTAAGGCAGCAAAAGGAAATGAAAGTCACCAAAGGCAGCAGAGATACAACAAAGACAGAGAAGTAGCAAAAGCAAAGAGGCATCGAATGCAATAGAGGCAGTGAATGCAGCTAAGAAGGCACCAAAGGCAGCAAGGCAGCAGAGGCAGCAAAGAAGCAGATATAGCAGAGGCGGTGGATGAAGCAGAGAGGAAAGCGAATTGCTTCAACGCACAGATGATTAAACCAAGAGAAAGAGGCGAGAGCCGAGAGATAGAGAGGGCTTTAATCAGTATGAAAAGGGTAAATTTCGAGTGTGATAACTCAGGAATACATTCATTAACAAAGACAAGCTCAGGAACAAGCGCATGAGGAACAACGTGGAGAAACCGGAGTTACAGAGCGAGACAGTGTAACAAACGAAAAATAGACTAAGGCAGAGAATTATTTGAAGAATTCCAAGGTAGGCGAACGGATGGTCAGGACTAGATCACAAATATAAAGGCGAGAGATGGACTACTGAGATCGAATCGCGTTAGGAGCAATGTTGCAAATCGCAACATTTAAGAGTTAAGTGTTAAGGCATCACATGGTAAGTTAAAGGAGTTGCGATGTGAAGTGGAGAAGGGACACGCGTCAGCACTACGCAATATCGCAAATCGCAAGAAATAGAGGGTAACCACAAAGTAAATCTTATAAAGTGCGAAGTGCGATCAACGGTGAGAGGGATTTGGAGCTTGCCTTTGCATCACAACAATAATAAGATGTGGTTTTCTCCCTTATGGGTTTCCACTTATATATGTTGTCCATATGCATGATGATTATGTGTTGATGTTATGTATTTAATCTACTTAATACTTGTTGCTCACATATTAAGATTTTTGTTTCATTATATATTAAGGTGGTCATGAAATGAAGGTGTAAATAATTTTAAAGGAAAGTTTTAAAAGTCCATGAATGTATTAAATTGATTCACCCCCCCCTCTCAGTTTAACTAAGGGTTCAAAAAAAAGTTAGTTTCTACTCTAATTATAGACAGATTAAGATGCTTACCTTAAGTTTTGAAACAATGCTAAAGATGCCAAGCATGAATAAACAAATATGTATAAGATAACACTAAGAACAAACTCCAAAAGGTACAAAAATTAATATACCAAATGCATCATTAAATGATAAAGGGGTAACAAGAATTCATAAATTCAAATCATATACCATCATACCTTTGAAGCACACAAGTATGCACATAATATATTGAAAGAAAAAAATTGTTATTTTTAATTGGCATATTTTAACATTGTAATCTCACTAGACACCTAGTAAATGCTCCATTTTTTCATAGCCCTCTTGGTAGGACCATCAACATTATCAGAGCCTTTTAGTTTTATTAAGTGTCAAAAATAAATGTGGTAAATCTTAGGAAGATGTATTAACATGATCAAGAAAAGGAAATAATCACTTCATTAGGGGCATAAAGGTGTAAGAAATGTCATTATGCCAAGAAGACAAATTGGATTTATCTCTCAACTTATTTGATTTAATTTCTCTCTCATAAACCATTTGGACGTTCAGTAGTACAAATTGTGAATTTCAAATGATGGGTGTAAATTGGAGCTTTTCCTCTTTCAACTAAAGCTTATGATTGGAGCACTTTTATAAAAATAGTTGAAACATTTGGACAACTAGTCATAAAAAAATTTGAATTCAACAACGTCAAGGATAGGTTGCCTACCTACACACATAACTCAACCTTTACATGTATAGTGATGAGTCAGCCTACATGTACATTAGTATGTTAGGCTGCCTATGTGAAAATTTGAAGATGTAAATCCCTACTGCAACAAACTGATATTAGTTATCATACTTGTTAATTCCATGCAGGTTATTTACTATGTTAAACTGTAAATATCGAAGTAAATACAATGGTAGCCTTCACTAATTTTACTATATGCGAAAACAAGGACTGAGCAAGAAGAAAAATCACACACACAGTTGACACTGTTGTTTTTGGACTAATGTCCTCGGAAAAACCCAATGCGAGAAAAATGATGCAACAAATGATGGTTTGTATTATTAAGAAGTAGTTATGAATAAAATCTAGGATGCCTTACGGGACATATAATACATATAATCTCACTGGCAGAAACATTGGTGAGAAATACCTCACATTATCATTGGTGATTCGGCACTGATCCAACCCCGAAATGACTAGCCCCAAGCTGCCTCTGTGTTGTCTCTATGCAATCACTGCGTCACAACAGATGGGGATTGTGTCACTCCCTCTGGCTGATCAATCTGTTGGCTATATGCTTCATCTTTTGGCCCTTTGGTATCACACCCCGCTCTCGACATTGAAACTGATCTAAGCCTCAACGAATTTTCAGATCTCCTCACAGGCTCAATGTTGCCTCTGCGTGGGTCTGCGCTTCCCAACATGGCCCTTACACTGCCTCTTCTGGATCTCTCTCTGCCTTCTCTGTGTTGTATCCCCAGCTCAGGAAATATCCAACCATAAAAATATCTCTGCCCCTCACTGCAATAAATCTCCTCGATCATCTCTCCGGCAACTACTGCTCTGCTCACTTGAGAAATCGATCTCTTGATCTCACTCGATGTGTGTTTCCAAATTCCCATCAAAGTCCTTCTTATAATCTTCGTGTTGACAAATCAACGAACCAAATTAGATTCTAATAAATGGCTCAGATCATATTGACTCAATCTTCATCTTTTTCTAGAATATTCACACCTAGTTCTATTAATACTTTAATTATTTTAATTCCCTAAGTTTATACTTATGTATCCATTAAAAATAATTTATTATTTTAATAAAACATCCTCTAGGTGGAATTTACCAAAACGATTTCTGACTATTCTGGAATACATGTGTCCTAGCCTCCCTGAAATTTTTGAGGCTTAGAGCACATCCGATGCTACCAGAAATCAACACTCCCTCTTAGCGAGGAATGTGCTCTAGTAATGCAACCTGCTGAAGCATCACCCTGACTCTGTATCATCTCCCTCTGCACTGCTGATGTCTAACATCACTGCCCACCATCTATTGCGCAAATGTTGCATGTGTCCTACTACTAACCCTGCATGTTGTTGCCAACTGCATCTACATTGCAACTGTGCTGATGTTGCAGCAGCAAAGCATCCAAAATACTAAACTAAGTGTTCAGCATCATGCATCTGATACTGGAGATCTGCTTGCTTCTAGTCACTACGCTGACCCTTTGAAGCCTCTGCACTGATGCAGATTCTGCACTGTGACAACTGCACTGCATTGCTTAGTATTTGGCGCTCCTAGCCGTTGCAACTAGCACTCTGGCACTCCTCTACACCAACTAACTCTGGCCCATCCTGCTACTTCTGATATGGGCTCTTATAGCAAGGTATTGATCGAAGAGGTGGACTCCATCTACAGCTCTTTCGAACTATGATTCTAGATCACCCGAATTCTCCCCTTGAGATATGTGAGCAATCATAGCAAACTCTTCCTCCTCAATCCTCGCAGTTTCACCCTGTGGATCATTTTTCTCACCCTTGCCTTTCTTCTTAATAGGATACTGTGTAGCATAATGACCAAGCTCACCACACTGGAAACACTTGATCTTTGAGACGTCCTTTTTCCACTTCTGCTGCTCCTGCTTCCCCTTTGTTGCAAGGGTTGCATTCTCCACCTCTTCCTTGGGATTTTTCCCAATGTTGTTGTTGCCATCAAGCTTGCACTTGACTAATTCTCTCCTCATCTCTTCTTACTAAAGAGCATCCCACATCCCTTCCCAATCCGGGAGCTTCTCTTTGACCAAGATACTCTAGACAAAGAAATTCCATTCTTCTGAGACTGAATTCAGGGCCAATCTTACCATCTCCATGGCCGAAGGTGCTGACCCTATAGCTTCCAGCTAATCTCGAACATCCTGAAGCTTCGATAGGAACATATCTATGTGTTCTCTCTTCCACATCCTTGTAGATCTCATCTTTTACTCTAAGAACATCTTCTGCTGCTTGAAAGACCCCTGGTACAACGTTGCCAAAGCATCCCACATCTCCTTGGCAGTCCCTGTAACAACCTCTTCCCACATCTACCCGAGTAACCTACCAACTAGGGTAAACATGTGATGAGAGGCTACTAATATGAGATTCAACCTCCTAGACGACTTTAAGGAAGTGGAACCGACAGAAACACCAAAACACACCTTACACTACATCATGGATATCCCCAAGAGGTAACAGAACCTTCCAGGGCCCTATTCCCTGAGGGGGGACAAATTATTAGCCCCTTTGAGGCTTACTCATGGAAATTTAAGGGCAAGGGAGCCACTATATACCCTATAGATGTGGGCTAGCCTTGTCAAAGTAGCGACTAAGGCCCAAACAACAAATTTTCTGCTTGTAGCTCCAGAATTTGTACCACATTTTCAGCTCCTGATCCTACGTCACTGCCCAGAAATTCATGTAACTTCATGAGAGGGTAAATAACATTAAAAAAAACATATGGAAACAATCACATCAACCGAAACTCATCTGGACCCACCCATCCATGACATTAATTTCATCAAACATGTCACAAAAATAACATCTATAGGCATAAACAACATATTTAAACAAAGGGGTCTCCTTCTTATCTAAGAATGGCTAAGAAGCATTTATCCCCTACATTATAAGCTATCATATAATCAGTTTTATTATAGATACACAAGATAATCATTTACAGGCAAAAACATGAATAGAGCCATACATCATCACTCATCGAATACATGCTCATAACCAACAAATTAACAACACAAATACCATGAATACAATAGCAATGAAATCCATACATAAACTAGTATATTTGCATACCGAATACCAGATAAATGAACTCTTTATTACTGAATGTAAAAACCAACCAAAGATGGGACTTCCACGTTCCACCCAACCACAGATTGGCTGAGCCATGTCTCACTTCAGCTAATCACTTTCATGCCATATTCCAAGCATGAAGGCAGGACTTAATCAAACACATCAATCAAAATCAAAATAGGGCTTCCAGAGGCCAAACCACATCAACCCTCAACCAGTGACTCCACCTCACAGTCGGACATCACAACCATCACAGATTGGTCTCTATCCAAGCTACTCCAGGGCTTCAGATTGTGTGTTTCAACCATGGCTCTAGCACTAGTAACTCAACTCGAGTTGTTCCCGGTCTCTAGAGAGTTTTTCCAACCAAAGATCCAATAATAGTAACTCATCCCACCTACGGCTCCAAAGTGTTTTTCCAATCAAGGCTCCAGGACTAGTCACTCAACCCAACAGCTGTCCGTCGGGCTCCGAAGCGTTTGTCCAACTAAGGCTCTAGGAATGAATCACTCAACTCAATAGCTAAAAGAATAATGAGAACCAACCAAAAAAAAATCAATGGAAATAAACCTACAATACCATGGTTGTCCAGGAAATGGCAAGGCTAGGAAAATCCACATGCATGCCGAAACTAGTGAGAAAAAAAACATGCAACTCAGTACCTACAATAAATTTCGTAGTAGCTGTTGATCCCGATGTCCACTTGTGCTTTCCCGTTCTTCCTTTGCCTTCTTGCTCCAAGTCACCAAGTATTCACACTTTCCAATAATGCTCCAAGAAAAATCTAACTATCCAAGAGTATCAGAGAGAGAGAGAGAGAATAATGAGAGATCCAAAACTGAACTGACCAAGCCTTGCCCATTGATCCTTAGAAGCATTTTATTAATGAGACCTCTATTTTCTTCATTTTCCATTATTTTCCTTCAATTTCCTCCTCTCATGCAACCTATGACCTTTCACCTTAAATTTTTCCTATTTTCCACTATTTTCATAACTTAAATGCCAATTAATGTCTCATGCATTTCCAAAACCTTTACATTTTCCTTAGCCATAATAAACCAAATGAACACCCACTAAGATGTTTTTCCCAACATTCAGCTTTGAATATGTGTCTCATCCACAGTGGTCTTATATATATTTTTACATGTATTTTACTAGGGTTGTTATAGAACCCTCCCCCTTGGGGGAACACCGTCCTCAGTGTTCAATGACACCTACAACCAACAAAACCATTGAAAAAAAAACATACTGCCTATGGAGCTTTATAACACAACTTGTTGTAGTATTTACAATGAATAACCCCCTCAAAATCAAAACCATCATAACAACCATATTGTGTAATGGAGATTTATAGCACAACTCATTACGGTATTTACAATCACAACAACATATATACACATATACACATTTGCTCAACCTGCAAATAGAAGGATACGATGCCTGTATCAAAAACAAGGGAATCTAGAGGCTCACACCTCCACCCTTAGAGTAGTACCAAGATTCACCTCTTTCCCAGGAAGTCCAGAATCCATTATCAAAGTCAAATTTGCATCCAACATCCAACGCTATAATCCTGCACCACTTGTCCTCTCAGTGAACAATTACTGGCTCATTTTTCTAGGGCACACTTTCAATGTGCATATGATTCCATCTGACAATGCTAATGACCAAAACAAATCCATCCCGACCTCCCCTTCTCTGCTACACAGTCCCTCGGGCAATCCGGTCACTCCTTTCGTGCAATCACTCAGCTTCCAAGTTCCATTGGCACCCCCATCCCGGGTAGTCCATCCCTTGGCAAGGATTCCTCGCATTAGAAGATATAAAAACCAAGGCATATACCTGCCTCAAAACCTTTATACCAGTCATAGTATGCTCATGGAAATCAATGTACACTATTGGGTACCAGTGTCCCACCATGGCCTTGCTCCTGAAGTCTTTTACCAACATACTGTTACATTTTTCAATTACTTTTGTTGTTGCTGCTAATGCTTGTAATCAGTTTCAACCATCCAAACCAGACATTCCATGATTTCCTGTACCAAACACATAACTACCATTTCAAATAAACTCAAATCATACCTCATTGGTAGCTCGTCAACAAGGTACACTTGCAATTTTTCTCACTTTCTGTCACAACAAGTCAAACCACATGTTTGATCAAATGATCATGTATAAACATATCACATCCAGTTAGCTAAAAAAAAACCATCATAAATCACATGCAATCATCATAAACCATAATCATAAATCACATGTAACCATCATAAGTCATAATCACATATCACATGCATAATAAAACTGAAGTAAAATATTGATACTTATCCTTCATCAATCCTTACTTCTTCCTTTGTTATTTCTATACACACGTTGGATCGATTTCCACACCCGACAACCACCCAAAGCATTCTCCTCAACCATGTACACATACACACAATGCACGACATGTACATCCACACAAGGCATACAACACCATACAATACATACACTAATGCTCGACATACAACACACCACAATATATACGGCTATACCCAGTTTACAACACAATACATGTACATACACATACATCTGGAGTACAATACAACACAATGCATATGCCTACACCGACATACAACTACACCTGATGTACAACATAACACAATACATATACATACATATACGTACACACAGTACAACACGATGAATACACATGTTACAATACCACGACTACACCATGCACATACATAGTACCGCATGCTCGCAACACAAGTATGACATGCACACAATACCACATGTATACCAGTACCATATGCACAACATGTACACAATGCCAAATGTACATTACATGTATACCAATACCATATGCACAACATGTACACAGTACCACTTTTAAACAACACTACCTGCACAACATCACATGTACACGACACCACCTACACAACGTGTACACAATGGAAAATGTATTTTGCACCACCTGTACAATGTGTACACAATACCACATGTACACAACACCACATGCACGACATGTACACGACACCTGCACACAACACCACATGTACAACCTATGCACAACACCACATGCACACAACACCAT
This sequence comes from Pinus albicaulis, assembly GCA_034641835.2. Classification (NCBI taxonomy): domain Eukaryota; kingdom Viridiplantae; phylum Streptophyta; class Pinopsida; order Pinales; family Pinaceae; genus Pinus; species Pinus albicaulis. Next base: position 1,031,558,896 of record CM076577.1, on the reverse strand, counting down.
GTGTAGAATAATACACCCAACACCAGATGCACATAGCACCATACATATATCACTCACACAACACCATATGTACATAAAAGTGCATATTCAACATGTACATAGAACCATAAGTACACATCACCGCATATCCAACATGCGCATAACACCATATGCACACAACACCACATAGCCAACATTTGCACAATAAGATACGTACATAGCACCATCTATACCTAGCACTGCATATGCAATATACACACAACACCATACCGACATACAAAATCATATGTACACAATACTACATAGGTTACATGTACACATCACCATAGGTACAATTACTTAGTATACAACACGCACAATATATACACAATAGTGGTATTGCACATCTATAGACCACACATTGACCCCACAAGAAACCTTACTTCTAGTGTCTTTCCACTATCCATGTTTATTCTATCATGTCACAGATCACACTACTTTTAATTAGTTGATGTACCCCTCAAAATCACATGTCCGTAACATAAACATAATCATAGTACAAGCATATGATATTAATTGATATCCACATGATATTGTCCTCATAGATATTTCAAAGTTACTCTACCACTTGATTCCTCATAGCCAGGAACCTCTTCATGCCATTCACCTGCATAAGCAATTATTCCTCCACAAGAATGATCCTTGAAACCATGTCATACCATGACATAGATACATATATACATACATATATATAATTATTAGCATAAAACAATCATGATCCTATCATGTAATGTCATACATGCATACATATGTCATATATACATACAAACCATCAACATAAAACCATCAAGAACCATGATGACCCTGTCAATCAACGACATACATACATAGATATATGTATACATATGTAAACATCAACAAAATCATGATAACAACGCAATGGCTAGATATCATAAGGTATAAGTTACGAGAAATTCCTTATTTGTACACAACATGCACAACGTTGAGAACAACATCTCCCAACATAACCAAGCCATCTAACACCTCATTCATTTTACCTTTTATGTTTCCTTTCTCATGTCTATATTGCCATCATCCATTTAACACAATGGATCCAACCAATCCAACCGACTGTAATACTCTTACCTTCCGCTATGCTTACTCATGCACTGATCTTCATTCATGTCTTACATTACCTGTTGGGTACCACAGATCTCTTCCCAATATCCATTAACTTTCCTATTTCCCAACCAAATCCCAAGACTCTTCAAACAAAAGGAAATAACAAAAACGAACAAGAAGAAGACCATGAAAATCAAAAGCAATACAACACCGCAACAAAGTGGCATAGCTATGCACCAGACACAATTAAGACAAAAAATCAAGCGCAAACAAATCAAAAGACTGAAAGCACAAGACTTTACAACAAACACCATGACTCAATCCCCATGGTTCCCAATACTTCCAAGGAAAGCTCAACCCGAGCCTTCTTCAAGATTTCCTGGAAGTCTCTTGCCATGCAATCCCCTGCATCATACTTCCATAACCACACAACTGTCAACGCATAAATAAATATAACAATATACTTGTTATCTTACCTTATTGTGCCAAGCACACTGACTTGTAACTGAACACACATGTCAGCCATATGTATCAACATCAAGAAAACATATCTATCAATTCGAAATCAACTTTTACCAATACTAACAACCATGTCATAATCCATCGGTCAACTCACATTCATCAGTCATAATACATAATGATACAAGTATCACCTACTTACACTCGGGTACATATCATCCATCCCAACACATGTGTGTTAGTACAACCATCTTAAAACAAGAACACTTCTTCATAAATTCTTACAAACACATATACTCATAGCATGCAATTAATCAAACATTTAAAGAAATTGCAAATATACCATGCTAAATCAATCAACTAGATGATGTAATAGACACCAAATCACTCAAACACCAAATAGATGACATAATCGTTTGGTCAATTTAGTGTGTCCTAAATTGCTACATTAATTTGTCAATCCGGGATTCGTAAGCTGACGAAGTGTGGCACACTATATGTGCAAGATAACCTATCTCTTACTTTTTGTCGTTTTTGGGTTTTTTATTTATCTTGGGGGTTTTTATCTTGGTTGGTTTCCTAATGTGAGATGGAAATTCTAAAAGACAAGTATGGATATAAATGTTCAAGACAATGGTGTCCTTTATAATGATTTTCCAAACTTCAAACTTCAAAAGGGTTTTAAAACATGCAATGACAAAATTAATTCCTAAAAGAAAATGAAAATGTGCCACTATACTAGTCAAACAAACAGTGAACTATTGATCATGAAACCCATTACCCTTGCTGCTGTCTAAATACAAAAGAAATTGTGCTCAAAGAAATCCAAGAATTGCAAGAAAAGTAAAGCTAAAATCAAATTACATCAACTCATATTCTAACCCCTCACCATTAGTCTCGCTATGGCTTTCGGAGGTAATCATAAACAACTTGAGCAATCTGATATCTAATTTGAAAAAAAAATAAACTAATATCAAATTACACACTCATACTTCAATCCCTCACCATTAGTCTCGCTATGGCTTTCGGAAGTAACTGATAATGACATGAGCAATTTAATATCTAACTTGCAGAAAAATAAACTAATATCAAACTACACACTCATACTTCAATCCCTCACCATTAGTCTCGCTATGGTTTTCGGAGGTAACTGATAATGACATGAGTAATTTAATATCTAATCTAACTAATAAAGCAAATGTACAAAACTAAAATAAATAAAACAGTGCCGGAATTAAAAGCTAAGAAAAATAAATCAGCAGAAGGACAAGACTGATTCCATGTCATTAGTCATTGTAAAACTATGTGCAAATGCCCGGGCTGCCTACTGTAATCTGGAACAAAGACACTGATCAGTTAACAGCAGTATAAAGCATGAAAAATTATGGACAGAAATAAAATGTTAATACCATAAGAGATGTAATATATACACGTGAATAACTATGGCATAATGAACGTAAGGAAATAAAGCATGAAACTATACAGCAATAAACAAAACCTCGGTGTGTGCAGGGGCCCTCTGCACAATCCTCGGGCAACAGCTATCAACCACGAATTATGCTTATGAACAGAGTCTTCTCATGTATTCAAAACGCAGTCATAACAAGGAAATAATGTCATGGCACAGTGGGCTTTCTTTTCAGCAAAATTACATTACAGAAGCTAGCTACTATGCGTATGAGAACGCATTATTTATAACAGAGGATGACATAACTACTTTCCTACAATCTACGCTGATAAAAGACACGTGAACAACCACATCCAGAAATCTAGCATTATGGTTGCCGTGAAGATTAAATCTATGGAGGGTGGTCGTTGGATTCGGCTTATGGAGCAGTTCACAGGTGTTGATATGTCCCCTGAGATTTAGGAACGGCCACGCAAGTCTTCACGTGGTGAAAAACGGAGTTTTGTCACTGTAGGACTCTTAGGTTGACCACCGCTTGACTACCTTTGACCACGGCCTTCTTTGGTGAATTCGACTGAGCCAATAGGACTTGGTCCATATCCATGGCATTTCCAACTTGCCCATGTGGCTTGATTTGCCTGAAGACACCTGCAATATAGACTTTAACAAAATGGCTGCGGAAAGTTGAAGCAGCTGCGGAAAGTGACAAGATTCCGCAGCTCAATGAGCAAAAATCTAATTCAAACAACAGACACAAAACATAGTTAAAAACCACTTTAAATGCTCTTTTATGATTAATATGCAATGATGTTGATGACTTAGGAGGTCCAGGTAAATGGAAAAAGTCTAGAAAGGTGTATAGGAAAAATGCAAGTTTGGGACTCAACATACCCCCATTGTGAAGGTGTTGCATGCCCCCATGCAACCAAAATTTTGATCATCCTCCTTCAATTCATATGCCCTGATACCTCTGCCAGTACATCTAGTCCTCTTCTCCTCTTTCTTGGTGCTGCTAACATCCTGGGCTTCTTCATCAAGCATCTGAATTTGAGATTAATCAGTGCTCTACTTATCTTCTTGCATTTCTTCTTCAATTTCATGTTCTTTTTGTGCCACAGTCCCAGATGTAGCATAGTGTTGTCATGAATGATCTTGTCCAATCTTCTTTGCTCCTTTAATGCTTCATTTTCATTTTTAATATGTCTATTTAAAACCTCCAACTCAAAGACTTCTTGTTTCAACGATTGGACTAGAGTTTCTTGTGCTGTGTGAGGCTGAGTGGATGAAGTGCTGGGACCTGTGGCTGTTCTTTCTAAGGATTCTATGTAATCATACACCTCTTGCTGCTTTGGATCTATCTCGGGTGTCGTTTTCCTTGGGCTGTCCCCAAAATTCTGTGGAGGAGAATTGACTTCAAAATCTGGCCAAAAAGGACTCATGTCAACATCTTGAGGACTAGTTTCAACGTTTGGCTGAGAATGAGGTGGACTACGGCCAGCTGGAGTTTGTTCAGGTGTTCCTCCTCCCAAATCAATAAAATGGGGTCCTTTTGTTTGTGATTTCCTCCACTTTCCTTTAAGCCTGGTGCTTCTTCTTACATGTTGTGGACTACTGTCTTTTTCCTTCTGTTTTTCTTTTCCTTTCTTTTTGGCCATAGCTGACTGTTTCTGAAGGTGAACTAGTCTCTCAGACAATACTTGATGGTCTTCTTCTGAGGAAGGGGTTTGATGCACAGCCTCAATGCTTCTTTTCTCTTTTGATTTTGTTGGCTTTTTACCCTCAGTCTTTTCCTTTCTCCTTTTAGACAGTATTTCTTCTCTACTAGTTCTTTCAACTGTGTTAGTAGGAGTGCTTTGAGTTTTATCACCTTTTCTCTTTCTTCTACTTCTTTTTGATGTACTGCCTTCAGGGGTTTCTTGGGGTTCTTGAAAGAAATTTCTAATTAAAAACTGCTCCTATGTGTCCTTTTTCTCTTATAATTGTTTTTCTATCAAGATTTTCACGAGACCATGGTGATACAAATGTGGTTCTACGTCCCCCAGATGCTTTTGGACGGTTACAGACATCTTTTTCAAACTGTTTAGTAAAAATTATGGCAGATTGAGGGTCTGGTTGTCTAGGAAATTCATCAACAGTCGGGTATGATACATGTACATTGATCCAAAACGTCCCTCACAGGTGATAAACTTTTGAATAACCAATAGTAAACTGGCCCACTCTTCTTTTAAAGCATGGATAGGAATTCCCTTTTTGAAAATGGTGACATCCATACCTGGGTTACATAGGATCACTCTCCAGGCTTCCTCGCCAATGCTCTTGTTCTTGAACCAGCGTTCACCTTCTTGAGGGAGTTCTGTAGCAGCTGCTATGGATGACTTAGTCACTATAAATTTGAGGTCTCCAATTTCTACCTCCAGACCGTTGAAAGACCTCGCAAAAGCTTTTGTTACCTCCTTATTGTAGCCTTTAAACTTTTGAATAAACCGAAGCCATTTTGCCTTTTTCAATATGTCTTTGACTTGCGGGTATCCTTCCATAAATTTGGGTCCCTCTGGTTCTGTCCTTAACAACCGACCCGTCCTTCCTTCTGCTCTTTAAAACTCGTCTGCATGAGGAGGGTTTAGTGGAGGTAAGACGACTGAATTAGCGGAAATGAACAGGGTTTATGAAGGAGACCAGTGACTGTACGCAGATATCAGAGAATAGGTACACGGAATGAAGCGGAACAGAGAACAAAATGGGGTGAAGGATTATGTGAGCATGGTGGAAATGCAGCCGTGAGGTCAATAGAACAGTAGGGGGAGTAAAGTGCATCCGGAAGTATTTAAAATTGGGTGGCTGCAGAGTAGACGCAAGCACGTTTATGAAACGGCTGCGGATTTTGTGCGGCTGAGAGAAGCCGTAGTCAAATCAACCACGTTCCATAATTACAGGTGGAGTATCAAAGTATAGTCGAACACGAGTGAAGACCGAAGGCTTGATTATGAGGCCGTTTAAAAATGAATGCAAGGATTGTGGGGGAATCGTATAGAGATCATGGAACGGTTATGGAGTTATCAACGCAATCATTGCATATAATGGAGCTATGGTTTATAACTATGTAAAAATGTGCTTGAATGCCATTTGAAATAAATTTCTACTCATACCTTGGAATTCTTGCCATTTTTCATTAGTCTTCAATTAGTTGCTCCTCGTTGATGCTTTTGAATGCTTCGTGTCTTCATAATATGTCCTCATACCTGCATTTGATTTCATGATTGTTGAACTAACATCTGACTGTAAATTTTTGAAAAACAGAGTGGTGGTTGCAGAAACTGCTTCTGGCTGCGGAAACTGGTGTCAGCTGCAGAAACTGACACATCAATTATTTGGGTGAATGAAGATGGATAGATGATAACTGACTGAATGAAAATGGTCATGAAAGAAAATTTTTATTGGTGAAATGAAATGAAATAGATGAAATGGAGTGAAATGAAATGAAGATGAAATGGAGTGAAATGAAATGAAGTGGAGTGGAATGAAGTGGAATGAAGTGGAAGGAAATGGAGTGGGTTGTCATAAAACTTGTGAAATGAGAGAGAGAGGGAATTTTTTTGGAAAATATAGGGTGTCAGGTGTTCCTTATTTTCACCCTACATTTTCTGTATAAGACTGCCAATCAGTGATTGGTTTTCAGGCTTATACAATTTTATTTTATTTTTAAACTGAAAAGAACGAAGGCTAGGCTGGTGGAGAAGAAGGATTCTTCTTCACCAGCCTTATTGCAGAATTATCTTGAAACATTTTGACAAATTCCTCTTTTGAGAGTGTCTTATGATAGATCTTTAATCTGTGGCCATTCACAATAAGAGGAGTTTGAGATTCATCAATGGTCTTGATTCTTACCGCTCCATTGCTAAAGATCTTGTCAATCTCATATGGCCCAAGCTAATGAGTCTGAAATTTTCCTTTAAAATCTTTAAACTTGGAATCAAATAACAATGCCCAATCTCCTTCTTGAAACTTCTTCTCTTTGATGTATTTGTCATGCCATTTAGCTCTTTGATATTGAACTAGATTAGTTCTTAGAATTGCCTCTTGTCTGATCTCATCTAGCTCATTCAACTGCTCCATTCTATGCTTTTGGGCTTCTGATAGATCCATCCCCAACTGAACTTCCATCTTGAAGGTTTTGACTAGGAACTCAATGGGGAGCAGGACTTCTTTCCCATAAACAAGTTCATAGGGAGAATGTCCTGTTGTATTTCTCCATGTAGTTCTGTAGGCCCACAAGGCTTCAGGAAGCCTTTCTGCCCAATCTCTTTTGTGTAGATGAACAGTTTTGGTGATGATACTTTCGAGAACTTTGTTTGTAGACTCCACTTGACCATTTTCTTGCGGATGGTAAGGAGTAGATCTTCTGTGCTTGATTTTGTATTCTTCCATCAACTTCTCCACCAGGTTGGATGTGAATTGGCTTCCCTGATTTGTCACAATTTCTCTTGGAACACCAAAGCGAGTAAAAATATCCTCATAAAGAAAATTAACAACTGAATTTTCAGTAGCAGACACTAATGATTTGGCTTCTACCCATTTAGTAACATAATCAGTACAAACCAATATATACTTCTTTTGCTTAGATGGTGGATTAATAGGTCCAATGAAATCTAAAGCCCATTTTTCAAAGGGTTCGATGAGTACATGTGGTTGCAATGGCATTTCATTTGAAAGGGTAGGTTTCCCTACTCTTTGGCAGCTGTCACACCTTTTGACATATTGTTTTGCATCTTTGAAAAGGGAAGGCCAACAATATCCTAAAGAGAGGATTTTATAGGCTGTCCTTTTGTCAGCAAAGTGTCCGCCGCATGGTTCATCATGACATGCCTTGAGGATATCAGGCATTTCATCCTCCCTGACACATCTTCTGATCACAAGATCTGGCCCTGTTTTAAACAATTCGTTAGAAATCCATGAATATTTTGAACTCTCTTGAATAATTTTTCGTTTTTCACTTGGAAATAAATGTGAAGGCAGTTTCCCTGTAACCAAATAGTTAGCAATATCTGCATACCAAGGAGTCTTAATAGTTACTGCAAACAAGTATTCATCGGGAAACTTATCCTCTACAAGAGAATCTTCTTTAGTATTCTGAATCCTAGACAAGAAATTAGCTACTGTATTTTGTTTCCCTGGTCTATCCAACACAGTAATATTGAATTCTTGCAAAAGTAAGAGCCATCTTGTCACTCTGCCATTAGTAACAGGTTTGTTCATCAAATATCTAATTGCAGAATGGTCAGTATGAATAAAAGTTTCATAGCCTGTTATGTAATGTCTAAACTTATTAATTGCATGAACAACGGCTAAAAACTCTTTTTCAGTCACAGTATAGTTCAACTCTGTGGGAGTCAAATTTTTACTGGTATAGTAAATGGCATAAGGGACTAAATCCTTTTGACCCAACACAGCTCCTAGAGCTGTATCTGAAGCATCTGTATAAATATGGAAAGGGAGTTTCCAATTTGGTCCTCTCAAGATAGGTGCTTCAGATATTCTTGTTTTCAAAGTTTCAAAGGCTGATTGACAATCAAGATCCCATTTGAATTCACAGTCCTTTGTAAGCAGTTTGAAGAGTGGAGATGCTATTTTAGTAAAGTTTTCTATAAATCTTCTATAGTATCCAGTAAATCCTAGAAAACTTCTAACATCTCTTTGACAATTTGGAATAGGAAACTTGGAGATGACTTCAACTTTTGATCTATCAACCTTAATCCCATCTCCTGAAATATGATGCCCCAAAACAATACCTTCGGTAAACATCATAAAGCATTTTTCATGGCTTAAGGTTTGTTTCTTTACATCTTATAAGGACTTTTTCCAAATTTTCTAATGCCTCTTCAAATGAATTACCATAAACTGTAAAATCATCCATATAAACCTCTACACAATTATGGATTAGATCAGAAAAAATTCCTAGTACTGCTCTTTGGAATTTTGTGGGTGCATTACATAAACCAAAAGGAAGCACTCGATAGGAAAAAGTCCCCCATGGACAGGTAAATGTGGTCTTATCTTGATCTTCAGGTGCTACCTGAATTTGATTATAGCCACTAAAACCATCCAAAAATGAAAAGTACTTTTTGCTTGCTAATGTATCTAATACCTGATCGATAAAGGGCAAAGGAAAGTGATCCTTCAATGTTGCTTTGTTCAATTCCTTGTAATCAATGCATACCCTCCATTTACCATTCTTTTTAGGTACTATAACCAAAGGAGAAACCCATCGGCTATCTGAAATTGGATAAATGAAGTTTACATTGAGTAGTTTTTGGAGCTCTTCTTTCACTATCTCCCTAAGGTTTGGATTCATCCTTCTCTGAGGTTTTCTGATTTGTCTACTGTTTTCCTCAATATATATATGATGGATGCAAGTCTTAGGATCAATACCTTTCATATCGGTATACTCCCATGCAAATGCAGTAGAATGTTTTTGCAAGATTTTGGTTAGTTCTTCCTGTTGTGAATTTTCCAAATTTTTTTTGATATTCAATGTTTTTCCTGGAAAAATCTCAATGGTAAAACTACCGAACTCTTCCATAGAGTAAAGAGACATTTGTCTTGATGATAAATATTCAATGTCAGATTCCAACTGAAATTGTGTGGGGTCATATTCTGAAGATGTCTCAAAATTTTATAATGTGTTCAGAATTTGACTATCCTCACTGATTTCAGAAATGGTAAAGACAGGTTGTATAGTGTCCTCATCATCGACCCATTCATTGTCTCCTACTTCTGTAATTGCTTTTGCTGGAGGATACAAATTGAATTTCTTTGTTGAATTACCATTAGAAATGTACATATCCCCAGATCTAAAACTAATGAAAGCATCAGCTGTGGCTAGCCAAGGTCTTCCTAAGATAAGTGGGTGCCCTCCTAGATTACTCTTGGGAGTCAAAATCATAAAATCTACTGGATATTCCCAAGAATCTAAGGAGACTAAAATATCTTCTAATACACCATCTGGTTTAATAACTGATCGATCTGCAAGTTGCAGTAAAGTAGGTGTAAAGAGAAGATTAGGAAGTTTTAACTGTTCCATAGTCTGTCTACTCATAATGTTGATAGCAGCCCCTAAGTCAATCAATGTGTTTGGAATTTCTATCCCATTTATATGTGTCTTGACAATTGGACTACTTGGATCTACATACTTCTGCATGGTAATTTTTCCCATCATGATATCTGCAATTTTTCCTACCAGGTGGATTCTTCTTGTGTCTCTTAGTTTCCTTCCTGGTCTTTTGAGACTCAACTGCTTTATTGTTTTTGCTAGAATAGGAATCTCTCTAATGGCTTGTAGCAAGGGAATCTTGATACAAACATTCTTTAATTCATCTAGAAAATCATAGTTAGGCAACAAGATTTGTTTTTCCACCCCTTTATCAATTTGTAATCTTTCAGGGAAAGGAGGTGTGGATGAAGATGCAGGTTGCTCAACTATAGGAGTTGTGGGGGTTAACTTTTCTTTCTCTTTTTTAATGTTTGAGTTTTGAAGAGATGCTTCCTCAGAACCCTTATTGACTTTAAGAGAGTCCTCCTTAGAGGTATCTTGCTCTTGGACATCTATAGAAGGTTTTTCTAAAACTCTACTAGACCTGAGTTGTACATCATTGAGAGGAACAATCATATAGGTAGGAAATTTTTGTCCTTCTATCATGTAAGTATTCTGAGGATTTTTATTGTTAGGATTTGGCAATGGCTGAGCTGGAAGTTGATTTGTCTTTTGTTGGAATGGAAGCATGAATTGAGGATTTGGATTTTGTTGAGAAGGTTGTTGTTGTGGAAATGGCAATGAAAGTTGTAGATTTGGGTTTGGAAGTTGTGGAGCTTGTTGATTTTGAAAAGATGGAGAATATTGATAAAATTGAGCAAATCTCCCATAAGGATTTTGCATACCTTGTACCCATGACTGATATGGATTTTGAGGTTGGGGCCAAGGTTGTTGCCAAGGATTCCAATTTGGTGGGGGTTGAAAATTCATAGGGTTGTTAAACCCTTGAGTTTGTTGCCCTTGCCAAGGTCTTCTTGCAACAAAACAGAGAGATTCTACTGAATTTGGATCTTCTTGAAAGACAGCTTTGAGTCTAGGAATTGAAGGACAATCCTTGGTCTCATGATTCTCTGAGCAAATCATACATGTTTCTACAACTTTTTCATCCAAGGGACATTCCCTTAAAGCATGTTTCTTCCTACATTTCGGACAAAAGATGGCTAGAACATCAGTTTCTGCTTTCTGCTTGTTTTGAATTTTAAGGGTGTCAAGTTGTTCACTAAGGCTCCCTAAGATATCAGTTTTGAATTCACCAAGCATATTTCCAATCTCTGCCCTACTTACTGATCTAGTTGCAGATTTGTTTGCCCTGATAAGAGAAGGATCTCTAGGCCCTTTTCCCGTTTTAGATTTTCCCCTTGAGAGATGGACACATAGTTCTGTTATGTCACGAAGTGGAAGTTGAGAAATGCCTCCTTTCCCCATCATGTTTAAAATATCTATCCATTCATCTCTGATGGCTTTTAATAGAAGGGCTTTCAAATTTTTCTCATCTAAGTTGCTCATCTTTGCTCTTTTTAAGTTGTAATGAAATCTTTCAAGTAAATCCTCCAAATTTTCATCTTCTTTTTGCACCATTTTGAATACCTCATCCTTGTGATTGGTGGGCATGCAATAGTCCAGGTATCTATCCAAAAATGTTTGTTTCATATCATTCCAAGTCCTAATAGATTGGATGACTAATCCCATGAACCATTTCAAAGCGGCTCCCTTCAATGTTGAAGGAAACAGTTTGAGTTTTTGAGAGTCTTCCATATAGTCATAGGTTTGGCACACGACTTCAAACTCAAATAGAAATGTTTCAGGATCCTCACTTCGCAATCCATAAAAGTTGGGGAGGACAGATGGTGAGATGTTTTTCATCTTTGTATGAGTTTCCTCATCAACTATAGGGAATCCAAACGAGTTGTCTCCTTCCCTATTTCTTCCATTATTACCTCCACCTCCACCATTGTTGCCTCCATTATTTCCTCCTCCTCTACCTCTACCTCTACCTCCGAATCCATCTACTACTTCCTTTGTCATGATAGTTTCTTCAGAGTCCTCAGAGTCCTCTGGTTCTTCTATCAAGGGAGGATGAGAGGGAGTTTCTTCCTTTTCTTCTTCAGGTGATTCTACTTCTTTAATTACAATATGCTCTCTTGTAGAAGTAAAGAAAGGGTCTTCTTCTAAATGAGATTTGGTAGATGGTGTAGGAGAATCCTCTAATTCAGCTGCTCCTTGAATTCTAGGAATCTTAAGGCTAGGGGTAGATGGTGGTGAATCTTGTCTATGCCTTGAAGAAGATGGAGTTATGAAAATCGAACTCTTAGCTCTAGCTATAAACCTTCCACTAGAATCTCTTGCTCTATGCATGTCATTTTTTTTTTTTTTTAAAGTTGGGCTAATAATTCTCTTTTTGATCTTCCAGGTCACACTAGGTGCAAGAAGAGAGCATACTTAAGAAATTATTGAACCAATAACTCTCTTTTCTGATCCTCCAGATCACACTAGGTGCAAGAGGAGAGCATACTTCAAGAAGTTATCAATTTTTCCCTTCTTTTTATTGTTTTTTTTTTTTAAGAAATTGGGTACCTAGTTACACTTCCCCGACAACGGCGCCAAAATTTTTGGTCAATTTAGTGTGTCCTAAATTGCTACATTAATTTGTCAATCCGGGATTCGTAAGTTGACGAAGTGTGGCACACTATATGTGCAAGATAACCTATCTCTTACTTTTTGTCGTTTTTGGGTTTTTTATTTATCTTGGGGGTTTTTATCTTGGTTGGTTTCCTAATGTGAGATGGAAATTCTAAAAGACAAGTATGGATATAAATGTTCAAGGCAATGGTGTCCTTTATAATGATTTCCCAAACTTCAAACTTCAAAAGGGTTTTAAAACATGCAATGACAAAATTAATTCCTAAAAGAAAATGAAAATGTGCCACTATACTAGTCAAACAAACAGTGAACTATTGATCATGAAACCCATTACCCTTGTTGCTGTCTAAATACAAAAGAAATTATGCTCAAAGAAATCCAAGAATTGCAAGCAAAGTAAAGCTAAAATCAAATTACATCAACTCATATTCTGACCCCTCACCATTAGTCTCGCTATGGCTTTCGGAGGTAATCATAAACAACTTGAGCAATCTGATATCTAATTTGCAGAAAAATAAACTAATATCAAATTACACACTCATACTTTAATCCCTCACCATTAGTCTCGCTATGGCTTTTGGAGGTAACTGATAATGACATGAGCAATTTAATATCTAACTTTCAGAAAAATAAACTAATATCAAACTACACACTCATACTTCAATCCCTCACCATTAGTCTCGCTATGGTTTTCGGAGGTAACTGATAATGACATGAGTAATTTAATATCTAATCTAACTAATAAAGAAAATGTACAAAACTGAAATAAATAAAACAGTGCTGGAATTAAAAGCTAAGAAACATAAATCAGCAGAAGGACAAGATTGATTCCATGTCATTAGTCATTGTAAAACTATGTGCAAATGTCTGGGCTGCCTACTGTAATCTGGAACAAAGACACTGATCAGTTAACAGCAGTATAAAGCATGAAAAATTATGGACATAAATAAAATGTTAATACCATAAGAGATGTAATATATACACGTGAATAACTATGGCATAATGAACGTAAGGAAATAAAGCATGAAACTATACAGCAATAAACAAAACCTCGGCGTGTGCAGGGGCCCTCTGCACAATCCTCGGGCAACAGCTATCAACCACGAATTATGCTAATGAACAAAGTCTTCTCATGTATTCAAAATGCAGTCATAACAAGGAAATAATGTCACGGAATAGTGGGCTTTCTTTTCAGCAAAATTACATTACAGAAGTTAGCTACTATGCGTATGAGAACGTATTATTTATAACAGAGGATGACATAACTACTTTCCTACAATCTGCGCTGATAAAAGACACGTGAACAACCACGTCCAGAAATCTAGCATTATGGCTGCCGTGAAGATTAAATCTATGGAGGGTGACCGTTGGATTCAACTTATGGAGCAGTTCACAGGTGTTGATATGTCCCCTGAGATTTAGGAACGGCCACGCAAGTCTTCACGTGGTGAAAAATGGAGTTCTGTCACCATAGGACTCTTAGGTTGACCACCGCTTGACTACCTTTGACCACGGCCTTCTTTGGTGAATTCGACTGAGCCAATAGGACTCAGTCCATTTCCAACTTGCCCATGTGGCTTGATTTGCCTGAAGACACCTGCAATATAGACTTTAACAAAATGGCTGCAGAAAGTTGAAGCAGCTGCGGAAAGTGACAAGATTTCGCAGCTCAATGAGAAAAAATCTAATTCAAACAGCAGACACAAAACATAGTTAAAACCCACTTTAAATGCTCTTTTATGATTAATATGCAATGATGTTGATGACTTAGGAGGTCCAGGTAAATGGAAAAATTCTAGAAAGGTGTATAGGAAAGATGCAAGTTTGGGACTCAACAATAATCAAACAATTAAGCATCAAGTACACGACATAAGTAAACTCATACCTTGATGTATCTTAGGGTAGGCTATCTCATCTGCACAATCAATCTAGATTAGCACAATATAACTTCGCGACACATCAACTCAACCTAAATAAGGTCATGATATCCATAATATTAACTAGCTAACAAGTTCACATGATAAAATAAAAAACAAATAGCATTCATGCATAGCAATCACATATGCACAATTAGTCTAGATTAATGCAACACACTGTCATAATTAGGTCGAATCATACTTGAATGTCATAACCCTAACTAGTTGCATGGGCCAATCCAATTTTAGCATAATACATATAACATCAAAATCTTAATGTAGTAACCCTAATCATCAAGTTAACTAACAAATACTCATCAACAACATATAACATAATCATCGAGCTAACTACAAGTAAACATATAACATACTCATCAACGACACATAACATAATCATCAAGTTAAACAATCATAAATAACAAGAAGTTAATCATGTAACATAATCATCAATAACATATAACATAATGATCAAGTTAATATCATGCCTAACTAACCAACACATGTGCATATAATCACACTAGTTAACTAACATCTATCATGTATATAACCATAACATCAATAGAATGAAATGCATGTACATAACCATAATGCATATGACTACGCTAATCAACTAGCATTTATCACACATGTAACTAAAATAACAATAGAATGGAAAACATATGATTAGCCCTAATGTTTACAACAATCGTGAATCACATACATGCATGTTTGTATGAGATCTTCTCTTACTCCCAAAGTCCATTGTTTCAACTTCACTTTATTGATATGCATATTCTACTTTATCTTAACCAACACATTAGCATCATGACATACCAATATCATCATGATGACTTAATTGCATACAATGACCTTAAGCACAACAACATCAATCAAACCAATGCAAACTTGACCACATGCACCCACTTGACATGTATAATCAATCATGAATGAACAATGCATGTCCCACATATAGCATCATATTAGCAAGCATACACGAACAACACCCAAGCATGACCAATATATAACCTAACATAAACAATAAATGCATACACAACATGTGGCAACATGTAAGAAAGTATACACGGTCAATACATAAGCATGAGCAACACATAACAAGTCATACACTCATGACAACATGTTGACAACAACATCATCAACCCTTCCATGGCAACACCACTGCCACCATGGCCAACACTAAATGGATGTAGCAAGGACATATATACTACAAGCATACTACACACACATGAAACTAACATAAATGCATGATCCACACACCATCCATCCAGTCCAAAGGTTGAACCATGTTCTGATACCACTCTCTGGTATCAGATATGTACCAAAGAGAACAAGAACTAGACACCGACATGCATAACAAATGCATATAAAACCATGATCAACACTGTGCAAATACAAAAAACACACATAGAACATAAGCATGAGGAACACATATGCAATTGACATGAATGCACAATCAACACACACAACCCAAGGAGAGTGCAAACACGCTCTTATACCACTTTGTAACACCCTCTTTCCACATCTACCCAAGTAACCGTCCAACCTGGGTAAACATGTGATGAGAGGCTACTAATAGAGATTCAGCCTCCTAGATGACCTTAAGGAAGTGGAACCGACAAAAACACCAAAAACACACCTTACACTACATCATTGACATCCCCAAGAGGTAACCCAACCTTCTAGGGTCCTGTTCCCTGAGGGTGGACTAATTTTTATCCCCTTTGAGGCTTAGCCATGAGCATGTAAAGGCAAGGGAGCTACTATAGACCCTATAGTCGCGGGCTAGCCTTGTCAAGCTAGTTGCTAAGGCCCAAACAACAAATTTTTTGCCTGTAGCTCCGAGATCTATGCCACATTTTCATCCCCTGAGCCCAGGTCACTGCCCAGAAATTCGTCTAACTTTAAGAGGGGGTAAATAACATTAAAACAAACATATGGAAGCAATCACATCAACCAAAACTCATCCTAACCCACCCAGCCATGATAGACATTTCGTCAAACATGTCACAAACATAACATCTACCGCCATAAAGAACATATTTAAACAAAGGGGTCTCCTTCTTATCTGAGAATGGATAAGAAACATTGCTCCCCTACATCATAAGCTATCATATAATCGATTTTACCATAGATACATGGGATAATCATTTTTAGGCAAAAACACGAATATATCCATACATCATCACTGATTGAATACATGTTCATAACCAAAAAATTAACAACAGAAATACCATGAATACAGTAGAAATGAAATCCATACATAAACTAGTATATTTGCATATCAAATACCATAGAAATGAGCTCTTCATTACTGAATGTAAAAACCAACCGAAGATGGGACTTCCACGTTCCACCCAACCATATATTGGCTGAGCCATGTCTCACTTCAGCCAATCACCCTCGTGCCATATTCGAAGCATGAAGGTGGGAATTAATCAATCACATCAATCTAAATCAATCCAGAGCTTCCAGAGGAAAAACCACCTCAACCCTTAACCGGTGATTCCACCTCACGGTCGGACATCACAACCGTCATAGATTGGTCTCTATCCAAGCTGCTATAGGACCCGAGAGTGTTTTTTTCCAACCAAGGCTCCAGGACTCGTAACTCAACCGTAGTTGTTCCAAGGCTCTAAAGCATTTTTCCAACCAAGGCTTCAGGACTATTAACTCAACCCACCTAGGGATCCAAAGCGTTTGTCCAACCAAGACTCCAGGACAAGTAACTCAACCCAACAGTTGTCCGCTGGGATCCATAGCGTTTGTCCAACCAAGACTCTAGGAACTAATAACTCAACTTAATAGCTAAAGGAATCATGAGAGCCAACGAAAAAAAAAAATTAATGGAAATAAACCACAATACCATGGTTGTCTAGGAAATGGAAAGGCTGGGAAAATCCATATGCATACCCATGCATGCCAAAACTAGTGAGGAAAACATGCATGCAACTTGGTACCTGCAACCAATCCCGCGGTAGCTACTAATCTCGATGTCCACCTGCGCTTTCATGTTCTTCCTTTGCCTTATTCCTCCAAATCACCAAGTATCCACACTCTCCAAGAGTGCTCCAAAAAAACTCCAAGTATCCAAGAGTATCTGAGAGAGAGAGAATAATGAGAGATCCAAAATTGAACTGACAAAGCCTTTCCCATTGATCCTGAGAAGCCTTTTTATTAATGAGGCCTCTATTTTCTTCATTTTCCATTATTTTCCTTCAATTTCATCCTCATAAGCAACCTGTGACCTTTCACCTTCCTTTTCTCCTATTTTCCATTATTTTCATAAATGAAATGTCAATTAATGCCTCATGTCTTTCCAAAGCCTTTGTCTTTGCCTTTGCCAATTTCCTTAGCCATAATAAACTGAATGAACACACACTAAGATGTTCTCCCCAACATCCACCTTGGAATACATGTCCCATCAACCGTGGTCTTATATATATTTATATATGTATTTTACCAGGGATTTTACTGTCTCTTTTCTAGAAATATGTGACACAATGTGATCCCTCACTTCGTTGAGGATCGACCTCTTGGATTTTTCCATATGTTTCTTGTAGGCCTTCAATGGATCCGGATCTGCGGGGACAACTACCACATTATCCATAAAGGTTTTGAGATCATGCTCATCTAGAAGGGAGGAGATTCTTGCCTTCAAGATCACATAGTTGGAGGCACCCTCCAACCGATCCTGATCTCTCAACTTGGTTACTTCCATCTCACCCAAACAAATGTTGAATGTTGCCTCTAACCCTCTGCGTAGCTAGCTCTATGCACTCCTTGCTGGAGTAAGAAAAATAAATCTCAGTAATTGTTGCTTTTGCATGGGAAATGAGAATTTCTTGGGAAAGAAATTATCTGAGGTAAGAATTCCGTTAGTATGCTTCTTTTTTATTCTAACGCTTTTATGCACTAGCAAATGTTGTAGAAAAAACTGCGTCCCACTTGAACATTTCTCTGCACTGAAAATTTTGTGTTGCTCCCTCTATCATTAGCAAATTTCGATCTGTAAATCTTTCTCTTTTTCGACTCACTCAAAGAGATATTTTGGACTATACTACGCAACCCCTCTAGGGATTCGATCTATTGCCTATGCAACACTTCGATCTCCCTCTTCTGCTCAGCGCTGGGCTCTTTTGGCTCTGCTCTTTTGATTCACTTGCTCTCTGATACCATGTGAAAATTTGAAGATCCAAATACCTACTAGAACAAACTGATATTACTTCTCCGACTTGTTAATTCCATGCAAGTTATTTATTGTGTTAAACTATAAATATCGAAGTAAATACAAATGAAACCTTCACTAATTAAACTATATGCAAAAACAAGGACTGATAAATAAGAAAAACCACTCACACAATTAACACTTTTTTTTTGGATTAATGTCCCCGGGAAAACCCAATGCGGGAAAACCGTTATAGTAGTTGAGGGTTTGTATTATTAAGTAGTAGTTATGAATACAATATAGGATGCCTTACTGGCCATCCAATACAGAGAATTTGACTGGCAGAAAAATTAGTGAGAAATACCTCACACTATCATTGGTTATCCGATACTGATACAACCCCGAAATGGCTAGCCCCAAGCTACCTTTGCACTGTCTCTGCATAGTCATTGCGCAGTTCTGCATCACAACATATAGGGATTGTGTCACTCCCTCTGTTTTATTAATCTGCTGGCTGGATACTTGATCTTCTGGTCCTCCGGTCTCGGCACACTAGCTCCCGGCACTGAAACTAATCTGATCCTCAACAAATTTGTGGATCTCCTCACAGGCTTAGTGATGCCTCTCTGTGGCTCTACGTTGCCCATCGTGGCCATTACACTACCTCTTCTGGATATCTCTCTGCCTTCTCAGTGTTGTATCCCTAGGTAAGGAAATCTCCAACCATAAAACTAACTCTTCCCCTCACTGCAAGAAATCTCCTTGATGATCTCTTCAGCAACTATTGCGCTACTCACTTGAGAAATCAATCTCTTTATCTCACTCAATGTGTGTTTCCAAATGCCCATCGAAGTCCTTCTTATAATATTCTCATTGACAAATCGAAGACCCATATTAGTTTCTAATTAATGGCTCAGATCATATTTACTTGATCTTTGTCTTTTTCTAGAAGATTCGCGTCAAGTTCTAATAATAGACTTTAACTATTTTAATTCCCTAAGTTTAGACCTAGACATCCATGAAAAATAATTAATTATTTTAATAAAACATCCTCCGGGTGGAATTTCCCAATGTGATTTCTGGGTATTCTAGAATACATGTGTTTTAGCCTCCCTATAAATTTTGATGCTTAGAGCACTTCTGATGCTACCATATATCAACAACCTATACTTATACAAGTTGCCCTTCTGCATACCAATTAAACTCCGAAGATAGTGAAAAAAATCTAGTATTTATACCATTCTACATTGCCCCATTTCTCGTGACTATCAACACATTCTAACATGGAAAACCAATTCAATATTTTAATATTTCAGAAGAATACCAAACTAAATTCCTCCTCCTAAAGAAACTACCCTCCTTATCCTACTAAACTAAGTTGGTATGGCATTACATTGGATCAATTTTTTACAAACACTCAAATTGATTCACAAAATCAATCTCTATTAAAAAGGTTTTATACAACAATTTCTCAATCCAAATGTTTCTATGGTCACTACTAACAAGTTTTCTACGTTCACGAGGGTCCAGATTCATATCTTAGATCCTCTCCCTAGAGACATCTACATTGTAGTTTCCCCCTTGCATCTTTTCATTTAACCATTCACAATTAATTCAGTTGGGAATCCTTCCTAGGATTTGAATGTGGGCATCATTCAGTGTCCAATCATGGGCATGAGCATCCTCTTGTGTGATTTCAAAGCCCAGACAAAAGCATACCACATTTCCCTCCATGATCAGTCTAAGAACATGTTTTGTATTAAGGAGGTAGACTCGAATTCAATGGGTCCTTCCCAAATGTTTTTGTTATGAACATAAATATACAAAATAATATAAATGAATAACCCATAATTAAATAATAAATAGTAAATGAAATGGCATGTCTCAAATGACTAACTGCTAGTGAAAGAGTACTCTACTTAGGTATATATACACGTGCCATTGTATTAAATCATATCAATTCTCTCATACATTATTTAATATAATATTACTACTTAATGGATTTCTTATTATATTCTAGGTCTTTTGGATAAATAAGCTGTGATCCAAATTTGGTTACCACAATTTTGGGGCCTCTTAAAGCTTATGGTAGAAACCTTTTGCTCCTTTGAAAATCACGTTAGCTTTTGATCCTAAAAATAGTCTCCCATGTTTCTCATATCTGCCCACTTCACATGCCTTTCCAATGGCAAGTATTATAATACGAACATCAAACATACTTCTATAGGGGAGCAACATGCAGAGTAGATATGGGAACTTTCTTTATAAAAGTAGTAGATATGTACAGCACCATAATGAGGGCACAAAAGTAATTATAGAAGATTGGCATACAAGTCTATATTTAGAGCATATGCATGCACATAACTCTAAATTTTAAGTTTGTGTGTATATATTCAAAACCCAAAATTTCTATGTTATCTAGAAAACAAACTAACATTTCCATAAAAATTTATAATAGCATTGAATATTGAAGACAATATTTTATCATACCGTTGTGCCATCCTTAGTTTGTTAATCATCACCATATACATTTAGCATTGGTTTCCTACCCACATCTACTTGTTGTATGAAAGGAATGAGGTTATTTGGAATTCCCTTTGGTACTTGGGTGAGCTCCAACTGGGTTTAAGTACCTTAGCAAAATTATCCTCCACTCTAGATGTGCCTTATATACCATGGGCTATCTCTTCAAGGAAGAGCTAAAGAAACAAATGGAAAAGGCATTAATATTTGTAGCTACATGTTCCATCTGACTACTAATAAAGAAATTATTTTAACCAAAAATATGTTAGAATCGAATCAGAAAATAACAATACTTATTAAAATAGCAATGGAACTCAATAATTGAAAAAACACAATATGGAGGTATAAATATTGATGCGCCTATGTTACCAGAAACGAGAAACATGAAACAAAATGAGAAACAAAGTTTGCAGGTTTCACGTATAAGTAACTAGGAGAGAGAGAAAACAAGATTAAAGGTAAGAATATAAAACACAACATTAATAAAAAAATCCAATGTTTCCACGTGAAATTGTAAAGAAAAGTTCATAAAAAGTGATTTAGCTTTAAGAAAGAGGTGATAATTTGACAGATCCAAAAATTTAGCCAATCATTAATTCCAAAAAATAGCAAACATTTATGAGAATAAGAGATTTGAAATATAAATAATTAAATGTATACTTTTGAATATAGATGTATCTCTAAAGCCACTTCTAACAATTCATATGAAAAAGACAATAAACTTAATAATCTAGTTTTTCAAGCTCATTTTCTAGAATGGTTGTTGAATGTGACCCGAGGGCCAAAAACATTATTTTGGTTAGTAGACTTCTTGGTATTATCAAGCACGTCTTCAACATTTTCTTGTAGCGCCTCAAGTGGAAGCTCATCATCTCCATCATCTTGTGAACATAGTATTAAAAACCAGAATCGGTGATTGGACCGGTCCACCTAATAAACCAGGTTTCAAACCAGAACTGGTCAAACTACGACTGGTCATATCTCAATGAACC
Source organism: Pinus albicaulis (assembly GCA_034641835.2). NCBI lineage: Eukaryota > Viridiplantae > Streptophyta > Pinopsida > Pinales > Pinaceae > Pinus > Pinus albicaulis. The sequence continues at coordinate 1,031,536,629 of CM076577.1, read as the reverse complement.
AATTTTTTTTTTTAAATACATTAAATAATTATTTTTTAATGAAAAAAAAACTATTTTAAGATTTAAAACCATGATTCCAAGCCAACAAAGACAAAATATGCAAAGTTTGTTCATTTCTATACCATGTAAAGATGAATATATCAAAATGGCACTAAGTGCAATACTTATCATTGAAAAAATACATAAGCAATGAGGCTTTAAATGGCCTATAAAGTCCAAAAACAATTCTACAAGCTATGAGGCCATTGGCCTACTACAAGACTACAAGTCTAGACTCTACACATGATCAATCATGAAATTCATCACCACTACTAGACACAAGATCATCATTGAGAGCTACATATACATCATCTGGTTCAAAGTCTGAGGATGACTCAGCCTCATCTGCAACCTCAGTAGCACTGCCACCAATAACAACAAAAGTGGACATACTGGAAGCACGAGTTGGTCGATTTGCACGACTAGTGCCTTCCATTGGTTGTTTGTATTTCCTTAATGTGGCTACTAATCTTGGTTCTAATGGCACCACCAAATCTGCTTCATCCCCTGCTAGTTCCATGTCAATATCAAAAGTGGCCTCAAACACTGGATCTTCAGTCTCTACCCATTCTGATGTTGGATCAATATCGTTGAACACGATGGGATCTATATTAGGTGTTTTGTTCATCATTTGGTTTTGCCTTAGTCGAAGGTTGTATTTCACGAAGACAAGATCATGTAACTTTGTTCCAAATGCTTTCTCTTATTCGTGTGTATGCGCTCAAAAATAGACCAATTGCGCTCACAACCTAAAGCACTGCAAGTTTGGTTGAGGAATCTAATTGCAAACTTTTGCAATTAAGGACATTAGCCGCCAAAAGACTCCCACCAATGTGATGCAAAGAAAAATACATTAATTAGTAACTTAGTTCATTTCATTACTTATTTGAAAATTACAAGTATTTATAGATAATTTGAATTGTAAATTTGCAAACAATTTAACTTGAAAAGAAAAACAAATTGGAATTGCTTATCTGGTTGATCCACATCTCTTGCCATCTTTGCCAAGTTTTTTCCAAAGGTACCAGTTTCCATATTGAAAAGAGTAATTTTTTTATTTATTTCCAACTAGTCTTCATGGATAGGTAACATGCACTCCAAGCAATCAATCAATCCAGCGCTGACCTCCCCATCCTGTAGATATCCTAACTGAGCTTTATAATGATACTTTGGGTTCAAAAAATACCAAGTTTCATGTATAAGATGATGGAGTTGATTGTTACATATGTTATCAATGATATCCCATATATGACCATATTTAGCTAACCTATCCTTGTAAGTTTCCCGTATCTTCTCATTTTCCTGATCCATAGCCTCATAAATGTAGCCCATCGAGATTCAATCCAATCATCAGAAGAAAAACAATTCTGCAGGTTTTTCTTTTGAGAAATAAGACATTGCAACGTGAGGAAAAGATTTTCAAATCTTGTAATTGCAGGCCTAACAAGCTCTTTTCCCTAGTGTTTTTCCTCATTAGGCTCAATACCCATGAGTGGTTTTAAATGTATTTTGTAATGCACTTGGCATGCTCTAGGGTGTTTTTTACCCACTCCACTTTTCCTATGTCCTCAAGAATGAGGTCTATGCAATGTGCAGCACATGGAGTCCAAAATATGGTCCTATATTTGGACTCAAGCATTTTTCGAGCAAGAACATAGTTTGAGGCATTATCTGTGATGACATGCACAACATTTTGCTCCCCCACTTCCTAAATAATGTCATCCAAAAGCTCAAATCGAAGGGGTTACATCCTTCACCTTATCAGATGCATCAACTGATCTCAAAATCATGGTTCTTTGAGGGCAAGAAATAATGAAATTAATGATAGTGTGGTTCTTTCCATTGGTCCATCCATATGACATGATGGAACAACTTATTTTGAGCCATGAATCTTTATACTCATCCAAATACTCATCAATGGAAGAAATCTCTTTTTGCAAAAGAGCTCCCATCAAATCATGCATAGTAGGGCCTTTGAAGCCCTTTCCTATAGTTATAACAGAGTCTCACATAGCTTGTTAATAAGGTGAGTGAGCAACATTAAATGAGATATCTGCATCATACCATCGTCTAGTAATGTATTGATAAGAAGTTTCTTTGCATTGTTTTTTCCAATGTTGATCCAAAGTGGGTTGACAACTTGCCTGAGAGAAAGTGGTTGTGGGATTAGCAAAGGAAGAGAAATAACTTTGGATGTTTGGTCTCTTTGTTCCTTTTGATTGTTGGCTCAGAGAAAGAGGAACATAGTGAAAGGGGTCATTTGTGGAAGGGATAGAAGAGGAGTCTTGAATATCATAATCATCATACCCACTCTCTTTCATGTCTTCTAATAATTCCCTCTTCCTTGCAATTTAATCTTGGATGGCTTTCTCCCTAGAATTTCTTCTCAAACTTTTCAAACTTGGAAAGGTATTATGCCCTAACAAGACCTAACACTTCATTTAGTGCTTCACATGGCTTTACTTGACATCTTATCCCAACCAAGTGTTGTTTCAATCTGAGAATACCCCCATTAGAGAACTTTTGAGGTCTAAAATGGGCTCCCTAAGAAAAATGTACAACCAAAATAAACTTTATAAGAACCAATAGGATTCAAGATGATGTCAACCATGGGGGATGATTCACCATTTTTTGGGTAAAAAAGTAAAATATTAAAATAATAAAACTACGTTTTGAACTTGTATTTTCAACTTACCTCCCTAAGGTTTTACTCAAACTTTGAGAAGGAGTACTTGTTCGATGCAAAATTTAATTCCTCATCTAAGGAGTACCCATGTTGCATATTTTCGATGGACCCTGCTACATGAAAAATGAGAAATACACGAAAAAACGTGATTGCAATCACATTTTTCATGTATTTCTCATTTTTTGTGTAGCAGGGTCCATCAAAATTATGTAACATGGGTACTCCTTGGATGAAGAATCAAATTTTTCATCCAACGAGTGTTCCCGCTCAAAATTTGAGTAAACCCATAGAGAGATAAGTTGAAAATACAAGTTGAAAAATTATTTTTTCTTCTTTTTTTCCAAATAAAATTTGATGATGTAATCTAATCTTATTTTATTATTTCCACTATTATTTTATAATTTCCTTAGGAGGCCCATTTTAGACCTCAAAATTCCCCTAATACCACCTCTAATAGGTTTATGGAAAAATGTTCATATCAGTTTTCCATCAATCACATCACAATGAGCCCATGCACTATCCTTGTATTTTGAAGCCATGTTGGCTTGAAATAATTAAAATTTGCAAAGAAAGCTGCCATTTAAAAAAAAAAATTGCAGTTAATATAAATGGAAAACCAAAGCTAAATTTAGGAAAAAAAATGCACATTGTAGCCTACAAAATTTGATAGCATAGAACTAGAGATTTGATAGCAATAACATAGAACACATAAAAAAATTTAATACATGGACAACCGTGAAATGAATATTTTTTCAAGTGAAAATCCTTCCCTAGAAATGCAAACTAGCCTCCTCAGCCTCCTCGTGAAGATGCCTACTCGATTGACAGCTCCAAACTATCTCCAAGGAGCTCCAACTCCAACTCCAAGCCTCCATGATGACTGCTCCAACAAAAAATCAACAGTCTTGAAGCTCTCAATCAAACTCACAAAAGATCCAAATGAGACGTGTGAGACAAATGAGAAGGGTAACCTCCTTTTAAAGGATTGGAGAGGGTGTTTTTGGAGGGAAAATAACCTTGTTTTCCCTCCAAAACCACCCAAAACATTCCTAAACCATGTCTAGTGGGTCCGCCATGTTGAGATTCAACAAGAAAATTTCAGCACCCACGCCTAGTTGCATTAAGCACCCAGACTAGGGTGGGGCCCACAGTGTTATTTTTGGGTGCATTTCTATTTTGGTTATCCCTTAATTAAGATGGACATTAAACTCTAATCTATTTTCAATGTTGACTTGAAACAATTAACTGAAAGTGATAAATTCAGTTAGCTAGTGGATTTCGAGTTAGAGTTAGTTGGTGAGGCATGCAGAGTAATTATAGTTGTAACAGAGTTCAAAGTGCAATGGTGCATTAGTTAATGCAAGTTGTAATAAGTTTAACTCAATTAAGTGAGTTAAAATCAGTTGTGATAGTTGTAACTGAAGATATACTAGTGACAGATCAAGTGAATTAAATATTAATTAATTCACAATCAATGATCTCACATGCAACTGAGGATTTACTATTATTAGTTACATGCATGTCAGATCCAATGGAGACCCAGTTGAGTTCTAGGTGAAAGGGAAGTTGACTATAAGTTGTAGGACTATTGGGTTGCACGCATGCAACCAAACACCCATTGGAGTGCCCATGATACTTGCGCAATCAAGGAAGGAAATAATTCCTATCTTTTAGGGATTACATCCATCAGGGATTGCGCAAGCAAGGTAGGCTGTCTGGAGGCTAATAATTGTCTATGTGTTGGTCAGTTTTTCATATGACAGTGTGAGACAATTAGCTAAGTACAGGAGGGCTCTTATGAGAAGATTTTTGTATGTAATTGTTTCATGATCCAAGCTGAATATACAATAGAAGATAGTGGGGTTTTTAGCTGTAATATTTCCCCGATAAATTATCTGTGTTGTGTGTGATTTGATTCTTCTTCATGTTCATGTGATTAGCGATTATGTTTTTAATTCCGCAAAATATTTGTAGAAGTGATTCAATATTTAACTTTAGTACATTGTTAGATCGGGTGAATCCAAGATATACATGCATGTTGTATAATTTCTACATGGTATCAGAGCACAGTAAATTGCAGAAGTGCAGCAGGAGTCGATTTTGCGACTGGATAGAATTCAAATTTGCAGAAAGACTTTCTTGGTGGTACAGCTGATTCAAGGTTGAAATGGCTTTCAATGGCTTGATGATAGAGTATGCACTCGAGGTCAGATCGAACTATATTTCTTAGAAGGACAGGATGGAGGCAGTACTCGAAGACAATGACTTGAATGAATTCATTGACAATGATGTTCCTAAACCCGCTGAGGCAGATGCTGCAAATCTTGATGCATGGAAAAAGAAAGTGGCAAAGGCGAGGAGGATCTTGTTGGAGAGAGTACGAGACCACATTGTCTTAAGCCTCCATGGGAAAGCCACACCATATGCAATGTGCAAGGCTTTGGCGGATCTATTCTAAAGCAGCAGCGACCATAGGAAATTGGTGCTCAAAGATAAACTCAGGAAGATCAAGATGGAAAAGGGTGACACCATTCCAAAATATGTAACAAAGTTTGTCCAATGTTGGGATGAACTGGGGAGAATTGGAATAATACTTGCTAATGATGATTTAGTGATCTTGGCTCTCCTAGGACTTCCCAAGGGTTGGCACAGTTATCAAGACTCTGTCAATGGAAGGGAAATATTTCCAGTTTGGGAACGACTGTGGTCGGATTTGGTGCAGGAGGAGTTAAGATAGAACACTAGAGATGGATCTTCATCTAAGAATGAGGATGAAGAGGATTGTGCTTTGGTTACCAAGGTGAGGAAAGGGAAGGGGAAGAAATTCCATTCTAAATTTGAGTCCAAGCATGGCAATAAGAAGGACATGTCCAAGGTGAAGTGTTTTCACTGTCACGAGCATGGGCATTTTGCTACTTACTGTCCACAAAATAAGAAGAACAACAAGGCTGAAGGATCTGCAACTGGTGAGGCCCTTGCCTCGCAATTTGAGCTTGACTTCTCATTGATTGCATGCATGGTGTCCAGTGCATTGGGATCTGTGTGGTATTTGGATAGTGGCGCTTCCTTTCACATGACAGGAGATAAGGAACTTTTCATTGACTTGGAGGAGAAAGATCTCCAGATGCATATTGAAATGGGCAATGACGGGCGGTACAGTGCTACCAGGATTGGTACCATTACCTTTCAAATGTAGTCAGGTAAACCTTTTCAATTAAAATATGTAATGCATGTACCAGGTTTGAAGAAAAATTTGGTCTCAGTCACAATGTTGGAGGATAGAGGCTATGATATTGTTTTTAGCGATGGAAAATCTTTCCTGTGACATAAAACAACGGGACAAGCCAAGATGATAGGGATTCGAGTTAATAATCTCTACAAGCTGAAGCTAGATGGAAACACAACAATGATGGGCAAGGCAGATCAAGTGGTGAGTCGGGATGAGGGTGAATTATGGCATAGGCGATTGGGCCATCTTCACCATGGAGCCTGAAAGTCATGCAACAGATTTCTACTGGTCTTCCCAGGGTTACACTTGCGCAGTCAAACACATGCAAGGGATGTACTATGGGAATATAAGTAAAGGCCACCTTTCATGAGAAGGAAAACCGAGCTTCGGGGATCCTTGAGAGAGTTCACATAAACGTGTGTGGTCCTTTCTTTGTTGCTTCGACACCAAAACATAAGTACTATGTAATCTTTGTTGATGACTTTTCTGGTAAGTGCTGGATCTTCTTCATGCAGAAGAAAGATCAGACATTCTCTAAGTTTTGTGAGTTTAAGGCACTGGTGGAGAAAGAGTCGGGGAAGCAAGTGAAGGCTCTTAGGAGCGATAATGGTGGAGAATACATCTCTAACGAATTCAACAACTTCTGCAGCAAAGAAGGAATTCGAAGAGAACTCATAGTGCCTCATAACCCACAGTAGAATGGGGTCGTGGAGAGGAAGAACAGAACTATTATGGGTGTAACACGAGCAATGTTGCATGATTAAGGCCTACCAATGCATCTGTGGGCGGAAAAATGCAACACAATGGTACATGTGCAAAACCGTTGTCCTCATAGAGTACTTGGCATGAGTAGACTTGAAGAGGATTTCACTGATAACAAACCTGATGTTTCACACTTTAAGATTTTTGGCTCATCTGTTTATGTGCATGTGACCAAGGACCCTAGGAAGAAGCTGGAACCAATAGCTGAGGTTGGGATTTTCGTGGGGTACACTGAAACACCCCATAATTATCATGTGTATTTGCCAAACAGCAGAATGAATATTGTGCAGCGGGATATAAAATTTGATGAGGAGAAATCCATGCAATTTTCCCTTGAGAGGTAGCTAGACTTGCATGCAGAGGAAGAACTATTGGTTCCCAAGGATGAGTCTCAAGATGTGGATCAACCACATGAGGAGGTTCATGGAGTGGAGGAAAACACTCATGCAGAGCCATCCATTAGAAATGGCAGAAGCCGCACCATGGAAGCTGATAGATTGATACTTGATGTTGTAGAGAATGTAGAAGCCCCTACTTCACAGCGCAGACAAAGATAGTCTATTGACCGATTTACTGGATACATGGCTCTTATGAGGAAATGTATTGTGACTGAACCATATTCCTTTCAGGAAGAAGTGGAGCAACCAACTTGGGTTGATGCAATGGTGGAGGAGTATGACTCCTTTGTCAAGAACAGTGCATGGGAGATAGATCGGTCGACAAATCAGTGGTTGGATCGAGATGGATCTACAAGTTAAAGAAAGCCATTGATGGGAGTGTGGAGAAATACAAGGCCAAATTTGTGGCTCGGGGATTATCACAGATCGAGGGGATAGATTATGATGAGAATTTTGCACCTGTTGCAAGGTACTCTTCCATAAGATCCATCCTTGAACTCTCAACACAGATGGGTTGGCGCATTCATCAGATTGATGTGAAAACTGTGTTTCTCAATGGGATCATTGAGGAAGAGATGAACATAGAGCAACCTGAAGGTTTCAATATCTTCAACAGTGAGTCGCATGTGTGCCAACTCAAAAGAGAATTTTATGGGATGAAGCAAGCACCCCGTGCTTGGTACACTCAGATAGACAGCTATTTCACCAGACTAGGCTTCACCAAAAGTGAAACAGATGCAAACCTATACCAGATTTTGGTTGAGGGTAAGCTATTGATCATTTTTCTTTATGTTGATGATTTAATTTTCACTGGTGATGAGCATTTGATACACTCATGCAAGGAGGATCTTGCAAGGGAGTTCGAAATGAAGGACATGGGACTCCTTCATTATTTCCTTGGATTGGAAATATGGCAGCGGGATGGTGAAATTTTTGTGTCTCAAGGCAAGTATGAAAATGAGACACTGGGTAAGTTTAACATGGAGAGCTGTAAACCCATGGAGACTTCTCTTCCAAGAAATTAGAGGAAAGAGGATGCTACTTCTGGAGAGGTAGTGGATGCTACTGTCTACAAGCAGTTAGTGGGTTCACTAATGTATTTGGTGAACACGAGACCAGACATTTGCTATGCAGTTAACCAGCTGAGTCAAGCTATGGTTAAGCCTACCAAGCTCTTTTGGAAGGCGGGGAAGCATGTCTTGAGATACCCGAGGGGCACATAATAGTATGGTCTATGGTACAGACGGACAGAGGGAGTGAAGCTTCATGGCTTCACGGATGCAAATTGGGCGGGCAGTCCATCAGACAGAAAGAGCACATCAAGAGGGATCTTTGGCATAGGATAGACAGCTCTTTCCTGGTACAAAAAAAACAACGATCTGTGGCAGTCAGTTCAGCGGAAGCGAAATACATGGCAACTAGTCAAACTGCATGTGAGGCTATCTGGATGAGAAAGATGTTGGTTGGTTTGTTTGGTTCTCATATGGGCCTGACAATGATTCATTGTGATAATCAGAGTTGCATTAAACTCTCGATTAATATTGTGTTTCGTGATAGGTCCAAGAATATAGATATCTGGTACCATCATCTCAAAGATTGTGTGCAAAGAAGGATAATGTTGTTTCAGTTCATTCCCATGGAAGATCACCATGCAGATATTCTAACGAAGGCGCTTAGCAAGAGAAAATTCGAATACCATAGAGACAGGATCAGGGTGAAGGATAATCCCTTTCTTATTGAGAGGGAATGTTGAGATTCAACAAGAAAATTTCAACACCCATGCCTAGTTGCTTTAAGCACCCAGACTAAGGTGGGCCCACAGTGCTATTTTTGGGTGCATGTTTATTTTGGTTATCCCTTAATTAAGATGGACATTAAACTCTAATCTATTCTCAATGTTGACTTGAAACAGTTAAATGAAAGTGATAATTCAGTTAGCTAATGGATTTCGAGTTAGAGGTAGTTGGTGAGGCATGCAGAGTAATACTAGTTGTAACAAAGTTCGAAGTTCAGTGGTGCATTAGTTAATGCAGGTTGTAATCAATTTAACTTAGTTAAGTGAGTTAAACTCAGTTGTGCTAGTTGTAGCTGAAGATACACTAGTGAGAGATCAAGTAAATTAAATATTAATTAATTCACAATTATCTCACATGCAACTGAGGATTTACAATTATTAGTTGCATGCATGTCAGATCCAGTGGAGACCCAGTTGAGTTCTAGGTGAAAGGGAAGTTGACTATCGGTTGTAGGATTATTGGGTTGCACACATGCAACCAAACACCCATTGGAGTGCCCATGATACTTGCGCAGTCAAGGAAGGCAATAATTTCTATCTTTTAGGGATTGCATCCATCAGGGATTGCACAAGCAAGGTGGGTTGTCTGGAGGTTGAGAATTGGCTATGTGTTGGTCAGTTTCACATATGACAGTGTGAGACAATTAGCTAAGTACTGGAGGGCTCTTGTGAGAAGAGTTTTGTTTGTAATTGTCACGATCCATGCTGAATATACAATAGAAGATAGTGGGGTTTTTAGCTGTAAGCTTTACCCAGGAAATTATCTGTGTTGTGTGTGATTTGATTCTTCTTCATGTTCATGTGATTAGCGATTGTGTTTTTAATTCGAAAAAAGATTTGTAGAAGCGATTCAGTATTTAACTTTAGTACATTGTTAGATCGGGTGAATCCAAGATATACATGCATGTTGTATAATTTCTACACGCCACAGCCTTGGTATCTAACCGAACGGTTTAGGAAAAAACCAACAAGTTTGACCATAAATCAGTGGGTTTAAGACGAAATCGTCTGGTTTGATCGTAAATTAGTTGGTTTCGTCCTAAACCATCCTGTTAGCACCGATTTTTGTGGTTTTTTGGTGAAATGTCAGCCTAAACCTAATTTTTCTACCTTTTTTGTGCCTAGGTGATTCCTCTTTGTTGAATAAATAAAGGCATATTCACTCCAGTTTCTTTCACATGTAGATGAACTAGACACATGTGAAATAAAATTAACATTATGTTAGCAATAGACATTTGAATCTGAAAAGGAAAATAATAGAAAATTAACATTAGACTTAATTGCTAAACAATAAATCAATACATTAAAATTATTTGTTAATGATCATACTTGTGAAAGCAAGCAGATAGCTAACCTATGAAGCAATGGAGTCCCTATATCATATTGCATCCAAAATTCTATTGATCTGGACTTATGCAGGAACACAACATAATACAGATATAAACATGAACACAAAGATGCAGCAGAAATAAATCTTCATTTCATTAATATCAAAGAACTGAAAGATGCTTACATGCAAAATAGAAATAAACTAGTTCGAGCGATGGTAGCTTATCACTGAGAAGAGATGTGTTGTCTACATGCCTCTGAAATGTGTTATAATTAGGCTCAAGGGTTTTTTTATTATTGAGCGACAAGGAGAAACCCTAAACAACCAAAAACCTAACCCTAGGAGATGGAACGCCAAGATTTTGTGGGCTTCATTGGGGTTAGTTGGGCATCCAACTTCTTGGAGTTGTAACTTGGTCATATGATATTCATTTGGCGCGTACGATACCTTGTTTCAAAGATCTATTTAAGTACTACAAGATTTTTGGTAGACCCTGGCCTATGACCCTGGGTCTACTGCGAACTTCATAAAAACAACTTCGAAAGCTTAGGACCCAAAAAAATGCTAAAATAGTAGATTGTGCTATAATTAAGGAAATTGATGAAACCAACTAGAGGTCTAGGTGGAATAGGAGGGTGACCACCAATATCCACTTCGATCATTTCTCCCCCCTCAGGAATCAATGGTCCCCATTGCGTGCAAAACCTCCATGAGGTGATGAAATTTTAGTTGAACCCGGTCCTTAATGAGCCACTTGCCCTGTTGGAGGAGTTGCCCTTCTTTGACAACTCGATATAGCTGGATCCTTTGTTGGAAAGTGTTCTTGATCTGCGTGTCCATGATACTATCAGTTGTGGCCTGTTCAATGCAGCTTGGGTTGAGCTCTGTTGCTGTCAGCGTCTTAGAAATGGCTAGCATGTCCAACAATGGCAAAAATTATGGCCATAGCCGGTCCACATTGAATATTGGGTGCAGGCCAAGGAATGGTGGAATGTTGAGCTCAAAATACTTGTGCCCTACAGTCTTAGTGATGGTGTAAGGCCCATATCAGAGTAGGTAAATCTTGCGGTAGGCCTTAGCAAGGTACTCCTTATGGAAATGTAGCCAAACATTAGTCCACCTGAAACTTATGTGGTGCCTTATACCGATCATGACATTGCTTTTACTTCACATTTGATGTGTCCAATATGGCATGGACCTGCAAGTGAATGTGATGAATGCACTCAATGAAGTTGTTAGCTCTGTCAGCTTCCGACTGAACATGAGTTGAATCTAATTGAGTAGTTGCAAGTGGTATGTCAACAGAAATGGGACATAGTGGTTGGAATCCCAGTCCCACCTGAAAAGGGCTATGGCCAATTGAGTTGTGGAGAGATTTGTTGTAGTTGTGTCGGACATAGGGGAGGCTTTCATCCCATGTGCGTGGATGCTTTCAGTTATATATGCGGAGGATGTGCACGATCATCCTATTGACGACCTTCTTCTGGCCATCAGTTTGGGAGGGGAAGGTCATGGACTTAGTGAGCTTGGTATCCAAAAATGACCAGAGGCTTGACCAGAATGCACTTAGGAACATGTTTTCCCAATCTGAGATAATAGACTGTGGGATCTCAAAGTGTACCCATACTTTTTCAAAGAAGAGTTTGGTAGTGGCTTTTGTTGTGATACTCTTGTAGGCCGCCATAATGGCCATATTAGAAAATCTATCGATGATCACGAAAAAGCAGTCATTGCCATGCCTGGTAGAAGGAAGCTCTGACATGTAATCCATGGAGATGGATTCCCAGGGCCGACTAGGAGTATACAGGATTTGCTTCTTGATTTTAGGTTTGGCAATGGCGCAAGCAATGCAAGATATGATGTACTTCCCAACATCACATTGATGGTTCGACCAATAAAAATACTTTTGCAACACTGTCACTGTCTTTTCTACCCCAAAATGTCCAGTGACTCAATTGTCGTGTGCATCCCAAATCATCTTGGCAATCTCACTTGAAGAAACACATAGGTGTCCCAGTTAGCATAATAGTGTGTTGTGGAGGTGAAAATCTATAACTTGCTTACCTTCCAGGAGAACCTTGTATGTGGTGTTGAAGTCTAGATATCTCTTGTAAATATGTGGCCATTCTGAAGTCTTGTGCCTACAAGAGTCGAGCACAGTGGTGAGTGGCATAACCAGCGGTCGACTGAGACAGTCTGCAACATTATTGGTGTTGCCCTTCTTGTACTTAATTTTGAAATTTAATTGTTGCAGATATGTGGACCATTTCTGATGGAGGTCGTTCTGCAACTTTCCTTGTGTATGTATGAACTGCAGGGGTCAGTGGCCTATGTGGATGATCGTTTCCTTCCCCAGAATGTAATGCTTCCATTGTCAGCAGGCCTGCACAATGGAATACATCTCTTTGTCATAGGTGAGATACTTTCGAACAATTTTATCACTATCGTATGCTACCAGATGCCCCTTCTAAGTGAGAACTGAACCAATATCATAGTCAGAGGGATTTGTCTCAATCTCAAATGGTTGTTGTAGGTCTGGTAATGTAAGCACTGATGCAGAGCAGAGGTGATGCTTCAACTAGACAAATGTTTTCTATTGGGATTCCGACAAAAAAAAATTGATTTCTCTCCATCCTTGGTGACTAGACTAAAGGGCCAAGTGATATGGGATAATCCCAACACGAACCTGCGATAGAAATTGGCAAGACCTAGATAGTTGCAGAGCTTTGTTAGAGTGGTTGGGGCTGGCCAATACTGAATAAATTGAAACTTGGTTGGGTCCATATGCACACCCCCCTCATTAATGGTGTGCCCCAAGTAGTCATACCCAAAGTGTACTTCTCCAAATTGGCACACAATTTGTGTTGGCGCAGGGTTTGGAGGACCTGTCGAATATGGTGTAGGTGCTCTTCCCAACTCTGACTAAAGATCAGGATTTTGTCTAAATACACTACCATGAAAACACAGTCTTTTCCATGCTTGGTAAAAGGAAAGTCTGACATGTAATCCATGGAGATGAATTCCCAGGGTTGGTTAGGAGTATACAACGGAGTATAAAAGCCTTGCTTCTTGATTTTATGTTTGGAAATGGCACAAGCAGTGCAAAATATGATGTACTTCCCAACATTATGTCGATGGTTTGACCAATAAAATATTTCTGCATCACTGCCACTTTCTTTTCTACCCCAAAATGTCCAGTGAATCAACTGTAGCGTGCCTCCCAAATCATCTTGGCACGCTCGCTTGAAGGAACACATAGGTGTCCTACTTGGCATAATAGTGCGTACTGGAGATGATAATCTATAACTTTCTTACATTCTAGGAGCACCTTGTATGTGTTGTCGAATTTTGAATCACTCTTGTAAATATGTGGCCATTCCGAAGTCTCATGTCCACAAGAGTCGAGCACAGTGGTCAGCCCCATAACCAACGGTCGGTTGAGACAACATGCAACATTATTTGTGTTTCCCTTCTTGAATTTAATTTTGAAATGGAACTATTGTAGATATGTGGACCATTCCTGCTATGGTTGTTCTGCAACTTTCCTTGTTTCGGTATGAAATGCAAGGGTTGATGGTCTATGTGGATGACCGTTTCCTTCCCCATAATGTAATGCTTCCATTATCGCCATACCAACACAATGTAATACATCTATTTTCCATAGGTGAGACACTTTTGGACAAGTGTATCAGTATGATATGACACAAGTTCATCTCCATAGGTGTAGGCAAGGACTTGGACTCAGTCATGCCAAATCTCTCTAGGAGTTTCACAACGTATTTTCCTTGTGTAAGGAAAATCTCGCCCGACTTTTTCCATACTTCTAATCCCAGGAAATAGTGCATCAAACCAAGGTCTTTCATGTCACATTCGGAAGTCAACTTCCTCTTATATTCTAGAATGAGAGGTTTTTCACCAGTCATGAATAAGTCATCAACATATAATACCAAAATGAGAGGCATACCCTGGACCATTTTGAAGTACAAGTTTGGATCAACATTGCTCCTTGTGAACCCCAAATTTATCAAGTAACTCTCGATACGAGCATACCAAGCATGGGGGGCTTGCTTCAGTCCATAGAGAGTCTTCTTTAATCGACATACATGTATCTTCCTATCATAAAATTCAAATCCTGGAGGTTTTTCAACGTACACTTCTTGTAGCAAACCATGTAAGAAGGTGGTCTTCACATCCATTTGGTGGAGATTCCATCCCTGACTTAATGCATGGGCGACTATCGAACAGATGGTTGTGTATCAGCCACAAGAGAAAATATATCATCATAATCTTCTCCCTCTTTTTCAGTGAAACCACAAGCTACAAACCTTGCCTTGTATTTTTCGATGCTTCCATCAACCCCATCCTTGATCTTACAGAGCCATTTGGAGGTCACCACACATCTTCCCTTTGGTCTTGACACAATATCCCATACATCATTTTTTTCATAATAGACTCATATTCTTCGACCATTGCATCCTCCCATACTTGTTCCTTCACGGCTTCTTCAAAGGTACTAGGTTCGGTTTGAATCATCTTGCTCATAGTTACAAGATAGGCTTGGTACCTGCATGCCTTCTTGCTTTCCCAGAAAGTTCCCTGAGCAACAACATGTTTCTTAGCATCGTGTAATATTTCCTTGAGACATAGTGGTTTTTTCCTTGTAGGGGGATGACATGGAGGAGGATACAAAGTTTCTATAGGCTCCATAGGACCATCAATGATATCCTTCTCAAATCCAGGCACAGAAGGATCTTCTAAAATATACATCTCATCATTCTTGTCGTTAGTAGATGGTGGGAGCTTCCTTACTTTTCTAAGGGCGTCATCTTCATCGAATGTTACATCCCTGCTAACATTAACCTTCCTTTGACCAGAAATATATATTATAAATGCTTTAGAAACTTCATTGTATCCAACAAATGTACCTTTCCTTCCTGTAGCTTCTAGCTTGTTTCTTTTGTCCTTTGGCACGTGGAAGTATACAGGGCAGCTGAAAATCCGGAGATGACCAATATTGGGCTTGACACCTGTGAATACTTACTAGGGAGTATTGTTGTCCAAAGCTTGATGAGGCAACCTGTTTTGAACATATACCAATGTGTTTGTTGCTTCAGCCCAGAGGAACTTTGGCATCTTTTGATCATGGAGAATTTCTCAGGCAACTTTCACAATGGACTCGTTCTTTCTCTCAGCCACTCCATTTTGTTCGAGAGTGTAAGACACAATGGTTTCCTTCTTAATTCCTTCCTTCTTGCAAAATTCTATGAATTCATTTGAGTTGTATTCTCTGCCATTGTAGAACTTGAAGATCTTTATTTTTTTCCATGTATGATTTTCTATCAAAACCTTGAATTCCTTGAATATTTCGAATGCCTCATCCTTGTGCTTCAAATACTAATCCATGTCTTTCTTGAGAAATCAATGATTAAGGTGATGTAATAAAGATGACCCACAAGTGAATGCACAAACATTGGACCACATATATAAAAATGAATGAGATGAAGAATTTATTTTGACTTGTTTTCGCTAGAAGGGAATGGTCTCCTTGTCTTCTATAACTTGCTCTCCTTGTCTTCCTGGAGGTGAAAATCTAGAACTTTCTTACCTTCTAGGAGCACCTTGTACGTGGTGCCAAATTCTGGATCACTTTTGTAAACATGTGGCTAATCTGAAGTCTCGTGTCCATAAGAGTCGAGCACAATCATCAACGCCATAACCAACGATCGGTTGAGACAATCTGCAACATTATTGGTGTTTCCCTTCTTGTAACTAATTTTGAAATGGAACTATTTCAGTTATGTGGACCATTTTTGATGGCGGTCGTTCAACAACTTTCCTTGTGTCTGTATGAACTGCAGGGGTCGGTGGTATGTTTGGATCACTGTTTCCTTCCCCAGAATGTAATGCTTCCATTGTCAATAGACCTGCACAATGGAATACATATATTTGTCATAGGTAAGATACTTTCAGACAAGTGCCTCACTACGATATGCCACCGGATGCCCCTGCTAAGTAAGAACTGCGCCAATAACATAGTAAGAGGGATCTGTCTCAATCTCAAATGGTGGTTGCAGGTCTGGTAATGTGAACACTGATGCAGAGTAGAGACGATGCTTCAACTCGACAAATGTCTTATGTTGGGATTCAAACCAAAAGAAATTTGATTTCTCTCCGCCCTTGGTGACTAGAATAAAGGGCCAAGTGATATGGGAGAATCCCAACACGAACATGTGATAGAAATTGGCAACTCCCAGAAAGTTACGGAGCTCTGTTAGAGTGGTTGGGGCTAGCCAATATTGAATAACTTGAACTTGGTTGGGTCCACATGCACACCCCACTCATCAATGATGTACCCAGGTAGTCATACCAAAAGTGTACTTCTCCAAATTGTCACACAATTTGTGTTGACACAAGGTTTGGAGGACCCGTCGAATATGGTATAGGTGCTCTTCCCAGCTCCGGCTTAATATTGTGATGTCTCCCGAATACACTACCACGAACGAGTTGGTGAAGGGCCGCAAGATGTCGTCCATCAACCTCATGAAGGTTGCAAGGGCATTCGTCAATCTGAAATACATACCATTCAAAAAGGCCCTCCTTGGATTTGAAGTTAGTATTCGATACATTAGAGGGTTCGATTGGTACCTGGTGATAACTAGACTTTAATTTAATCTTGTTAAAATATTTAGACCCCTTGACCTAGTCCAAAAGTTCATCAGTCCGTGGGATTGGATACCTATTCTGGAAAATGATCTTATTTAGTGCCTGATAGTTAATATAGAGCCTTTAGGTTTCATCCTTCTTTTGTAACAACACGATCGGGCTCCCACGGGATGATGAATTTAACCTGATGTGCCCTTTTTACAACAACTCATGAATCTAACTCTTGATTTCATTGTTCTCCAGAACCGAGTGTCGATAGATTGGCCCATTGAGTAGCGGTGCACTCAAGGTCAGATCGATGAAGTGTTTGACCTGACAGTGTAGGGGTACCCTTATGGGTGAGTTGAAGAAGTCCCTCTACTCCTCCATGACCTTGTCCATATGTTGCTACATTGAGAAGGAGCCCTGTCTGGAGGCTGCAGATGTGGCCATGATGTTATTCTTTCACCGACGGTGAATCAGAAGGAAAGAAAAAATCTCGGTCTAGGAAATGATCTTACTGGATTGCTTAACAGAGATCAAAGAAATGGTGGTAGGCAGTGCTATCTCCGGTATCCTGTATAACTTATTACCCAAAATAATAATAACAATGTGAGGCCTAGACTCATACATAACATGACGCTTCCACAAGTATGGTTGGCATAATAATACATCACAAACTTCAATAGGAGCAACATCACACAGTACCTCATTCGTGAAGGGCTTGATGTTGTAGGTAAGGTGGCACTGCTAGCTGACGCGAAGATCTCGTACTTGGTGAAGCCACCCGATGGTGTATGTTTGTGGGTGTGGTATAGTTGGTAGGCCCAACTGCCTCACGGCCTCTGTTGAAAAGAGGTTATTTTGGCTATCGTTGTTGACAATGAACTGTAGCAAATAACCCTTCACCCACATCTACGAGTGGAAGATATGCTCCTCGTCCTCTGGATCTTCGAGCTCAATCTTCTGGATATTGGTGGTGGCCGGATCTGCATCAATAATCTGTTTCCCTTTGTCATTCCCCCTATCAGGGTCTGACTTAGAGTCAAAACATCCATCTGACTCTGAAGCCTTCAACTCGACCACTAGTGACTACTTGGCTAAACACTCACTTGCGTTTGAGTGGGGCTCCTATGGAAATCACACCATTTCCTTGTGCCCTTCTTTATCTTTGTGGTGTTGTTCTTTGTTTGTGACTTCGACGAATTGTCCTGGGTCACCTCACCTTGGATTCATAGATCCAAAGTCTCTCTTCTTCTGTTCAAATTTATGCTCCTCTGGATCTTCGGGCTTAATATTTTAGATATTGGTGGTGGCAACAGTGACACTATGCTCCTCATCAATAATCTGCTTCCCTTTTTCATTCCCCTTGTCGGGTTCCAACTCAGAGTCAGAACATGCATCTGACTCTAAAGCCTTCGTCTCGACCACTAGTGACTGCTTGGCTTGACACTCACGTGTGTTACGAGTGGGGCTCTTATGGAACTCACACCATTTCCCTATGTCCTTTGTCTTCGTGGTGTTCCTATTTTGTGGATTCAGCGGGTTGTCTTGGGTCACCCTGCCTTGGCTTTGTCCTTTGTTTTGCAGTTTGGGCGCCTTTCCCTTGCTTCAGATTCACAAATCCAAAGTCTCGCTTCTTCTATTTAAATTTCTGCTCAATATTAATAACATATCAATAGGTGACACCCAACGCCGAGATGTCCAAGAACTCCATCTCGTCCTGGATGTACTTGTCTATGTTAATTTTTCATCATTTGTTCTATGCTACAACTATTAATTGAACAATATTTAATAGCGCTCAATTTATCAGTTTCACTTCTTCTATTTTCCAATGACATTAGAGAAATAATAGATAGAACAAATAAACAAATGCACATAGAAAGACAAAAAAGAGGCAAGAGACACAAATATGTTCAAATACCAGGGAAAAACCCATTGTGGGGAAAACCCTTGCAAATATTCTTCTTATTAGATTGTCTTATTTGAAAGGGTAGGACTTTGATTGTATTCAAATGTTCAGCAGAAAGAGTACATCATCCAAGAGTCAATGTCAAACTTTGACTTAGCCAACATCCAATATCAATATTCAAATCATAAACAATGTAGAGAGATGTAGGCAACAATGGTCAAATATGAACCTTCTGTAATCTGCCTAAGTCAACAACAACAAATTCAGCCCTAACCAATCAACAGTCAATGGTCAACACAAATTCTTGGAGCTCAGTCAACATCAATCAAACTCAATTGTAAATGATGGTCAAAATCAACCCAAAATAGTCTTCAAAAGCTCCGTAAAAGCTCAGTCAACGGAGAGGGATAGTATGTTATCTAATTCTGTAATTTCCTGCGGTTAACCCAGAAAGTAAACCCCAGTCAAATCTACCTAGATTGCCTCGGTTTCAGTGCCAGTCAACTCAGCCTCAAGAAATAAAACTTTTGCAGGTCAAAGGAGATCAAGATGTGAATTTAATCTCGGTCAACTGTAGTCAATCTGTCCAGTTGAAAAATTCAACACAAAATAGTGAAAATTGCCTCCAAGATCACGCACATGTGAAGAGAAAAGAGTTTCCCTTTGACTTGTACGAACCAAACAAGTGGAGAGAGAGAAAAATGTGATGTGTGTGACGTCCAAATGAGGCATGAAGGCACTTATATTTATATGAAACTTGAAGGGTGCCATATTATCCTTGAGATGTGACTTTTGACCCAAGGTTGACCTTGACAATTCTACATGTGTGAGAATAAACTAAAATTCCAACTTCTGCTTGTCCAAAACGAGTGATTTTTAGGTTTATTTTGGTCCTCTTGAAGGGAGAAATTTAATGCAACAATTATCTCCATAAAATGAGATGTCTAAAGTGGAATTTAACCCTAGTTTCATAATTTAACACTCTCTCTCAACTAGGGATAATTCCACCTGTCAATACTTGTCCATCGATCATCAATTCCTCATGTCATCATGTGCCATCTTGTCTCTCCTCGTCTCATGTTGAACATTCTTGAATCTAAAGAAGAAATGATGCAGGGGAGCTACAACTACCACCATGACTCTATCACCATCGGGGAGACTCTGCTACCACCCAGAATCATCATCATTATCATCATCATCAATGGGGAGCCATAGCTGCCATCCGAATCCAAAGACAATGGTCTCCTTCTTAATTCCTTCCTTCTTGCAAAAGTCTATGAATTCATTTGAGATGTATTCTCCGCCACTGTCAAACCTGAAGATCTTTATTTTCTTCCTTGTATGATTTTCCATCAAAGTCTTTAATTCCTTGAATATTTTGAATGCCTCATCCTTGTGCTTCAAAAAGTAGATCCATGTCTTTCTGGAGAAATTGTTGATGAAGGTGATGTAATAAAGATGACCCCCAAGTGGATACACAGGCATTGGACCACATATATTAGAATGAATGAGATGAATAATTTCTTCCGAATTTTTTGTGCTAGAGGGGAATGGTCCCCTTGTCTTCTTTCCACCTGCACACCCATGGCATACTCCATCATGTTGAGATTGAACATCGGGGATCCTAGAGACCGACTTCTTCAACTTAGGAAGAGCATCAAAGTGAACATGAGCCAACCTTCGGTGTCATAGCTCACTTTGAAGATTTGTATTATGGACCATAGTTGGAAGAGGTCTTCCAGGGACTCTATAGAGTCCTTCATACCTAGTTTCCAATGTGAAGGCATTCCTTATGTAATTTTCCTTTAATAAAAGAAACCATCGTTCCTTTATTCTCCAAGGCAAATATCGAAACCAATTTCTTCTTCAATCCCAACACATATAATACATCATGGAGAAAAACAGATTCCCCAGAGTTAAAATTAATTTTGATGAAACCAAATCCCTTTATGGGATGAGTGGTATTGTCACCAAGAATAATGTTCAAATTTGTCTCCCTCTCTACCAAATTAGAGAGAAACTCCTTATATCCAGAAAAGTGATGAGTAGCCCCAATATCAACTAGCCAACTATCCCAAGAGTCTAGAGGAGATGAACTAGCTAATGTAGAAATAAGAATATATTCAGATTGATTAGTAATATTTCCTTCATACTTGGAGTTCCTTGACCTTTTAGGAGGACAATAGTTATCATCACGATCATCAGGGGAGCCTCTTCTTCTTTCATTCCTTCCTCTATCATCTCTTCTTTCGTATGACCTGTAGTTGTTGAAGCCAGGATCATTGTTATAGGACCTTGAAGAGTTCCTTCTAGGAGTTTCTCTCTTTTTGAGAATATCTCGAGCATAGTGTCCCTTTCGATGACAATTGTAGCACCCAACATCTTTGTTTCTCCTTCTTGATTCTGTGGAATCTTGATTGGATTGAGGAGTTTTTCTTGATTTGGATGGCTTTCCCTTTCCTTTCTTTTCATTCTTCTTCTTTCCATGAGAAACATAGGCAGAGGGCTCTGCTTTGTTTGATCCTTGAATTCTTCCTCTAGATATCATTCGTGATTCTTCTTGAGTGAGTTTTTCCAACAAGTTCATGGAATGTCAAGATGCTATTGTTGTTGCTAATGGTAGTAATGAAGGTTTCCCAAATGGGAGGGAGGCCTCTAAGAGTTACAATCACCAATTCAATGTCAAATGTGATTTCCCCAATTCTTAGCAATTGATATCTAAGATGAGATGTCCTCATAATGTATGTTTGCATAGATTCTCATTTGTTCATATTTATGTCTTTGAGTTGATCTTTCAAAGAGATGATTTCATTCAAATTTTTGACTTCATACGTGCCAACAATCTTGTCATACGTGTCTTGTAAACCATTAGCTAAAATTTGATTTGCCTTTAACTCACCTTTCTTATGCTTGTTTTTTACAACAACAAAATCATTTTAGGGAGACTCGGGTACTCTTCCTTGAATTAAATAAAAAACATCATTGTTGTTAGCTATAATTTCCAACCTTGCTTTCCATGCTGTAAAGTTAGATGAATCACCCAACTTATCATGCTCCTTGAAGAAAGAGAAAGACATTTTTACCAACAGAATTTTCCCTTTTTTAATTAGCTTCTTGAGAGATTGATGCTTCTTGATCTATGTCTCTTGGGCTTGTCTTCACCTCAACTCTGATCCCATGTTATTTTTCCATCATTTGTTCTATGCTGTAAGTATTACTTCACCAATATTTAATAACATTCAATTTCTCAGTTTCACTTATATTTTCCAATGACAGTAGAGCAATAGTATATAGAACAAATAAAAAAATTCACATAGAAAGGCAACCAAGACACAAGAGACACAAATATGGTCAAAGACCAAGGAAAAACCCATTGTGGAAAAAACCCTTGCAAATATTCTTCTTCTTAGATTGTCTTCAAATGTTTAGCAGAAAGAGTACATCATACAAGATTCAAAGTCAAACTTTGACTTAGCCAACATCGAATATCAATATTCAAACCAGAGACAATGTAGAAAGATGTAGTCAACAATGGTAAAATTTGAACCTTTTGTAATCTGCCCTGGTCAACAACAGTCATTAGCAACACAATCAGCAGTCAAGATCAACACAAATTTTTGGAGCTCAGTCAACATCAGTCAAACTCGGCCTTAAATTATGGTCAAAATCAACCCAAAACAGTCTTCAACAACTAAATAAAAACTCAGTCAATGAAGAGAGATAGTCTAATGTCCCAATGTACAATTTCTTGCAGTCAACCTAGAAAGAACTCCAGTAAAATCTGCCCAGACTGCCTCGATTTTAGTGCTAGTCAAATCAGCCTCAAGAAATCAAACTTTTGCAGGTCAAGGAGATCAAGATGTGAAGTCAATATCGGTCAAACAACAATCAATCTGTCCAGTTGAAAAAGTCAACACAAAATAGTCAAAATTGCAAGATCCTCGCACGTGTGAAGAGAAAAGAGCTTCCCTTTGATCTGTACGAACCAAACAAATGAAGAGAGAGAAGAATGTTATGTATGTGATTTCCAACTGAGGCATGAAGGCAGTTATATTTATATGCAACTTGAGGGGTACCATCTTATTCTTGAGATGTGAATTTTGACGCAAGGCTAACCTTCACAATTTTAAATGTGTGAATAAATTAAAATTCCAACTTCTACTTGTCCAAAATGAGTGATCTTTAGGTCGATTTTGATCCTCTCAAAGTGAGGAATTTAATGCAACAATTATCTCCATCAAATGAGTTTTCCAAAGTGTAATTTAACCCTAGTTCCATAATTTAACACTCCCTCTCAACTAGGGATAATTCCACCTATCAATATATGTCCATCGATCATCAAGTCCTCCTGTCATCATGTACCATCTTGTCTTTGCTCGTCTCATGTTGAACATTCTTGAATCTAAAGAAAAATAAATGTTGCAAGGGAGCTCCAGCTACCACCCTGCCTCTATCACCATTGGGGACACTCTGCTACCACCCGAAATCATCATCATCATCAACAAGGAGCCATAGATACCACCCTGATCCAAAGACAATGGGCGAGACCAACATACCCCAAGCATAGGGATCACACTCTATCCCATAATCGATAATAAGTGAGATCAATGTAAGGATCACACTCTACCCTATTATATGTGATCATCCATCTTAACCCTAAAGTGTCAGATGGTAGAAGACATGCATCCACCAACTTGGGCGAGATCCACCTACTACAAGGGGCAGGGATCACAATCTATCCCAATTCCCTCAACCCATTGGCTAGATGAGATAGGTTATCCCACAGAGCGGGCGAGACGCTAAATGTGGCATGATCTGTCTAGGGGATATCTCATGTCTCAACATCCTATCGATTAGAGGTCCCTCATCCCCAGGAGCGCTATAGCTCCATTCCACACCTTGGTAGCTCAACCAAGGGGGAAGAGAACTGCTAAGTGTTCTTGATAAAACTAGACCCTTATTCGAAAGGGTAATCTCAACGAATCCAAGCTGTTCTCTAAAGACCAAGAACTTCCCCTTTGGCAAAGGCTTGGTGAGGATGTCAGCTATCTACTCATCTGTCGAAATGTGGTGGAGTCTCACAACTCCTCTCTACACCATGTCACAGATGTAATGATATATGGTCTCGATATTCTTGGAATTCTCGTGAAACGTAGGATTCTCGTACAAATGAATCCCACTTTTGTTGTCGCAATAGATGATTGTCATGTCCAGAGCATGATCAAATATCTCTCCAAAGAGCTTCCTCAACCAAACTACTTCACAACTTGAAAGGCTAGTTGCAATATACTAAGCCTCAACAATGCTAAGGCTACATATTTATGCTTCCTGCTCACCCATTAAATCATGGCAGATCCTAGACTAAAACAAAAAGTACTCTTCCTGTCGACAAAATTACCAACCCAATCTGCAATTGTATATCCATGAAGTATAACATCTCCAAAGATATATCTTAGTCCAAGGTTAATAGTCTCGTGTAGATATCTCAGAACATGCTTGACAAAAACCTAATGTACATGGTGAGGCTCAGTCATAAACTGGCTGAAAGTATTAACAATGAAGCATATGTTAGGGCGAGTATTCACGAGTAACATCAGAGCACCAACCAATTGTCTATACTCAGAAGGGTTTGGTAGGTCTGGTCTAGCGACTTCTCCACGCAACTTCTTGAAGTTCATCTCCATAGGTGTAGGCAAGGACTTGGACTCAATCATGCCAAATCTCTCGAGGAGTTTCACAACGTATTTTCCTTGTGAAAGGAAAATCTCGCCCTACTTTTTCCATACTTATAATCCCAGGAAATAGTGCATCGAACCAAGGTCTTTCATCTCAAATTAGGAAGCCAACTTCCTCTTACATTCTAGAATGAGAGGGTCTGCACCAGTCATGAATAAGTCATCAACATATAATACCAAAATGAGAGGCATACCTTGGACCATTTTGAAGTACAATTTTGGATCAACATTTCTCCTTTTGAACCCCAAATTTATCAAGTAACTCTCGATACGAGCATACCAAGCACGTGGGGCTTGCTTCATTCCATAGAGAGCCTTTTTTAATTGACATACATGGGTCTTCCTATCATAAACTTCAAATCCTGGAGGTTTTTCAGCATACACTTCTTCTAGTAGCAAACCATGTAAGAAGGTGGTCTTCACATCCATTTGGTGGAGATTCCATCCCTGACTTGCTGCAAGGGAAACTATCGAATTGATGGTTGTGTATCGGGCCATAGGAAAAAATATATCATCATAATCTTCTCCCTCTTTTTCAGTGAAACCACAGGCTACAAACCTTGCCTTGTATTTTTTGATGCTTCCATCAACCCCATCCTTGATCTTATAGAGCCATTTGGAGGTCACCACACATCTTCCCTTGGTCTTAACACAATATCCCATACATCATTTTTTTCATAAGAGACTCATATTCTTCGACCATTGCATCCTCCCATACTTGTTCCTTCACGGCTTCTTTAAAGGTACTAGGTTTGGCTTGAATCATCTTGCTCATAGTTACAACATAGGCTTGGTCCCTGCATGGCTTCTTGCTTTCCTAGAAAGTTCCCCGAGCAACAACATGTTTCTCAGCATCGTGTAATATTTCCTTGAGCCAAAGTGGTTTTTTCCTTGTAAGGGGATGACATGGAGGAGGATACAAAGTGTCTATAGGCTCCATGGGACCATCAATGATCTCCTTCTCGGATCCAGCCACAGAAGGATCTTCCAAAATATCCATCTCACCATTCTTGTTGTTAGTAGGTGGTGGGAGGTTCCTTGCTTTTCTAAGGGCGTCATCTTCATCGAATGTTACAGCCCCGCTAACTTCAACCTTCCTTTGACAAGAAATATATATTCTAAATGCCTTAGAATCTTCACTGTATCCAACAAACGTACCTTTCCTTCATGTAGCTTCTAGCTTGTTTCTTTTGTCTTTTGGCACATGGAAGTATACAGCGCAACTGAAAATCCGGAGATGACCAATATTGGGCTTGACGCCTGTGAATACTTACTAGGGAGTCTTGCTATCAAATGCTTGATAAGGCAACCTGTTTTGAACATATACCAATGTGTTTGTGGCTTCAGCCCAGAGGAACTTTGGCAGCTTTTGATCATGGAGCATTGCTCAGGTAATTTTCACAATGGACTCGTTCTTTCTCTCAACTACTCAATTTTGTTCGAGAGTGTAAGACACAATGGTATCCTTCTTAATTCCCTCCTTCTTGAAAAATTCTATGAATTCATTTGAGTTGTATTCTCCATCATTATCGAACTTGAAGATCTTTATTTTTTTCCATGTATAATTTTCCATCAAAGCCTTGAATTCCTTGAATATTTCAAATGCCTCATCCTTGTGCTTCAAATACTAGGTCCATGCCTTTCTTGAGAAATCGCTAATGAAGGTGATGTAATAAATATGACCCCCAAGTGAATGCACGAACATTGGACCACATATATCAAAATGAATGAGATGAAGAATTTATTCTGACTTGTTTTCGCTAGAAGGGAATTATCTCCTTGTCTTCCTGGAGCTGAAAATCTAGAACTTGCTTACCTTATAGGAGCACCTTGTACGTGGTGCCAAATTCTAGATCACTTTTGTAAACATGTGGCCAATCTGAAGTCTCGTGTCCATAAGAGTCGAGCACAATCGTCAGCGCCATAACCAACGATCGACTGAGACAATCTGCAACATTATTGGTGTTTCCCTTCTTGTAATTAATTTTGAAATGGAACTATTGCAGTTATGTGGACCATTTCTGATGGCGTCCATTCAACAACTTGAGTGCTACAATTGTCATCGAAAGGGACACTATGCTTGAGATTGTCCCGAAAAGAGAAAAGCTCCTATGTAATATTCCAAATTAGGAAAAACATGAATATAGATCATAAAACTGGAAAATGCAGTGAAATATCAACACATCAAATAAGAGTAGATGATAGATCCATTTTATTATACATTATAGCAGAAAATGTGTACAAGAGCTTGAGGAAAAAGACACTCAAGCTAGGCAAAACAAGCCTCTAAGGACCTAGTACATGAAATATTAAGAAAAACTGCTATACAAAATTTCGGAGGCTATGACAGCGTAGTCTTTGCTGGGAAAAACTGTCGCTATAAATGAAAATACATGGATATGTTGATATTGTGCTTAGAAAATTTCGAGATCAGAGATCTAGGCTTTCTAGCACACTTCCAAGACAACGCAGAAAGGGTTTCCAGAAATACACAAAATGCAAAATGCAGCCCTAGGGATGAATAACGCTCTGCAGTTGGATAAGTACTGGGAGGTGGCTGATCTGATGTGAAAATGGTTGATACCTATCCTCACTGACTTTTGGATGAAGGGCTACTCCCCTCACTGGAAAACAAGGTCAAGAACTTGGGTACTTGACCCTCCACTACAACCGCCCTGCAAAATAACGTAGTTTATAAAGGAGACTGCATTGTAGATGATGGCTGCTACTTGGTCTGATGTCAGATGGTGGAATAATTCTCAAGGAACTTCCTTTCTAGCCTCTCGGATGAAGGGCTACTCCCCTCACTAGAAAACAAGCTCAGAAATTGGGTCTATCAACCCACCGCTGCTACTGCCCTGCAAAACAACACAATCCTAAAGGAGACTGCGCTGTGGATGATGGGTGAAGCTTGGGTTGATGCCGAATAGTGGAAATGAAGATCATTGAACCTCTCTTGAGTGGGCACTCTAAGTCCCTCGAGGATGAGGGTGGGATTTCTTCTCGGAAACACCCTTGTGCTAAGCAGCACATCAGACTTCGCTAAACAATTGAAGCATGTAGAAAGTCATAAAAGCCCAAAACATAAACAATAATTAGAATTCCTTCTATGGCTGCCATCCCCTTGCTTATATGCTTGGTGAGCTTCCTCACCCTTGGTCCCACTCATTAAAGATGCTACTCCCATGCATACACTCCACCATAACTGTGTTGTCCTCCAATAACTCTCCACTACTTCCATGACAATGTTGTTGATTTGGTCAAACTTGATCCTATCCTCATGCTTTAGCCCTGATTCACACCCAAGAGTGTTTTATTCAGCTGATACAAAGATCCACATTCACATTAGAAGTGGTTTTATTCCTACTAAAGAGATTTATGGGTCTTTCTACCCTCTTATTCATCTATTTAAGTGAAAAAACAAAAATTAATATTCCAACTAGCTGAAAGCTAATATGGAATATTACAGTCCTCCCCTCCCAAATGTTGCTTGTCCTCAAGAAACTGCAAGGATGGATACTACAAAACCTCCTCTCCTTCCCCTGTAGCATCATTATCTCATAGATTCCTCCACTGAACCAGATGCTCTCCAACCAATATATCCCTTCATTGCCCCTCCCAAGTGTCCAAGTTAGCCCTTGGTGATAAAACCAAATGGCTCACATTATAAAGAAGTGGGAGATCCATGGAGGCAAGTACATGTTGTCTAATGGGCTTCTTGAGGCATGAGATATGAATAATGTTGGGGATCTTGATCCCAATGAGAAGCTCCAACCTATATGCCACTCTCCCAATAAGATGGTTCACCATGTGTGTGGCCCATAGAAAAGCTCCTTAGTCTCCTGATTCTGCAATGTAGATGGGTTGTATGACTGAAAATGATGGACCAAATTGTCCACTCCACGCTGTCTCTCTCCCCATCTATGACCTATGTAGATCTGCTGCTAATCTTGGGCTGCAGTAATGTTGTCCTCAAGAGGTCGGAATGCATCCAAACTCTCTAGGATCCAATCTTTGGTTCTAGGAACCTTGCTTGCCCAACCCATTCCATCAATAGTGAATAGAAAATCATCACCATATGGAACTAAGAAGAGAGATACACTGAGTGCCATATGAAATGCTGGGTGGTGACAATAGTCCCTCAAGTGAGACCAACGCAGTTTGGCTCCTTGATGCCCCTGAACATAATGTGGCATGTAGCTTCCCAACCACTTGTTTGCTGTGTCTATCTGCTCATCTACTTGGAAGTACTAAATGGCATTGGGTGTCAACTGAATACCCCCAAAGTAGAACAATACTTGCCCAAAACCATCCAGGTAGTGGCTATCTCTATTACTGATTTTGGTCTTAAGAAGACCATGAAGTCCAAGGAGAGGCTTGCCCCCTTGTGGAGCAATGCACTGTAAATAATTGGCAAAGGAATGCAAATGCTTTTTTAGTTGATCAATGACTATAAAGATACAATCCTTACCATGTACTGTTGGCAAGTTGGTGATGAGGCCCATAGATGAGCTCTCCCATCTCTCTCTCGGAAAAGTGAGTGACTGTAACAACCTTGCAAGATGGTTGGTTTCCTCCTCATTCTTCAAGCAAACTCCACATCTCCTGATATGCTGGAGCACATTGTCCTTGAGACCCTCCCATGAGAATCTCCCCCAAATGGCCTGGTATGTCCTGATGAAATCTTGGTGACCGGGAAGGAGTGAATCATGTGTTGCATGTAGAACCTTCTCCTTGAGCTTAGAATCTCTAGTCAAGAAAATATGATCCTGGTAATAGATGACTCCATCCATCACTTTATACCTCTCATCAGTCACCTGTCCATTAAGCACTTCACATGTGAAGTGGTTTTTGGAATACTCCACCGATAGCCAGGACTCGCAATCTGGATCCCTCATTAATGACAATGTTGCTAAACCCTCTGATAAGGCACCTGTCACCTCCTTTCTTCTCTCTTTGACATGCTCCATGCCATCTGTCGTGATTCTACTATCCCACCTTTTTTGCCTCCCTTGCAGCTGTTTATGCTCAGGGAAAGATTTAAGTTCATTGTGGTCAATCTTCACTTGGAAGCTATTGCCCATCCAAAACCTCCTGAGTTTGGCCAATGCATGTATGAAGGCTAGCAACACTCTACCATATATAGAAGACTCCTTTCGATGTGGAAGTATCTTCTGACTCTTAAAGGCTACAAAATAGCCCTCTTGCACCAGACTTGTGCCATCATCCACTCCTGAAGCATCACCTTTGAGTGCAAAAGGCTTGCTGAGAGTTGGTGATACTGATACCAAACAAATATTCATCTCCTCCTTGAGCCAACAAAGGCCCTCTACGTTGTGTTGTCCCATACAAGGTTCTCCTCTTAGCCATAGTGGTGTCACTTGTTGTGAAAATTCTTTAACCAACTTCCAATCCGGGGTCCTCCCTGGTGGAATGCATCCAAATAATAAAACATCATGGTCTAGAGTAAACTGTATATTTGAGTGAACTGAGTTGTCCTAGCTTCCTCTGCGCAAATCAGTCTCCATCTTGTGTGTGGAGGCTTCCTGAGGTGGATAGGTGTGTATGCCCCTGATCTTTTGATTATTACCGCTCTTCTTATGTATCCATGCCATCTGCAAGGCATCCCAATCTTTAGTGACCTTCCCCAGTGTTATCAACCACTGCACACCCAATATCACATTGTTGTCAAGGGTCTTGACCACAAAGAAGTGATCTATCAGGGTGTATGTCCCCAAAGTTATAGTCAATGATGGAACACACTTCCTCCACTGCTTAATATTGGGGACCAAAACTGAGAATCCTTCAGAATCATTGGTGGGTATGTCTCCCCTCTACACTAATTGGGCATCAATAAAATTGTGGGTAGTCCCACTGTCTACCAATATCGACACATGTTGCTCCTAGACTGTGCCTTGGTCTCTCAGTGTTAGATTCTTTGGAACTCCCCTCAAGGATGCTAGGGCTCCTCTAGTTGGAGCAATTGCTCCATTTCCACCTCCAGGTGGTGGTGGATCTCCTCTTGGTGCTACAACGATGGTATCTCCTTCCAGCTCTTCTTCCTCCTCTTCATCATTATTGGAGAATACCTCATCATCACTAAGAGATCCTTTGACTTGTTTCTCTCTTGACGGAGAAACCTTCATAGCTTTCCCTTTTGACTGAGAGGAGAGCTCTTGTTGAAAGGGGGCTCTTTTCCTTGGCAGAGTATTTTGCAAGTCCCTAGCCTTTTCAATAGCATCCTGGAGCGTAGTTGGTCTAGCAGACCCTACCAACTAATGCAAAGGCTCTGCTAGCCCATCAATAAGCATACACACACTTCTAGCTGTAGATAGATCTGGCACCATGACTGAAAGTTTCAGGAATTCAGAGATATAAGTCTTTGGATCTCCTGACTGCTTGAGCTTAGCTAGCTCAACAAAATGAGCTTATGGATCTCTTTGTTCAAATATTTCCACCAACCTTTGTGTAAATTATGCATAAGTAGTTATACTGGCATGCCCCAATGTAGATAGGCCATGAAACCACCACTCATGTGCTTCACCTTCAAGGTGCAGCGCTGCTATCTTAATGGCCTCCATCTCTGAAACTCGGTTCAGCTGGAAATAGATATCTAATTTCTCTACCCAAGCCTTCTTTGTGCACTTGGGTGACCCATCAAAAGCAGGCAGAAAGAATCTACCCAAAGTATGTTGTAGACCATTGTTATGCATGTACCCTCTACCTCTATTGTGATTACCAGGTCTTCTATTATCCTTGATCTGACAAAACCCTTGGAAGTTTAGATGCTCTTTGAACCTCTGAGATTGAGATTCATATTCTAGGAGATAATCACCAAGAGTCTCCTCCTCTTGTGTTCCTCCTACCTCATTTCCTATTGCTAGGAATGTAGGAATGGTGGAGCGTTGTGGAACTGGATGTAATGTTGATTGATCACACCAATAATGTGAGGTGCCAGAACTCTCTCCATGTTGAGACCTCTTAGGTCAATTTACTGGGTAAATTAACACAAACATTTAATTATCAATCTGGGTTTGTAGAACTTATAAGAATCTCCAAAATATATGGATTTCAACTATAGTCAAGTTTAAAAGATGAATTATTAAAAAGAAATGTGTATTACAAATATAAATCTAACTTAAACAAATTCTAAATTCAAGTGTGTAATCAAAAGCAGAAGAATCTCCTAACTTAAGAGATTTGTTTGTCCTTCTCTCACAAGATTACCTCATGAATTAGAAATAAAAAAACTACTTAAATTAACAATAGATTAAGATATATGAAGTAATAATTGAAGAGGCTCTTCAATAAAGAGGTCCTGATTTCCCTTCATCATATATTCACTTATTAATAATGCTATTGTTAAAAACAAAAATTTAGAAAAAGCAAGAAAGATGAATCTTAGTTTTTAGTCTCTTGATCAGATAGAAGAAGTATTTAACTTTAAATACTGGTTTGACTCTTCGTATGCAGAATAGAAACAAGATTAAGATCCATCAGCAATCATCTACCTCATTTCCTATTGCTAGGAATGTAGGAATGGTGGAGCGTTGTGGAACTGGATGTAATTTTGATTGATCACACCAATAATGTGAGGTGCCAGAACTCTCTCCATGTTGAGACCTCTTGGGTGAATTTACTGGGTAAATTAACACGAGCATTTAATTATCAATCCGGGTTTGTAGAACTTATAAGCATCTCCAAAATATATGGATTTCAACTATAGTCAAGTTTAGAAGATGAATTATTAAAAGTAAATGCGTATTACAAATATAAATCTAATTTAAACAATTTATAAATTCAAGTGTGTAATCAGAAGCAGAAGAATCTCCTAACTTAAGAGATTTGTTTGTCCTTCTCTCACAAGATTACCTCATGAATTAGAAATAAAAAACTACTTAACTAAACAATAGATTAAGATATATGAAGTAATAATTGAAGAGGCTCTTCACTAAAGAGGTCCTGATTGCCCTTCATCATATATTCACTTATTAGTAATGCTATTGTTAAAAACAGAAATTTAGAAAAAGCAGGAAAGATGAATCTTAGTTTTTAGTCTCTTGTTCAGATAGAAGTATTTAACTTTAAATACTGGTTTGACTCTTCGTACGCAGAATAGAAACAAGATTAAGATTCATCAACAATCATGTAAAAGCATGTAAAGATGAATTCTAACTGAAGATCTTGATTAGTTAGAAAGAATGTTTAACTTTAAACATTTGTTTATTTTTTCATATGCAGGTTAAGAATGATCATTAAATTCATCAATACTTGGAAATAATCAGCATAAATAAATTAAACATAAGATAGCTAATTCAGAAATTGCAACTACAAATAAACTAATAAGTGTACTTAGCTCAATGTGGGGGCCCTCCACCCTTGCCTCGTACACTGAGAGTACTTTCAGCTACTAAAACTTATTAAACTCTCATGCACAAGAAAGTGATAAATTTTGTCTTCAATTAACTTTAGAAAATAAGAATCTCAAAGTCTCAAGTTTTTCCTACTATCTTCTCCTCCTTCTTTCTTCTCTACTTGGAGAAAGAGCACTCCTATTTATACATGAGTGCTTTGAAAACAAGATAAGCGACTCATAATTACAAATCCACTTTTCTCTCAACCAATATCCCTATAATTACAAAATATGATCCCTTAAAATCCTCACTTATCTCTCACAAATCTTGGATGAGATACGTTATCCAAATCTCCATGATCTTCTCATTGGAATAAGCTTGAACAATTATCCTTTGAATTCTTGAAATGGTGGAGGAAATATTTGAGAATCTTTTTGAATAATCCTTCAAAATAATCCTACACATTACAAAGCTCATCCACATTTGAGATATTAATGAAATTTGTTAATTTTCCAATAATTAATCATACATTCTTTTACAATATTAAAAATAAATAAATTGGAAAATGGTGAGGTGAACCCATGAAAATGGTATGATGAATGGTTAAATGAGGTGATGGAATGCGAGGAATGGCGAGGATAAACATGATGAAAATGTGACAATTACGAGACTCAACATACCCCCCAACTGAACTTGTTGCATGTCTTCATGCAACCTTGCATGGATTAAAAACTTTTGGCTTTGCTTGATTATGGTTTCTAACCATGTATCATTCCAGGGTGTGAAATACATGTACTGCAACTGATATTTTCTATGGTTGGTTCTTGTGTTAACAACCATGAATATAAAAAATGTTGGTTCTTGTGTTAACAACATTTATTTCTTTTCTTTCTTCTCTTTTTTAACACATGACCTGAAAATGACAAGTCATATACTGGAAATGATAAGTCATTAATATGCATAAGAAAACCTTTTCTCATATTTTTGAATTATGCCAAAATAGATATCAATGTATCAATTGCAACGAAGTGTAGTTTGGAAGAGTCATGTTGGTCGACAATATGTGGGGTGAATGGAATGAAATGATAATGAATATCACGCCCCCTGAAGATGTGTTATGTTTATGAAAAGAAGAAAAATGATGTAGTATGGTGAGGGAATTTTCTAAGTTCATTTATTTTCAACATGTAAGAAATTGTTTGATTAAAAATTAGAAAATAACATACCTTCACTCACCCAAACTGCTGATGAATTATGCGATATAAATGTAGTTGCTGCCGATTCTGGATCTGGAAAATGTCATGCTGATTTGCATGAGAGAATATGTCTGTGCTGCTAGATCAGGAAAATATCATGGTGTTGGATCATGTGAATATCATGCTGTTGGATGAAGTGAAGGAATATGAAGTGTTGTTGCTAGATGAAGTGAAGGAATCTGAACTGTTGCTTGGTTGTATGAATCTGAAGATGATGTCTGAAAGTGGAACTGTCGTACTCTCATATGGCTGAAGGAATGTTGTTGCAACTATTGATGTAGTCATGAAAAATATATAGTCTTCACCTGCTACATAAACTGATAGTACAATTTTGTCATGTGAATAAATGTGTCAATGTCGAGCATGAAAATAAGTCATTGGATTACCAACCATTAATGGATGTCGTTAACCAATGCGAGACAAACTCACCATTGATGTCAATGAGTGCCAAGGTACCCAAGTACATTTTGCGAAGTGCGAATAAATGATCTGATGTCGAGCCACTTGCAAGATCCAACAATCAAGGAACATTGATGTATTCCCATGACTGTCGGTGAGAGAACTTGTCATTAGGGCATCCAAGCCTCAAGGTACTAATGATGACTCTAGTCTTTATCCCATATAAGGTGTTGAGGTTGATGGGTCAAGACTTGTTGAAAGGTGGGCCTTAAGGAATTCCACATCAGTCAACGCGAGTTTGTACAAAATGATTAGTAGGACTATAGATGAAAAGATCTCATAATCATGTAGTGTATATGGTAGGGCAATGTAATCATGGAAAGAGAGCTTGGGATTTTTATTGACAAGGAAAAATGAACTGAAAAATAAGAAGGAGATTATGTATGTAGTTCAAGAAAATAGGCACGTATGAAGTCATGAAGGATAAGGAAATGGAAGATGAGTTGCAACATAGGGATGATTAGGGCGTTTGGAAGGAAAAATGTGAGTAAACATATCATGACGCAAAAGGGTTTTTGTGTGGCGGCAAATGTCATGATATGTGCAGTGAAGAATTATTTCCTTCAAGCTTCCAATGATGCATGTTTTATTGTGATTTCTAAAAATCACTTTTGCATTAGATCGTCTTCAACCTTGGAAAAAAAACTTAGCACCATTCTTGCATAAAATTGTTGCCTTTGTGTGTCATCTCCATCGATGATTCCTATATGAAGTGACTCGAAACAAATTAACTCATTTTTCAAGAATTTATGAAATGTCCATTTTTTCGAAATTACACCAATCATGGATGAAAATGGTGTCGCATCGTAATGTTGAGGCTTTTTGCATAAGCTTCTCTTTGACCTACACATAGCACCAATCTCATTTCACTTGTTAGATATTAGTATATGCATCCTAACTTTTGACCACAAATTCACTTTATTATTTTATGGAAAATATATATGTGAGCCAAATGATGATAAGGTTAATGTAGTGAAATGGAAGTGGAGTGGAAGTGATATGGAAGGATGAATGAAGTGAAAATGAATGACAATTCTAACCTACCAACATACTTTTATTACACACCACCAACATACCTTTATTACCCCCCAACTAAAAGAATTGCATGTCCTCATGCAATGTAATAATATGATTGCTTTTACAAAGTGTTTTTGTTGGTTTGCAAGAAGGTTGATCCTTTTTTTGACAATCATTAAAAAAAACATTTGAAAAGGCATTTGTATGAATTATAATGTGATAATGTATGTTCGTTTTATGAATGTTATGTAAATGAATACAAGGCAATTTTTTTTTTTAATTAGTGAAAATAAAATAAAAAAACATTTTTTTTTATTATGTTGATTTTTTATTTATTTATTTTTAAATAACAAAATTAAAAAGAAAATTTTATTTTGTCATTTATTATTGATGTTGATTATTAATATATATATATTTTTAAAACAAGTGAACAAAATCCTTGTAAACAATTCTTTCTTTCTGAGCCCTCCTTTCAAGGGCTTGATGGAATGTGTAATATTCCCAATTAGCAGCAGCTAATTAGCAATATTAATTTTGCCTAGTTTTGCTTTTCTAATGTTAATCAGTCAATAAAAAGAAGTGATGGGACCCAAACCCACACTTAGGAAATAATGACTCCCTAAAATCACTTAGGCAAATATTAGTTGACAACGTGGGGCCCAGGAGAGCCTAGTGACAACGTGAGGGAAGAGGCAGCACGGGCCCATGACAACGCAGTTGAGTGGGGACAACGTGGTCAAGGAGGGACAACGCAGTTGAGTGGGGCCCAGGTGAGAGCAAGGCTCTCAAGCATAAAAGGGCGAGGAGGCTCCTCATTCACTCATTCTATTATGCTTTTGCTGTTGAGCGAAGTCTGCAAGTGTTGTTTAGCATACGGGTGTCTCCGAGCGGAGATCCCAACCTCACCCCCGGTGGACTTCGAGTGCCCGCTCAGGCGAGGAGTTCCACCATCGTTTTTCAAGGGAGAGCGCATAGTACCTTCAGCCAGGATCACGCCGTTGCTTTGACATCGCAGTCTCTCTGAGGGATTAGGCAGTTTGTAGTGGAGGCAACACCAAGAGTGAGGGGATATAAGGGATTTCAGCCTGAGGGTATTGTGAATGGACCATCCCTTGACAAATTGTCATTTTGGAGCAGGAGGAGGCCATCACTTACAGGTTTATCATTCAGGGCCAGTGTACTCACTGGGAGTGCGTTATTTTCCAAGTGAGGTCAAATTTTGGGGTCGGCCATTCCAGGATTCCTAGCTGGGTTTTTCTAGGTTATTTGAAGAGAGCTTATTTCCAAAGTTTCACAATTTTTTGAGTATTGGAACAACCCCAAAGAGCAGCTCCATTCCAGCATTAGCAACAGTCCGACAGCAGCAGCAGCAACAACATCTGGAGATTATGTAGTCCTTGACAGAGCAACCATTCATTGAGGATTTCTGAGAGTATTTCTAGCTTTCCTTGAGCAAGCCAAGGTGCCATCGTTCTGATCACCTTTGTACCTATTGTTATCTTTCAGTTTATATAATAAAATGGCTCAGCACTTCTCCATATTTGTAGTATTTTTATGATGTCTCTATATTTGCTGTAGTTACTTGTTTATGTTGCTTTATATTACTGGCTATTTCCTATTTAGAATATTATAGTGGTATCAGAGCTCATAGACTTGGCTCAGCCTGTGGAGCAGATTAGTCTATGACACCAGTAGGAAAACCATATATCACTTACGAGAGAAGGAAGTACAAGGACCAAGAGCGGAGGCTTGAGACCACTTTTGGAGAAGGGGATTGTGTTCCAGTAGTGGACGCAGAGGAGGAAGAACCAATTGCAGAGGAGAAAGATGAAGGAATGGATTTTAGACAACTCCTCCTAAAATCTGTGCAGGAGCTTATGAAGAGGATCAAAGAGATGGGGTAGAAGTTTACCGCAGACCAGAGACAGCGTGAAACCCCAAGGGGTTTTCACATCGGGGAAGGGTCCGGTACTTCCCACCATTTACAGGAGCAACTCACAGTGCAGCAGGTTGTGTCACTCACTCCCCCACGTTCCATGATGCCCACATTTCTGACTACAGGCATTGAGACGGGAGGACCTCAGGATCCGAATCTAGTTCATATGGGGGACTATTTTGCAGAGTATCAATCCTATGGGCGAGAGTTTGGTGAAGCTCTCACCTTCCATGATTTTTGTCAGCTCAAGAAGGATAGCTGACCCCTCAACCAAAATAGAGGGGGTAGATACACACAAGACGGGGAAATGCAGCGTACAGTGGGCAGGTTTTTCTTGCCAACATTTGACGGGTCCTCAAAATGTTCAGCAAAGGCTTGGGTGGAGAAGCTGGACATTTATTTCCAGCTCAATCAGATGGCAGAGGGAGAGGCCATCAAGGTGGCAACGTTGCACCTTGAGGGAGAGGCCCACGATTGGTGGTTCCACGGGATAGCCACGCTAGGTCACTCATCAGTGACAGCGTATGCAGAGTTTACACAGAGATTGGTGGAGCAGTTTGATCGGAAGGATTTGGAAGAGAATTTTGTTGAGTTGACCAAGCTCAAGCAGACCGGGAACCCAGAAACCTACATTTCCGAGTTCTTGAGGCTTTCGGTGATGGTGCCCGACTTGTCCTCGGCTAGGAGGATCTACATGTTTATTGATGGGTTGGCAGAACCTCTACATGGGCTAGTCAGATCCACGAGGCCTGTTACACTTCAAGATGCAGTCGGGAGGACCAGGGATATGCAAGATGCTCTGCTCAGGAACAAAGCTTCTTTCCCCTAGAGACCAGTATTTCAGCCAAAGGGGAAGGACATGAGGGTTCCACCTTTGAGGGGGAACCAAGGCCGGAGGCCTTTGGATGATGATACCTGGAGAGACTTGAGACGAAGGAAGCTATGCTTCACATGCCAGGAGCCATGGGCACCAAGACATCGATGTGTCGTGGGCAAGGCACACTACATGGAGGTCTTCTCCGATAGTGAAGGGGAAGAAGATGCCTACGAGGAGATAGAGGTAGGAGGCAACGTTGTAGTGCAGAGAGGGTAATATCCACCACATCCTCCCCTAGGAGCAGGAGGAGCATTGTTTGCATCCACAAGGGGAGTCCTTGCTTCTTTGCGAGGGGTTCCAAAGTATTTGACACTACGTGTTCGGGGCATCGTTTAGGGACAGTTTGTTTCAATGCTAGTTGAAAGTAGAGCCACCCATAACTTTATTTATACCCATTTGGTAGAGCGGAGGGGAATATCGACAGAGAGCTTTGATGGTTTTTCAGTACTCATACTAGATGCCAGAACTATGCAGTGTGCTAGATATGTGCCAGCATTGGCAGTGACCATGGAGACTTACACTATGATAGATCATTTCTTTGTGGTGGGCATTCCAGACACCAATGTGGTGCTAGGAGTGCAGTGGTTGATCATGTTGGGGAAGGTCACCATGGACCGGGAGACTCTGGAGATGGAGTGGACAGACAAGAAGAGCGGCAAGCATGTGATGATCCGAGGCATGCACACTTATCCTCCGCATATAGTTTCAACATAGCGAATGTAGGTAGACTTCGGGAAGGGAGATATAGAGTGGGAAGTGGAGCTGTGTATTTCAGAGGCAGGAGCTACATAACAGGTAGTTCACGCAGATGTGCAGTCGATTTTGGACAGATATGCTACAGTTTTTGGGGATATACCTCTAGGATAGCCACCAGATCGGGGGTTTGAGCACACCATTGAGCTTGAGCAGGGGATTTAGGCTGTGATCACTACACCCTATAGGCACCCCAAAGCCTACAGGGATGAGATTGAGAGAGCTATTCATGAGCTCTTAGCGCTGGGACACATCCGGTCCAGCACTAGCCCATTTGCTTCTTCAGTTGTACTGGTGAAGAAGAAGGATGGCACACTAAGGATGTGCATCGATTACCGGGCTCTCAACAAGAAAACCATGAAGAACCGATACCCCATTCCACAGATTGATGAGTTGATGGATGAGCTGAGGGGATCGAAATTCTTCTCCAAGATTGATCTGAGGTTAGGCTACCATCAAATTCGAGTGAGGGACCAGGATGTCCCCAAGACAACCTTCAGATGTCACTACGGTCATTTTGAGTTTTTGGTGATGCCCTTCGGGCTAACCAATGCACCGGCCACTTTTC
The DNA here is from genome assembly GCA_034641835.2 of Pinus albicaulis. Taxonomy (NCBI): domain Eukaryota; kingdom Viridiplantae; phylum Streptophyta; class Pinopsida; order Pinales; family Pinaceae; genus Pinus; species Pinus albicaulis. The sequence goes on along the minus strand of CM076577.1, from coordinate 1,031,496,881 downwards.
AGTCCTGTATGAACCACATCCTTCATGGTCAGTTGAGGAAGTTCCTGTTGGTATTCTTCGATGATATTCTTATATACAACCGGACATGGGAGGAGCACCTATAGCACATTGAGGCTGTATTGCGTATTTTGGAGGAGCAACATTTTCATGGTAAGCTCTCCAAATGCGAGTTTGGGCTTACAGAGATGCTCTATTTGGGGCATATCATTGGTGTGACGGAGTGAGAGTCCACGAGGAGAAGATCTGGGCCATTCGGGAATGGCTGGAACCGAAGAACGTGACAGAGCTCCGAGGGTTTGTAGGCATTTTCACCTACTACTGGAAGTTCGTCAAGGGGTTTTCCCAACTTGCTGCACCCCTCACGGATCTTACCAAAAAGGGTGCATTTAGTTGGACAGACACAGTGCAGAGGGCCTTTGACAGGCTCAAGGAGGTGATGAGCAACTGCCTAGTATTGGCTTTGCCAGATTTCACGCAGCCCTTTGTCTTAGAGTGTGATGCCTCCGGAGAGGGAGTGGGCGCGGTTTTGATGTAAGGAGGCCATCCCATAGCTTTCAAGAGCACTAAGCTATTGCTGCATGAGAGGTTGTATCCTATATACAACAAGAAGATGTTGGCTATCATGCATGCACTGGCCAAGTTCTGGCAGTACTTGGTGGGCAACAGGTTTCGGGTGAGGAATGACCACAACAGCCTCTGGTTTTTTCTAGAGAAGAAGTTGTTGCAGGAGAGGCAGCAGAAGTGGGTTAGCAAGATCCAGGCATATGACATTGACATTGAGTATGTCAAAGGGAAGCACAACGTGGTGGCCGATGCTCTATCCTGCAGGCCGGCAGCATTGTCTTTGATGAGCATAGACACGAACTGGAGCACTCAATTACTGGTGGAGTACTCCAAGGACCGTTTCTCTTGTGAGGTACTAGATGGTCAGATCACAGATGACAGGTACAGGGTGATGGATGAGGTTATATACTTTAGGGACAGGATCTTCTTAACTCATAGCTCTCAGCTCAAGGAGAAGATACTGCGTGCCTCCCATCACTCACCATTATCAGGCCATCAGGGGTTCACCAAGACCTATAGGGCCATCAGGGAGAGTTTCTCTTGGAGAGGCCTCAAGGAGGACGTACTCCGGCATGTCAGGGAGTGCAAAGTGTGTCAGAGGAACAAAGGGGAGATGAGCCACCCAGCAGGACTACTACAGCCGCTTCCCATTCCGGAGGGGACATGGGAAAACATTTTGATGGACTTCATCACTAGGTTTCCCACAGTGTAGGGCAAGGATTGCATCTTTGTGGTCATTAATCAACTGACAAAGTATGCACACTTCTTCGCTATATCAGTACGATACACAACAACACAGGTAGTGGAGCTGTTCTTCAGGGATATTTTCAGATTGCATGGTCTTCCAAAGACCATTGTTAGTGACTGGGACAGCCATTGCATGGGTGGCTTTTAGCAGGAGCTCTTTCGTTTGGTGGGTACAGAGTTGACTCTGAGCACCAGTTATCACCCTCAGACGGACGGGAAAATAGAGATAGTGAACAAGTGGCTGGAAGGCTACTTGCGAAACTATGTCACAGGGCAGCAGAAGGCATGCCTATGTTGGCTTCACTTGGGAGAGTACTGCTACAACACCACTTTTCACATGTCTATCGAAATGTCTCCATTTTATGCTTTGTATGGATACCATGCTTTGACTTTTGTTGACGTGATGTTTGGTGCTAGCAAGGCCCCAGGGCCAAGGACTGGATCCAAGAGAGTCAGTGTATACTCCGGGCTCTTAAGGATAACTTAGCTACAACACAAAACCAGCAGAAGCTGTATGCCGACAGGGGACGGGTTGAGAGGGAGTTTGAGGTAGGGGACTTGGTCTACCTACGACTTCAGCCATACCGGCAGTCCACACTGAAGCAAAAGGGTGCCGAGAAGCTCAAGCCCTGCTTCTATGGACCTTACAAGGTGATTTGCAGGATTGGGGAGGTTGCATATGAGTTGGAGTTGCCCACGAGTAGCTAGATCCACAACATCTTCCACGTGTCATGCCTGAAAAAGGCATTGGGGCAGCAGGTGACATCATCAGAGGAGCTTCTGCCTACGGATGATGATGGGCATTTGGTGTTGCAGCCAAAAGCCATCATAGACGCCAGGGAGAGACAACTATAAAGCAGGACAATTAGAGAGTACTTGGTGAGGTGGAGGAACTTGCCGGATGAGGATGCCACTTGGGAAACTGACACAATTTTGCAACATCTGTCCTTGTAGTTGCTTGAATACAAGCAACGTTTTGGTGGGGAGGATTGTAATATTCCCAATTAGCAGCAGCGAATTGGCAGTATTAATTTTGCCCAGTTTTGCTTTTCTAATGTTGATCAGTTAATAAAAAGAAGTGATGGCACCCATAAACCACATTTAAGAAATAATGACTCCCTAAAATCACTTAGGCAAATATTAGTTGACAGCGTGGGGCCCAAGAGAGCCTAGTGACAGCGTGAGGGAAGAGGCAGTGTGGACAGCATGGGCCCATGACAGCGCAGTTGAGTGGGGATAGCGTGGTCAAGGAGGGACAACACAGTTGAGTGGGGATAACGTGGTCAAGGAGAGACAACGCAGTTGAGTGGGGCCCGGGTGAGAGCAAGGCTCTCAAGCATAAAAGGAAGAGGTGGCTCCTCATTCACTCATTCTATTATGCATCTTATGATTTCTGTCTTTTGACATTGAGCACGCTTTTGTTGTTGAGCGAAGTCTGCAAGTGTTGTTCAGCACACAGGTGTCTTAGAGCAGAGATCCCAACCTCAGCCTCAGGGGACTTCGAGTGCCCGCATAGGTGAAGAGTTCCACCATCGTTTTTCAAGGGAGAGCACATAGTACCTTCAGCCAGGATCACGTAGTTGTTTGGACAGAGTAGTCTCTCTGAGGGATTACGCAGTTTGTAGTGGAGGCAGTACCGGCAGTGAGGGGATATCAGGGATTTCAGCCCGAGGGTATTGTGAAGGGACCAACCCTTCACAAATCATCATTTTGGAGTAGGAGGAGGCCATCACTTACAGGTTTATCATTCAGGGCCAGCGTACTCACTGGGAGTGCATTATTTTCCAAGGGAGGTCAAATTCTGAGGTTAGCCATTCCAGGATTCCTTCTTGGGTTTTTCCAGGTTATTGGAGGAGAGCTTATTCCCAAAGTTTCACAATTTTCTGAATAGGAGAACAGCCCCAAAGAGCAGCTCCATTCCAGCAGTAGCAGCAGTAGCAACATCTAGAGATGACGCAGTCCTTGACAGAGCAGTCATTCATTGAGAATTTCTAAGAGTATTTCTAACTTGCCTTGAGCAACCAAAGTGCCATCATTCTGATCACCTTTGTACCTATTGTTATCTTTCATTTTATATAATAAAATGGCTCAGCGTTTCTCCATAATTACAGTATTTTTATGATGTCTCTCTATTTGCTGTAGTTACTTATTTATGTTGCTTTATATTACTGGCTATATCCAATTCAGAATATTACAGAATGGAACAACAAGAGCCACACAGTAGCTTGATATAATATGGTGAAGTTATGAAAAGAACAGTTGTATACACAATCTTTCAAAATTTAATACAAGATTCCGAACCACAGCTAAGTAATTGATACCGGATCCTATACAACCAAAATTACAAATTCCAAGTGGAACTGGACACAGAGTGAGCAAGTAAGCTATATTATTTCAAACATAAAACCTATGCAAAAAGGATAAGAGCTTTCAAAATACAAGTTGGAAAAAACAACTTTCAATCAAAGGTTCCCATTTAGCTAATAATCCTGACCTGAATCCTTTCTTACGCCAGCATTTTTTAATTCTATATATATGCCTCATACCTAACACCACTTTCTGGTGCATAAGATGAACACTTCTCCTAATGAGCCCTGAAACCGAACTGCAGCCTGAGGCTAGCTGATAATTTAAAGCACACATGTAGATATCATGCTTTATCACAGTTTCAAGCTAAGCAAATTGAAAACGTAACTGATAACAAGGATTGGATAACCCATCTTACAGCTAATTCGCAATGCCTCATTAGATTTATTGAAATTCTGATCAAAGGACTGTCCTTATTTGTTCTCTTGTTCCCACTAAGATCTCTTCAATCACTGCTGAGAACATAGCGAGGTCATAACTTTTTATCAGAGAAAGTATTATACCAAAAAGTGGAAGCAATTTTAATAGCATTGGCATTTTTATTAATAAAAGTTGAGAACATAGCGAGGTCATAACTTTTTATCAGAGAAAGTGTTATACCAAAATGTGGTAGCAATTTTAATGTCATTGGCATTTTTATTAATAAAAATTCAATAACAATAATGAAAAACATTTGTCACATAAAAGTTGAGAACATAGCGAGGTCATAACTTTTTATCAGAGAGTGCTACACCAAAAAGTGGAAGCAATTTTAATATCATTGGCATTTTTATTAATAAAAATTCAATAACAATAATGAAAAACATTTGTCACAAAACCATGTAGATTGTAGTGAAGTACTAACCCTTCCTTAATGCTTAGCTTAAAGAAAAAGAAGAAGCTGCATACTTTCTAGTATTAAAAAACCATTCACCATGGTCCTCATCATCTTCATAACCATCAAACAGTGCTACAGACTGAGCACCATAGTCATACTGCCCAGAAATACCAGCAACATGAGGAAGATGAGCACCCCACTGCCTGCATTCCATTCTGTCTCCCCAGCATTCTCCCACAAGCGTACCTTGGTGTCGTTCTGGATCGTTCTCTGGAAGTATTGGACCAAAGTTATCTGGTGGAACAGTAACAAAAATTCATCCACTAGCTGCATTTGATAAACCCTTGTGTTTTGCACGTTCAGTCATAAAAGTTTTATCAGGCTTGTCATAAAAGGTTTATCAGGCTTGTCTTGCGTCTGCATGTACGTATAAACTCTCAGAGGTCCAGATTGGGATTCACTCACATTTGCTGCAGCCTTCACCACATGGATCACTATTACAAGGGCTGCATTGATTTTGGGCTGGACAGGCCTTTTGGAGGGAATAGGAGATCGACATTTGGCACAGTTCGTCTTCCCGTGTTCCATCCATTTCTGAAAGCACTTCAAACAGAAATTGTGGCCACGAGGAGTCTGGGAAAAAGAGAGAAACAAGATACAAGAAGAGAAACCTCCCATTTGTTTTTATTAGAGAATTTTACCAGCAGAAAACAGATGAAATTAACAGCCAACCTTGCAAATCCATATATTGCTAAATTTTATTATTTCTAGATATCACTACTGTCCGCTGGAAACTACACCTGCAAACTGAATGAGGATTAGATGCATTTAACTTACAGGCATGACAGAATATAAAGAAACGAAAATTAACAACCAATAAATTACAGCAATATCATAACTCTTCAAATCATAATAAAACAGGCTGTAAGACTAGCATATATCTTAACCACAATGCATACACCATGTGGAAACTAGATTGAACAAAACTCCAACTCTTTCAGAATACGTAGCATACTGTTGACCAGTCTTACCAAAAAAGAATGCAGAAAAATGCAGACAGTTACAACCAAATATATCCCAAAAAAATTGGATACAATCGCAAATACAAATATCAAGAAAAATGCACACAGAGGGAAAGAATTTTGGCATGTATATATCAAGAAAAGAGGAAAGAATTTTGGCATGAATATTTCCACAGTCAGATGTTGTTGAAAACTTCTGGTAAACTGTATTTTGATTGATGATGTGCCCAATGACAAAAGTTTTGGGTGAACACTTCACCTGTCTTCAGGTACATGAAGCTTCACTGATGATGGGAAGAGAGCTTGACCAAGATATATAGAGAATGGGGAAAATATCCCTTAGGGAAGGTGAGAAAAAGAGAAATCTGCATAAATAATAGATTACTGAATAAGACTATAGAAAGTGAAATGAACTATAATTTATTAAATATTAAAAGATGTAGAAATATATTCAGAAGATTTAGAGAAAGAATTAAAATTAAAATATTTTAAATATTTTTAAAAAATACCAGAAGTTTTCAACAACAAAAATGTAAACAATCAATCACAACTAGAACAACTTTGCACACTATATCCACTAAAACAAGCATACAAATAGAAAGTCCAGCATTGTATTGTAATTGTCTTAGCCTTTCAATCCACAATAAAGCAGACTATAAGACTAGTGTATATCCTGAACACAATGAAATGAAATTTTAACGTCCACGAGAGTAAAAATAGTCTATGGGACTGTGAGTTCTTTGTTTTTCGCTTTTTGCATTTTAGTTCTTTTCTTATTCAAATTGACGATAAGCTGGCTGAACCTTCCAACAATCTCATCGCTGAAAAGACAATGCCAAGAAACCGATGCTAACATATTCCCATAACTTTCTCTGATGTGTTTGAACGCATCGCATTCCAAAATGAAATGTTTTTCCGATTCCACTGCCCCAGGCGTGCAAAATGTACCTACTCGTTCTTCTCAAACTTCTTTAGGCCTTTTCCACCGTCATGTTTCACACCGAAGATGATGCGAGTTGGTTCTTAATTAAGCAATAAGAACCTTTTGCCTCCATGGAATGTTAGCTCCAATGTACTCTTTTTGTTGGAGATCATACGTAGGGTTGAATTCTTCAATGTAGTTTTTCTTCTTTCTACCCAACACTTTTCCCCATACCTGTTTACGAAACTTCTCCATAACAAAATTCTTTAGCTCCTTGCTATTTGTGGGACAAGCATTGAGGTAGATATTCCATTTTTGCATCCATGTATACTTTTGTCTCATCCATGTTTTCTTTCTTTCACTTGTGCCTTCCTTAAAGATAACATTAGGCCATCTACCTACTCCCATTTGCTCAATTCTTTTTAGATATCTTATGAGCCGCACCATTGCAATTGCTTCGATGGGAGTTGCTCCTGTTTCACTCAACATTATCTCATAAGGTACCGAACTTTTTTATTTTGAACTTGCTCATGATCAAGCGTTTTTGAATTTCTCAATTTGCTTCCATTTTGAGACAGGGGTGCCTACTAGCCCACAATCCACACCCATATAGCATCACTAGACAAAATAGGAGTCCAAAAAGCACTTTAATCGTTTTCCAATCCCATAACTCTGCCTCTCTACATTTGTTTTGAAGAGCATATAATGCTTTCCACCCTCCTAATATTCTCTTCTTTCTGCAGTCCTCCCAATTAAATTTGTTGTTGAAATCGATCCCAAGGTATTTGTACTCATTTACTTCTTCAAGAATGTTGCCTTCAAAGAAGAACGTATGCTGACTCTGCTTCCTTTTATTAGAGAAAATCATTATCTTGGTCTTGCTAATATTGACTTGCATCCCCACTGCTCTACAAAAATGCTCAAGGGCATATAGGTGCATCTACAATCCATGGGCCGATTTAGAAATCAATACAAGATCATCAGCATATAAAAGAAGCTTTATCACAAACTCCCCCAACCAAACACCATTCCCACCTTGCAAATTTAGCCACTCTTCCAGTTTATCAATATATAAACCAAAACGAGTAGGGGATAGAGGGCAATAGATTCGTCATGTGTAAAATATGGACTAAACAGTACTCCACCTCTTTTAGAATAAAGAGCATGTTGTTGTCCAGATTTAGCCAAAAACCATGACAGGTTAACAGTCACTTGCCAGGTCCATGAAAGTATGGTTGTCATTACACCCATGGAGCGTATTAACTCGATAATTAACATAATACACATACATATTTTATATTAATGAATGAATGATGCCGATACATGTTGATTTTTGGTAGCATTAGAAGTGCTCTAAGTCTCAAAATTTGTGGAGAGGCTTAGGCACACATATTCCAAGCAACTCAGAAATCATTTGTGAAAATTCCACTCGGAATGAGTTTTATTAAAATAATTAATTATTTTAATGTGACCCTGAGTTTAAACTTAGGAAAATGAAATAATTAAAAGGTATTAATAAAACAGAGTGTGAATCTTCTAGAGAATATGGATCAAGTCAAGTTACAACCTTAGCCCTTGATTGGAGATCTAATCTCGGCCGTTAAAGTCTCAACGAGAAGGCTATAAAGGAAGGCGTGAAGGTCATTTGGAAAGACACACCGAGGGAATCTAGAGAACAAAATTTCTGAAGTGAGCATTGCTCAAGACGAGAAATCGATCTAAGTGATTCCAGCACAGAGAGGGGCAAAGATAACTTCCGGAGAGAGTGATTTTCTCAGTCGGATAATCATCAACAGAGGGAGGTAGAGCCACGCAGGGCTACACAGAGGCCAAGAGGATTTCTTAGATTTTGCTGTTGGATCGGTTTCAGAAGTCGAGAGCCGAGGTGTGAGACTGGGAGGTTGAGATTTTAGGAGGTAGATCGATTTATTGCTTGGGTGACGCATTGCCTAGTCACTGCGCAGAGGCAACGCAGGGACCTCCAGGGGCATTTCATCTAGTATCCGGATCAACCATATTTTCCAGTGATTGACTGAGGTAAAACTCAAAATATTTCTACCAGTATTTCTCTCTCTGTAACTGAATAACCCTTGTGGTATTCAGAGATGTATTCAGAAATTGCTATTTCTTAATAAAATAAAACCCTCATATCTACTGCATCGGTTTTCCCACACTGGGTTTTTCTAGGGACTTTTGTCCAAAAATAACATTGTCCTATGTGTATACTTTTCTTCACTCAGTTTCCTTGTTTCAGAATCATAAGTAATTAAGTGTAGGTTGTGAAAAATTCTGAATATTACTTATGCAGAAACCCTACTGTTAAATCTAGTTATACTTCTCCTACTTAATCAAGTTATTAATTTGAAATTTCAGCATTAACATCAAAATAAACACATTAATAGTTCTTCACAGATACAGATCTAAACTGAATACATGCAGATAGACAAAGTGACACACAAGATTTTCTGGACAACTGTCCCCGGAAAAACCCAATGCGGGAAAACCGGTCTTCTGGCTGCTGGAGGGTTTATATTATTAAGTAGATTCTAAGTAAAGCAAATATGGGCACCTTACTGGTTAATCCGACAGAGAAAAATAAGATCTGCAACAATACCTCAGTTATGGAGATGGAAAACTAGACTGATTCACACCCTCAAACGGGATTTACAGAACTCAACCCCTTTCTGTCTTAAGAAACCCTAGCGCTGCTATGAAGCCCTCTGCGTCAGCTCTGCTAGCCTGCTGGTGCCCCTGCGCTGCTCAGGAGAGGCCTGCGTAACCCCAGACTGGGTGACACAGTCCCTGCGCTACCCTAGTTGGGCTTGCGGAAGCCCTGATGGCCTTCTGCTGCCTCTGCGCTGCCCTTTCTGGGACTACGTAGCACTGAAGCCCTCTGCGTTACCTAGCTGCTGCGTAATTGTTGTGTAGTTGTTTCTCCCTATGCATTGCTCTAACTGCTACTTCTCTGCCTCTTGCTGAATCTTAGCTCTGGGATCAGATCATCCCCTTAGCCAATGCTACTCCTCACTGCAGCTGAAACACTTTTGGAAATTCTTAGCAAACCACGCCCTAGAATTCTAGCTTAGTCTTAGTGCTCTGCTTCCGTGTGTGTGTTCTCTGAGTGCTGCTAAGCCTCTCCTTTATACTTTCTCGTTGGTAAACCAACGACCATGATCTAATCTTGATTCGATGGCTAGGATTAAAAAAAGCTCCATGTGACTTAAGTCATTTCCATCACATGTTTAAATTAATCACCTTTAATATTTTAATTTTCCTAAGTTAGACTTAGGGTCCTTAATTTAAAATATTAAATAATTATTTTTCTCTTAAACTGGATGGAATTTCTCAAATACCTTTCTGGGTCTTGGAGATCTCATGTACTCTAGTCCCTCCACAAAGTTTGTGAGCTAGAGCACATCCAAAGCTACCCCAACACCACAAAATCTCAACACTCCCTCTTAGCAAGGAAAGTGCTCTAGTACAACACTACTTCACCGCGAAGCTCTGCACTGATCTCTGGTGTGGGTCTTGGCCCTAATGCTTGGCCTGTTGCCCTTCATTGCTGTGTTGTTGCTGCTCTCCCGTACTTCTGCCCATGACACTGCCACCACCACTACCACATCTGTACTGCAGCTCCCTCTCAATTTGTTGCATCGTGCTGCCAATTATTGCACTGCAACTCAGTTGTTGAGAAAAACAACTGAAAACTCCCGCCCAATCTTTCACAGACAAGTTAGTTGTGCTGCATCCTCATCACTGAAGCTCTGTAGGCTGCTGCTCCCTCTGCATTGTCCTCCTGAAGCCACTGCGTTGCTGCAGCTCTGCTCTGCGTAAGCCAGCCTGCACTGCACTACTGAAGTCACATCATCCCCTCTGCGATGCGCTGCCACGCTGCTGCTTCATCATAATTGTGCTACTCCCTCTTAGCATCCAGCTCTGCCTCTACTCCATCTGTGACTCTCTGCACACACTGCTCCACTTGTCTCGCTATTGTCTTTAAGGCTTCCGTAGCACGGATGTGATCCAAGAGTTGGGCACCTCAAGGATATCGACACCTCCATCTATAGCTGCTCTACAGATCCATGTCGCCCCACGTTCGTGGTGTATGAGCACTCATGGCTACGTCATCTTCGGAGCCATTGTCCGCCACAACAGCCTTGGAGGTAGAAGCTTCCTTGTCCTTCTTCTTCTGAGGACATTTGCTAGCAAAATGTCGTAGTTCACCGCACTTGAAACACTTGATCTTTGATAGATCATGCTTCTTCCTCCCTTGCTGCCTCTTTGATGCCAAGATTGCATCTTCTTCCTCTTCCTTCTTCACTTTACTTGATCCGATGTTATACTATCTCTTGGTGAACCGTCGGAGTTCTTCTTGACGAAGAATCGCCCACATACTGTCCTAGTTGGGAAGGTCTGCTCTGCCCAAGATAATTTGGACAAAAGCTTCTCAGTCCTCTGTGACCGCATTCGGTGCAGTACTCACCATCACATCATCCTCCACTTTCACTCCCCTGGCAATCAATTGATCCCTGATCGCCTGTAATCTGAAAATGAAGGGTTCAATTTCTTCTCCCTTGGCCATCATGAATAACCTCATCTGATTTTCCAGAGAATTCTCCTCTCGATGGATCTTCCTTCATATAGTGAGGTCAAAGCCACCCACATATCATGAGTCGTTGTCTTCTCGGCTATGTGAGGCACTACATGATCTTTGACGTTGTCCATGATGAAGTACTTAGCGTGTGTCGTTGCTTCTCCAAGAGCTTCGTATCGATTAGCGTGGCTAGGACTTTCTTTGCATGCTCCCTCAGACCATATGCCTCCATGACTACCAGGACTCTGGCCTTCCAGACTGCAAAGTTGGACAGGTTGTCCAATCTATCATGATCACGTAGTCCTAGAGGTGGCATCAACTCAATAAATATGTCGAAACTAATCCTTCTCTTTGTGCTAGAGACTCGGATCTAGGGTCCTTAGCGAGAAAGGCACCCTCTGCTCCCTCTGACCACTGACTTCCTCTCTTGGAAGTCTGCCAAATCGCAACGAATTAGCTCTCTTCGATCCACTGATCAAACTACAAATTTCTTTGATTGGAAATCCTTTGAGAAGTTGTTCTTCTCCCGCTCTTTATCAACTAGTGCTCAGGCTAATTTCTGCACCTTCAGAAATTTAACCTCACCAGCAACTACTGAAGCTTTGCAGCACTGTTTCCGGCACTTTGAATCAGCAACAGCTTCAAGACTGCATCACCCTAGCTGGCCTCTGCGTGAGCAAACAGTCCCAGCGTTGTCTCTGCGCTGCCTCTACACAGTAAGTACGTGGGCCTGCATGGAGACTACATCACTCTGGTCTCTACGTGGCTCTGCTTCCCTCTCCTGCTACACTGTGCTCTCTGGTTCGGCTTTCTGCGGTTACTGCTACTTTCTTTGCTGCTTTTTGCAGCAAGTATTCCTCATTCTTCTTGCGGATGATTCAGCTAGATGTGCAATCGCTCAAATACCATGTGAAAATTTCTGAATATTACTTATGTAGAAACCCTACTATTAAATATGGTTATGCTTCTCCTACTTAATCAAGTTATTAATCTGAAATTTCAGCATTAACATCGAAGTAAACACATTAACAGTTCTTCATAGATACAGATATAAACCGAATACATGCACATAGACAAAGTGACACACAAGATTTTCTAGACAATTGTCACCAGAAAAACTCAATGCGGGAAAACAGGTCTTCTGGCTACTGGAGGGTTTATATTATTAAGTAGATTCTAAGTACAGCAAATAAGGGCACCTTACTGGTTAACCCGACAGAGAAAAATAACATCTGCAGCAATACCTGAGTTCCGGAGACAGAAAACTAGACTGATTCACACCCTCAAAAGAGATTTATAGAACTCAACCCCTTTGTGTCTTCAGAAACCCCAGTGCTGCCATGAAGCCCTCTGCGTCATCTCTGCTAGCCTGTTGGTGCCCTTGTGCTGCTCAGGACAGGCCTGCGTAACCCCAAATTGTGTGACGTAGTCCGTGGGCTGCCCTAGTTGCGCTTGCATAAGCCCTGATGGCCTCCTACTGCCTCTATGCTGCCCTTTCTGGGACTTGCATAGCACTGAATTCCTCTGCGTTGCGCAGTTATTGCGTAACTGCTGCGTAGCTACTACTCCCTCTATGCTACTCTGACTGCTGCTTCTCTGCCTCTTGCTGACTCTTGGCTTTGGGATCAGATCATCCCCTTTGCCAATACTACCCCTTGCTGCAGTTGAAACACTTCTAGAAATTCGTAGCAAACCATGCCCTAGAGTTCCAGCTTAGTCTCAATTCTCTGCCTCAGTGTGTGCGTTCTCCAACTGATCCTAAGCCTTTCCTTTATACTTTCTCGTTGGGAAAACAACAACCGTGATCTAATATTGATTCAACGGCTAAGATTAAAAGAAAGCTTGATCCATGTGACTTAAGTCATTTCCATTACATGTTTAAATTAATTACCTTTAATATTTTAATTTTCCTAATTTAGACTTAGGGTCCTTAATTAAAAATATTCATTAATTAATTTTCTCTTAAATCCGATAGAATTTCTCAAATCCCTTTCTGGGTCTTGGAGATCTCATGTACTCTAGTCCCTCCACAAATTTTGGGAGCTAGAGCACATCTAAAGCTACCCCAACACCACAAAATATCAACATAATTTGCTACAGTAATTTGCTTCAATATTTCATGAAGAAATCTGAAATAATTCTGTAATGTAATTTGCAAATAGAAGAAGTAAATTCAGCTGGTTGCAGTAGGGTTCTGGAGATCATTTAGATCTAGGACTATTCACATGGTATCAGAAGAAGGTTTGATGTGAAACAGGGAGAGCACATCTAGCACTGAAGCAAAGGTTGGATTGCTGTAGCAACAGCAGATCGAATCCCCAGAGGGATTGCATAGTTCTAGCCATAAAGGCTGAATTTTTGAGGTGATCTCTCTTTGAGTGAGTTGACATAGAGGTAAGACTTCTAGATCGAGATCTTGCCGAGTGAGAGGGAGCAGCGTAGAGCCTTCACGTAGAGCCAGAGGGACGCAATTTTCTGCAAGCAGTTGCTGGATAGAGAAGCGTCAGACGAAGAAGAAGAGCACATAGTGAGGGAATTATTCCTTAGTGAGTTCCTTACCGAGGAATTCAATTTTTCTCGTTTGCTGTGTAGCAGAGGAGCAGCAGACTTACCAGCTCCATCAGGGAATGTGTAAGCCAGCCTAGAAGCTACGCAGTAGGGAGAAAGATGGAGAAATTCGACAATTTTCGATTGAGATGGCAGCTCACAAACTTAGAGATCAGTATCGGTTGGAAGAATCCTCCAACTACGTGATCGGGAAGGAAAGAATCAAATTCCTTCTAGACGAGTATGATCTCAAGGCATTCGTAGACAACGTGATTGTTAAGTTGTTGTGCCTACAGATTTGAATCAGAATAAAAAGTACAAGTTCCATATGGCAAAGGCCAAGAGGCTAATCTTTGATGGTTTCAAGGATCATATAGTCTCTCATATAGTTGGCAAGGACACAGCCAGGCAGATAGGGGAGGCCTTGTCCGTGTTGTACAAAGGAACTTCTGAGCAACAGAAGATGTAGTTGAAGCAGAAGCTCTGGATGATCCAGATGCAGAAGGGGGAGCGCATTGTTCCATTCCTAACGAGACTTTAGGATATCCGTGATTAGCTGGCGGTTGTGGGATCCACCCCAACTGCTACAACAATGGTGAGACTGGCCCTTAACGCAGTCACTAAGGAGTGGCGAGTTTTTGTCCAAAGTATCTTGGGTAGGGAAACACTACCGAGTTGGGAGGCGATGTGGGTAGTTGTTCAGAAGGACGAGCTGATAAGATATATGGTCAAGTGTAAACTTGACGGTAGCAATGGGAGTAGATCGAATAATCCGGAGGAGGAGGAGAATGTAGCCCTCGCATCAAAGGGGTAGCAAGGGCAACTGAGACGCAAGAAGGAAGTCTCCAAGGTCAAGTGTTTCAGATGTGGTGAGATGGGCCACTATGCATCACAGTGTCCCTTGAAGAAAAATGACAAGGATGAGAAGCACGATCCAAAGGTTGCAACCACGAAGATCGAGGAGGATGAGTATGCCTTGAGTGCACATGCATCTCCAGGAGGGATATGGGGTGACATGGAACTGTAGTTCACCTTGAACTTCAGTTGGGAAGGATCCTTAAGGAACCCAACTCATGGATCATCACCTTGCTACGGGAGCCCATGATCATTAGTAGCGGGATGGAAGAGCTTTCAGTGGGAGCCGAGGAGTGATGGAGCGACAGATGCAGTGGTTAGCAGCGCCAAAATCTGAGCAGCGCAGAGCAGAGAGGCAGCAGTGCGTAGAGGCACAGTGCAGTAGCTTCAACAATGCAGTGGCTTTAGAGGGCACCATGGGACTAGTAGCAATCAGATCTTCAGCACCGAGGTGCATCCACTGAACACTCGTTTAGTTTTTGGGTGGTTTCAGTTGCTTCTCTCAACAACTGAGTTGCAATTCAGATGTAGTGTTAGTAGTGGCAGTGCTAGCAACATAGTAGATGCAACACTTGAGAGGGAGTTGTAGTACGGATGTAGCATTTGTTGATTTTTGTAGCATCGGAAAGTGCTCTAAGCCCCAAATTTGGTGGAGAGGCTTAAACACGAGTATTCCAAAGAACCCAGAAAATGTTTGTGAAAATTCCACTCAGATCATGTTTTATTAAAATAATTAATTGTTTTAATGGAGACCCCGAATCTAGCTTAGAGAAATTAAATAATTAAAGGGCATTAATAAAACAGAGTGAGAATGATCTAGAAAACAAAGATCAAGTCATGTTATAATCTTAGTCGTTGATTGGAAATCTAATCTCGACCGTTGATTTCTCAACGAGAAGAATATAGGGGAAGGCTTGAGGGTGATCTGGAAGGACACACACGGAGTGAATCTAGCAAACGAATTCTTCTGACGGAGCAGTGCTCGGACGAAGATCAAATCTAAGTGATTCAGTGCAGTGAGGGGCAGAGATAGCATACGGAGAGAGATTTTCTTAGCTGGAGAATCATCAGCAAAGAGATGCAGAGAGACGTCTAGCAGAGCCAGTCAGGGTGACATAGAGGTTGCTCAGAGCCACACAGAGACTGCACAGGGGCTTAGAGAGTGTCCAAGATTTCACTGTCGGAACTGATCCAGTAGCCGGAAGTCGGTGTGTGAGACCGCGAGGCTGAGATCTGTGATTCTAAGAGTCATATTGATCCACAATTGGGATGACGCGGTGCTTAGAGGAGGTGGTGCAGGACCTACGCAGAGGCTGTGCAGTGACCTCAAGGGGCAGCTTCTCCAATGTCTGGATCAACCGGATTATCCAGTGATTGAGTGAGTTATTCTCACAATTATCTTTCTGCCATTATTTCTCTCCGTAACTGAATAACCCTTGAGGTATTCAGAGATGTATTCAGAAATCGCTACTGCTTGATAATACAAAACCTCAGATCTGCTGCACTGGTTTTCCCGCATTGGGTTTTTCCGAGGACTTAGTCCAAAATAAAGGTGTCCTATGTGTGATTTATTTCTTGCTCAGTTTCCTTGTTTGAGAATCAATTTAATTAAGTGTAGGCTACTTCAGTAGTTTAATAATTCAAATCTGAATTAATTTTGTAAATGCAATTTACATAATAGGAGAATTAACTCAGATAGTTGCAGTAGGATTCCTTAGATTTAAAGATCTAGGAATTTTCACATGGTATCAGAGCGTCTGATGTGAAACAGGAAGAGCAGATCTGACTCTGAAGAGAAGGTCAAATTGCTCCAACAGCAGCAGATTGAATCCCTAGAGGGATTGCACAGTTATAGCCAGAAAGCCTGAAGTTTCGAGGTTGTCTCTCTCTGAGTTAGTCAACAGAGAGGTAGGGCTTCCGATTCGAGATTTTGTCGAGGCAGAGGGAGCAGCGCAGAGCCATCACGTAGAGCCAGAGGGACACATTTTTTCTGTAGGTAGTTGCAGGGCAAAAAAGCGTCAGAAGAAAGAAAAGAGCACATAGCTGGGAATTCTTCCTCAGTGAGTTCCTAGCTGAGGAATTCAACATTTTTCCAGGATTTAAGCAGCAGATCTATGAGCTCCAGGAGGAGTGCGTAAGCCTGCCTAGTGATGCGCAGAGGGGGAGAAAGAGGAAGCAGTTTGACAGTTGTTCGACTGAGCTAGCAGCTCATGGTCTTAGAGATTAGGACCGGTTGGAGGGTTCCTCCAACTATGTAATCTGGAAGGAAAGTATTCATTTTCTTCTAGATGAATACAATCTTAAAACGTTCGTGGCGAATGTGGTTGATGTACCTTCAGATCCGGATCAACTTAAGGATCGATCCGATATGTCAAAGGCCAAGAGGATGATCCTTGATGGTGTCAAAGATGACATAGTCTCTCATGTAGCTGGCGAGAACACTGCTAGAGAGATGTGGGAGGCCTTGTCCTTGTTGTACGCAGGAACTTCCGAGAAGTGAAAGATGTACTTGGAGAAGTAGCTCTGGTTGGTCTTGTTGTCGCACAGATTGTCCAGGCACCTCGACAACGGCTCAGATTGGGGGCTGTCACCTTTATCCCCAATCTCTCTATTTAAGTTGTCTCCTTGCAAGGTAAGGGAGGTAGACCCTATTAGAAATGAGGATGAAGAATCCAGGAGACACAACTAAAACATCGAATACTTGATACCATTAAATCTCCTGTTAAATTCTTCAGTCGTTTCATTTTCTTTCTTTTTTATGGTACTGATTTCTCCTACCAAATGCCTATCTTCCCTTTTATCACCATAATTTTCCTTAAAGGCAGCTACAATTGATTCAAAAGTATCAAATGAATTATCAGGCTTTTCTGTAAACCATTCAGCAACATCCTCACCAAAAGTAAGAACAAAAGTTTTCATCTTTACATCCTCGAAATTATTTTTTGCAATTGCAAATCTATTCCACCAGTTAGTGAAAGCAAACAAATGAGACTTGACACTAACTGCATCATTTCCTTGAAAAGATGGTAATTTTTCCATTTGAGGGACATCATGGGGATAACCCTGAATATTAGCAAAATTACACGGGGCAAAAACATCCATGATATCGTTTTTAGGATTTTAGAAATAGATCTGTGTTCAAGAATAGTTAGAAGGTCCTCAAGAAGCGAACTTCTTAGCAGGAACTCTTGTAAGAAATGAAAGAATTGCAGTCGCCACTTGAACATGAAACTAATTCTAAAACAGAAGAAATAATCGAGAGATAGCAGATGGATATCAGGGGGGGGATTCTTCTCTGGGAGTAAAAAGATGAATAAGTAGAGTTTCCACCCAAACAAGAAGCCAACCGAAATGTCCAGGTGCTAAAGATGAAATGATTAGAGATATGATGAATGATAAGATGATGAAGAGATGAAAAGATGCCAGAAAATGTGATCCCTTGCGACAAGCTAATGAATGGCGAAAGAATATCTGAAGATTAGAAAATGTCGCTAAGACCAAGGACAAAAAAAACTCTATCCCCGGCAACGGCGCCAAAAAATGTTGTCGCACAGATTGTTCAGGCACCGCGACAACGACTCAGATTGGGGGCTGTCACCTTTATCCCCAATCTCTCTATTTAAGCTGTCTCCTTGCAAGCTAAGGTAGGTAGACCCTATTAGAAATGAGGATGAAGAATCCAGGAGACACAGCGAAAACATCAAATACTTGATAAAATGAACGAGATTCCACAGATCTAAATTAGATTTCACGTTTAAGACCAGTGCCTTATGGAGTCAAACAAGATCCCGTAACAAGTAAGTGACGATTAACTGCTGCTTATTAAAATATGATTGATCACAATGATATCTAATTGAAAACGCCACAACCATGAATAACTTGAACTCACAATGAGAATGCCAGATATTTGAGATGTTCCAATTTATTTCGATCCAGACAAATCAAAGATTTTACATAGTCACGCTTAGGATAAAATCTTAAAAGCTCATTTGACTACAAGACTTAGAAAAAAAATTTTGAAAATTTTTTATGATTTTGAAATTTTGAAATTTTTTGTTATTTTTGGGATTTTTTTATTTTTTTAGAGATTTTGGAATTTTTATTTTTATTTTTAAATTTAAAACAAATTAAAATCTATATCTAAATTAAAACTTTAAGTCTAATTTTTTTTTAAAAAAAATCTAAAACTAAGATTAAATTAAAGCTAAAGTACATTTAAAATAACACAAATCTAAAATTAAACTAAAACTACATAAATCAATTAACTAAATTAAATTCTAACTAAAATAAAGTTAAAATAAAAATCTAACTAATGCTAAACAAAGGCCAAAAGAAAAAATAAAAAAATAAAAAAAAAATCTACGAATATGAAACTAAAACTAACTAATCGAAAAACAAAAAAAAAACGACAACTTAATCAAACGCAACCACGACCTCAGAAATTTAATGCGTTTTTTATGTGTGTATAATCGTTTGTCGTTTTGCAAGTCAATTGAGCGAGTATGAACGGCAGACTTGGACGCGGAGAAACCAGGAGTCAAGAGCTCGACATTTAAAGAAGGGAAGCTATGGCGGAGTCAAAAGAAATGCAGACAGCTAGGTTGACGTGAAGGACAAGGCTGCATGCTAAGAAAATGGTCGACGGTGCAGAGGATATGGACGCGATGAAGACAAAGGAGCAGCGGACGATGAGGGACTTCGATGTGGAGGAGAGGTTTCGTGAGGAGCTGGATCGAATGGCAGAGACAACATAGGACACAGTAGAGTTTAGAGCAAGGGACGATTTGCAGAAGGCTTGATGAAAGGGACGATGGGCTTGAGTGGAAAGAAGAGCGATGGAAAGGAAAACAGTGGCGTGAAAAATGAGGACGTAGAGGAATGAAAGCATCGAAGGGTCAACATATAAGAAGGAGGAAAGATGGCGTGAGGGAAATAGAGGCTGAGCAGTGGAAATAAGGGCAGCGTTTATGTAGAAAATGATCTCAACAAACCCAACACACCTCAATTTGTCCAGCAGATTTGGAAATTTTTTCTGTCAAACCCAGATTTTGATCTTCCCTAAATCAAATAGCACTCTGACTTTATCCACGGTAGTAATTTGAGGCCAGATCTGGCCTTTGGAGGCTAGATCTGCCTTAGATCTTAAAAAAAAAATTCGATTTGAACCCTGAATCTGCAAGAAACCAGGCAGATCTAAAGATACACACCAAGAAACGATTAAACCCTTATAGTCCTAAAAGAGAATTTACAAATTTACAACTAGTTTACAGATTTAAAACCCTCATGGTCAAATTTGAATCCATTTTAGAACAATTTTCAGAGATTTAAAATGTTTGGGAGAGGCACAAGCCTTAGAAAACCCTGCAAAAAACCACCAATTTCGTAAGATAGACTTGGAATTCAACAAATAATGAGCTTTTCAGATTTATGCTTGTTGAGAGTCAGCTGGTCCAACTGAAGACTTCCCCAGACGCTCAATCTTAAAAAAGATTTCTCTGCACACTTAGATCTGAACCTTAGATCGATAGAGATTTAAGAAAACAACATGAGACCTTTTCAGAAAAATCAGAATGTTATTTTATAAACCCAGAAAACTGCACAAGATACCTGTATGTAGATTAATCCATGAAGGCCATCAACCATAAAATGAAAGAAACAAAGTAGCAGAGTTTAGAGACAAATCACCACATAGATCAGAGAAGGAACATCAAGATTTGTAACTCCAAAGTCTTTATGCTTTATTCCTCAAAAAATTTACAAGAGCTTCTAAGAACAAGTGCACGATCCTGAGATCGGATGATTCAAGACTGACAAAGACCTCTAAATTTATAGGACAAAATCTCCAACAGCTAGTTTGGATGATCCTTGTCAAAATAATCTCAACCGTCTAAAAGATTCAATCAACTTTTAATCAGGAGTGTTGAAATTAAAATTTTGGGGAAAAAACGAATTTATCATTTAATTCAATTTTAATCGACGATGAAAAAATAAACGATTATTTGAAAAAATCGCGAGTTTTTCAAGTGAATGATTTTATCGGCGATAATTTCGGCGATTTTTTGAAATTATCGTTAGCGCGATATTATCGCGATTTTTTCGTAATAATCGCGATTCGATGGGAAATAATCGTCGCTGCCTCCAACAACGACTTTATATATGTGGTTTTTGGTTTTTTCAATTTCATTTTTATTGGACAGACTTGCTTATGAGAGCCAAGGAGGGAAGGAGGAGAGCCAAGGAGGGAAGGAGGTGATTTACAAGCCCAAGATTGGACAAAAGTGAAGAATTTCTTGCAAGCCAAGCGAACAAAAATCGAATTTGGACCAAGTGTCTCCGGCAAAACGTTTTGCCAGGTATGGGCATCAAATTTGACCCATTTTTTTTTGTTTTTTTCTTGTTCTTCCATGGGTTTCTATTACCCATGTATTTTTCATCATTTGTGATTGCATTTGGTTGTGTTTTTTTTTGTTTTTGTTTTATTGAGAGGAGAGGGTTTATTTTGGTCAAAAATGCAAAAAATTGTTTGTTAAATTTTGTTTTTTATATTTCTTCTTGTGCTCTTAGTTTCTTCCCATTATTTTTGCTTGTGTTTCAACATGTATTTTTTCCTATTATTTTTGCATTGAGTTGAGGGTTTTTTTTTGTGAAAAAAATCAAAATGTTGCATGTAAAATTGTAATTTTTTTATTTTATTTTTTAACTGGCAATTTTTCTTATGCCCTAGGTTCAAATTTCAACATTCAAAGTTCAAAGTTTCCAACATGCCAAGGAAATTAGATCCTTTATGGGAATTTGGTGAACCTGATGGGGGGTTTGACCGATTAAACTTGACTTGCAAATTATGTGGTCAACACATGTCAGGGGGGGTACACAGGTTGAAATACCACCTGGCACAAATTCCTGGGCATGAAGTAGGCCCTTGCAAAAACACCAATCCAGAAATAATCAGAAGAGCCATGAACTCATTGGGAGAAATAGAAACCACTAAACTCAGCAAAGCAGCTCTGAAGAGTCAAATATCAGGGTTTGGAGTTGACCGTGAGAGTGGTAGTGGCTCTTTAGCATCAGCCTCTTCTACAGGCAGCCCCGCAGTTGCCTCCTCATTTTTTGTTCCTAGAACCACTCCCGGGGCACAGCCATCTATCTCCTCCCTTATTAAAAAAAAAGAGAAGGAAGAAGCTGATAAGTTGTTGGGCAAACTGTTTCTTTGGAGTGATATTCCTTTCAATGTTGCCAGGAACAATCCATTTTATCAGGCTACGATTGATGCAATCGCTGTTGTTGGCCCAGGATACAAAGCCCCTACATATCATGACCTTAAAGGGCGCATTCTGCAAAATGAGAAAGCTGACTGCACCAAGAGATTGGAAGAGTTAAGGGCATCATGGGAAGTCACAGGATGCACTGTGATGTCAGATGGTTGGACTGATCAAAGGGGTAGGACCCTTCTTAACTTCTTGGTCAGTTGTCCCAAGAGGACAATGTTTATAAAATCTGTTGATGCATCTGCACATGTCAAAGATGCAAGATTATTATGTGATTTATTAGATGTGTTCATTATGGAGGTTGGGCCCCAAAATGTTGTCCAAATCATAACGGACAACGCTGCAAACTATGTTTCAGCTGGCAAGATGCTTATGGAGAGGTATCCGAGCATATTTTGGACACCTTGTGCTGCACATTGCCTTGATTTGATGTTGGAAGACATCGGAAAGCTTGATTTTGTCAAAGATATTGTAGAATCATCAAAGAGAATCACAAAATTTATATATAACCATGGATCTGTGCTTCATTTGATGAGGACATTCACCAACAATAAGGAGTTGGTGCGGCCTGCTATTACACGATTTGCCACTACTTTCATCTCTCTTCAATCCCTCTTGAATTCTAAGTGGGATTTGAGGAGAATGTTTCTTTCAGATGAGTGGCGTGCTTTGACTATCAGCCGCAAATCAGAGGGACAGGGCATCTGCAGGTTGGTGTCATATCAGGAAGATTTCTGGGCTGGAGTGGAAGAGGTGTGCAGCATTAGTGAACCTTTGGTAAAGGTTCTTAGATTGGTGGATGGAGAGAAGCCTGCAATGGGCTACTTGTATGAGGCCATGGATAGGGCCAAAGAAGCTGTTCGCAGCTATTATGATGATAAGGGTGATGATGGGTTTCAGAGACAACTTCTTTTATGGGAAGTGATTGATGATCGATGAAACAATACACTCCATCGTCCCATTCATGCTGCAGGGCTCTTCCTGAACTCCGCATTTGCTTATTCATGTGGTTTTCTATTTGATGCTGAGGTCATGGATGGCTTTTTCACTTGTGTTCAGAAGATGGTGCCAAGTCCATCAGAACGTGCAGAGATATCCAAAGAGATGGAGGTATACAGAATGGCAGGTGGCACCTTGAGCTTCGACATGGCTGTCCAGGATAGGACTACTAAAATGCCAGGTAAGATTTTCATTATTTTAAAATTTTCTTATGTTTGTAACTTTATAAGTTTATCTTATTTGTTGTAACTTGTAACTTGTAGATGCATGGTGGAGGAGCTACGGTGGCAGATTACCAAAACTCCAAAAACTTGCCATTAGAATACTCAGCCAAACATGTAGCGCTTCAAGATGCGAGCGCAACTGGAGTGTATTTTTTCAAATACACTCCAAAAGGCGCAACAGGTAAAAAACTTAACATATCTCGATTCTCAACTGATTTTTTGAATTCATTAAATATTTTTTAAATATTTAATTTATTAATTTATGACCCTTGTACAGGTTGGAGGGTCAGCGGCTCAATGACATGGTTTACGTCTACTACAATCTTAGATTGTGGGTGAGACAACTTGAGAGGACCCCTGATATGGAGGCTATCTCTTTAGATGCGATTGACACCACTGCTGAATGGAGGGTTGAGGCTTAGAGGCCTGTCATGGAGTCAGCCCCTGATTGGATAGAGGAGGAGGTAGTGGAGGAAGAGGACGAGGAGGAGGACGAGGAGGAGCAGCAGGAGGAGGAGGAGCAGGAGGAGGAGGTGACACCACCTACCACTACTACCGGTAGAGGACGTGGTTTGCCTCCTTTAGCTCCTAGTGGTTCAGGTTCCCGTTCCGGTTCTGGTGCTTCATTTTTTTCTTCTAGAGCACGACAGAGCCCATTGCCAGTCCCGCCAGCTTCTTCATCTAGAGAGAAAGGAAAAGCTGTTGTATTTTCTCGCAAGAGGGGCAGAGGAAATCAATAGTATAGGACCATAGGTTATATGGTGCATTGACATTCCTTTGTATATGACATTATGACTCATGATATGAGATACATTATTATATTTTTTGTTGATATTTTGAGGCTGAGTTGACTCTTGAGACTCAGGACTTAGTATTCAGGACAGGATTCATTTTTATGTGTGATGTAGCACTAGACATGATATTACACATCTTATATATTAGTTTTTTTCATATTTATGTGTCAATGCATTTATTTTATGCTGTAGATGCTTTAGATATTAAAAAAATTGAAAAAAAATGAATATTTTTGTATGTGCCGATTTTTTCCCGATTTTTACGATTTTTTCCCGATTTTTTCCCCTCGGCGATAATATCCCGATCGCGATTTTTTCATCTTTGATTTTAATTAACAAAAATATTCTTTGAAGATATTCTAAAAATACAGTTTTGACTTAACTATAGGCCTTAAAGATCCAAAATTTCTTAAATTCTCCAAGGTCCTTAGCACAGGCTTTCAAAATCATTTTCCAAGGACCCACAAATTTTGCCTTTAAAGATTTAATCCTAACTTAGGACCCTAAATTAATTAAATTTCTGGTTTAAGATATTTTAAATTAATTGACCAGAAAATTTAATTAATTGACTGAGAGAGGATTATAATTATTTTTCCAACCCTCTTTTACATGAGATAATACATTTACATACATAAAGGGGGAATACCCATTTGTATAGACCCTCAAATAAATACCCAATTCTGCAACTCAAAACATGATCTAGTAGACCAAGTATTTCAAGCTACTTTTACAACGACTCAATAGAAACACTAGGACTCACTTAGTATGCTGATGATAAAATCCACCCTAGCTTTGGGGTGAGGCTGGAGGGAAAAACTATGCCGTTCACTTACGTGAATCAGTGAGACAAAAAATCTCCTAGGATAGAAATCATCAACAACATACTAGGCTTACCTAGGTTGTTACATACATTGACGGTCTTAGATCATTTACATCATAAACATGCAGAATGGGTTTACATCATTTATAAAAATTGTTGTCTTTTGATGAAATCTGGATGACACGAGCCTTGAACATGATAAGTCCCATTTGAAAAAATGGGGGTGTACTGCTATGGGGTTGTTGACAAAGTGTGGTCAACGGGTCCAGATGCAGAAGGGGGAGCGCATTGCTCCATTTCTTATGAGGCTTCAGGGGATTCGAGATCGGTTGGCAGTCGTGGGATCCACCGCATCTTCGGCAACTATGGTGAGGTTAGCCCTTAACAGAGTCACAGAGGAGTGGCAAGTTTTTGTCCAAAGCATTTTGGGCAAGTCTACGCTTCCTAGTTGAGAGTAGATGTGGTCAACACTTCAGGAGGAAGAGCTTAGGAGAGATCTAGTCAAGTGCAAGCTTGACGATAGTAGCGGGAGTGGTTCTAAGAGTCTGAAGGAGGAGGAGAATGCAGCCCTTGCATCGGAGGGGTAGCAAAGGAAATGTAGACAAAAGAGAGATGTCTCGAAAGTGAAATGCTTCAGATGTGGTGAGATGGGCCACTTTGAATCATAGTGTCCTTTGAAGAAAAAGGCCAATGATGAGAAACATGATCCAAAGGATGTAGCCGCAAAGATCGAATAGGATGAGTTCGCTATGAGTGCCCATGCTTCTCGAGGAGAGAAGTGGTGTGACATTGAACTATAGTTCACCCTGAACTTCAGTTGGGCATGATCCTTGAGGAGCCCAACTCATGGATCAGTACCTTGCTACGGGAGGCCAAAATCAGCAGTAGCGGGATGGAGGAGTTTTCAGTAGGAGCCGAGTGATGGAGACGACAGTGTAGTAGCTAGCAGCACCAGATTCTGAGCACCGCAGAGCAGAGTAGCAGCAGCATAGCAGTAGCAACGCAGTGCATAGGAGTGCAGCGCAAGGCAGATCAGTGTTGCGCAGTGCAGAGCAACAACAACGCAGTGCATGAGAGGGACAACGTAGTAGTTACTAGCAGTTAGAGTCTTCAGCACCAACGTGCATCCACTGAACACTTGTTCAGTTTTGGGTGAGTTCAGCTGCTTCTCTCAGCAGCTGAGTTGCAATGTTAGCAATGGAAGTGCTAGCAACATAGCAGATGCAACACTTGAGAGGGAGTTCTAGTACAGATGCAGCAGTGGCAGTGGCAGTGTCTTGGGCAACAGTACAATGGCAGCAACAACGTAGTGGCTGATGGACATCAGTAGCGTAGAGGATACTTCAGGGACAGAGCAGTATGCAGCAGGCATTTGTTAGAGCACCTTCCTCGCTAAGAGGGAGTATTGATTTTTGTAGCATCTGAAAGGGCTCTAAGCCCCAAATTTGGTGGAGAGGCTTAGACACGGGTATTCCAAAGAACCCAAAATTGTTTGTGAAAAGTCCACTCAGATCATGTTTTATTAAAATAATTAATTATTTTAATGGAGTCCCTAAGTCTAACTTAGGGAGATTAAATAATTAAAGGGCATTAATAAAACAAAGTGAGAATGATCTAGAAAACAAAGATCAAGTGATATAATCTTAGCCATTGATTGGAGATCTAATCTCAGACATTGATTTCTCAACAAGAAGACTATAAGGGAAGGCTTGAGGGTCATTTGGAAGGAGACACACGGAGTGAATCTAGAGGTCAAATTCTTCTGACAGAGCAGCGCTCAGATGAAGATCAAATCTAAGTGATTCAGTGCGGTGAGGGGCAGAGATAGCATCTGAAGAGAAAGATTTTCTCAGCCAGAGAATCATCAGCAAAGAGAGGCAGAGAGACATCCAGCAGAGCTAGTCAGGGTGACACAGAGGTTGCGCAAAGCCACGCAAGGCTACATAGAGGCTGCGCAGGGTCTTAGAGATTTTCCGAGATTTCACAGTTGAAACTGCTTCAGAAGCCGGAAGTCGGGGTGTGAGACCGGGAGGTTGAGATCTGTGATTCCGGGAGATAGATCGATCCACAACTGGGGTGACGCAGTGCTTAGAGGAGGTGATGCGGGGCATACCCAGTACTGCGCAGAGGCTACGCAGTGACCTCCAGGGGCAACTTCTCTAGTGTCCAGATCAAGCAAATTATCCAGTGATTGAGTGACATATTCTCACAATTTTCTTTACGCCAGTATTTCTCTCTGTAATTGAATAACCCTTAAGGTATTCAGAGATGTATTCCGAAATTGCTACTGATTAATAATACAAACCCTCAAATCTGCTGCACTGGGTTTCCCACATTGGGTTTTTCCGGGGACTTAGTCCAAATTAAAGGTGTCTTATGTGTGATTTATTTCTTGCTCAGTTACCTTGTTTCGAAATCAATTTAATTAAGTGTAGGTTGCTTCAGTAGTTACTTCAATAATTCAAATCTGAATAAATTCTGTAAATGCAATTTACGTAATAGAAGTAACTCAGATTTTTGCAGTAGGATTCCTTAGATTGAAAGATCTAGGAGTTTTCACAGCATTGGCAGTAGCAGTGTCAAGGGCAACAGTACAGTTACCGCAGCAGCAAAATGGTTGGTGGACAGCTTGTCAGACATCAGCAGTGCAGAGAATGCTTCAGGGCCAGACCAATGTGCAACAGGCATGTTGTTAGAGCACTTTCTTCGCTAAGAGGGAGTGTTGATTTTTGGTAGCATCAGAAGTGCTCTTGCAATGTATTCCAAAGAACCCAGAAATCATTTGTGAAGATTCAACTCATAATGAGTTTTACTAAATTACTTAATTATTTTAATGTGACCTTAAGTTTAAACTTACGAAAATTAAATAATTAAAGGGTCTTGATAAAACAGAGTGTGAAACTTCTACAAAACATGGTTAAAGTCAAGTTATAATCTTAAAATGTATTCCAAAGAACCCAGAAATCATTTGTGAAGATTCAACTCATAATGAATTTTACTAAAATACTTAATTATTTTAATGTGACACTAAGTATAAACTTAGGAAAATTAAATAATTAAAGGGTCTTAATAAAACAGAGTGTGAATCTTCTAGAGAACATGGATCAAGTCAAGTTATAATATTAGTCGTTGATTAGAGATCTAATTTCGGTTGTTGATGTCTCAATGAGAAGGCTATAAAGGAAGGCTTGAGGGTCATTTGGAAAGACACACTGAGTGAATCTAGAGATTGAAATTTCTGAAATAAGCAGTGCTCAAGACGAGAAATTGATCCAAGTGATTCCAATGCAGAGAGGGGCAGAGATAGCTTCCGCAGAGAGAGTGATTTTCTCAGTCGGAGAATCATCAACAAAGAGAGATCTAGCAGAGATCCAGAGAGACTGACGCAAAGCTAGAGAGGCTGACACAGAGCCAGCGCATATCCACGCAAGGCTATGCAGAGGTTGCGCAGAGGCCAAGAGGGTTTCCGATATTTTGTTGTTAGATTAGTTTTAGAAGTCGGGAGTCAAGGTGCGAGACCGGGAGACTAAGATCTGAGATTCGGGGAGGCAGATCGATCTATTGCTTGGGTGATGCAGTGCCAACAGGAGGTGATGCAGTGCCTACGCAATCACTGCGCAGAGGGAACGCAACGAGCTCCAGGGGCATCTCATCCAGTGTCTGGATCAACCGGATTTTCAAGTGATTGAGTGAGGTAAAACTCACAATCTCTCTGCCAGTATTTCTCTCCCTGTAACTGAATAACCCTTGTGGTATTCAGAGATGTATTCATAAATTGCTACTTCTTAATAAAATAAAACCCTCAGATCTACTATACTAGTTTTCCCGCATTAGGTTTTTCCGGGGACTTTCGTCCAAAAATAATGGTGTCCTATATGTATACTTTTCTTTGTTCAGTTTGTGTTTCAGAATCATAAGTAATTAAGTGTAGGTTGCTTTAGTAATTTTCTTCAATATTTCATGAAGAAATCTGAATTAATTCTATGATGTAATTTACAAATAGGAGAAGTAAATTCCGCTGGTTGCAGTAGGCTTCTGGAGATCATTTAGATCTAGGAATTTTCACAATACACAGAAGGGCCCCTGGCTTATATACTACCTCGGGTGCCTCTTGGTGAAAGGGCATGATCTCTGATTTTTCCCTTTAGCTTAATTAATCTAAAATTACAGATTTATTAATTTGTTTTACTTAACATTGTCTTGTTAGAGAATCAAAAAGGTAGAAAGATCCTCTTTTCTTGATTATTTACTTGTGATCTCCTTTAGTTCTTATTATGTTCTTCTTATCTTTATCCTTATTAGTTCATCAAGCAAATATCAAAGCAAATACACATAGATCAAGGACACCAGATGTAGGCCAAAACCCAGGGATAAACCCCACTCTTGGGGAAAGCCCAGTCAGTAATTCTTCTTTTAATAGTGATTCTTGAGACTCTAGACCTTGACCTGGATTTCCTCCACACCAAGTCAACCTTCCTTGTGATCCTTCCTGAATCTGGCAGCAGTAGCAGAACTATGATGTAGTTTCTTTGACTTAGAACTTTGACCTTGCTTCTTGAGACTTCGATCTTGAGGTAGAGACCTCGATCTAACTCCAAAGACTTCGATTTAGCCCCAATACGACTTCTCCAAGCAACAACATTCAACAAAACAAACTTCGATTTCCTCTTCTCTTGGCAGCAGCACCTGATACAGCAACTGTTGCATTAAAACTTTGAGAACTTCGATCTCCCAAATTATAGCTCAAAATGCAGAGAGAGTGGTGCCAAATTTTTTATTTTCTACTCTATAAGTGTACCCAAAACCGAATCCAAAAAGTCCTCCTTCACTTTGCAAATTTCTCTTGTTGCAGCTTCCAAATTGAATTTTGTGTTGCAGTTAGATGGTTCCAAGTGAGTTCGATTCCGCTGTATATATAGGCTTTAGATGAGCCCTAATTCTTGGGCTTGAGGCCGACTTGATCACCTTAAGGCCGACTTGGTGTGGAGGCTTCATAAATCATATTTTACTCAATACTTGACCTATTTGCATCATTCACAAGCCCGATATGGATCAATTTAAGTCTGCAATAATCCTACAGACTCGGAATAAAACCTAGAATTCCGCAATAGGGACTTTGACCTAAAATAAATATGACCAAGCATGAAACCAACGCTTTAAAAAATCATTTAATAATAATATAAAATTATTTTCTTTATTCTTTGGACAAGTAAAATTTATGAAGACCGAACCTAGTTACATTCTTCAACACTCCCTCTTAACTAGGGAGGTATTCATAACTCAATAGTACAAGGTAGATCTCAACTATATGAACTATGAAGAATCTTTAGACACTTAAATGTCACGGACTAGATTCCTGACCAGGGAACTCTATCCATTGGTCAATCAACAGTTTAGGCACCACAATGCCATGGACTAGATTTCTGAACAAGGCAATGTATCCAAGTGTGACTAAGATGGACTAAAGCTTTCAACCTCTATAGGTACCATCAGGCTTACTTAATAACCATCAACCCAGGCAAGTAGGTGCACATCCACCCGATGCTACCCTCCCAACCAGACATTAACACAAAGTGTTGGCCTGATGTCTTTCGGGCAATGCTTCACTCATAAAGCATCATCACACCTTGATCCAAAAAATCAAGAATAACCAATCTCTCCCAATCAAACTGATTGGTAACCAACATGCTATCAAAACTTTCAAGAGATTCACCTATACAAATATAACCCCAATCAGCAATACATATTCAAGTATATAATAAAAAAAACCTACGAGGTTTCGATGTTTCTCTTCAACTAATTGCGGTAGGACTAACAATTGAATCTTTGAGAGAAGATTCCTCATACACTTTCCTTTCCTACTTTCCATGTAGCAACATATTATTCAATAAGATCTTGCCTTCCTTCTTATAGTAGTACCAAAGCATTCTCCAATCATGACTATGATTCTTACTCATGGTTTTCACTAAGACTTATGGTTGTTAATCCTGGTCTAGTGCATGACACATGAGGTAGAGAACCATAACAATTTCTTCTTTTATCCAGGATCCCTCTTTATCTAGGGAGATCAACTTGTTTTTTTAGGTGTTGGAGAATCTTTCGTGGCTTCCATCATTCTCATCATACTTGTCAGCTTCTCATCTTTATGATGTACCTACACAACTTTAGACAACAAGCACAACTAAAACTATAGAAGCATAAAGTTAGACATATCAGAATCACGAAATATTTTTCAACTTTATACATATTAGATACCTAAATAGGAGACATATACTCTTCAACATTTTTACTAGGGAAGTTTATCATAAACCCTAGACTACTTCACAGTGTCTTTCATTCTATCTAGGGTTTCAATGTTTCTATCAAAGGTATAATATACCTTGCTACAACATTTAGTAAACCCTAGAACCAATATAGATTTACAAGATATCTAACAACCTTTAGAATTCACATCTTAGACTTTCAACTGGGGATTCATACAAATCCTAGACTTCATACAAAAGAGTCAATCAAGATTGATTACAACTTAGACATTGTCTTTCACTAGAGTTAGTTGCATACCCTAGATTTCAAACCAATTATCAAAACATATCATGAAGAGCTTCTAATAGGGTTTAATGTAAATCCTACAATTTAGTAAACATATCGTGAGCAACTTCTACTAGGGTTCGATGTAAACCCTAGATTTTCCATTTATAAATTCTCAACATACATTATATAGATTCAAATGAACATACATACTAGAGAATTTAGTCACTACAAGGATTTATTTATAGACCCTAGACCTTTCAATCATCATCCTAGATCTTTCAAAGTTTTGTTGATCAGTGGTTGTCATTGATGTCAACCCAAGCAACACCAGGGGCTACGCCGATCTTGCATGGGAATTTTGACTTGACAACTTACTCTATTCTGAGTCAAGGATATTTTGGATGGTTTCTACTTGTCGAGATGTTTCTGTTGATAAATGGCACGCTATGTAATTCTTCATGGTTTTATGACCCCAGTTATTGGGCTAAAACCCCATGGGGTTGTGGCATGACACTAATCATTGGTTGTGGTCATTGAATAGTCAATAATTAGTAATTTTTTAAGCACCTAAAATCCCTCCAACGTTCACCTGTTGAAGACCCTCTCAACCTAAGCATTTATATAAATTGTGACCCTCATATCCTCCTCATTTAAGGATTTCTCTACTTAAAAAGGTCATTGTGGCATTTTCGCTATAACTTTTTTTCTGCGAAGCTTCAGATGCTGGAAAAAAAACCCATTTGAGCTGAAATCTTGATGAAGCAAGTGACCGAATTTTAGATATTGGTTCACTAAATTTTCGGAGATATGATCTGAGGAAGTTAGGGTGTTTGTAGGTTCCCGAATTTCATGTCAAACAGGTGACCATGGCAAAATCGTCATAACTTTCTCTTTGAGCATTGGATTCAAATTTCATAAGAAGTGATAGAAAGAGGATGGACTGTAGTTTGTTGGGTATCATTTTCAGGGCCGAAGGTTGAAACAGTGACACGTGGCACTTCGTACAAGTTCACTCTACTGAACCAGTCTAAAATCAGGTCATTGTAGGAAATTGGGCATAACTATTTCTCGAAGAATCCAATATTGATCAGACCTGTGGGGTTGGAAAGAGGACTCAGAGGACTTGTCACAGGGCGCAATTTTAGACCTTGGAGATCCGAATTTACATAGATACAACAGATTCAATATCGAGCTTCTAGAAGGCAAGAAAAAATATGCATTCAAGGATCATTGCAGTAAGGACAACACATCAACAGTCAAGGGTAAGTCCGCTACAACAAGGTATGCATGAATAGTGTTTGAATTTTAATTTCAATATCATCTCTGACATGTGTTTTTGCAAGAGAGTGTAAGTATTTTGTATGTATGTTTGATTGGGTTTTGTTCATAAATGTTGAACATATTTATATTTGAATTTTGAATATTTCTCTGACATATGTTTTGCAGGACAGTGTAAGTATTTTGTTTGTATATTGGTTTGGAACGTGTTCATTAATGCATGTGAAAGAAGGAGGACACAATAGGACAACTCAGACACATACTAGAAGGACAATGCAACGCCAAAGTACCATTACCTGAAGCAAGCACAACAATACCTCAGCAACTGCTTGTGTTCAAAGAAGCAGTGTCAAGTATCAGGTCGTGTCAAAAGTCAATATTGTAAAAATCATCATTGTAAAATTGTAAAAGAGTCAATCTGCCTAGAGTTGGAGAGGCATTGTTGGGAGGTATAAGTCTCATTGTTGGATAATGTTATGGTTGGGTTGCAGGTCATAGTGTGATTGGGTGATTGGTCTAGTTCAAGAAAATCATTGTGAATCATATTGTATCATGGATCATTGTCCCTGGTACGGGAGTCCACACTCTTGTCTTATTTCTGATCATTATAGGGTGGCAGGGAGGTGCTAGGTTGGTGCATGAAGTCACCTACAGGTTGGACCCAGTGAACACTTCAGAGTGGTAGGTCGATCTAGGATGTTTGCGCATCCATTCAATTGACTACTGAAGAAACCAGGGAGTTGGGGTGTCCTTCCAGTGGGAGTTGGAGAAGAATGCTTTTCTAGAATTCTAGGAAGTTGTACCTTTCATTTCATTTGGGGCTGAAGATTAAAGAATCTATTAGAAAAGAGTTTGGTGGTTTTTCACCCGAAGGGGGTTTTCCACCGAAAATTTGTGTGCCTATTGTGTTCTATTGTTTATTGTTGTTACTGGATAAACATCAAGAATAATTGAAGATTAACTAATGCTCTGAAAAGATTTAAAAGTGCTAATTGATAAGAAATATTGATTCACCCCCACTCTCAGTATTTCCAACAACTTTGACTAAGGTTTGTTTCCAAACCCTAGATTCTTAGGACCATTAGAAAATAGGTCAACACACATATCTAGGAGATCACCATTATAAGCACATCATATGTTAGTCAACATTAATACATTAGATATATATATTGTCCTAGACTAGCCTAGGGATTCAATCAATACTTAGGGTTTCATTCCTAGGACTTTTCATAACAAGGATTTTACCTGTTAGACCTAACCAAAACCTGGGGTTTTCATTCATTGTCAAAGAAAACCCTTATTATATCAGACTTCAGAGGTTCGGGATTTCGACCAACATAATTTTAACTCAAGCAAGTCTAGAGCTTCCATGATCATATCAAAATCCCAACTCGACAATATCAAATAGCAACTTCTTCATAAATAACCCTAAATAGGTTTAGGGTTTCACACATTATTACATAACCTTAGGTTAGGGTTTTCTAGAGAACCTCCTTAAAGTTATATACCTAGGGTTTCAGTTTAGTGTCAAAGCAAACCCTTATTATATCAGACTTCAGAGGTTTGAGATTTCGAACAACATAATTTTAACTCAAGCAAATCTAGAGCTTCCATGATCATATCAAAATCCCAACTCGACAATATCAAAACTTCTTCATAAATATTCCTAAAACAGGTTTAGGGTTTCACACATTATTAACATAACCTTAGGTTAGGGTTTTCTAGAGAACCTCCTTAAAGTTCTATTTATATAAGCAATAAGAGGTGTATAAGGTGGGCATAATCATTAGGTGATGAATCATCCCAAACAAGAATCCTTTTAGGATTCAATAGAGCTAGACATAACAACAGTTAATAACATAGAGATGGATATTTCTTAGAGAGTAACAAGAATTATATTTTAATACATACCTTGAATTCTTACAAACCTTTTGACTTGTGTGGCCTTCTTAATTGATCCTTGAAGCCTTCTCCATGATTCTTGAACATCCAACAGATTTATTCCTAGACAAGGAATAGCGGTAGACAAGTGATTAGTATTTAATATAATCAAAATCTTAAATAAGTATATTAAGACAAATAGAGGGAATGAGCTACTTCTCTTGAGGAGTTTTTGTGGGCTCCCTCCCAAGCTTGAGGGAAAACCTAAAACTTATAAAACAAAGAAAAGAAGATGTTAAACCTATACTACATAGAATATAAAAATAAAATATAAGTGAGAAGAGGCTAAGTAGTGCAAGTCCCTTAAATCTTCTTTGGGCTTTGCTTTCTTGGGGGATGATGTTTCTTGAGCCATGTTAGCATGATCTCTGTCTCTTTTCATTCAGGTCAATCACTCCTATAGTGTCCCATCTTGCGACAATGATAACACTAAATTTTGGAAAGATCAACCTTCTTCTTTGGTGCCTTCTTCTTGAATCTTCCTTTATGATGAGCAACATAAGCATTTGAAACTTCTTCATTGTTAATTACCATGGAGACTCCTAATTCTTCTTGATTGCATGGTGTCCATAGCTCCTAAAAGGTGGGTGTTTCTGTCCAGCTGTTGAGAGTTGAAGCAAAGGAACCCCAAGAAGGTGGTAATCCCAAAATGGATGTAATCATTAGTTCTTTATCTAGTACTATTTCAACAATGGCAAGAAGCTCATCCCTTATCCTTGCTATCCTCACAAAGAAAGAGGAAACAATATCCTCCTTTGTCATCTTAGTAGTTCTTAGTTCATTCTTTAGACTTGCCACTTTTCCAATGTTCTTGACGGTGAATAGTTTTGACAAAGCCTCATACATTTCCTAAGCATGATCAATATTTGCTATGAAGGGGGCAATATTTTCCTTTATTCCTTCAACCATAAAAGCCATAACTACTAATTCTAGTTCTTTGTACTTCACCCCATCAACATCACTTGATTGTTTTGTAGGCCTTTGTATATTTCCTTTGAGTAAATCTAAAACCTTGTTCTTTTCAAGGATAATGTCAATCCTTTTCTTCAAGCGTCTTCTCTCCCTTGATAGTGTTAGACATCTTTCTTGAAAGTAGTGAAGACTTCTTTCCTCTAATGAACTTCTTATAACTTCCTTGATCAAGTCCTTGAGACTGCCTTTTTCCTTCTTCTTTCACCAAAGCTCTGATACCATGTTAGAGAATCAGAAAGGCAGAAAGATCCTCTTGTTCTTGATTATTTACTTGTGATATTTTTTAGTTCTTATTATGTTCTTTTTATCTTTTTTCTTATTAGTTCATAAAGCAAATATCAAAGAAAATACACATAGATCAAGGACACCAGATGTAGGCCAGCAACCAGGGAAAAACCCCACTCTTGGGGAAAACCCACTCAGTGATTCTTCCTTCAATAGTGAGTCTTGAGACTCTATACCATGACTTGGACTTCCTCCACACCAAGTCAACCTTCCTTGTGATTCTTTCTGAATTTGGAAGCAGTAGCAGCAATAGCAACAATATGATGTAGTTTCTTTGACCTGGAACTTCGACCTTGCTCCTTGAGACTTTGACCTTGGGGTAGAGACTTCGATCTAGCTTCAAAGACTTCGATTTAGGCCCAATACAACTTCTCCAAGCAGCAACATTCAACAAAACAAGCTTCAACTTCCTATTCTTTTGGTAGCAGCACCTTATGCAACAATTGTTGCAGTAAAACTTTGAGAACTTCGATCTCCCAAACTATAGTTCGAAATGCAGAGAGAGTGGTGTCAACATTTCGATTTTATTCAACTCTATAAGTGTACCCAAAACTGAATCCAGAAATTCCTTCTCCTTCACTTCACAAATTTCTCTTGTTGCAACTTCCAGATCAAATTTTTGTGTTGCAATCAGATGGTTCCAAGTGAGTTCGATTCCACTTTATATATAGGCTTGAGATGAGCTTGAATTCCTGGGCTTGAGACCGACTTGATCACCTTAAGGCCGACTTGGTGTGGAGGCTTCATAAATCATATTTTACTCAATACTTGACCTATTTGCATGATTCAAAAGCCCAATATGGATCAATCTAAGTCTGCAATAATCCTATAGACTCATAATAAAACCTAGAAGTCCACAATAGGGACTTTGACCTAAAATAAATATGATCCAAGCATGAAACCCAGGCTTTAATAATTCATTTAATAACAATATAAAATTATTTTCTTTATTCTTTTGACAAGTACAATAAGTATTGACTCAAGTACAATTTATGAAGACCGAACCTAGTTACATTCTTCAACACTTCCTCTTAACTAGGGAGGTATTCATAACTCAATAGTACAAGGCAGATCTCAACTATATAAACTATGAAGAATATTTAGACACTTAAATGTCATGGACTAGATTCCTGAACAAAAAACTCTATCCATTGGTCACTCAACAATTTAGGCACCGCAAAGCCATGGACTAGATTCCAGACCAAGGCAATCTATCCAAGTGGGACAAAGATGGACTAAAGCTTTCAACCTCTATAGGTACCATCAGACTTGCTTACTAACCATCAACCCATGGAATTAGGTGCACATCCACCCGATGCCACCCTCCCAACCAAACATCAACCGAAAGTGTCGGCCCGATGTCTTTCCAGGCAATGCTTCACTCACAAAGCCTCATCACACCTTGATCAAACAGATCAAGAATAACCAATCTAGCCCAATCAAACTGATTGGTAACCAACATGCTATTAAAATATTCTAGAGATTCACCTGTACAAACACAAACCCAATCAACAATACATATTCAAGTTAATAATCAAAGGAAACCTACGGGGTTTCGATGTTACTCTTCAGCTAATTTCGGTAGGACTAGCAGTTGAATCTTTGAGAGAAGATTCCTCTTACACCTTCATTTCCTACTTTTCATGTAGCAACATATTATTCAATCGGATCTTTCTTTCCTTCTTATAGCAATACCAAAGCATTCTCCAATCATGACTATGAGTCTTACTCATGGTCTTCACTAAGACTTACAGTTGTTAGTCCTAGTCTAGTGCATGACACATGAGGTAGAGAACCATAGCCATTTCTTCTTTTGTCTAGGCTCCCACTTAATCTAGGGAGATCAACTTATTCTTTTAGGTGTTGGAGAATCTTTCATGGATTTCATCCTTCTCATCATACTTATCAGCTTCTCATCTTTATGATGTATCGTCACAACTTTAGACAACAAGCACAACCAAAACTATAGAAGCATAAAGTTAGCCATATTAGAATCACTAAAGCTTTTTCAACTTTATACATATTAGATACCTAAACAAGAGACATATACCCTTCAACATTTTTACTAGGGACTTTTATCATAAACCCTAGACTACTTCACAATGTCTTTCAATCTATCTAGGGTTCCAATGTTTCTTTCAAAGGTATAATATACCTTGCTACAACATTTAGTAAACCCTAGAACCAATATAGATTTACAAGATATATAAAAACCTTTAGAGTCACATGTTAGACTTTCCACTAAGGATTCATACTAATCCTAGATTTCATACAAAAGAGCCAATCGAGATTGATTACAGCTCAGACATTGTCTTTCACTAGAGTTAGTTGCATACCCTAGATTTCAAATCAATTATCAAAACATATCATGAAGAGCTTCTACTAGGGTTTAATGTAAATCCTAGAATTCATTAAACACATTGTGAGTAGCTTCTACTAGGGTTCGATGTAAACCAATGTTCCACCAAGACGCAAGTGCGGGGAGTACCCTCAAATTTCAGTGAAATTTTGCAGGTGCAGGGGGACGTTGAGGTATATAGTTTTTAATTAATTAATTAATTATATATATATATATACACACACAATTCAAGTTCATATTCATTGTTCAATATTGAATTCATAAATATTAAATAGACTAATAGTAATACAAATACCAATACATTGAAAATTGAAATTTGATCCAGATTCCACACATAAAATTTAAATTCATAATTGAATTAAATAATGACATACATTGATCCATACTCATCATTCATTTTGATACATGCATCACTCATATGACATAGTCATTATTCATCCATACCATGAGATTCAATAAAACAATTCAATGAAATATTCAAATATATTGATCCATATCATTCATCATTCATCATTATACAATCTACATTGATTTAAAAATTAAATTTATCATTCATCATTGTAGAATCTAAACTGAAAGAAAAACATACCAGTATATTACTATATACTATATACTAGATACTGAAGTTTGAACACTAAATTTATATAACTCAAAGTTTCAAACTCAAAAATAATTAAGAGTGAAGAGTCAAGAATCAGTCTGAGGTCATCAATATCTAGTGTCACAACTCAAAAGTTAAAACTGAAAAGAAAAAATGGACAATGAGCACTGAAAATAAAATCAACATCAAGGACTCAATCTCAATGATTGGTCTTCTACATCCATCTGCTGCATGAAGTCATCAAGATCATCAATGGGAATGGCGTTATTTGAGTCAGAGTCACTCTCTTGAGTGACCAACAGAACTCCAACCAAACCATGTTGCAGCGCATCTAGTCCATCCTCATCATCTATCTCTGCACTATCCTCTGGATCGACATCCCATCATATTGTCGATCCCCTCCAATACTTTGGTGTCTTCCTATGTGCAAGAGGTGGAGAACTGTGTGATGCAACTAGCTTCTCTACTTTCCATTGAGGGCAGACGCCTAGACACACTCCTTTTGGGGAGTCTCATTCCCCACACTAGGGAAACGCACCCCCTTGAGTCTCCCCAAGAATCCCAAAAAAGGGTGCGTGGGGAAACACAACCCCACTAGACTCCCCGCCCCGGGTGCGAGGGGTGCCTACACCCAACACTGGGTGATGCACCCCCGTGGAACGCTAATGTAAATCCTAGATTTTCCATTTATAAATATACCATATATAGATTCAAATGAACATACATACTAGAGAATTTAATCATTACAAGGATTTATGTATAGACCCTAGACTTTTCAATCATCATCCTATATGTTTCAAACTTTGACTAAGGTTTGTTTCCAAACCCTAGATTCTTAGGACCATTAGAAAATAGGTCAACACACAAATATCTAGGAGATCACCATTATAAGCACATCATATGTTAGTCAAAATTAATACATTAGACATATATATTGTCCTAGACTAGGCTAGGGATTCAATCAAGGGAACATATACCTAGGGTTTCATTCCTAGGACTTTCCATAACAAGGATTTTACTTGTTAGACCTAACCAAAACCTAGGGTTTCGGTTCATTGTCAAAGCAAACCCTTATTATATCAGACTTTAGAGGTTCGAGATTTCGAACAACATCATTTTAACTCAAGCAAGTCTAGAGCTTCCATGATCAATATCATCACTGTGTGGAGTCCTCGCATCACTGCATGGGGTACCCAAGTTTTTGACTATGAGGATCAAAGGGACAATGCATGGGTAGTATGTCTCGGTGTTATTGGACAGTGGAGCGACTCACAACTTTATTGATGCCTAAATGGTGCAGAAGAGAGGCATTACTATAGAGGGGTTTGAGGGATTCTCAGTGTTGGTGCCAGGTGGCAGGACCATGCAGTGCACACGCTATGTCCTAGCTGTGACTGTGACCATGGGGAATTACTCCATGACAAACCACTTCTTTGTGGTTGACATTTCGGACACCAACATAGTTTGGGGATTGAGTGGTTCTACGCACTTGGCAGAGTCACCACTGATTGGAGGAAGTTGGAGATGGATTTCTTGGATACGGATGGCAGACCAGTGTTGCTGAGGGGCATGCACTCTATCCACCACAAACAATCTCGGTTCACAGGATGGAGGCTGACTTGAGGCATGGAGATAACAAGTGGATTGTGGAGTTGAGGATTTTTTAGGCTGGGGTGTGATCCCGCCACCACATCCGGAGATTCAGGCCATCCTTGATAGGTACCCAGTAGTATTTGGAGACATACCACCCAGTCAGCCACCTAACCGAGGATTGGAGCACACCATTGAGCCAGAGACAGAGGTACAATTAGTGATCACTATTCCTTATAGGCATCTTAAGGCCTACAGGGATGAGATACAGAGGGATCCCATGAGCTCTTGGAAATGGGGCACATCAGGCCCAATTATAGCCCCTTTGCTTCATCAATTGTTCTGTTGAGGAAGAAGGAAGGATCTCTAAGGATGTGCATTGATTACAGGGCCCTAAATAAGAAGACCATGAAGAAACTCTACCCCATCCCACGGATTGAAAAGTTGATGGATGATTGAGGGGAGCCAAGTTCTTCTCGAAGATTGATCTGCGGTTTGGGTACCACCAAATTCGGGTGAGGGACAAGGATGTCCCTAAGACAAAGTTTAGGTGCCATTATGGGCACTTTGAGTTTTTGGTGATGCCCTTTGGGCTAACCAATGCTCCAGCCACTCTTCAGTCCTGCATGAACCACATATTCTGTGGCCAGTTAAGGAAGTTTGTGCCGGTGTTCTTCGGTGGCATATTTATCTAAAATCGGACTTGGGAGGAGCGCTTGTAGCATGTGGAGACAGTGTTGTGTATCCTATAGGAGTAGCAGTTTTACGCAAAACTTTCCAAGTATGAGTTTGGGTTGACCGAGATGCTTTAACTGAGGCATATCATCGGCGTTGAGGGAGTGAGGCTACACGAAGAGAAGATTAGGGCCATCCGGGATTGGCCGAAACCGAAGAATGTGATGGAGCTTCGGGGTTTTGTGGGCATCTGCACCTATTACCAGAAGTTCGTGAAGGGTTTCTCACAGTTGGTAGCATCCCTTACGGACTTGACCAAGAAGGGGGCATTTACTTGGATCACCACAGCGTAGAATACTTTTGAGCGCCTCAAATAGGTGATGAGCAGTTGTCCGATACTCGCATTCCCTGATTTCACTCAGCCTTTTGTCTTGGAGTGCGATGCATCAAGAGAAGGAGTGGGGGCCATTTTGGTGCAGGGAGGTCACCCCATAGCTTTCGAGAGTCAAAAGCTACTACCACATGAGAGATTGTACTCCATCTACGCAAGGAGATGCTATCCATCATGCATGCACTAGCCAAGTTCTGACAATACTTGGTGGGGAACAGATTCAGAGCGAGAACTGACCACAACAGCCTTAGGTTCTTTTTGGAGCAGAAACAGCTACAACAGAGGCAGCAAAAGTCTGTGATAAAGCTCCAGGCTTATGATTTTGACATCGAGTATGTCAAGGGGAAGTACAATGTTGTGGTTGATGCATTGTCTAAAAGACTGGCTTCCCTTTCTTTGATGAGCATTGCTCCAGATTGGAAGGCCCATCTGTTGGTGGAGTATTCCAAAGACCGGTTTGCATGCGAGGCCCTTGAGGGGCAGGTGACTGATGATAGATACCGAGTGATTGATGAGGTGATATATTACAAGGACCAGATCTATTTGGTGGCCGACTCCCAGCTGCGGAAGAAAATTCTACAGGTTGCCCACAATTCACCTTTGGCAGGGCATCAGGGGTTTAACAAAACCTATAGGGCCATTCGGGAGAGGTTCACTTGGAAGGGCCTCAAGGACTATTTTCTACGATATATCTGGGAGGGTGAGGTGTGTCAGCAGAACAAGGGTGACTTGTCACGCCCAGCAGGCTTGTTGCAACCCCTTCCTATTTCGGAGGGGAAGTGGGAGAGTATTTTGATGGACTTCATTACTGAATTGCCCACAGTGCAGGACAAGGACTATATCTATGTGGTGGTCGATCGCTTGACGAAGTACGCACACATCTTCGTTATTTCAGCCCGATATACAGCCTCACAGGTGGCCGAACTATTGTTCAGGGAGATCTTTCAGTTGCATGGTCTTCCCAAGACCATTGTAAGTGACTGGGACAGCCGTTTCATGGGTGAAATATGGTAGGAGCTATTCCGGTTGGTGGGCACGAAGCTCACGCATATCACGAGCTACCATCCTCAAATGGATGGGCAGACAGAGATAGTTAACAAGTGGCTGGAGGGCTACTTGCGTAACTTCATGACAAGGCAGCAGCGGGCATGGTTACGGTGGCTACACATGGGGGATTAGTTTGGTTCTGGAAAACCGGTCGGTTCGACCAATTTGGAGGCAAAACCGGTCTGAACCGGCCCTCCGAATCGGAAATGACCAGTTCGGTACCGAACCGGTTTGATGACGGTTCAACCGATTATGCATGGGCCTAGCCGCGCGGCCAAGGCTAATAAAAGTCATTTTTTTTTTTTTATAACTAACCTAGCCCTCCCTAATGCAATTTAAAGAGCCCTACCCCCTCTATTTCACTCACACTAGTCATTCAAGTCTATTGCAATTCTTGAGCTAAGTTCACTGAGCTGAGTTCAGTGAGGAGAATTTGGAGAGTTTTTTGCAGGGTTGTTCTTGTAGAGTTTTTTTCAAATTTGAAAAACTGACTGGATTCTTGGAGAGTTGTTGGGTTGGAAGATTTTTGAGCTCCTTAAAAAAAAAATTTCCCATAGATCTTTGGGTTTTCTTTAGTGGTTTTTGTAGTTGCTGGAAGATTTTTTTTAATTTTGTTAGGGTTGCTACATAGCTGATTTTGCAGCTAATTTTAGAGCCGATTTACTCCGAACAATTTAGAGGGTAAATCAAGGAAATTTTTGCCATTTTTTTTTTAAATGTTTCTACAAAAATCAACTATTGTTTTCTCATAAAAATTAAAAACCCCAGTGCTTTTATGTAGATTTATAGGGGTTGCTCCAACGTTGATTTTGGAGCTGAGTTTCTTTATAAAACTAATAAGGGAATTCAAGGTATTTTTTTCAACCATTAATATTCTATTTTTCTTCAAAAATCTATTCTTTTCTTCCCTTAAAATTTTAAAACCCCAGTTTTTTTTATGCAAAATTCAGAATTTCAGAATTGTAATTTTTTGTTGGAATAAAATTTGTGGTTGTTATTATAATTTGCAGGGTTATTTTGAGGGATTTCGTTGGCAAATTTTTGGGAGAAATTTTGTAGTTGATTCAAGAGTTTATCTTCAAATTGGTTGGAGCTTCTTCTCTTCCCAAAATTTACAAATCTTCAACATGTATTTCATTGTTTCTACTCTCTTTAATTTTTTCCCTAAAAAAAAAAAAATGTCATAAAATTCTAAAATCCATAGGGTTTTCTATGCAAATTTTGCATTTCTTCCTTATGGCCCCCAAAAATAAGAATGATCCAACTTAGGTTCACTGTCATTTACATCAACAAGGGATAAAAGTCTACAACTATTGTGGAAAAAAAAGTTAAGGGTGGCGGGATCCATAGAGTCAATGATCACCTAGCACATTGGAGAGGGCAAGTTAAACCTTGTGAAAATGTTTCTAATGACCTTAAAGCAGGGATGTTAAGTTTT
Source organism: Pinus albicaulis (assembly GCA_034641835.2). Lineage (NCBI taxonomy): Eukaryota > Viridiplantae > Streptophyta > Pinopsida > Pinales > Pinaceae > Pinus > Pinus albicaulis. Next base: position 1,031,453,236 of record CM076577.1, on the reverse strand, counting down.
ATTGAAGCCTACAATGAAGAGAATGGCATAAACAAAAGACTTGAAAAAAGACAGCCAAAAGTCAAAAGGATGATGTTATGCTTAGTGACCCTGATTTTGAGGAATATATGCCCTGCTTTGAAGATTCCTCTAGTTTCCGTGGTAAAGCTGGAGAGGGTTGTTCAAATGGTTTAAACTTGAAGAGGACAGTAGCTCGTAAAGGGATTGACTCCTTTGTACCCTGCACCACCCCTTGTTCTCAACCAACCCTTGATGCTAAATGGAAGAAAATAGAGAAGGGGGTTGCATAAGAATGCATTGCTAGATGGTGGTATGATGTAAACATGCCTTTTAACGCTACTACTTCTGCATATTATCAACCCATGATTGATGCTATAGCTTCATGTGGACTAGGCTTCAAAGGCCCTAGATTTCATGATATTAGGAGGCCACTTTTACAAAATGAGGTCCAAAGAATAGAAGAGTACCTTACAGAGTTCAAGCAATCATGGACCAAAACTGGATTCACTATTATGTCTGATGGATGGACTGATGGTAGATCTCGCACCATACTAAATTTTTTAATTGCTTGTCCAAAAGGTAATATGTTTCTCAAATCAGTTGATGCATCTAATAAGGTGAAGGATGCACAATTGCTATTTCGTCTTTTGGATGAAATAGTTATGGAAGTAGGTGTTCAAAATGTTGTACAAGTTATAACAGATAATGCCTCTAACTATGTTGCAGCGGGAAAGTTGTTAGAGGAAAAACACCCTACCATTTGGTGGTCTCCATGTGCAGCCCATTGTTTGGACTTCATGCTTGAGGATATTGGGAAAATTGAGTGGGTGAAAAAGTGTGCGGAAGATGCAAAATCCATAACCAGGTACATCTACAACCACTCGTGGCTTTTGAACCTTATGAGAAATCACACGGGGGTAGAGAGCTTGTTCGATCAGCCATCACACCATTTGCAGCCAACTTCCTTTCGTTGCAATCCCTTGTTCAACAAAAATAAAAACTTGAGGAAGATGTTTTCATCTGATGAATGGAATTCATCTCAGTGGAGCAAAAAGGCAAAAGGGAAACAAATGGTTGACCAAGTATATGACAAATGATTTTGGTCAAAGGCAGAGGAGATTGTGCTATTTAGTGAGCCTCTTGTTAGAGTTTTGCGGATGGTGGATTGTGATAAATTTGCTATAGGTTTTGTTTATGAGGCGATGGATCAGGCCAAGGAACAAATCAAGGAAGCATATGGGGATAAAAGACAAAAGTACATTCCTCTATGGAGAATCATTCATGAAAGATGGAACAAACAACTCCATAGACCTTTACATGCAGCTACTACTTCAATCCAAGGTATGTAATTTTGGATTTCAATTCTCATTGAGTCATTGCTTATAAGTTATAAGTTTTAGCTTTTAGTTTTGTTGACTTGATGAATATCCTTTTGTTTTATGAATTTTGAAGGTACCATTACACTACAAACTTTGAGGCTGATGGGGAGGTTTCAGGGGGATTGTATAAATGAATTGAGCGCATGGTCCTAGATTCCAAGACTCAAGATCAAATACATAACAAGTTGTTGAATTTCAGTGTGAGTATTGGTACCTTTGGAATTTCTATGGCTATAAGAAATAGAGCAAAGAGTCCCCCAGGTAAGAACTTTTAAAATTTGCAAATTGTTAAGTCTAAGTTTAAACTTTCAAATTCATTTGCTAATACTTTTTTTCCTTCCACCCTTTTTGCTACCTATTGGTGGCAACAATTTGGTAGTGAATGCCCTCAATTACAAAAATTTGCAATTCAAATTTGAAAATTTGAAAATTGTTGAGTCTAAGTTTCAACTTTCACATTCATTTGCTAATACTTTTTTTCCTTCCAACCTTTTTGCAGCCTATTGGTGGCAACAATTTGGTAGTGAATGCCCTCAATTGCAAAAATTTGCATTTCGAATTTTGAGCCAGAAATGTAGTGCTTCAGGGTGTGAGTGCAATTAGAGTGTGTTTGAGCGCATACACACGAAGAATAGGAACTGTTTGGAACAAAAGCGGTTGAATGACATGATTTTTGTTCAGTACAACCTTAGGTTGAGGAACAATCAATTGCTGAATAAAACCCCTGAAACAAGCAACATTGTCTTGGGTGACTTTGATCCAACATCAAAATGGGTTGTGGAGAGTCAAGCACCCGCATTTGACAAGGAAGACCTTTCTTGGTTGGACTTGGACCCACCTCCACAGGATGCAGAGGAAAATATATGAGAAGCACCAGTAGCAGCTTCAGGGTCAGGGGAATCAAGCCATAATCCCATTGCAGACTTGGATGCTTATGCTACTCATTCTTCAAATGAGGATGAGGAAGATGATGATTCTGATGATGATTGATGATTTGATCATATGTAGCTTGTAGTATTATAGGTTGTAGTATAATACTATGATCTAGCATGTTATTTTGGACTATAAAGGCCTTTTAGAGAGCCTGCTTCTTGATGTTTGTAACATTTTTGGTTCAGCGATGTTTTGCACTAAGTGGTATTTTGGCTATCTGCACCTATATAAATGAGAACTTTTGCATATGTGTGTTTAAATGGTTTGGATTAATATGGATGTACATGAATATATCTGGTTTTTCTTTAAAATACGAAAATTTTATGTGTTTTTGGTAAACCAGTTTTTTTTCGGTTCCGACCGATTCCTGGTCCACGAGGTTTTCTGGTTCGATAACCGGTTCGATTCAGATAACATTTATTGCTACAACACCACCTATCACATGCCCATAGGTATGTCTCCTTTCCGTGCATTGTATGGTTATGATGCTTTGACATTTGCTGACGTCATGTTTGGAGACAGCAAGGCCCCACGAGCCAAAGATTGTATCCAAGAGGGCCAGGACATCTTGAGGACTCTCAAGGATAACTTGAGGATGGCACAAAACGAGTAGAAGATGTACACAAATAGGGGACAAGTGGAGAGGCAGTTCGAAGTTGGGGACTTGGTGTACCTTCGATTTCCACCTTACAAGCAGTCCACACTCAAGCAAAAGGGGGTTGAGAAGCTCAAGCCTCACTTTTATGGACCATACCGAGTCACTTGTGTTAGTCATCAGTCATTTTTGCTTTTTGTAGACGACTAAATGCTTATCCTAGATTTCTAAAAACAAAATTCATAAATATTGTGAGTTTTAGAAATCTCACTGCCTTCATTATCCTTAGGATAAATTTTTCACTGTTTCACTACTCTATCATGTCATGGTCAGCTTACCACTCCCAGAAGACCCATCATGGGCTCATGCCACTCATCTTCATCAAGTTTTGCCACCTATGACCTTAGTACTATGTTTTGCCTTTGCCTCACCCCTCCACTTGCCACCTAGTCTCACCAACCAACTTACTTCTTCTTGTGCTTCCCAGATGCCTCAAGCATTGACGGTCTCAAAACAATTTCCACAAGCTCTTTAGATAAATCAAGTACATTGGATTTTGGATCTTCAATACATCAAATTGTCAAAAACTCTATTTTTCATACTTGAGGACCCTAAGCCAAGCTTTCAGTCAAAGGACAAGTCTAAAGAGCCTCCTACTAGGTTACTAGGTTTCATAGGTTGTAGGATTGTCTTTGATGTTCTAAATCATTGTTTTTCATGTGCTAAGGAGATGAATCAAATGGAAATAAGGTCAGCATTTGTTTGTCCAAGATAGATCAGAAAACCTTCAAAGGAGACCTCCTTAATCAAGTACAAATTCTGCAAAGGACAGTTGTCCATGTTTGACATTTTTGCAGGAGTGTCAAGATGGCTATCAACAAGAAAATTTGGTAAGGTGAAAGGCATGCTTCTCATTACAGATACACACAAGCTAATAGGAGAGGAAGTAGCCTATGTTCAAGGGAAAATCAGGATTTCTAGGACTAATTGGGCCAGCAGTATGCCAAGCAAGGAGGCAATGCAGAAAACCACAAGGACAATGGCACACCAGCACAACCAAGCATAAATTGAAGATTTTTAGAAACTATAAATGAAAAAAACAAAAAGGTGAGGTGAACTGGACAAAAATGAATGAACTTGAAAGGGCTATAGAGAACTTAGAAGACAACACTAATTTTTCTTCTCTAACAACCCAAAAGCCTAAGGTTCTAGAAGATAGGCAAGATGGTGAAATGAAGATTATGAGCTTCCATGATAACAGCAGGCAGAAGTTTTGAAGAAAATGTCAGAAGGTGACTTCTAGGGTTTGCCAAGGTAAAAGTGTTTCACTGCCTCAAAGGGAAAGAATGCAAAGAGTATCAGTTTAAGGGAGGTCAAGTTTTCAAGAGCAGCCAATTGCCCTCAAATGGTCAAAGGAATAAAAGCCTAGCGTTGAGTTTCAAGATGAGAAGTCAAGCTAATCATGAGGTTATTGTTATGTGACTGAAGTTGTCAAACTCCAAGAATGTCAGAAGGGACAAGATCAGTATGACATGGCACCTGCAAATCAGAAGTGGCCAAAGAGGAGATATAGCAGACATGATTTATAGTTTTTGTCAAAAATGGATGTATCACAGCCAAAATCTGTAAGAAAGGAAGAAAACATGTTTTCATGTCACTCACACTCAAAAATGTCAAAAAAGAATAAAAACATGTTTTTAGTTTCTCAATGCAAGCAAAAAGAGGTTTGACAGTGCCAAGACCCTCAAGGTTAAAAAGGACCTTTTCATTTCTCCAGCAAGCTACCACCAAAGGAAGAAGAGCTACTTTGAAAAGTTTTCAAGTAACCTGCAATAAAAGGTCAAAAAGATGTCAAAGTGATAAAGTGACAAAAGACTGAAAACCTTAGCAAAAGTGGGTTTTTGATTTTAATTTATTTTCCCTAAAAATATTAAGGACCTTCCTGCCCTCCTAATATCTCATTTTGCATTTAAAAAGAGCAAAGAACCTTCAAAAGGGATTTTTCTGAGTTTAAGTGAGAAATTTTGGGCAAGGTCACCGGCGCTACGCTTTTAAGCCGGCGCTGCGCTTACAGGACCCGGCACTGCGCGAATAGGGGTTTTCGCAGTGTATTTTTGCACTGCGTTGCACGTATAGCTGAACGCGTTGCGCATACAGACGGGCGTTGCACCCAAAAGGACCCGACAACCCAGAAGACCACCTTTGCGCTCAGAAGCCGACCCGACAGGCCCGGTGTTGTGCGTAGAAGCTCGGCAAGCCTGCATGACTCGTGCAGCGCTGCGCCTATAGGACCCGAATCACCCGGAAGAGGGACCCGACAGCTCGTTTATGCCCGGCGTTGCGATTAGAGGCAACCCGACAGTGCGTTCAGCGCTGCGCTTATGCCTGAAACCCTCCCAAGTGCAGAAGAGTGCCAAAACACAAGGGAACACCCTCCAAACTGTCTTCAAAAGCCTGCAAGGAGTCAAAAACTGGTAGGAGCATCTTTTCCTCATCCTCCAAGTGCTTTTGTTGAGTTAATGGTTAAGGAAAATAATTAAGCCATAGCCACTGCAACCCCTAAGCCCTCATGATTAACACTCTCCTTTGACCTCCAAGCAATAAGTCATCAATTAGGGGGAGGTTTCAATTAGGGTTATAACAGTCAGCTCAAGTTAGCCCTTCATCAGAGCTCTAAGAAAATCAATCATAAATCCTCACCTCCATCTCACTTATTTACAAGAATTACCCTCACCATCATTTCATTTCACTCCTGCCTAAGTTTCACAAGAAAGCCCAAGTTTGTCCAAAAGCATCCCTAGTCACCATGTCGGGAGAAGAAGGCAGTATCAGCAGTGAAGAAGGCCAAGGGCCTATTAGGCAAAAGCACAAGGGTGGTAAATTTAATAGATTTGAACCCCTAGAAACAATGGAGATTACTTCCTCCCCCATGATCCTCACATGCTTTCAAAATGTGGGATGTTATCAGTTTTTGTGAAAAGATCAAACAAGTGCACAGTCACCCTGAGCTCACTAGGTTGTTTGTCCTCAACCTACACAACAAACAAGTAAATCTTGCAGGGGTAGACTTTGAGCTATCATCAGATACCATTGCCCATGCTACTGGACTTACTGATGTTGGTGAAAAGTGGTTCAAGAGAGCTAAGTTGGACATGAGCTATTATGAGCCATTTATCAAACCTAGGTACAAAGAGGGTTCTAAAACCATTTTCCCTTTCTCACACTTGCTGGACAGGTATGCACCCTTGATGAGGGTTATCATGAAGTACTTTACTTGTGAGGGGAAATACTCCAAGCTCTACTCCTACCATATCAAATTACTCATGCATTTTACCAGGGTTGAAATGCTTCATTTGCCTTACTACTTGTATGGGAGTATTGACAAGATGTCTTCTGTTGTCCGGAGGAGGACCTATTCCCAGCAAATGCATAGTTTGTTTCACCACTCCTTGATCAAGATGGTGGTCCTACATCAGCTGGAACAAAAAGGCATACCTTGGAAAGTGTTCATAGCCCATGAAGTATTCACAAGCCCATAGCCCCATCATCAACCAAACTTGCCCTCATCATCTCATCCTCCTCCCTCTACTCCTCCATCACCTCCTATTGACCATACCTCATCCTCTACACATATATCCCCTCCTCAAGGAAGCCTCCCTTCCTCCCCTTCTCTTGATGCATCAAATGAAGAAGGAAGTGGCAGTGAAGAATCAAGTGAAAATGAGGGTGAAGATGACAATGAGTCAAGCCAAAATGAGGATGAAGAAGATGATGAGTTGAGTCAACAAGTGGCAGGAAACATGGAAACAGAGGAGGGTAATGGCAGTGAAGACAATGAAGAAGTTGACAGTGAGAATGGGTCAAGCAAAGATGAACAAGAAATCAGAGATGAGGCAGAGAACATGGAGGTTGGTGATGAAAAAGACGTAAGTGATGAAGAAAGCAGCAATCACACTGAGAATGATGAGGATGAGGATGAGAAGGACAGCATGGACACAAATGAGGCAGGTGACCAAGAAATAGAGGATGATCCTACAAAAAATGAAGAAGAAGCTAAGAGCCCTAGAGACAGTCAAAACAGTGAGGCTCTTGGTCAAAACAGAGATGAAGGAAAAGATGAAGAGAGCTGCTCAAATAAAGAATATTTCTATACAGACAATGAAGAAGAGGCTGAAGATAGTCATGAAAGTCATGAAGACAGTAAAGAAAATCTAGAAGTTGGCAGCCAAGATAAAGGTCACAGCAATGATGAAAGCAGCCATAATGAGGAACAAAGTGAAGATGCACAAATCAGTGAAGAGGCCAGCAGTGAGGCTAGTGATGAAGGTAAAGAGGTGAGCAGCAGTCCAGGTGATGAAAGAGAAGACCTAGGAACCAATGATGACAGCCACGAGGAGGACACCATAATGAGCCAAATTGAACCTTTCCCCTTGGCATACCAAAGAGGATCAAGACATGTGTTTGCTGCCTCTAAAAGGCAAGGGGCCATGACTTCTACTCCTACAAAACCAAAGGACAAAGGCAAAGAGAGAAGCAAAGGTAAGAACAAAGATAAAGTCAAGGGCAAAAGCAAGGACAAAGGCAAAGAAAAGGTAAGAGAGGAAGAAGAAGATCAACATGAGGTTGAGAGGGAGTTTGAACTCATCCATGTTGACAGTGAAAAATAGGACAAAAAGAGGGCCCATAGCATACTCCTTCAAAGCAAAAATGCAGAGATTAAAGACCTATAAAGGAGCCTTGGCATGGCACAATACATCATTGACTATTACAAGGATGAGCACAAACATATGAAGAAGATGAAAAGAGACCTTGGCCTACAGAAAAAGATGGCCAAACACTATGCCTTGAAAAACAAACTCACTAGTGCCAAGGTCAAAGAGGCCTTCACTGAAAGTCAAGCAATAAAAGGAGGAAAAGACCAAGAAAACCTTGGAGTCTTGGTTGAAGCTTCTCTACAGGCTTCTCAAACCCCATGAGGGATACATCCACAAATTTTGAAGGATTTTTTACAAATTTTGGTTTTTTGTGAATTTGGAGGCCTATAAGCGCAGCACCCCTGGCACTACGCTTTTTCCTCAGACATCCTCAGAGGGAGAACATTGCATTTTTGGAATCCTCACGTTTAGTACAATATGCTCACCAAATTTCAGAGCATTTGGAGCAGTTTTGACCCCTCAAAAGGCCAAAAAACAACTCATTTTTCACCTTTCTGCCTCATTTTCAAGCTTGGCACTGTGCTTATAGCAGTTTTGGGAATTTGGCTTTTTGGACAGGTTACAGGAGGTCAATCAGAAAACCAAAGGTAGATTTGGAAAGTAGACTCGGCAGGCTTTCCAACGGGCCATCACAGAGCAAAATCTGACATCGGAAAGGTCATTAAAACTTGGTTGCAAGTGGACCCATTTTCTGCCTGTGAAGGTGCTGCACTTTTAGACCTCACTGTGTGTTTTTGGCCACAAGTCAACAAAACACACTCATTAATTGAAAATTGATATTTTAATGTTTTTTAGGCAAATCACTCTAAAATTAGGTACTAGGAGTTATTTTGGTATTTATTTCATGGGATATTTTGTGCCTTGGGCCTTGCATGGTCTCTTGGGCATTAATGACATTTATGGGTGATTTTGACATTTTCCAACCCTATCTAGGGTTTTTGCCCTCCTTTTCTAAATAAATAGAGCATGAGGGTTTCATTGTAAAACGTTGGCATTTGATGACTCTTTGGAGCAATACATAGTCTTTTGGAGGTTGAAGAGAAATTGGTGTTGTGGAGCTTGTGAATGGCTTGTTTTGCTTGTTGAGGGAGAAGGCTTGCTTGCAGGATCCCTGAGCTTGGTTAATGGTGAAGTGCTTCTATTCAGTTATTGTTTTCTCATGTTTCATTTTCTTTCATCCTTCTATGTTGTAGTAGGACAAAGGATTTAGACTAAGAAATGTTCTTCAAAGGCACCTTAGCTCTGTTTGTTCTTCACTGCCTTTATGTTTTCCTCTGCTAGGTCAGTTTAGAGAACCCTTAATTGCTCTCCAGACCCACCCAAGCTTGTTTATCTCATGAATGGTTTAATACAGTAGATATCAGAGATGTTTTATGGTTAGCCCTGCTTGTTTGATATCACTAAAACTGTCTTGAGGTCTCTCTTTGAAGTACCATTGTTTAAGTTTGCCAAAGAGGCTATGTTTCGATCATAACCTTTGTCCATTCTTGAAAAATTGTTTCAAAGATATTTATAGTTGTGATCAATGATGTTTAGGAGTTCCCTCTTCCTTGATTAAAGTAATGTGTTATCTTAAATGTTTTCTAACCTTGAAGGTGAAATCACTAGAAGTGAAATGAGTTTCTCGCCTTCTATATTTCATTGGATTGTTTCTCTGAAATGCTTATTTGCTTGAGTTGAATCAAAGAGTTACTGGTGTGCCTTGTCTATTGATTACTTCTTTATGCTAATGGTATTTAAGTCCCTTCTTGTTAAAAGTACATGACAAAGGATTCTTGATCGCCCTTTGCCCTACTTTGTTCACAAACTTGATGTCCATCCCATTTCCCATAAACCTTGAAAATCCTTTGACCATGCTAGATTTGCCCTGTGATACTCCCCAATCCATTGTTGAACTTTCCATGACTTTTAAAGACTCCATAGCCCAATGACTTGAATATTTCCTTATTCCATCTATTCTAATTGACCATCCTACCCAACCAAAACAATCAAACAAACCCTACACTTAACAACTAGCCTAAAATCAAACCCTAAAAGCAAACAAGTTCACATTCTTTGCATATAATAGAGAGAGCCCTCTCTGAGTCCAGGAAGGTTAGGTCCTAGGACTCCAAAGACTGGTCTGATGTTACCCTGTGCATTTAGTCTACCAATCTGCTAAATCACGGAACCCTAACATAATGGCGATCACGGTGGGACCTTCTGAGTCAATAACAATATAAGTATTCCTTAAGACTTCAAAAACCCTTGTTACACAGTATCTATTGATTTATCACCAACTCATAGCCTAACACAAATGGCGATCATGGTGGGACCTTCTGAGTCAATAATAATATAAGTATCCCTTAGGACTTTAGAAACCCTTGTTACACAGTATCTATTGATTTATCACCAACTCATAGCCTAACACAATTGGCAATCAAGGTGAGAGGTTTTCTGGGATTAGTGACAATCTAAGCACTCCTTAGAACTTCAGAAACCCTTATCAAATCATAGAGAACTCAAACTATTAGCCAAGAGTAGAATCAAACTGTTTCACCATCCTAGCAAAATGATGACTCAAATAGAAGATACTCATAAAAACCTTAGGGCTACATAAAAAGAAATGTCGGGGAAAGTGTCCAAGACTATTGCACTAGGTTCAACAGTGTGTACAATGCTCTTCCACCTCACATGAAACCCCCACAAGGCCTAGCACTAGTAAAATTTCCAGAAGGCTTTGATCCAGACATGACATACCAACTGAGAGAGAGAGACCCCTTGAATTTAGAAGAAATGCAAAGGGGATCTGTGAGTGCAGAGGCCAACTTGATTGAAAAGAGGGCTAGGATGAGATCAGACAAGAGGTTTACCTACAAAGATGAAACCATGCCCTTGACCTCCTCATCTGATGCCAAGATTGACAGCCTAGTTAGAACAATGGAGAGAATGATGGAAAGGATAAACTTGAGTGAAAGAATATCTCCTAGGAAAAACCAAGTAAATCCCCAAAACAGAAACAAGAATCCAAACTTCAGAAGAGACCCTCCCCAAAACAGACCAAGAGACAATGATCAACAAATTAGGCCTCCTTTCCAAGACAATTATGTAGATGAAGAGGGATGAGAGACTGAAGAACCTGAAGAAAACCATGTAAACTTGATAGGTTCTGATAATGAGGGTGATGTTTTTCTCACTGAAGAAGAACAAGGTTTCTTTTCCTCAGATCAAACTGAAACAAACTATGAGGATCCTGAAGACTACCAATTGGAATTTGAAAATGACATAATGGAAGTCCATAGGCAATATGACCTCAGGAGCAAAATAAACCAAGAAACTTCCAAGAAAAACCAAACAGACACTTCTGTTAGGAAAACCCCTATAAACACTCCTAAGAGGACAGCAGACAGTTCCAACACCATGGCTAAGAAAGCTGATCCAAACAAAGACAAAACTAGCCAGCAAAGTGGTGTCCCAAGCTGCCCTAGTGCATCTATTAGGCCTTGAAAAAACTCTTTTGTCCAAAGTCCTAAATCAGATTCAGCAAACTAAACTGGTGGAAAAGGTTATGGCTGAAAAAACGGATGCAAACTAAACTGGTGGAAAAGGTTATGGCTGAAAAAACGGATGTAAATATGTCCAAAACACAAGTTCCTTTCAGTTTTGAAGGAGAGATTGCTAAAATAAAGATAACCATGCCTCTCACCGAACTGATTACAAAGAACATATACAGGTCTCAAGTTCTGAAAGTTCTAAACATAGGAAATGATACCGACACTCTACACTTGACTGATGACAAACCAGAGTTTCTATTTGGACCTGAAGTGGAAGGAAAATACCAAGAAGGAGCTATTCCCCCTTTCTATGTTATCCTGAACATACATAACAAAATCTTACATAATGCCATGTTGGACTTTGGTGCCTCTCACAACCTCATGCCAAAGGTTGTGATGGAGAGATTAAGCCTGGAAATAACCAAACCTTACAAAGACCTGTATTCCTTTGATTCAAGCAGAGTCAAGATTTTGGGCCTAATCAAGGAGTTATATGTCAATCTGGCACAAATCCCATCTAAGGGCCTTGTCATGGACATAGTAATGGCTGACATTCCCCCCAAGTATGGCATGCTTTTGTCCAGATCTTGGGGAGCCAAACTTCAATGCAACCTTCAACTAGACACGTCATAAGCTACCATCCCTGTTTTTAACCAAAAAAGGAGATTATACCGAGAATCACACATGAAGTATATCGTTAGCAATCAAGAAAGGCCAAACAACACACCTCTTTATTCCATCCATTCAGATCTTGATTCATTCATCTTATGTAACGAAGAGGACATTGATGAGTAGGTAAGTGAAGTTGAGACAAATCTAGACACACTGCAACAGTCAAACCAGTCACTGGATGAGGAACTCAACAACCAAAACTCTAGCAACCCTCAACAACTACATGATGGCAAAGATGAACTTAATTTTTTGCAACTTGAAAGTAAGATTTCAAAATCAAAATTAAGCTTAGAATCTGAACAAGTTTGCTCAAGTGAAACACAAGAACCAAAAACAAAACCATTAGTGGCATCTACCAAGGTTGACATCAAAGAATACAACATAGGCAGCCTAGGAAAACCCAAAATGATCAGGTTATCCAAAACTCTGTCACCTCACACAAAACTGAAATACATAAGACTGTGCAAAGAGTTTGAGTATGCTTTTGCATATAGTGATGAGAGTTCAAAGACTTTTGACACAAACATTGTTCAAAGTTTGATACCTTTTAAGAAAAACCAGAAATCTTTGAAACAAATTGTGTCACTAAGAAAGAAAGCAAAGGGGTGTAGGCTATATATAGACTTTAGAGATCTAGATCAAACCTCCCTGAAGAGAAAATACCCTTTTTCCAAGACAAATCATATGCTGCAAGGGGTAAAAGGTTCTAACAAGATGCCATTGCTTGATATGTTTCAGATTGCAATCAGGTGATGATACTTCCAACTGATCAGCATAAAGCCACTTTCAAAGCACCTTGGGGTATCTACCTGTATGATCAAATGCCTTCTGGGTTAAGGAGTGTTGAAGCTACTTTCCAACGAGACATGGCTCTTGATTTGAATTACTCCACCATGATATACATTGATGACATCATTAACTGTTTTGATACTCATAAAGAATACCTTGTTCACCTAAGAGGGATCTTTAACAAAGACAAAATTCAGAAGCAAGAATCAATGAAAAGGTACAAAGTAAAACATGACAAGTTTCAGAGTTTGTGGAAAAATCATCGCATCATGCATTCAAATAGAGGTAACAATGTTTTCTGTTTACAAGAGCTGAATGGAAAAGAGTTGCTTGGGGATCCTGTTGATGACAAGATTCTCAAGTACCATTACTGTCAAAATTCCTAAGTCCAAAACTTTCATTCATTGTACATAACCTTGCATGATGAGAGATCATAAAAAACAAAAACACAAAAACAAAGAAAGAAGAAAAAGAGGGCAGATTTGAAGAAGAGGTACAACCCCATACCCAAAAAAGAGTACTATTGAAAGTGTGCAAGCCTAAATGCCACTACTTGTTAAAAATAGACTCTTGTTCAGTCATCTAGCCTAATCATGGTTGAACATATTTTGAATTTTCGTTGATAGGTTAGTGAAAGAATGCTTGTGAAATCATTTAAGCTTGACTTGTCAGTAGGGATAAATTAGGAAGAAAAGATACTGGTTCTCCATGCTCAAATCTGAACCAAAGAGAAAGATGAGAGGCTTAACAAATGATAGATCACAGCCATCATATTTCTAGTTTTGTTTGTACAAAAATAATGTTTGTGTGCAGCTTGTCCTAACGCCACAGCCCATGGTAAATCAGATTGCCTAATCCTCGTTTAAACCATGTTTTCAATTTCATGTCAATAGCTTAGAGAATGAAGTTTGTCAAACAGCGTAATCTTGACAATCAAATAGTCTAGGTAGAGAATAAAAGAGTTCACTAGCATAATCTGAACTCTTGGAAGTGATAAGGGTACAAGTAGATAGTTTGTTTTTTCTTTCAAAAGAAAAGAATGTCAAGGGTTTGCTAGTCCAAGTGCACCCAAGGAAGAAAAAATGTTAGGCAAGTAGGATGGGTAGGTAGAGATGGAGTTGAAGTAATCATGTTTTTCAGATTCTTGAGATCATAACTTCAAAAGAAGCATCGCCAAATGAAAAGAAGAAAAATCTACCCAATGGATGAGGCACTAGTCTTCATAAACTCAGAGATCTGAAATTCTGGACACCTCCTGAAAAGGCGTTGCCCTCCCCAAGTGGAGCCAATGTTAGTCATCAGTAATTTTTGTTTTTTGTAGATGACTAAATGCTTATCCTAGATTTCTAAAAACAAAATTCATGAATATTGTGAGTTTTAGAAATCTCATTGCCTTCATTATCCTTAGGATAAAGTTTTCACTGTTTCACTACTCTATCATGTCATGGTCAACCTACCACTCCTAGAAGACCCATCATGGGCTCATGCCACTCATATTCATCAATTTTTGCCACCTATGACCTCAGTACTATGTTTTGCCTTTGCCTCACCCCTCCACTTGCCACCTAGGGTCACCAACCAACTTACTCCTTGTGTTTCCCAGATGCCTCAAGCATTGATGGTCTCAAAACAATCTCTGTAGGCTCTTTAGATAAATCAAGTACATTGGATTTTGGATCTTCAATAAATCAAATTGTCAAAAACTTTGTTTTTCATACTTGAGGACCCTAAGCCCAACTTTCAGTCAAAGGACAAGTCTAAAGAGCCTCCCACTAGGTTACTAGGTTTCATAGGTTGTAGGATTGTCTTTGATGTTCTAAATCACTGTTTTTCATGTGCTAAGGGGATGAATCAAATGGAAATAAGGTCAGCATCTGTTGGTCCAAGATAGATCAGAAAAACCTTCAAAGGAGACCTTCTTAATCAAGTACAAATTCTGCAAAGGACAATTGTCCATGTTTGACATTTCTGTAGGAGTGTCAAGGTGGCTATCAACAAGAAAATTCGGTAAGGTAAAAGGCATGCTTCTCATTACATATACACATAAGCTAATGGGAGAGGAAGCAGTCTATGTTTAAGGGAAAATCAGGGTTTCTAGGGCTAATTGGGCCAGCAATATGCCAAGCAAGGAGGCAATGCAAAAAACCACAAGGACTAAGGCACACCAGCACAACCAAGCATAAATTGAAGATTTTTAGAAACTATAAATGAAGAAAGGAAAAAGGTGAGGTGAATTGGACAGAAATGAATGAACTTAAAAGGGCTATAGAGAACTTAGAAGACAACACTAATTTTTCTTCTCTAACAGCCCAAAAGCCTAAGGTTCTAGAAAGAAAGGGAAGATGGTGAAATGAAGATTATGAGCCTCCATGATAACAGCAGGCAGAAGGTTTGAAAAAAATGTCAGAAGGCGACTTCTAGGGTTTGCCAAGGTAATAGTGTTTCACTGCCTCAAAGGGAAAGAATGCAAAGAGTATCAATGTAAGGGAGGTCAAGTTTTCAAGAGCAGTCAATTGCCCTCAAATGGTCAAAGGAATAAAAGCCTAGGGTTTAGTTTCAAGATGAGAAGTCAAGCTAATCATGAGGTTACTGTTATGTGACTAAAGTTGTCAAACTCCAAGAATGTCAAAAGGGACAAGATCAGTATGACATGGCACCTGCAAATCAGAAGAAGCCAAAGAGGAGATATAGCAAACATGATTTATAGTTTTTGTCAAAAATGGATGTATCACTGCCAAAATTAGTAAGAAAGGAAGAAAACATGTTTTCATGTCACTCACACTCAGAAATGTCAAAAAAGGATAAAAACATGTTTTCAGTTTCTCAGTGCAAGCAAAAAGAGGTTTGACAGTGCCAAGACCCTTAAGGTTAAAAAGGACCTTTTCATTTCTCCAACAAGCTACCACCAAAGGAATAAGAGCTACTTTGAAAAGTTTTCAAGTCACCTGCAATAAAAGGTCAAAAAGATATCAGTCAAAGTGATAAAGTGACAAAAAACTGAAAACCTTTGCAAAAGTGGACTTTTTATTTTAATTTATTTTCCCTAAAAATATAAACGACCTTCCTGCTCTCCTCATATCTCATTTTGCATTTAAAAAGAGCAAAGAGCCTTAAAAAGGAATTTTTCTGAGTTTAAGTGAGAAATTCTGGGCAAGGTCACTGGCACTACGCTTTTGAGCCTGCGCTGCACTTACAGGACCCGGCGCTGCGCGAATAGGGGTTTCCGCATTGTATTTTTGCACTACACTGCGCGTATAGTTGAACGCGCTGCGCATACAGATGGGCACTGTGCCCAAAAGGACCCGACAGCCCAAAAGACCGGTGCTGCACTTAGAAGTCAACCCGACAGGCTCGCCGTTGTGCGTAGAAGCCCGGCAAGCCTGCACGGCTCCTGCAGCGCTATGCCTACAGGACCCGACTCGCCCGAAAGAGGGACCCGATAGCCCGTTTCTACCTGGCGCTACGCTCAGAGGCAACCCGACAGTGCATTCAGCGCTGCGCTTATGCCTGAAACCCTCCCAAGTGCAGAAGAGTGCCAAAACACAAGAGAACACCCTCCAAACTGTCTTCAAGAGCCTGCAAGGAGTCAAAAACTGGTAGGAGCATCTTTTCCTCATCCTCCAAGTGTTTTTGTTGAGTTAATGGTTAAGGAAAATAATCAAGCCCTAGCCACTGCAAACCCTAAGCCCTCATGATTAACACTCTCCTTTGACCTCCAAGCAATAAATCATCAGTTAGGGGGGGTGTCAATTAGGGTTATAACAGTCAGCTCAAGTTAGCCCTTCATCAGAGCTCCAAGCAAATCAGTCATAAATCCTCACCTCCATCTCACTTATTTACAAGAATTACCCTCACCATCATTTCATTTCACTCCTCCTGCCTAAGTTTCACAAACAAGCCCAAGTTTGTCCAAAAGCATCCCTAGTCACCATGTCAGGAGAAGAAGGCATTATTAGCAGTGAAGGAGGCCAAGGGCCTATGAGCCAAAAGCACAAGGGTGGTAAAGTTAACAGATTTTAACCCCTAGAAACAGTGGAGATTACTTCCTCCCCCATGATCCTCACATGATTTCAAAATGTGGGATGTTATCAGTTTTGTGAAAAGGTCAAACAAGTGCACAATCACCCTGAGCTCACTAGGTTGTTTGTCCTCAACCTTAACAACAAACAGGTAAATCTTGCAGGGGTAGAATTTGAGCTATCATCAGATACCATTGCCCATGCTACTGGACTTCCTGATGTTGGTGAAAAGTGATGCAAGAGAGCTAAGTTGGATATGAGCTATTATGAGCCATTTATCAAACCTAGGTACAAAGAGGGCTGTAAAACCAATTTCCCTTTCTCACACTTGTTGGACAGGTATGCACCCTTGATGAGGGTTATCATGAAGTACTTTACCTGTGAGGGGAGATACTCCAGGCTCTACTCTTACCATATCCAATTACTCATGCATTTTACCAGGGTTAAAATGCTTCATTTGCCTTACTACTTGTATAGGAGTATTGACAAGATGTCTTCTGTTGTCCGGAGGAGGACCTATTCCCAACAAATGCATAGTTTGTTCCACCACTCCTTGATCAAGATGGTGGTCCTACATCAGCTAGAACAAAAAGGCATACCTTGGGAAGTGTTCATAGCCCATGAAGTATTCACAAGCCCACAGCCCCATCATCAACCAAACTTGCCCTCATCATCTCATCCTCCTCCCTCTACTCCTCCATCACCTCCTACTGACCATACCTCATCCTCTACACATATATCCCCTCCTCAAGGAAACCTCCCTTCCTCCCCTTCTCTTGATGCATCAAATGAAGAAGGAAGTGGCAGTGAAGAATCAAGTGAAAATGAGGGTGAAGATGACAATGAGTCAAGCCAAAATGAGGATGAAGAAGATGATGAGTTGAGTCAACAAGAGGCAGGAGACATGGGAACAAAGGAGGGTAATGGCAGTGAAGAAAATGAAGAAGTTGACATTGAGAATGGGTCAAGCAAAGATGAACAAGAAATCAGAGATGAGGCAGAGAACATGGAGGTTGATGGTGAAAAAGAGGTAAGTGATGAAGAAAGTAGCAATCACACTAAGAATGATGAGGATGAGGATGAGAAGGACAGCATAGACACAAATGATGCAGGTGACCAAGAAACAGAGGATGATCCTACAGAAAATGAAGAAAAAGCTAAGAGCCCTAGAGACAGTCAAAACAGTGAGGCTCTTAGTCAAAACAAAGATGAAGGAAAAGATGAAGAAGGTTGCTCAAATAAAGAAGATGACTATAAAGACAATGTAGAAGAGGCTGAAGATAGTCATGACAGTCATGAAGACAGTAAAGAAAATCTAGAAGTTGGCAGCGCAGATAAAGGTCACAGCAATGATGAAAGCAGCTATAATGAGGAACAAAGTGAAGATGCACAAATCAGTGAAGAGGCTAGCAGTGAGGCTAATGATGAAGGTAAAGAGGTGAGCAACAGTCCGGGTGATGAAAGAGAAGACCTAGGAACCAATGATGACAACCATGAGGAGGACACCATAATGAGCCAAATTGAACCTTTTCCCTTGGCATACCAAAGAAGATCAAGACATGTGTTTGCTGCCTCTAAGAGGCAAGGGGCCATGACTTCTACTCCTACAAAACCAAAGAACAAAGGCAAAGAAAAGGTAAGAGAGGAAGAAGAAGATCAGCGTGAGGTTGAGAGGGAGTTTGGACTCATCCATGTTGACAGTGATAAAGAGGACAAAAAGAGGGCCCATAGCATACTCCTTCAAACCAAAAATGCAGAGATTAAAGACCTACAAAGGAGCCTTGGCATGGCACAATACATCATTGACTATTACAAGGATGAGAACAAACATATGAAGAAGATGAAAAGAGACCTTGGCCTACAGAAAAAGATGGCCAAACACTATGCCTTGAAAAAGAAACTCACTAGTGCCAAGCTCAAAGAGGCCCTCACTGAAATTCAAGCACTAGAAGGACGAAAAGACCAAGAAAACCTTGGACTCTTGGCTGAAGCTTCTCTATAGGCTTCTCAAACCCCATGAGGGATACATCCACAAATTTTGAGGAATTTTTGACAAATTTTGGTTTTTTGTGAATTTGGAGGCCCATAAGCGCAGCACCCCTGGCGCTATGCTTTTTCCTCAGACATCCTCAGAGAGATAACTTTGCATTTTTGGAATTCTCATGTCTAGTACAGTATGCTCACCAAATTTCAGAGCATTTGGAGAGTTTTGACCCCTCAAAAGGCCAAAAAACAACTCATTTTTCACCTTTCTGCCTCATTTTCAGGCTTGGCGCTGCGCTTATAGCAATTTTGGGAATTTGGCTTTTTGGATAGGTTACAAGAGCTCAATCAGAAAACCAAAGGTAGATTTGGAAAGTAGACTCAACAAGATTTCCAACGGGCCATCATGGAGCAAAATACGACATCGAGAAGTTCACCAAAACTTGGCTGCAAGTGGACCAATTTTCTGCCTGTGAAGGCGCTGCGCTTTTAGACCTCACTGTGTGTTTTTGGCCAAAAGTCAACAAAACACACTCAGTAATTGAAAATGGTATTTTAATGTTTTTTTAGGCAAATCACTCTAAAATTAGGTGCTAGGAGTTATTTTGGCATTTATTTCATGGGATATTTTGTGCCTTGGGCCTTGCATGGTCTCTTAGGCATCAATGATTTTTATGGGTGATTTTGACACTTTCCAACCCTATCTAGGGTTTTTGCCCTCCTTTGCTAAATAAATAGAACATGAGGGCTTCATTGTAAAACGTTGGCATTTGATGACTCTTTCCAGCAATACATAGTCTTTTGGAGGTTAAAGAGAAATTGGTGTTGTGGAGCTTGTGAATGGCTTGTTTTGCTTGTTGATGGAGAAGGCTTGCTTGCAGGATCCTTGAACTTGGTTAATGGTGAAGTGCTTCTATTCAATTATTGTTTTCTCATGTTTCATTTTGTTTCATCTTTCTATGTTGCAGTAGGACAAAGGATTTAGACTAAGAAATGTTCTTCAAAGGCACCTTAGATTGTTTGTTCTTCACTGCCCTTATGTCTTCCTCTACTAGGTCAGTTTAGAGAACCCTTAATTTCTCTCTAGACCCACCCAAGCCTGTTTATCTCATGAATGGTTTAATACAGTAGATATCAAAGATATTTATGGTTAGCCTTGCTTGTTTGATATCACTAAAACACTATCTTGAGATCTCTCTTTGAAGTACCATTGTTTAGGTCTGCCAAAAAGGCTATGTTTCGATCATACCCTTTGTCCATGCTTGAAAAATTGTTTCAAAGATCTTTATAGCTATGATCAATGATGTTTAGGAGTTCCCTCTTCCTTGATTAAAGTTATGTGTTATCTTAAATGTTTTCTAACTTTGAAGGTGAAATCACTAGAAGTTAAATGAGTTTCTCGCCTTCTATATTTCATTGGATTGTTTGTCTGAAATGCTTATTTGCTTGAGTTGAATCAAAGAGTTACTGGCATGCCCTGTCTATTGATTACTTCTTTATGCTAATGGTATTTAAGTCCCTTCTTGTTAAAAGTACATGACAAAGGATTCTTGATTTCCCTTTTCCCTACTTTGTTCACAAACTTGATGTCCATCTCATTTCCCATAAACCTTGAAAATCCATTGACCATGCTAGATTTGCCCTGTGATGCTCCCGACCAATTGTTGAACTTTCCATGACTTTTATAGACTTCATAGCCCAATGACTTGAAGATTTCCTTATTCCATCTATTCTACTTGACCATCCTACTCAACCAAAACATTCAAACAAACCCTACACTTAACAACTAGCCTAAAATCAAACCCTAAAAGCAAACAAGTTCACATCCTTTGCATACAATAGAGAGAGCCCTCTCTGATTCCAGGAAGATTGGGCCCTAGGAATCCAAAGACTGGTTTGATGTTACCCTGTGCATTTGGTCTACCAATCTGCTAAATCATGGGACCCTAACAACTTGGAAGGTGGGGGAGGTGGCCTACAAGTTGGAGCTACCGTTGGGGAGCCAGGCGCACAACATTTTCCATGTTTCTTGCCTAAAGAGGGTGTTGTCGCACAAAATGTCAAGGCACCACGACAACGGCTCAGATCGGGGGTTGTCACCCTAATCCCCAATCTCTCTATCTAAGTTGTCTCCTTGCAAGCTAAGGGAGGTAGACCCTAAAAGAAATGAAGAAACAAAATTGGTTGAGAATCAACCAACTCAGGAGACACAACTGAAAGACCAAGTACTTGATGAGATTAACGAGATTTCACAGATCCAATTATATTAAAACCAGTGCGTTATGGAGTTAAAAGATCCTGTTATGTAATTAAAACCAAGTAATTGATGTATAACTGCTGCTATGAAAAATAGATTTACCACAATGATATTCGTAAAAAAGCACCACAACTATGCATTAAAGTACTTTGAACCCACAGCAATATATCATGAGATGACCATTAAATTGAAATGCCAAATCTTTTCAAAATTTCCGAATTTATGATGTTCTAAATAACCCAATCCAGAAATTATAAATTTTATATAGTGAAACTTAGGATAAAAATTTAAAAGCTCATTTGACTATAAAAGAATTTTTTAGAATTTTTGGAATTTTTATATTTTTTGTATTTTTTATTATTTTTCAAACAAACTATTAAAACTAAGACTATGGATTAAAATCTAAAAATCTAACAAAAATTTAAACGAAAATCCTAAAAAGAAAATTTTTTATTTTTTGCTTTCGACTTTTTCTAAATCTAAAAAAATGACATTCTAAAAAAAAAAACACAAAATTAAAACTAACTCTAATTGAAAACTAAACAAACTAAAAACTAAAAGTTAAAAAAAAACGAATTAAAAAGTAAACCTAAAACAACGCTAAACTAAACTAATTTAAATCTAAAGTCTAGAAACTAAAAAATTAAAACTAAAAGCTTAAATAACAAAAATCGAATTTAAATTAAAACCGAACACTAAACCTTCTAACACAAAAATTGAATCCAATCGAAGTATTTAAACGCATATATGTGAGTTTTGAATTTATGTGTATGCGTTCGATTTTATTTTGTTTTGCAAGTCGACAGCCAAAGGGGAGACGGCGGCAGCTAGGGGAGCAGAAGACTGGACGACAGAGAGGATAGTCTGCAGATGGAAGGGAAAGGGGCACGACGGTCTGCGAAGGAGGATAAATGGCAGAGAAGGAGGCATATGCAGATTGCGTGAAGGCTGGAAGGGGACAGCTTGAGGAGATCGAAGGGCAGCGGCAAGTGTAAGGTAGAGGAGGGTCGACGGCCAAAACGAGGCTGCGAGGGTTTCGGATGGATGCGTGGGGTAATGGGGGAGAAGACAAGGGTGTATGCAGAAACAAGGACGGTGTTTAAAGAGGATGGCAAGGGAGGAAAAATAGGGGTCGAAAGGCAACGTTTTATGCAGCGTATGAGGCCAAGATTACCTCAAACAAACCCAGTACATTCAAAATTGTCCAGAAAAAATAATTTTTTCCAACACTGCTCAGATTTTTAGAATGTTGAACTTGAAATCTTCTTTTTTGCACTCAGATCTGCTAGCAAAGCAATTATGAGACCAGATCTTGCCCTCTGGGGGTTATATCTGGCTCAAATCTTTAAAAAAATTCTGAAAACCCCCTGCGAACCTGCAATAAACCAGAACAGATCCAAAAATATGCACAAAAATTTATAAACCCTTACACCCTAAAGCAAATATACAAATTTACAATGCTAATCTACAGATCGGAGGCCCTCATGGCCAGATTTAAACCCATTTCAACACGATTTAGAAGATAGAGAAATTTTAAGAGAGGCACAAGCTCTAGAAGACCCTGTAAAAACACAATTTCGTAAGATAGCTTTGAGAATTAAGAAACAATGAGCTTTTTCAGATTTGCGAAATCTGAGAGTCAGCTGGTCTAACTGAAGACTTCCCCAAATGCTCAAACCTTTAAAAAAATTTCCTTGCACACTTAGATTTGAAAGCTAGATTGATAGAGATTTAAGAAAATAAACATGAGATCTTTCAGAAAAATAGATAACTAGTGTTTTCGTTAAATCAAAAATGTCATTTTATGAACCCAGAAAACTGCACAAGATACCTGTATGCAGATTAATCCATGAAGGCCATCAACCATACAAATTCCCAAACAAAGTAGCAGAGTTTAGAAATAAATCACCACATATATCTGAAAAAGGAACATCAAAGTTTGTAACCCCAAAGTCTTTATGTTTTATTTATAAAAAAAAATCACAAGAGCTTCCAAGAACAAGTGCATGATTCAAAGATTGGATGAAAATGTCACATCAAGACCTCTAATTTATAAGACAAAATCTCCAACGGCTAGTTCGGTTGATCCATGTCAAAATAATCTCGACCGTCGAAAAGATTTGATCATCTTTTAATTTGGACCGTCGAAATTATTAATATGAGGAAAAAACGAATTTATCATTTAATTCCATTTTAATTAACTCAAAAATAATATTTTTGAGTTAATTACCTCAAAATTTTGACTTTGACTTAACCATCTAGGCCCAAGGGTCCAAAATTTCTTGAAATTCTCAATATTCCCTTGGCCTGAGGCCTTTAAAAATTCATTTTTTAAGGACCAACGAATTTTGCCTTTGAAGAATTTTATATTCACCTAGGACCTAAAATTAATTAAAATTCTGGCTTAAGATTTTTTAATTAATTTGACCAGAAATTTTAATTAATTGACTGAGAGGAGATTTAATTATTCTTTCCAACCCTCTTTACATAAGATAAATACATTTAGACACATGAAGGGAGAATACCCATTCGTATAGACCCCTCAAGTAGGTACCCAATTTTGTGACTCAAAACATGATCTAGTAGACCAAGTAACTTGTAATAAAATAATCTAGCCAACTAGCTAGGATTATTCCCAAACTACTTTTACAAAGACTCGATAGAAAACACTAGAACTCACTTAGCATCTTGATGACAAAATCCACCATAGCTTTGGGGTGAGGCTGGAGGGGAAAACTCTACCGATAACTTGTGTCGAAAAAACAAGTAAATCGATGAGACAAAAAACCTCCTAGGATAGAAATCATCACCAACATACTAGGCTTACCTAGGTTGTTACATACATGGCGGTCTTACTTAGATCATTTACATCATAAACATGCAGAATGGGTTTACATCATTTATAAAAATGTCGGCTGTTGATGAAATCTGAATGGCGTGAACCTCGAACTCGATGTGTACCATTTGAAAAAATGGGGGTGTACTGCTATGGGGTCGTTGACAAAGTGTGGTCAACAGAAGGCATTGGGGCAACAGGTTACAACAACTACTGAGTTACCCCCGATGGATGATGAGGGGCACTTGGTGCTATAGCCAGAGGCCATTTTGGATTCCCGAGAGAGGCATTTGAGAAACAAGGTGATCAAGGAGTTTTTTATCAGATGGAGAAATTTACCAGATGAGGATGCCACTTGGGAGGGAGAGAAAATCCTCCAGCACCCATCACTGCAGTTGCTTGAGGACAAGCAACATCTTGGCAGGGCGGACTGTAATATTCCTAATTAGTAGTTCTGCTAGTTAGAATATTATTTCTTGTCAATTTTGTATTTTGCTAAAGTTTGGCCAAAAGTATGTGGGCTTGGGGACCGACAAATAAGACTTAAGAAACTATAAGCACTTGACATTAGACTACAGAAAAAATTGCGGCTTTAGTGGAGAGCGTGGGCCCAATGAGGAGGGAATGCACATCACATGGGGATAGTGCAGTGATAGGCTCGAATAGAGGCAACGCAGGCATGAGGCGAGGCCCAAGGGAACGTTGGGCAACCTTGGACAAAAGGAAGAAAGAAACTCAGTTTTGATCATTCATCCATCTTATTCGAATTTGTCTTTGACAAGAGCACGCTTGAGCAGTGAGCCAACTCTGCAAGTGCTATTCAGCACACGGGTGTCTTCGAGCGGAGATCCCAGCCTTTTCTTGAGCAGACTTCGAGTGCTCGCCCAAGGAAGGAATTTCACCGTTGTCCGATTCAGTTTAGCAGCTAGGAGTTTCATCCACAGCGTCGCACCAACACAATGGCATCACCAGCAATGCAGTGATTATGCAGTCTTGTGAGGAGGACACTCCGGGAGTTAAGGAGTGTGAGGAGTTTTGGCAGGAGATTTGGTGGGGTGGCTTAGAGCTTCCTAATAGGGATCTTACAGGAATTTGGGTAGCCTTCAACAACAGAATTTCCAAAAGGACCGAATTGACTAGTAGATTAGTGAGCCAAGCCCAAGAGGGCAATTTTTTGGGTCAAGCATTTGGCAAACCCTTTGCAGGTTATTGTGGGTTTCTTGAATAGAGTCCGTGGTTGAAGTCCCGGAATTTTCTGAGCAGTGTAGCAGGCCCTAGCAACATTTCTTCGAGAGCAGCAACAACATTTCTGGCAGATTGCAGTGCAGAGCTACAACCATACAGTGTACCATCAATAGGGGATTTTAGAATTGATTCAAAGGACTTCTCTAGCT
Organism: Pinus albicaulis; assembly: GCA_034641835.2. Taxonomy (NCBI): domain Eukaryota; kingdom Viridiplantae; phylum Streptophyta; class Pinopsida; order Pinales; family Pinaceae; genus Pinus; species Pinus albicaulis. The sequence continues at coordinate 1,031,428,131 of CM076577.1, read as the reverse complement.
TGCCTTGATCAATCCCAGGTGCCTTCATTCCAACACCTTCATTGTACTCATTTCCAGCATATTAATAAAATGGCTCAGCTCAATTTCATGGCTCAATTTGTGTTCTAATGGCATGATTTTATTTGTTGTTTTCTTAATGTCTTTTGAATGTATGTTATTACTATAATTTACCATTAGAATATTACAGGTTGGGTATTCTAGAGAACTTCCTTAAGGTTCTATTTATATAAGCAATAAGAGGTGTATAAGGTGGGTAGATTCATCAGGTGATGAATCATCCCAAACAAGAATCCTTTTAGGATTTAGTAGAGCTAGACATAGCAACAGTTAGTAACATAGAGATGGATATTTCAAAGAGAGTAACAAGACTTTATATTTTAATACATACCTTTAATTATTTGACAAACCTTTTGACTTGTGTGGCCTTCTTATTTGATCCATGAAACCTTCTCCATGATTCTTGAACATCCAGCAGATTGATTCCTAGACAAGGAATAGAGGTAGACAAGTGATTAGTATTTAATATAATCAAAATCTTAAATAATCATACAAAGACAAATTGAGGGAATGAGATACTTATCTTGAGGATTTGTTGTCGGCTCCCTCCCAAGCTTGAGGGAAAACCTAAAATTTATAAAACAAAGAAATATATTTCCAAGAAGATGTTAAACCTATACTACATCAAATATAAAAATAAAATATAAGAGAAAAGGGGCTTCGTAGTGAAAGTCCCTTAAATCTTCTTCGGGCTTTGCTTTCTTGGGGGATGATGTTTCTTCAACCATGTTAGCATGATCTCTGTCTCTTTTCTTGCTCCTAGGGTTGTCAGGGAAATCACTCCTATAGTGTCCCATCTTGTGACAATGAAAAAACTCAATTTTGGACAGATCAACTGTTGAGATTCAACAAGATGATGAGCTTAGTGAAAAGAGTCACCTTCACTAAGTGGGCCCGCAAGCTATTTTTGGCGCAAGTCTATTTTTAGACATGGTGATCATATTTCAGAAGTTGTGGGATGCTATTTGTGGATGGTTGGTCAAGTTGGAAAAATAGATGAAATTCTATTTTTAGAATATTGGGCAAAGTCTATTTACAGATCGTCGATCTAAAAATAGATGCATGTCGATTATTATTAGCTCTTAATAATAATCCGACAATAAACAACAACTTATTCTCTTGGAGCACTTTATTTTAGTATACAGATTTGGCAAATCAGTGGGCTGAAGGAATTATGCAATTCCGAGGGTTTACTGGAGTTCATGCATGGAGGACTCGGTTAGAACTGAAGTGGCAAAGTTATGATAGAGTTGGAAGAGTAGTTCATGGAGTTGTATTCAGTTTAACTCATTTAAAGTGAGTTAGACTCAGTTGAGCTAGTTGTATCTAGTCTAACTGAATGATACACTAGTGAGAGTGGAGTGAATTAATTAGTTATTTAATTCACAAATAATAACTCATTAATCAATTGAACAAATACAGCACTTAACTACAGTGCATGTCAGTTCCAGTGGAGACCCAATGAAGAGATAGGTGAAAGGGCAAGATGGACTATCTGTTGTGACTATAGTGATGCATTGATTGCATCACACACACATTGGAGTTGCCAATGAGGATTGCACAGTCAAGGCAAGGGTAATTCGAATTCATTAAGAGATATTCTTTAGCAGGTATTGCGCAGTGGAGGCAGGTTAGCAGGGGGCAAAGATCGGTGCATGGATTTGCAGATTTTTCCTAATTAGTGTGTGACGATTGATTGTATTGAGAGCTTGATGTACTAAGCTTTGTATGAGATTTCCATATGATCTCCATGATACATAATATATGATAGTTGGGGTTTTCAGCTTCAGACTTTCCCATTAAACAACTATGTTATGTGCGATTGTTTTTATTTATGCTTCACATGTGTGTGCAATTAATTTTCCGCAAAATATTAAGAGTGGAATGATTATGTATTTTGCAAGAAGTTAAATATTGTGAGATCGGGGGAATCTTGGACATATGCATGCTTAATGTATATATTTTCTACGTCAACCTTCTTCTTTGGTGCCGCCTTCTTGAATCTTCCTTTATGATGAGCAACATAAGCATTTGAAACTTCTTTATTGTTGGTTACCATGGAGACTCTTAATTCTTCTTGACTGCATGTTGTCCATGGCTCCTCAAAGGTGGGTGTTTCTTTCCAGCTGTTGAGAGTTGAAGCAAAAGAACCCCAAGAAGGTGGTAGTCCCAGAATGGTTGTAATCACTAATTCTTTATCTGGCACTGTTTCATCAATGGCAAGAAGCTCATACGTTATCCTTGCTATCCTCACAAAGATAGAGGAAACAATATCCTCGTTTGTCATCTTAGTAGTTCTTAGTTCATTCTTTAGGCTTGCCACTTTTCCAATGTTCTTGATGGTGAATAGTGTTGACAAAGCCTCATACATTTCCTGAGAATGATCAATATTTTCTATGAAGGGGACAAGATTGTCCTTTATGCCTTCAACCATCAAAGCAATAGCTACTAATTCGAGTTCTTTGTATTTCACCCTATCATCATCACTTGATTCTTCTGTGGGACTTTTCATATTTCCTTTGACTAAATCTAAGACCTTGTTCTTTTCAAGGATGATGTCAATCCTTTTCTTCCAAGACCTATAATTTGCAGCTCCTTCAAGCTTGTTCTCTCCGTTGATAGTGTTAGACATCTTTCTTGAAGATAGTGAAGGTTTCTTTCCTCTAGTGAACTTCTTATAACTTCCTTGATCAAGTCCTTGAGATTGCGTTTTTCCTTCTTCTTTCACCAAAGCTCTGATAATATGTTAGAGAATCAGAAAGGCATAAAGATCCTCTTGTTCTTGATTATTTACTTGTGATCTTCTTTAGTTCTTATTATGTTCTTCTTATCTTTCTTCTTACTAGTTCATCAAGTAAATATCAAAGCAAATACACATAGATCATGGACACCAGATGTAGGCCAACAGCTGGGGCAAAACCCTATTCTTGGGGAAAACCCAGTCAGTAATTCTTCCTTCTATAGTGATTCTTGAGACTCTAGACCTTGACCCAGACTTCCTCCACACCAAGTCAACCTTCCTTGTGATCCTTATTGAATCTGGCAGCGATAGCAGCAATAGAAACACTATGATGTAGTTTCTTTGACTTGAAACTTTGACCTTGCTTCTTGAGACTTCGATCTTGAGGTAGAGACTCTGATCTAGCTTCAAAGACTTCAATTTAGGTCAAATACAACTTCTCCAAGCAGAAACATTCAACAAAACAAACTTCGACTTCCCCTTCTCTTGGTAGCAGCGCCTTTGCAGCACCTGATGCAACAACTGTTGCAGTAAAACTTTGAGAACTTCGATCTCCCAAACTATAGCTCGAAATGCAGAGAAAGTTGCGCCAAAATTTCGATTTTCTTCAACTCTATAAGTGTACCCAAAACCGAATCCGAAATTCCTCCTTCACTTCGCAAATTTCTCTTGTTGCAGCGTCCAGATCGAATTTCTGTGTTGCAGTGGGATGGTTCCAAGTGAGTTCGATTCCACTGTATATATAGGCTTTAGATGAGCTCGAATTCCTGGGCTTGAGGTCGACTTGGTGTGGAGGCTTCATAAATCATATTTTACTCAATACTTGACCTGTTTGCATGATTCAAAAGCCCAATATGGATCAATTTAAATCTGCAATAATCCTATAGACTCAGAATAAAACCTAAAAGTCCAGAATAAGGACTTTGACATATGACCCAAACATGAAACCCATGCTTTAATAATTCATTTAATAATAATATAAAATTCTTTTCTTTATTCTTTTGACAAGTACAATAAGTATCGAGTCAAGTACAATTTATGAAGACCGACCCTAGTTACATTCTTCAACATGTCTTCCTCTTTGAAAAGATGCTTTGTCCTCGTGAGCATACGTAACGATGTGTTGTTGACAAAACGCTTTGTCTCCTAGAAGCGTTTGTCTTGGTAGGTCTTTCCACTTAATCAAGTATTATTTTATTACTCGTGATCACAACTTTTCCCTAGTTGAGATGATACCTTCTATTCTAAAATGATCCTCCCTTTGTCATCTAAATTCGGAAGTGTTGATTGTGTTGCTGCTGCGGCAGCTTCTCACCCCCCCCCCCCGGTTCTCGCTCTCGAAAACGCTGCCTCCGGCTCGGGCAAAATAAGCTTTTGGGAGCACTCGAAATGCGATCCCGAAAAATGCTTCCGAGGGGAGAGTTTTCTGAGCGCGTCTCGAGCCTGTTAAAACGCTCCCTGCCTTTTCGGGAGCGTTTCAGGAAGAGCTCGAGAGTGAACGCTCTCTGAGCGCTTCCAGCATTGAAAAAATGCTTCGGGAGCGTTTTTTAAATGTCGGAAGCGGTCGGGGAGCGTTCGCTCGGGCGGCGTGAAAAAAAAATCTTCAAAAAATTTGTTTTTTTTTTGGAGAGGGAGGGAGGAAGGTTGGGTTAATAAAAGCCCACCCTCCCCTCATTTTGTTTTATTGTTTTAGTTGAGTGAGTGAGAGCAAGAGGAGCTTGGAGCAAGAGTTGGAGAGAAGGAGAGCTTGGAGCAAGAATTGGAGAGCAGAGCTGCGGAAGTGCCAAGGAGAGAGCAAGGAGCAAGTTGCAAGAAAGCAAGAGGAGGATTGCAAGAAAGAGGTAGGTCTTCTAATCTAGTTTTGTATTTTCTAGGATGAATTTTTAAGTTGTTCAAAAATGAAAACTTGATCTTTTTCTGAATGTTGCATTTTATTGTGTTGAAAACTTAAAAATTGAATTGTTTTTTTCCTATGTTGCATTTCCTATTCCCATTTGGCATTTCTCCATTTTTTTTGCAGGCTAGAAACTTGAAACTTGAAACATCATGGTTATATGGCTAGGGATTTTTATCATGCTGGTTCCTTTCTTTGTAATAATAGTGTTGGAGAGTAGAAGAAAGAGGCACATTAGAGAAGAGGAGGATGAAGAAGAGGGTTATGGTGGATTTGATGAAAATCCTAAAGAGGAGGATTATGCTGAGGAGGAAGGGGGGAGTGGAGAACATGAGGCCACAGATACCCCAACTAGACAAGACCAAACTCAGACACCTTTGTGGAAATATGTTCAGAGGCAGGAAGGAGGGAAAGGTGATGGAACCACTAAATTTCTTTGCCCCCATTGCAATAAAAAATACCATGGTTCATACCCCCGTGCGAGAAGGCACCTTTGTGGGAAAATGCCAGGGGATGGAGACAAAAATCTAGGAATCAAAATTTGTGTTAGTGTGCCAGCAACTGAGAGAGAGAAATATAGAAAGGAAGAGGAGGCTGCCCTATAGAGATCTAAAAGATCTAGGGGTTTCATTGATTCTTATACACCATCAGGTGCATCACATCATGGACAAAGAAGTCCATCAACTCCCACCCATGTCAGTGGTTATGGAGGCAGTGGCACACCTGGATTAAGGCATAGAACCATATCCGATTTCCTTGACGAAGGGTGTAGGAATGATGTGGATTCAAAAAATTTCCGGTTTCTATATGCATGTAGGGTGCCATTCAATGTTCTTCGCTCACCTTATTGGCATGAAATGGTGCCCGCCATTAATGATGCCCCCAAAGGATACAAGCCCTGGGTATGACAAGGCCGGGACTGTGGAACTTGATCATGAAAAAAGCAAAATAAACCATTCTTTGGCTAGAATGACAAATTCATGGAATGAGCATGGGGGTGTGTCCATTGTCTCGATGGATGGACCAATGTAAAAGGAAAGCCATTGATAAGTGTTTTGGTTGTGTCGGTTAGTGGTGCAATCTTTCTGTCAGCATATGATTATTCAGACAAATTCAAGACCGGCATTAACATTGCAGAACCATTACTTGCAATAATTGAAAAGACTGGGCCATACAATGTCATACAAGTCATAACTGATAATGCTGCTAACTGTAAGGCAGCAGAAGCAATTATTGAGGATAAATACCCTAACATATTTTGGTCTGGGTGTTTGGTTCACACAATGAACCTTTTGATGCATGATCTCATTAAAAACAAACAACCTCAATTCAAATTGCTTGGTGATTTGAACAAGAGGTAAAAATATGATAAAATTTATTACAAATCATAGCAATAACCATGGGCTTTTCCGTACTCACTCCAAATTGGAGTTGTTGAAGATAGCAAAGACTGGATTTGCTAGCTATTACCTCACTTTCAGGCGCCTTTTGAAGGTAAGAGAGTCATTGGCTACAATGGTATCAAGCCCACACTGGCAGGTATTAAAGGACAGGGTAGAGACAATAGTTGACAGGCAAGGTTTTGAACATGTGGAGGAGACCGCCCTTGACCCTTTGTTTTGGGCACGTGTGAGGGAAATTTTGAATTTCCCCAAGCCCATTTATCACATGATTCAGTTTGCAGATACAGATAAACCAGTGATTGGGGAGGTTTATGAGCAGATGGACAGCATGTTGGGCCAAATAAAAGATGTTGTTAAGGATAATGATCCCAACTTGTATGCAATGATTCACACGTGTGTGTGCACGTAAATAATCTCAGAATCTCAATGTTCCACTACATGCTCTGGCATATATCCTTATAAAATACTACTCTCCATCTGGTTGGGCCAACCTCACACTCCGGGAGGTGAGTTAGGATCAAACCTCACAATGCATCCGTGAGGTGCACAACAGTAGATACATGAAGGCATTTAGACAAGTTGGTACTGGCTGTGGAGGAGGGAAGGATTGCGCCTTGAATTACAAGTACTACTTGAACCGCACTGCTAACTTTGGTTCTTTCCATGTAATGAAATACGTAGACATATTTGATGCTCTCACATGGTGGGAAGCATATGGCAACATGGGACTTTTGCCAAAGTTGGCTAAAAAAGTTCTCTCACAAGTTGTGAACACTTCTTCTGTAGAGAGGTGTTGGAGCGCCTACAGCATCATACATAATGTGAGAAGAAACAGGCTAAATGAAAATCGAGCTGAAAGCTTGGTTTATGTGCATTACAACTTAAGGTTGTTGAGCCATTACGGTGATCGGGCAAATGAGGATCAATCATACAGAGTCTGGGACAACAACCCAGAGGATGATAATTTGGAGGACGGCACGGTACACATGGAAGAATTGGAAGCAGAACTTTTTAGGGATGATGATGAAGCATCTAAGAAGACTACCACACACAGGCCGTCCCACCATCCAAGAGCAAAGGCGGTGGCGGGGCAAGTGTGGCAAGTATAGTAAGGGGTATAAGGCTACCGATATCCAACTATTGTTCCTTTGCAGATTCAGCCTCCACTTCTAGTCATGGTCGTGGACGTGGTACTCCTGAGAGTACTAGAAGACCATCATTTCCTCGTGGCTCGCACAAATTAGACATTTCTCGTGGGCATGGCAAGGGGCCAGCCAATTGATAAAATAGATTTGTTGTTTACTAGTCTTTTCTATTTTCTAGTAGTTTTTATCTTTTATAACTGTTGACAGTTGAACAATTGAAACTTGACTCTTTCATATATTTAATGACAATTTAAGTTTGAAGTTTGAATTGGAAAGGTGAAACTTTGAAGTTGGCATTTATAAGTTTACAAGTCATTATGAATTATGAATATGATGCTTCATGAAAGTTATATGGTGATCAATGAATCAATGATGATAAATTGTATATATCATAATGATGATAATGTATATATTGAATTTTGAAATCAATGAATCAATGATGATAAATGTTACATAATGAAATTTGAAATCAATGAATCAATGATGATAAATGTTATATATCAATGATGATAAATTGTATATATTGAATTTTGAAATCAATGAATCAATGATGATAAATGAATTATGATATATATCAATGATGATAGATGTTATATATTGAATTTTGAAAGCTTGAGACCTTCAGATTGATGATTCGCGAGACTCAAAAGTCAATATGTTGTATGCTTCCAACTTGTGGGCGTGGTTGATTAAGATTATAACTTCTAGATGATTGATGTTATATGATTCAATCTATGTTTTTATGTTTTTTATGTCTAATTCATCATTCTACATGCTTTTGTTGACATATATGCATCAAAATATAAATGTATATATATATATATATATATATATATATATATATATATAAACGCTTCCCTCAACGGGCCAGAATGTAGGGAGTTTTTGAAAATGCTTGCCCCGCTTCCCAAGTAAATCTTGGTTTGTGTTGATTGGTGTTTTCCAAGTGCCTTTTAAGGCAAGATACATGAAACGCTAGAACACGAATTTTTATTAGGAAAGGCTATTGTATGCTATCATTGATCGCTTTGTTAATCTAGTATGGTCCATATAATTTTGGTGCCAATTTGTTTTTTCCTTTCTGCTTTTAAGGATAACTGCTTGTTTAAGTTTAACAAATACCATTTCCAACTTCAAATTCTCTCTCATAATGTTTCGTTTAAATTTCGCCATTTTCATGCTAATGACATTTCTTGCAATATATATATTCTCCTTTAGTGATTGAAAGACCTTTTGGGTTTTCTAACTGTTCTTTAACTACTAGAAGTTTTGACTCGATAATAGCAAGGTCCTTTCATTTAGGGGGTTCATAACCATACAAAGCTTGAAATGGAGTCATTTTCGTTGAAGTATGGTAAGTGGAATTGTATCACCATTCGGCAAGATGTAACCATTGAGCCCACTTATTTTGTTTGTCTGATGCATAACAACGTAGGTAGCCTTATAAACTTTTATTGACAACTTCTATTTGACTATTTGTTTGAGGATAGTATGATGAACTCTGTTTGAGGATGGTATGTTGAACTCATGTTGAGGTAGGTTCCTATACGTTTGAAAAATTCCTTCCAGAAATTACCTTTGAAATTACAATTCCAATACACCATACGATGCAACATACCATTTTCAATATGCAAACAAAGCCAGGTTCTGAGGCAGCGGTTAATGTGGGTCAATGTTCACCATTAGGCACAAACCCTCAACTAATTTCACAAGAAGTCAACAAATCACTATTTCCCATGCTGAAAGCTTCAACTCATCCTTCTTCTGATCCATATCACCAAGTTTTTCCCCTGTCTTGCTATTACCTATGATGCCAATGGCAGCAAGATAGATTCAATGCAGAAATAAGTATCAGAGATAGCAGGGCAGAAGTGACTGATAATTCAAACCGTGGCATCTGCATTGGAAGAGCAATGACGAGGAATTAACACCAAGTCTTGCCCCTGTCTTTTGATTACCTATGATGCCAATGGCACCGAGATAGATTCAGTGCAGAAACAAGTATCAGAGATAGAAGGGCAGAAGTAACTGATAATTCAAACCATGGCATGTGCATTGGAAGAGCAGCGACAGGGAATTAATTCCTTGGACCATCAATTGGCGGAAGAGAAGAAAGCACATGAGAAGAAAATTTCTACGTTGCGTCGTGAAAATCCTAGATACCTGGAGGATGAAGGAAAGGACGAACAATTCTTATTTGACAAAAAATGACACAAGCATCACAGGTGTCCGAAGAGGAAGAGGAAGGAATAATTTTAGAGGTAGAGGGGCAAACATTTCCAAGGAGAAAGGTTTAATCTTCATTGCATACGATGCAATAGAGATGGACATGATGCTTCCACATGTAAGCTTCCTTAGGATAGAATTGAGGAGGAAATAAATGAAGGAAAAGGTAAAACACCTGACAAAGGAAAGGTAAAGCACCTAAATCCACTCATTATGTTGTAGCACATTGCAACATTGGAGTAACTGAAGACTTATTAAATGCTTCACTTGCTTCATGGAAAGATGCTTGGTTGCTTGATTCAGTAGCAACTTGCCACATGACTTTCAGAAGATATTTCTTTGAAGAATTCATTGATAATATTGATGGAGTAGTATACTTTGCAAACAAGTCAAAACTCAACCCATTAGGGCTTGGCACCATCAGGATCAAACTGTCTGGTCTTCTAGACATTCTTCTACATGATGTACTATACCTCCCGGAGTTGAGGAGAAACTTGTTGTCTTTGGTCCACATCTGCCAACAAGGACACTCCATTCATATATTTGATAGCAAGGTCATGGAAGCATGCTTAGTTGCTTGATTCAGTAGCAACTTGCCACATTACTTTCAGAAGATATTTCTTTGAAGAATCCACTGATAATATTGATGGAGTAGTATACTTTGCAAACAAGTCAAAACTCAACCCATCAGGGCTTGGCACCATCAGGCTCAAACTATCTGGTCTTTTAGTCATTCTTCTACATGATGTACTATACCTCACGGAGTTGAGGAGAAACTTGTTGTCTTTGGTCCACATCCACCAGCAAGGACACTCCATTCATATATTTGATGGCAAGGTTGAGGTCAGAAAAGCATCAGATCGCTCACTTGTCATGATGGGGATAGAAGAAGAAAGACTTTTGAAGCTGCAAGGAACCTCTGCTCGTGCAAAAAACTTTTCATGCAGTTCTCACTATGATGAAGGTACATTTCCATCGAGTCTTTTATTGCATGCTAGATTTGGACACTTGAAATATGACAACCTTCATTTGTTGAAGAAAAATAGTTTATTGGTTTGCCTACAATTCCTAGGAAACTTAAAAAATGTGATGCTTGTACTCTAGGAAAGCACATCAAATAGTCTTTTCATGATTCTCATTCTAGAGCACATAGAAAACTAGGAAAGCACATTAAACAGTCTTTTCATGATTCTCATTCCAAAGCACATAGAAAACTTGAACTCGTTCCTTCTGATTTGTGTGGCCCAATGCCTGTTCCTTCTGCAAATGGTAATAAATATATGATGACATTTATTGATGACTATACCAGAATGTGTTGGGTTTATTTATTCAAGAACAAATCTAAAGATTTTCATGCATGGATTGAAAATGATGCACAATCTCATATTGGCTCTATTTGCACTGATAATGGAAAAGAATACACCTCAAATAAATTTGAAAACTATCTTCGCCAGCATGGGATCAAACATCAAACAATATAATCCTCAAAAGAACAAAGTAGATGAAAGAATGGACAGGACAATCCTAAATATGGTACGTTCCATGATGTTTTGCAAGAATGTTAAAATGATGTTTTGGGCTGATGCAGTTCTATGTGTTGTGTATATAAAGAATAGGTGTCCATCTAATGCTATAAAAAACAAGACTCCCTATGAAATGTGGTATGGCCACATTCCTTCGATGAGGCATCTTAGGGCTTTTGGTTCCACCTGCTATGCCTTATACCTAAGGAACAAAGAAACAAACTCGGTGCAAGGAGTCGCAAATGTATCTTCTTGGGGTACTCAAATACCTCCAAAGCATATCGTCTCTATGATGAAGTGAATAATAAGTTTACAATATCTACAGATGTGATCTTCCTTGAATCTTCCAATACTCAAAATGTTGTTGAGCGACAGCTTGATCACTAGGATAGATTCGTACATGAAAAGTATTTCCAAGAGTTCGATAATGAGATTCCACATCTTGAAGGGGGGATCCCTATACTGGATCAATTTGTGGAATCTTCTTCTGAAGTACTCTCTCCCCCGCATGAATCTCCAACCACTGATGACACTTTGAGTGATGTGATTGACAGAATTGAGAGACTAAATCTTGATTCAACACCATATTAGTCAACTGAGCAGCCTGGGCCATCTCAGAAAGGTCCTCCAAAATGGCTAACAAAGACACTTGAAAGTGTTCATCCTCATGAGGTTGGAAAGATAGGAACAAGAAGCTCAACCAGACATAATGGAGGTGATGTAGACAATGCTAATTCACCGATTGATATGGATGTTTATTATGATTGTAAACTAAATTTGTCTACAGATTTTGAACCAACTTCCTTCAAAGAAGTTGCTTCTCATGATGAATGGAAATAAGCGATGCAGAAAGAATATGATTCTTTGATAAAGAATGGCACCTAGAAGCCAGTTGATCCTCCATTGGGAACCAAACCAATTGGCTGCAAGTGGGTCTTCAAAAAGAAGTATAAAGTAGATGTCTCACTTGACAACCAGAAAGCCAGGCTTGTGGAAAAAGGTTTTGCACATAAGGAAGGGGTTGACTATGAGGAGACTTTTGCCCTCACAACAAAATGGGCTACCATACGGACACTCTTTGCCTTGGTAGCACATAATGATTGGAAAGTCCATCAAATAGATGTAAAAACTACTTTCTTGAATGGAGATCTAAAAGAGAATGTTTTCATGTCCAAAACAGAAGGATTTGTTGTGGAGGGTCAGGAGCACAAAGTATGCAAGCTTGTAAAATCCTTGTCAAGCAAGCACTGCAAGCCTAGTACGAGAAGTTAATTGAGCAACTTTTGAAACTCAATTTCAAACATTATGATCTTGATGATGCAACTTTGTTTGTCAAGAAAGTTGGAAAAATAGTTGTATATATTGTGGTGTATGTAGATGATCTTCCAATGACAGGGAACAATGAGAGCTACGTTGCATCCATAAAGAAAGAACTGAGGAAAGGTTTGAAATGGCATATTTGGGCTATGTTCACTACTATCTTGGTATTGAAGTAACCCAACATCTGAAGTTTATATTCCTCTCTCATAAGAAGTACATTGGAGATCTGTTGAACAGGTTTTGCATGGCTGATTGCAATCCTTTGACTACTCAATGGAACAAAAATTAAAGCTCACATCCACTGAAGGAAAATAATTTGAGGTTGCAATGAAATATAGACAACTCGTAGGAAGTCTCAACTACCTTACTACTACCAGACCAGGCATATTATTTGACGTTGGAATCCTCTCTAGGTTTATACAAAAGACTTGTGAGGGTCACTGGTCTATTGCAAAAAGAATTCTACAGTACTTGAAGGGAACTAAAGACTTTGGGCTCAAGTATACACAGGTGGATGACTTCAACTTGATTGGATACTTTGATTTAGATTTTAATGGAGATAAAGAAACTGGAGTATCTACTTCAAGTTATGTTATGAGTCTTGAATCAGGAGCTGTCTCCTGGAGGTCACGCAAACAATCAGTTCCGAAAGATTCCACAATTGAGGCGGAATATGTGGCAGCAGCTGAAGCAACGAAGGAAATTGTGTGGCTCAAGAAAATTCAAGAAGATTTGCAGGAGAAACAAGTACAAACAACTCCTCTTTTGATTGACAACACTTCTGCAATAAAGTTGCCCAAGAACCCAAAGTTCCATGATCAAACGAAGCACATCAATACAAAATACCATCTAATTCGACATCATGTTGAGGCCAAAATAATCCACCTACAACATTGTCCACAAATTAGTAGATTGTAGACATATTCACCAAAGCGCTTGGAAGGGAAAAGTTTGAAAGATTCAGAATGATGCTTGGACTCACCAACATCCCTTCAGATTAAGGGAGGAATGTTGACACCTAATCCGAAAGGATTATTGTAAATATTGTCAGTTATGCATTTGAGAAAATCAAGAGACCTTGGAATTGGAATCCCAAGAGTCTCTCCATTCATGTATAAATTCATGATATGGCTAATGCACTAAACAAGTTATTCATGGAGTTACTCCTAGTCTAACAGGTATGACAGATATAATTAGATTACGAGTGTAACGCACCCTCTTGAATGTTTTTATTTTTGATATACTTAAATTTTAGTTTTATACAATCATGCATCACAGAATCAAGTATAGATGTTGCAACACTACCAATCATGAAATCTTAAAAATGTTGAGTCTAATGGATTTTAATAAGTGCAACACTGCCATAGTCTACTTATGTCATCGACATACTCAGAGAATGCACCTTTGCTACTTGATATTCAATTTCCTTGTCAAGCTAGTGAAATATATATATATATATATATATGTATATATGTATAGTTTTATAATAAAATATATATATATATATATATATATATATATATATATATATATATATATATATATATATATATATATATATATATATATATATATATATATATATGTATATATGTATAGTTTTATAATAAAATATATAAAAGTTCTTAAACCAAAAAATGGAGTTTGCTATTGCAATTGATCATTCTTCAGAGAAACCCACCCCTACACACTTCCAGCCACTAAAGCATACTGAATCAATGCACTTGACTCAAGAGCCAAAATATGAGTAGGCAATTAATACACCACCATTTGAATTCCAATTGGCAACCCAGAACAAATTTGGGAAGACAATGCATGAATGGCACTAGGACACCATGTACCTTATTTCAATTGACATTAATCTTTGGTTAAAGTAACCAAGAGCACACAAACGAGTGCAGAAGAAAGGATATTCCCACAACACTTAATATTTTCATTAGAACAACATTCAAGGAACCCAACTAAGCTCCAGGAACATTCTTAGAGTCAAGGAAACCACAGTACCCATAGAATTGTCCAGGGGTTGCTTGCCAAAACACACACAAGAATCCACTGCATGAGAGGCCCATTGAACGCACGAGCTCAATGCCAAACATAATTATGGAGGATCCAACTTGACTAAGAGCAGGAGCATTCATGCTAGCAAATAAAACTAAAACGTGTTGTTATAACTTAAGTCAAATCCTCCTTAGATGTCATGTTACCATAACCATAGCAAGTCCATTCATGCTAGCAAATCAAACTAAAATACGTTATTATAACTTAAGTCAAATCCTCTGCAGATATCATGTTAATGATAACATTACCATAGCAAGTTAGGCCTGCGCTGCATTTGTTTATGTATTTAGCCTTTTATACTCAAATTATGAAAGCATAAATCACTTGAAAAGGAATATTTTAATCATTTATGACATCTACACTCATATTGCGTAAATGGAGATATGTACATTAGCTTCTCATAAAGCTTCAAACATCATTTTAGCTCAATAGCACAAATAATATACCCATCCAAAAAGCACTCGAGTTAACACCTAATAGTTGGATAAAACTTTAATTCATATAGTTATAAGAAATAACAGTCTCACTGACCAAATAAAAGAGGGCTAAATAATCACAAATCACCTTTGGAATTGAAAAGCACGTTCCAAATATTGGTGCAAATCCTAGACTTTCAGTAATAACAAATCATATGCTTCACATGAGATGCTCTCACAACAACTTCACAAACATGATGAGATGAAAAATGTGGTAACAATGACATCCTATGTTCCACTTGTTTAGTCAATTTAGCGTCCTAAATTACTAACATAAATTATCGACCAGAGCTAGTAAACTGATGAAGTGTGGTGCACTATATGTGCTTAAAAAACCTACTTCTTACTTCGTTGTTTTGATGTTTTACTGTTGTTTTGGGGGTTTTATGTTTTGATTCTTAGTGTTCTACTCTAAACTGGAAAGATGAGATTAAATCTAATTAAAGGGAAGGAAAAGGAAATGTTGTCAAATGAATTAAAGCAGAGTTTTATTTGCAAGTTCTGTTCCTAACTAGGAAATGATGAAAACAGAGAGTCCTAATCCATGGATATTACAACTTCTAAATGAACATTCATGAAATGACAAGTAACTCAAAACACTACAACTTAATCTAATTCATTTAGTTAGAGATTTGTTGGAAGAGCTTGTGAAAAAAATTAATTCTAATGCAATGAGGATCTCCTAAAACATAAAAGGAAACGTTGAAACAAACAGTAACTTAGAACATTACAGTGAAATCTCATTCATTTGATAGAGGTTTATTGGAAGAGCTTGAGAAAAAGATTACTACAATGTAGTAAGGATCTCCTATGAAATGCTGAAACAACTTATAACATTACAACTAAATCTCATTCATGAGTTAGAGGTTTATTGGAAGAGCTTTTGAAAGAGATTAATCATAATGTGATAAGGATCTTCTATGAAGCAAAACAATCAATAACTCACAATATTACAACTTAGTATCATTCGTGAATTAGAGGTTTATTGGAAAAGCTTTTGAAGGAGACTAACTGCAGTATAATGAGGATCTTCTTTTTAACTAAATAACAAAAAATGAAATGCTAATAACTCAGAATATCACAATTGAATCCCATTCATTTAATAGAGATGTATTGGAAGAGCTTGAGAAAGAGACTAACTGTAATATCATGAGGATCCTTTATCTATGCAAATGACATGAAACATAATGCTAAAAGCTATGATTTTAGAAAGCAATCTAAGGAAATATGACAAAACATAATTGAAAATGACTTATCTAGAAAAGATGCAAAACCTCCTCGAATAGCAAGGGCCCTCTGCTACCAATTTGGTGAAATTCTTCAACTCCCTAAAGTTGTAATCAAAACAACATCAAAGAACTTCTTTATTGATAAACTCACAAATCTACATCCCATTCCATCTTAAGCTTTGTTACAAGACACTCTATAATCCTTTCTCTTGTTCTCCTATTTTTCACTACTTTTGATAGGAGAAAGCTTCTCCTATTTATACAAAATATGAGAAGTTATCTCATTAATGAGAGTCCATGAATCTCTCCCTTTATCTCTAGAGTTACAATCAAAATAGGAAATGATAAGACACATTTCTTTTTAGAGTTTCAATACAAATAAGAAATGAGACACATATCTTCTTAGCGTTTCAATACAAAAAGGAAATGAGACACATATCCTCATGATCCCATGATCTTCTCCACTCAAATTCGAATTTGGTATTGGGAGGCCACATAAAGGTCTTTTAGAAGCTTCCTTTTGACCTACACATGTCACAAAACTCATAACACATATATAGATATATAAACTATGTTAATTTTCTAGTTTCTAATCATAAATTCACTTTAAACACATAAAATAAATAATTTTGGAAGACAAGGATCCTAACCCATATATTTATGAAAATGGTTACTTGATGTAGGGTTTTAGGTCAGATAGTTATGAAACGAGAGATGAATGGTAATGACATAATGGAGATATGTATGAATATAGAAAACACTTTTGAGACTCAACACCACTCCTAGCCTATCAAGGTATCACGCCAGACGTCGGTAAAAGTTTTCATGAGGGACTGTGTTGGATGTGGCGATATACGCTTCTACACTAGAGGCTTAAGGGTGCCCTACCATGTGGTTGAATGGTAGAAAAGCCCAATGGCTAGGGCAGGTTATTGGTTTCATTCCTATCTTATCCAGTTTTCAACTAGGTGTATAGGAATGCGGTAAGAAGAAAATGCCAACGTAGAAATTGTACCACATAGGCACCCATCTTCCCTTGCCCTATAAACTCGAATATAAAACTCGTGGTGTCTCTACCATCTTGGCTTTACCAAGCACCGATAAGCAAGCACTAGTGTTAGGTATCCGAAAATATGCAGCGATAGAGTGGTATCAAGTTGCCATTCTTGGACATCTCCACAAATTTCACATTATTTGATGATGAAGCAAGATGAGAAGAAAGAGGTTCAGTCTTTGTTGTGAGGGTATGCGATCACATGGCCCTTGGGAAAGACATGAACATTGTTGACTCTGAACGACCTTCATTTTCTTGCTCCTGAGGATGGAAGAAGAAGAAGCGCAAGGAAAGAGAGAGATGCTTTCCCAAGGGAATCCGCATTAAGAATCCCATCTTAACCAAGTTAAATGTGAATGATAATGGCCACTATTAATTCAAATCAAAATAATGGCCCTATCATTTTGTATTTTGTCTGTCGATCTATGTCTGGTTTCTCTGGAAACGCAACTCCCTCCATGGGTTCGTTGGTTAAAATCAGTAACGAAATTTGGGAGGAAACAAATCATGGGATTGCAGATTCCTATATGATAAGAATTTTAGTTGACAACCACAGGAAATTATCCTGTGTGACATAGGGACGGATCACAGTAGTGCGCATGATGCATATTCAATCAAAAGGGTAACAATCGAAGTGGATGCACAACCAATAAAAGTTAGCAAATGTGGATTGCACAGAGAACAAAATTTACAATGCAATGACAAATATCAGTTTCCTCATAATTTAACAGGTTCAGGAGGTTGCAGGCAACATATTGTTACTAACTGGAAGCTTACACATTTGATTGTAACAAAGAAAAGGGATACTTATCTCAATACAAAAATGGTAGTTGAAGACGGGACTAAGCTTTTCCTCCCAACCATAGATTATTGCAACACAACCATCATCCCCATGCTTGATTCCCAGGCTTGCGAGGACTACTCAAGGGAAAAGATCGAGTGATCGAATTCCAAAGTTCTGGTAACTGGAGTTCCTTCTTTCCAAATGGAAACTCCCTCCCCATCTTTATGTATTCTCTTCCCTGGGCTCTCCTCAACTCGTCTCCCCTTTTTTATTTGTCTTTTTGTCATCCGTTTTGGTTGGTTTTTTCCTTGCTGGCCCAGAAAATTTTCCACCAATCATATGAAGCCAAATTATAGTTTAGTTTCAGATTTTATTTTAAGGTTGTTAGCCTTGTCATCATTTGTTGGCTTGCCCAATCTTGCAAGCCAATCATCATCATACAACATGCCCTTTTTGCTTGCCAATTTGTCAATATTCATGGCTTGATAGAAGAAATCAATTATTCCCCTAGCACCCCCCACCTCTCCTCGGCCTTGCAATCAGTGCCCCTTGCCTCAACCCCTATGCATATATTTTTATCTTTCAAATTTTACAATCTTATATCATGAAAAAAAAAATTTGGGGTTGTCACAAACCCCTCCCCCTTGGGGGAACACCGTTCTCGGTGTTCAATGACCATATATAAAGGACTTGTTTAGAAAAAAATAATATAGTTAATATGGAGATTTATATATATTGCTCGTTTCAGCTTGACATCACATGTTACATGCATCGTGGCTCACCCAGCCACGGGATAATCATTTTATAAATTCAACCATATTTCTGGGTACAACTCCAATGTGCTTCCAATCCCATCTAGCTATGCTCATGAACTAAATAACCAAATTCGTACCTCAGAGACCTTATGTCACGAATCTGTCGAATCGAACACGATTCATACGGATTCGTGTCTAGCAGAGTTAATCCGATCGTGTCCCGATCTGTCGGACACGACCCGCCCGGAAAAGCATCCCAGGGTTATAAAAATGTGATTTTGCTCTTATTTTTTTCACTTTGTGCTTGTTGTGAGTAGAGAGAGGAGCAAGGAGAAAGGGAGCATTTTCAAGGAGATTCAAGCAACCGGTAAGTTCATTGTCTCTCTATTTTTTTGCATTTGGTTTGCATGTCCATATGTTTTACAAATTTGGGCATTTTTTGTTTATTTTTTACAGCATTCATGGCTCAATCAAGGGCAGCAAGGAAGGGGCAAAGAAAGGGGAAGAATGTCCCCATTTTTTGATGCCCCTCCTATTCCTATTTCATCGGGGTCTACAAGTATTCCATCGATTGGAAGTGGGGCAGCAACAACAACTTCAAATGTTGAGGGAACACAACAACCTCAAGACCACAAATATCCATTGTGGAAATATGTCACAAGAGAGGCAGGGCCAGGCAGCAAGATGAAGGGAGGAGGCAATGTTGCTTGGAAATGCAGTTATTGCCACAACCATTTCATGAGCACATATTATTGTGTGAAAGCTCATTTGTTGGCTTTACCAAGTTGTGGAATTCCAGCTTGTACAGAGGTGTCTTTAACAAAGAGGAAGGAAATGGAAAGAGAGGCATTTGTTGGTGTGGCAAATGTGGTTGCAAAAACAAAACAAAATAAGAATGATGACCCCCTTCCATTCTTGAGGAAAAGCAACAACAAGTTCCCATTTGAGAGTTCTTGTGGGGGACAAGCAGCAAAAAGAAAGGTAACTGCACTTGGTCCAATGGACAAGATTTTCTAGAAAGAGATGCAAGAAGAGCTTGATCTCACCATTGCATTTTTTTTTCTATCAGAACTTCATATCCTTTAATGTTGCATAGTCACCTTGATTTATTGAGATGTGCTGAGCTCTAAGTCAAGGGGCTCCATCAAGGTATCTGCCTCCTGGGTCAGATAAGATTAGAACCACATTGTTGACAAAGGCAAAGAAAGAGGTGGACAAAATGCTTGAGCCTATTAAATTAGCATGGCCAACTTCTGGGGTTAGCATTGTTTCTGATGGATGGATAGATCCCAGCACGACACCCACTCATCAACTTCACGGTGTCTTCCTTGAATGGTCCAGTTTTCTTGAAATCAATGGATGCACTTGGACAATACAAGGATGCACAATATATGGGTGAGTTTTTTATTAAAGTTATTGAAGATGTAGGTGTCGATTCTTGTGTGCAAATCATTACAGATAATGCATGTTTGCAAGGTTGATGGCATGATTGTGAAAGATAAATATCCACAAGTATTTTGGACAACTTGCATTGTCCATTCAATGAAATTATCTATGAAATCTATTGCCTCTGATGTGCTTTGGATTTGAAGCATTATTGAGGATGCACGGCATAAACCATACAAATGCCCTCACTATCTACAAGGAGTACACCAATCTATCATTGTTGAAGATTGCGGATACACGGTTTGCCTTTTCATTCATCATGTTGAAGAGGTTGAGGGAGGTCAAGACCTCTCTTGGGGCCATGGTTATTTTAGAGTTTTGGTCTTTTTGGAGAAAGACAGATCAAGCAACATCAAAAAGAGTGAAGGACACAGTGTTGGATGATGCCTGGTGGGAGAGGGTAGATATACTTATTCAGATCATGGACCCTATCATTTCCTTGCTTTGATTTGTAGATACAGACCAACCCATTCTAGAAGAGGTTTATGAGGGATGGGATTCCATGATTGAGTCTATGAGGAACATTATTTTACAGAGTGAGTGCCCCGAGTATGAGACATCACCAGAGGCCTTCTTCACTAGCATATAGGATATTCTTGTTCGTAGACGGGACAAGAATTGCGCACCTTTACATTGTTTGGCTCACTCCTTGAACCCAAAATACTACAACCATGAGTGGTTGAATGGTGGAACTTCTGGCAGATTCCCTCCTCACATGGATGGTGAAATTTCACAGGGGAGGAAAGATGCATTCAAGAGGATTTTTCAAGATGGCATCCCTTGATGAGGTGGAGGATGCCTTTGCAGAGTTTTCCACTAGCACTGGGCAATTTGCAAGCTATGATGTGATTAGAGACAGGGAGGCTAAGAAGCCCTATTCTTGGTGGGCAACTCATGGGGCAATAAGGCTTCCTCTACAACAATTAGCCATGAGGCTCCTCTCTCAGGTGACTTCATCCTCTTGTTGCGAGAGTAATTGGAGCACATATGGGAATTTGTATAGTGTGAAGAAGAGCAGGCTTGAGCAGTCTAGGGCAGAGACAATGGTGTATGTGCACACCAACCTTCGTCTTATTTACAGGCAAAGGGATGAGTGGTTGAAGGGAAAGACAAAGATGTGGGATGTCTTTCTTGATAATATGGGTCTAGACAACAGTGTTGAGTTGGCATTGGTCAACGTGGATCTTAATGAGCCAGTGCTAGAGCCTGTCACATTTGATGATGGTGATACTATAGAGGGGTCATCCTCCACACCAGCAGATGCAGAGATGATATTGGATACAGAGGAGGAGGATGCAGCAGAGGAGAGAAGTGGTGACCATGATGATGAGGACAATGATGTTGATTATGATGATAAGGATTGATGACTCATGACTCATGACCTACCTACTACCTTGAGGCTTGTAGACTTGTAGTTGTTTTGTATTTGCTATTTCTATTTGGTATGCCATTTTCCATTGGCATTGTACTACGTATGTAACACATTTTGATTTTGATGACTTAATGAGAAAACTACAATATCTTGTCTTTCTCCTATTGGATCATTGATGAATATGTCTATTACTTTGTATGATTGTATGATGTATCTTTGTAAAACTTACATCTAGATGAAGATCTATGTTTGAATCAATGAATTTATATGAATTTGTGTAAGAAATATCTAATTTGTAATATATATATATATATAATAAAATAATATATAACGTGTCCGGGCGTGTCCTGTTACGGGGGGTCATCGTGTTCATGTCCGATACTCGAATTCGCATGTCCTTCGTGTCTCATGTCCCCGTGCTAGGTGACTTAGCTCATGAATAAAACCAAGTTATTTTCCAACCTTCCTTTCTGTGCTTTGGGCAATTTGGTCACCCCTCCTTTTGTGCTTCCTCGCATAGGGGGGATCTCAAAACTTAGGCATATCCTTGCCTCAATACCATCAACCAGTCATTGCATGCTTATGGAGATCAATTGGCACCATTGGTTTCAGCGTGTCCCACAATGGACCTGTTCCTAAAACCTTTGGCTTTTGCATGTTGCTATGATTCCATCTGTTTTGGGCAATTTCTCATAGTTTCCAATAACATGGCATACAACATCTCATGAGATTCATTACAGGAAATTGCTAAAATTTTATTTTATACCTTTTTGTCTAATCCATCAGTCTGTCGAGAGAGTCCAGAGGTGTCCCACTCTACCTTCTACCAATACAGGGGAATCCAGAGGCTTTCACCTC